>JAREYC010000001.1:110514285-111741428 GCA_030015325.1 Cryptoblepharus egeriae | reverse complement strand
AGCAGAGGCAGGGAAGCTATATCCGTTCTTTTCACACTCTTACTGTATAACAAAATTGTGACTTCTCAATCAGTGATGAGATCCGTTCCAAAATCAGGATTTGTCCAGAGTGGGACAGCTTGCACAACTGGGCTTATATACCTTTACTGGTTTTTCAGAACATGGGAAGCAAGGGTCAATTATTGGAATAGGCTCATTCAAAGCTTTTGACAGATAATCCTACCTGTGCACCCCGTGATTGGGGAGGCTCCCAGGAACAGAAGATACAGGAAAGGACCAGACCAGAAGATACAAGAAGACTGAGACAAACAAGGTTGCCTACACTGAGACAAACTTGGAACTGCACTCCATGCGGACTTTTAAGCCAGTTTCCATGGAGGGCGTTTTGGACCTTCGACCCAAAATTAAAGGGATCTCTGGTCCAGCTTAGAAAACAGCAGTGACAAAGAAGCATTTATTGGTATTGAAAATCTGCCCTTCATCTGGTGCTTGAACATTCAGCACTGGAATTTTAAAAAGTGGTGATTTTAAAAGTTTTTAATTTATATTGCATTTGAAGTTGGATATAAGTTTAAAACTTTTAAAATCACCAATTTTTTCAGTTATTTTAAAATTTGAATTTTTAGCTGTTCCCTTGTCATCTGGACACAAATCCCAAAGCTGAATGTTCAAGAACCAGTGTAACTTCAGGTTAGCTTGAAGTTATGGCCCATTGACCAGCATGGGACTTGGAGGTGCTTTGTGGGCACTGGGGAGTGTTTGGGGGGCACTGAGGGGCAGTTGAAGGCTGCAGCAGTGAAGATCCCCCAGCCGCGGCAGCTATTTCCAAAGCCATTTCCACATTCTGTGTGCATGCGCGCACAGTCTCCCTATTTGAGCTCTGCTGGAGAGCTGCAGGGCTTCTCCATAGGCAGAGCTGACTATCCTCGGCTGACCCTAGGAAGTCACTTTCACTTTCCGGCGGAGCTCAAAGGATAAGGGAGATTGTGCGCTCATGCGCACAGTCTTCCCATCGGAAATGGCTGCCCGTGGCTGGGGGATCTTCGCTGCTGCAGCCTTCAACTGCCCCCCAGTGTCCACAAAGACTGGAGAGGCAGCAGCCTCTCCCTGGCCGGCTGGGGAGGGGCTCAGGGGAGCTCTGGCCGGCACATGCGCCTCCAGCCACTTGTCTGTGGCGCCAGGGTCTCCCTGGCCAGCGCGCACGCCAGCGTCTTTGCAGGTAAGCTGGTGTGTGTGCTTGTGTGTGTGTGTGTGTAAGAATGCATGTGTAAGTTTGTAAGTGTGTAAGAATGCATGGGGTGTGTGTGTGTATAAGAATGCATGGGGTCTGTGTGTAAGATTGCATGGGGTGTGTGGGGGGCTCAGGGGAGCTCGCACGGCACCACCGTGCAGCAGCAGCCTCTCCCCGGCCGGCCAGGGGGGGTTTAAAGCCACCCGCGCTGGTCCTCCACGCCTCTACAGTCTCCCCCCAGCCAGGCGGGGGGGGGGTGTTTAGAGACACCAGAGGCTCCAACAGACCCCAAAGGTAAGCCCCCAGGGAGTGTTTTTAAAATGTAGGGCAAATGTAGGACATCCTACATTTTGTTTTACATTTTTAAAAATGTAGGACAAGGTCCTCCAAAAGTCCAGACCCCCGACAGTGTCTGAGGGACAGTGAACCAGCCCCGTTTTAAAAGTTTGAGGACCCCTGGTCTAGGAGGATTTCCTGCTGCAGGAAGGGGGACTAGCTGATCTTCTAGGTCCCTTCCAACTCTATGATTCTATGATTCTATCCCATTGGGGAGAGAGAGAGGGAGTGAGTGAGTCAGGGTGACCATACATCCTTTTTCCAGGACATATCCTCTTTTTAAGCATTGTGTCTCGGAAAATCTTCCTTGTTCTCCTTATCCTTGAGAACAGGCAGAAGGTAGTCAGGAGGACAATGAAGATTTATTTTAGGGCACAGGCTAAAAAAAGGACATGTTCTGGAGAAAGAGGGAATATGGTCATCCAGCATATAATTGATGACATAGTTTCTTAATTACAAGAAGGTTACATGTCTCCCACTCACAAGGTAAAGGAGGACAATGGAATATTTTTTACAGGATTTAAGGCTAAAAAAAGAGGATAAGTCTTGAGAAAAAAGGATAGGACTGGGCTGTCAGAGCCCAGTTTTCTGCATATCTACTGCATATCTAAGTCCCACTGTGGTCAACAGGGCTTCTTCTTCTTTGTGTGTGTGTGTGTGTGTGTGTGTGTGTGTGTGTGTGTGTGGTATTTATAGTTTTTATTTTGTGATGTTCTGCATTTTTCTTGGGTAGCCTACATTCTTGTTTTTCAGTTATGACCTGTGATTATCCTGACTAAGCTTCACACTGCTATCCTTCCTGAGAGTCAGATCCAGCTGTTCAGGAAACACAGTGTGACTGCCAAAGCGGACAAGGCCCCCAAAAGCTGAGTAGGCCCCCCCAGGACATCCAGGACAAGGCGCCCCAGTACACCCATGAAAAATGTAAGACATGGCAAAATATCAGCTAAAACATATTCTGCTTTTTTTGTTATGTCCTACAATTTTCTTGGATGTACTACATTTTGTGGTGCCTTATCCTGCAGTTTTGACGTCTGGTCACCCTAGTTTATATCCCTCCCCATATATTTATTCTCTGTGGTCTGTGGCTTTTTAATTGCCTACCGTTGTTTCTTCCTCTTTGACTGATATGAGCTTGGATTTTGATATATAGTATTGTGACTTTAGGGGTTCTACCTTCCTTGCCTCTTTGACTTTTCAACTGTATATACTGTATGCACTGTATTCGCACTTAGTCCCTCCTCCCCTCCCACCCAATAAAAGACTGAAGGGGTGGCTTTGCTGCTGCCAGGGACTCTGACTCTATAATGCAGTAATAATCATCTTCACAAAATGCTACCATTGTGAAAAGAGTATCAAAGTCAAATGGTAAGCTTAGTGAATTGATACGGAAGCTGCCTTGGACAAAAGCATAGTATTTAAAATAGTATAATGTGTTTGGTAAGGTAAATTCTTGTGGCCATGGAAGGTTTGATCATCCTGACTGAGCTTCACACTTTTATCTCTCCTAAGAGTCAGATCCAGCTGTTCAGGAAATCAAGGGGTGGAAAAGGAACTGCAAATAGCTGGTGCAAATTCACCAAAGTTTAATGAAAAGTTGAAAGGGCATGACTTGTATTTTGATATTACAGTATTTGATCTTATAATAGTTTGATATTATTGACTTGTAACATTAGCTAAAAGGTGAGTTTCAGGTATTTTGATAAAGGTGAAATTTCAGTCCTTGCTACCGGTGGCATTTTGTCCAGGATGCAGATTCAACCTGTAATCCCAGGCTCTAATCCATAAATCCTTGACAGTGCCCTTGATAAATGGGTAAGTAAAGGTGCTTCTCGCAGTTTGCTCTGGTAGTCGTGACAGACAAAGCAATCCTAAAGATACTTTCCTGGGAGTAAGATCCATTGAACACAATGGGGCTTACTTTTGAGTAGACATGGTTGGGATTGTGCTCTAACTCTGAGAGTGCTGAAGAGCCAATGTTGTCCAATGATTCCTCTGTGGTTGTGTGGCCAGTGATGGGATTCAAAGAAGTTAACAAGCGGTTCTGTGCCCTTCTGGCAGCCACTTTTAAATGGCTATTTTTAAACTTTATATGTCCTATCTCTCATTAACAACAGGTTCTGTAGAGTAGGTGCGAACCTGCTGGAGCCCACCACTGCATGTGGCTGGCTTTAGTAAATGCCACAATGCATGGAACACTGTTATCTTCCCATCAAAGTAGTAGCTATTTATCTACTTGCATTTACATACTTTTGAACTGCTAGATTGGTGTAACAGGAGCTCATCTTGTAGGACTCGGGTCTCAAACCACCAGCCTGCTGACCTTCAACAAGTACAGCATACTGAACCACAACAGCCCTTGCTAACTGGGTAAGATACACTGTTTCAAGTCTGTGCTCCTCCTTTATCTAGCAAGGAGAGATTAACTTGCCCCCCTAACCCCAGTAGTGTATTTTCAGCTGTCTGATGGTGTTCACCTGTATCTTTTTAGATTGTAAACCCTTTTCTCTATAAACCATTTTGTGAACTTTCAGTTGAAAAGTGGTATATAAATCCTATTATAATGAGTCTAAAGAACTTAAAACATCGTGTTGGACATATGGAGTCTGATCCTGACTCCACTTCCCAGGCAGGCAAGAGCAGACCCATTGTAAAGTAGACCTCTCTGAGTAGACCCATGGAGGCTGTTGCAATGATAGCAGTATGTCCCTTTCCCAGTGGTAGCACAGTAGCAGTCAGTAAACTGCCTGTCTGTTCCAGTGCAAGTCAAGATTGTGCCGTAGGTCTACAATTCTTGCAGTTACTGAGTGAAATAATTTCATTGTCTATTGTTTAAATTTAACAGGGGATGTTTCATCATAGTTTACTCTTGCTTTCTGGAACTGGATTGCTTTTCCTGACAACAAGTAAGCTGGTACCTAAAATTACTGTTTGAAAGTAGTTCTGCCACACCAACACAGCACTGAGTTGAGATGTTGCCAGTGCTATTTTTCTGGAAAAAATAGATGCCAGTATTTGCCTGCTGGTACTCACAGGTACTCACTTGAGTGCTTGTGTGTGTGTCTGTGTGTGTGTGTGCCGGTACCAGGGTGACCATACAGAATGGAGGACAGAGAGCCTCTACCTTTAAGCATTGTATAGAAGAGGGAATTTTGGCAGATGCTGTTTTTTCTGTTAGTTATACCTGCTTAAATTCCCTCTTTGATACATTGCTTAAAGGTAAAGGCACTCTGTCCTCCATTCTGAATGGTCACCCTGGTCGGTACTCACCCACAGAGGTGCCAGTACTTCATACAGATGCAAAAAAAGTCCCCTGGATATTGCTCCTGTCATTTGAATTTTGCACACAAATGTATTTATATTAGGCTGGGTTCAAGGAAAACAAATGCAGCAGGTACCATTTTTTCTACAACTTATGTAGAAGTTGTAAAAATATTTACTGCTAAATTAACAAGTGAAATGCTGTTCAACAGATTCATTAGACTGTTCATTGTGTTAAATTTATCCAGGCTGCCTTTAACCCGAGACCATACATGCAGTATATTAGTCATGATAAGTGTCATGATAATTGCCAAATAGGACCTTCACTCTTTATCATGGTATCATTTGAAATTAGTAAGACTTCCTTACTAATCATTACTTTTTTACTGTCATTATGAACCAGTTGTCATACATTTTCATGAAACCTTTCAGATTACATGCATTAATGCATATAAGTGCATAGATTATGTGCTTATTTGAAATGCAGTGTATTTCCATGATTTTATCTTAATTTTACTTTTTTTCCTAATATTATCTTATTTTTAAGCACTTTCTCTTGAATGTCCCAAATACAATCCACAAACATGTCAGAAGTGCATCCAGTCTGGCCCTGGCTGTGCCTGGTGCAAGACACAAGTAAGTTTTTCATCCAATCTCTCTCTCTCTCTCTCTAAATCTTCAGTTTTAACATACTGTGTATTGTGAATACTACAGTTCTTTATTAAATTGAAGATTAACATTTTTCTTGTTCTGGATTGTAGAAACCTAAAGTTCTACAGGTAAAACTAGGTAAACGGTTCGGAAACTGCAACTAGTCCAGAATGCGGCGGCCCGTGTGGTTGCTGGGGCTCGTCGGTTCGACTCTGTTGGGCCACTGCTTCAGCGACTACACTGGCTACCCATTTGTTTCCGGGCTGAATTCAAAGTGCTGGTCCTGACCTTTAAAGCCCTAAACGGTTTGGGTCCAGGGTATCTGAGGGACCACCTTCTTCCGTACAATCCAACCCGTCACCTAAGGTCATCTGAGGGGGCCCTTCTGACTGTGCCGCCACTAAGAGATGTGAGAGGTGTGGCGGCCAGAGAAAGGGCCTTCTCGGTGGTGGCACCCCAGCTTTGGAACTCCCTTAGAACTGAGGAAAGCTCCCTCACTACAGAGCTTCAGGCGGAGCCTTAAAACCTTTTATTTTAAAAAAGCTTTTTAAATGGGGGCAGAGGTTGGGGGGCTTTTATCTTTTTTATCTTTTCTGTTTTATCATTTTTAGTCTACGTTTTTAGCTTTAATCTAATTGTATTTTAATTACATTTTAATGTGTTTTTATCTCTGTTTATTATCATATGTAATTTTAGTGGTGTTTTATTGTTTTTTAACTGTTTGGCCGCCTTGAGTTCCCCCCTGTGGGGGAAGAAAGGCGTGATAAAAATTACTTAAATAATAAATAAATAAATAATAACCATTGGTTACCTAAAGTTCCTTTTTGGTGGGAGTAGTAGGCTCTGACTGGCACAAGTCTCTTGTAAGTGCATGACTTAAAGTACTTCTGTGCCATCTGGCCAACACTAACTCGGCTGGCACAGGGTGGCAGAAGAGGCTCACTGCACTTGCTCTCCTGAGCCACTGCAGCAAGCCTAACCTTGGAGATATGCTGCAATCCTGAACACACTTTCCTGGGAGTAAGACCCACTGGGTACAATGGGCCTTACTTCTGAGTAGACATGGTTAGGGTTGAAGCATATCTCCAAGGTTAAGCTTAGAGAGGATCACAGCTCATCCTATGCATCATTGGGCTCTCAGACTGCAACTTGGAAGTAAGCCTCATTGACTTTAACGGGGCTTACTTCTGAGTATGTCTCAAGGGCAGCAGGCAGCGGCTGGGATAGAGGCTGAGGCTGCTTTTGGAGGATGTGGGTGGGCGAACGCTGCAAGATCTGCAGTGGCCTGAAGAGCGCTGAGTGCCAGGAGGCAGGTAGGGGGAGGAGCCAGACAGCCCAGACCAGCTTTGTGATAGCCGCCCAGGGCAGTGCGCAGAGAAGCACGCAAAATTTGAAAATGGCTGCTGCCACAAAGCTGGTGGTGGCCAGCTTTGCAGGAGGGCCGCATCCACCCTCGTCCTGGGCCGCATGCAGCCCCCGTGCCACGTGTTGGACACCCCTGCATTAGTTGATTCCTCAGTCACCTCTCTGTCATCATCAGTCCTTCTTCTCTCAGTGGTAGAGGCAGGTCCTAAGGACAACCTGGACAAAAGAGTTGATTCGGCACTAAAACATGCCTTTGAGGCCTCAGCTGTGTCTATGCAAGCTGTCATAGCGGCCTCCATTCTTGCTAGAGCCTGTATTTCCTGGACCGATTACATAATTGAGACAAATCACAAATAGTCTAAAAGGAACAAGGCTACCCTCAGAAAGATATCCGTAGCCACAGCATTTACAGCTGATGTTTCCCTGGATTCTCTACAGCTTACCACCAGGTCTATGGCTGCTCAAGTTATGGCTTGCAGGGCAATCTGGCTGAGGGGCTGGGTGGATTCTACCTCAGTTGGTCGGTTGTGTCCCTGCCATTCAAAGGTGAGGTTTGCCATTCAAAGGTTTGGTGAAGCTTTAGACCCCTTCTTGATAGAAAACACCGTGAAACAGAAGGTGCTTCCTTCCAAGAAGGAGGCTCCTCAGAAACAAAACTCTTTTTGTCCCTTTGGTAACAAAGTTACCTGACAGTAACTGACAGTCCCTTTTCATTTTCCCACTGTTGGCACTCATCTCCTTTCCTTCGCAGCACACTGGCACAGGATCAGGACCGATGCCTGGGTGCTGGAGATGGTGACAAGGGGTTATTCGTTGGAGTTTTTCAGGATCCTCTGGGATCAATATTGGAAAGTGCTGGTCTTAAGGGATCCTGTACGTATGCACAGAAGTTGTCCACCATCCATCATCTTTTGGACATACGGGCAATAAAACTAGTGCCGCTCAAGCAGAGAAGCAAGGGGGTATATTTGGTGTTTTTCTTCATTCCAAAGAAGAATGGGACATGGGAGCCATTCTTGATTTGAAATGGCTCAAAATTTTCCTGTGGAAAAGGAAGTTCAGGATGGAGACATGGAGGTCCATTGTAGCCTCCCTTCAGGAGGGGGACTATGTCCCCTTGCTACCCAATACTGAAGATACCACCGGTTCTGTTATGGAAAGCTTCATTTCTAGTACAGAGCCATGCCTTTTGGGCAATAAAGGGCACCACGGTGGCACCATGAGTGGCACCACGATGGTGACACCACGAGTGTTCACCAAGCTCCTGGTGACTCGCGTGGCCCACCTCCGCCTCCAGCAAATAGCACTTACATCCTTACCTGGACATCTTAATCCGATCATTGTCCAGGAAGAAGGCCACAGCGGATCTCCAGATTACCCTTCACACCCTTCAGTCCATGGGCTTTCTAGACAACAAAGTCAAGATTTCTTTTGTTCCACAGCAGAGGCTGGAACATCTGGGTCTCCTTGTAGACACCCAGACCTTCTGAATATCCCTGTTGTCGGAACATCAGGGTGCACTCACTCTAATCAGGAGTGCTTCCATGATGGACCTGTTGACTCTGGTACATTCTGCTTCTGAGTTGCAAGAAGGCCTGAGGAGTGAGTCATGGGCCTCTCTGTGCCTCAGAATGCATCCAGGATGCTACTGGGAGTAGTTTCCAGATGCAACCAGAAGCCCTCAGAGGTGCAGGTTCAGATTCCTGACTCAGAGTCTGCACAGACCAAGAGTCCACTGTAGTGTCTTATACTGGTCCATTCGGCCATATTAATATTAACTTTGATCTTTGCCTTGGCTAAGATCCAACATCTCAGAAAAAAAAATTTTCCCATCTCCGTTGCCAGCAGTTCTTTTCTTGGTAATGTTGGTTTGGATCTGGGACTCTCTACATGCAAAGTATGCCTTACCATTGAGCTGTAGTTTTTTTTCATTTGTCCAAAACACACTGCTCATTTTCCTATGTTGATTTTTGCAAAATATAGGATTTTACAAAAATAGGCGAACCAGATTCCATTCGCTGTGACACAGAACAACAACTGAAGCAGAGGGGATGTCAGAATGGCATTGTTTTTCCACAAAGTTATGCCAAATCTGAAAGTCAACCAAGTGAGAACAAACAAATGCATCCCCCCAGAGTGACTCTGCACTTGAGACAAGGTACCCATTTGTGTTCTTTCATGGATAAGAGATAATGCATACGTAAACAGACTGGCAGTTAACCTGGGGGGGGGGGTACGGGGGACGGGGACCTTTACCTTTACATGCAAACAGACAATGAAATTTGTCAAATAATGCTGCAGCTTCCTTTTGACTGCTAAAATAGCACTGCTGATCCTCCATTGCAGCTTATCAAAAACAAAAACAAAAGGACAAAGTTTGCAGCAGAGGAGAATTTGCTTTGTCTGATAAATCAATGCTGGTTTGCCTGATAAATCAGTGCTTGAGGGCACAATCCTAACCAATTTAGACAGACATAACTCACCTGGCATAACTTCCTGTGGTGGTGTGGGGATGTCTGTGTGCACAGGGCTAACTCAGGCTGACCAGATGACTCGAAATGTCTGGTTAACCCCAGAAAAAGGGGGGCTAACCAGAAAGGGAAACCCCCCTCTCTGGTATTCCCAGGGTATTTCCTGGTCATCTGACCGTTTAAATCTTTTTCAAGGGACCGGGAGGAAGTCCTTCCCCACCTCCTGTTTGGCCAGCAGGCCACTAGCCCTGCACAGGAGGGCTTGCCCTGCCCACCTTCTGCCTTTCCAGCCCCCGCTTTTCCAGTCCCCTGTGCAGCCAAGCATCAGCTGCTGGAGGCTCCTGCAGACCTCTCCACCGTTTGTGCAGCCATCCTAGAGGTTCTAGAAGGTCTCTAGAACCTAGCACCTGCCAGAAGCCCCCACAGGCCCTCCACCACTTGTGTGGCCATCCCATGGCCTTCAGAGCTGAGTGCCAGCTGCTGAAGGCCCCCGCAACCTCCCGCCCCTTGTGTGGCCATCCTGGGGCCTCCAGAGCCGAGAACTGGCTGCTGAAGGCCTCCCTAGACCCCACGCTGTGTCTGCAGCCCTTCCCACTGCCCCCACCAGTTCCCGCTGCATCCTTGCCAGTCCCCGCCTGCCCCCCACCTGCAGCCCTCCGCCAATGCCTATATCTCCGCCAATACCAGGTAAGTGCCACCTACCTACCTTCCCTCCCACCTATTTACTTTTCCCCTCCCCCTGTAACCTACCTACCTTTCCTCCCTTCCCCTTCCCTACTTACCTCTGCCATCCCCTTCCCTACTTATCTCTTCCCACTCCATCTCCTTCCCTACCTCTCCCACCCCATCCCCTTCCCTACCTACCTCTCCCACCCCCAGCCCCTTCCCTACTTTCCTCTATAACCCCATCCCCTTACCTACTTACCTCTCCCACCCTCATCCCCTTCCCTACTTCGCACCCCCTCCCTCTCCCCTAGCCTCTGCTTACCTAGCCCACCTCCCTTCCCCTCCCCTACTTATCTATCCCACCTCCTTGCATGGATTATGTTGCTACAAACTGCTTTAAGGGTGCCTTACATGTATGTGTCAGAATCATGTATGATGAAGTAACTTGTGTGAGTTGGGTTGCTGCAAATTGCTTTGAGGGTGTCTTACATGTATCTGTCAGAATCATGCATGTTGAAGTCACTTGAGTGGGTTGTGTTGATGCAAACCGCTTTGAGGACATCTTACATGTATGTGTCAGAATCATGTATGCTGAAGTCACTTGCATGTGGCTTGTGTTGCTGCAACTGCTTTTAGAGCATCTTGTTATGTCTGGGTCAGAATCATGCATGTTAAAAGGTTTTCAATTTTAAAAGTGTTGAAATTAAGTACAGGAAACGAATGAGTATTTTTGCTTTATTTTAACTTGTCCTACATTTTTTGGAGGTGTCCTTTTTTTTTAAACCAGGTAGGAATTTTGGCTTGGGGGACAGGAATTTTGGGAAGCTCGAGCAGGGAATTTTGGGTTCAGCATCTGGCTGAATTTTCATAGAAGAGGGACAGAATCTCCATAGAAGAGGGACAGAAGTGACTTAACAGCACTTTTGTGACACCCCCAAGTCAGCACAGTGCTTATTCCAGGGCTTATGCCGGCCTATCTGGAGGTTAGAATTGCAACAATGTAAAAGAATGTTCTTGAAATGTAAGGATGTTGCTGCATGGAACTTTTTCTTTTGAAAATGGAAAATAATAGCAGTGGACATAGAAGTACATTGTTATATTGATGCACATAAACTACACAAACATTCATTCTAACACCATGGCTGAGAATTTGCTCCAGGTTGACAAGTATTACTAAAAATGCTAATACTGTATATGTATAACTGGTTTGATGAAAGGTAATGTGAGACCACAAAAATTAATATGTGTGCAACATTAACTTTATATGCATCTTCACATTTCAGAAACCAAATACAGAAACCTTGCTAACTGGGCAAGGTGCACTTTTTCAAGCGGGTGCTCCTCTTTTATTTAAAAGGGGGAGAATAACTGATCCTCCTCACCTCCATTATATTTTCTTGTGGTTTCTGGTGGATTCTTTTACATTTTTTAAGATTATGAGCCCTTTTGCGACATCAAGCCATTAGCTATTTCATTTTCTCTGTAAGCCTTAGTTTAGTTGAAAAGCAGTATATAAATACTTTTCTTGTTAACATAGAGTCTTAACATACATTCAAAGAGCTAAGCTTCAAAATTTCTTTCTTTCCTTTTCACTTACAGATCAACCTGCTACTTTTAATGTGACATTTCGCCGGGGTGAAGATTACCCAATAGATCTCTACTACTTGATGGACCTCTCATACTCCATGAAAGACGACTTGCAAAATGTGAAGAAGCTTGGAAAAGATCTGTTGCATGCTCTCAATAAGATTACCAAAAAAGCTAGAATAGGTATATATTTTCCTGATTAACTAAAAACTTAAGAGAGTGGAATTCTGAAGATTTCAAAGTGCTCACATCTTTGTTATATTTATCATATATATAATTGGGTCATCAGATTGGGGATCTAGAAATGGCAAAGTAGCTTGAATTTCAAAATGTTTCAATGTTGTACTGGTGCCAGAACCATAATATCATGAGGCACAGTGCACCAGCAACAGAGGACCAGTAGTTCTGTTCACATGTTCATCCCCTTCCTTCTCTTGCTTTCTCCTTGCTTCATGAAGGTGATGAAGGATGAGCCCTATCACATCATTGGGTCAGAGAAACTCAGTGGGAAGGGGACTCTCCCAATTGCCTTTCACCTATGAAAGGTGAAGTTGCCTTTCACCTCTTACAGCGACTTTTCCATAGAACTCAGCTTCTTTCTACCACCCCTAAGAACCTCCTCACTAGTTTTAACAGTCCGGCCAGTGCAGGGTGACCATATAGCATAACCAAAAAAGGATGAAAGGTTCCCCCCCAATGTAGGACACAGTGGTGTAGGAGTGCAGGGAGCGCAGTTGCACTGGGCAACGGGCTTTAGGCAACTAAGCTGAACTTTACACTAGTGACTAAAATTGTGAAAAAATGGAGATGCATGAATGATAATACCATCGTGTTATATATTGTAATTTATTGCATTGGAATATCTATATTCTATAAAATGTTATGTCCAATTAATGAGAAAATGAAAATACAAAAGCATATGGAACAAGAATTGGATATTCTTAACTCAAAATTTCCAATGAGACCAATTGCTCTGTGAGCCAATGTGATGTAATTCTGATACTATAGAAAACTAATAAGCTCTCATTTCCATATCTATATATCATAATACAGTTACCCATGCTAACTGAGTATAAAGGCACTTGTAATTTATGATCCTCTTATTTTTACCAGGGAAAGCATAACCATTTCTCTTTGCTCTAGTACAGTTTCTCTAACCAATAAGGGACACAATTTTCACATTTTTTACTTAACCGTGAGCACAATCCTAACCATGTCTACTCAAAAGTAAGCCCCACTGTTTTCAAGGGGTCTTATTCCCAGGAAAGTGTCTTGAGGATTGCAGACTAAATTTGATTTTGTTGTTGCCAGGGGACACACATAAAATCTTTTATTACATATGGCAAATCATCTTTGCTATCACAGCAAATGGTTATTGAACTGCTGAAGAGAAGGCAAATTTTTTTCCTGCAATTTTCTTTTTAAAAATAGGAATGACATCACTTCCGGTTGTGATATCATTTCCGGGGCAACATTTTGAGCTTTGCACTGGGCCAAGGAGACCATATGTCACAACCAGAATAGGAGGACAATGACCCTCCAGTGTAGAACATGAGAATTAAATAGCTAAAAATACTCATATTGCCTGTATGTGGTCAATTTTATTCTGTATTGTTTATTACTAAATTTAAAACTATTATATATAATTTATTACATCTAATTTATGAATTACAAGAAGGCTAAATGCTGCCTGCTAACAAGGAAATGGAGGACAAGGGAGATAGGACAAAAAGCTAAAATCCAGGACCTGGATTGTCCTGAGAAAAAGGTACCTATGGTCACCCTGCACTTGGCTACTTGATCATTAGCTATGCCACTGGAACAACACCCAAGAAAAATGTAGGATATAACAAAGTAAAAGCTAAAACAGTCGTACAGTATATATTGTTTTGATGTAATTAATTTAGACACTATATTACTTTTTATTAAATTTAAATCTATTATAAATACAGTGATACTTTGAAAGACGAGTGACCCAAATTGTGAGCTCCTCTCCCTCCTAGTCCTGCAATCTTGCCTCCCTGGTGTTCCCCCTCAGCCTCTCTGGTGATATAGCTACCAGGGTGGTTGAGGGGGAAGGTAGCAGTCTCTCGATCGCTCCCTCCAGCAACCTTGCCATGGTGAGGTTCCTGGATGGGGAAGCGGGGTGCTCATTCTCCCTCCTGTGACTGATAGTCAGTTGCAGGATGTGGCAGGGGAGGGAGAGACAAGTCCACAACTTCAGAATTATGGAACAAATTGTCTGAGTTCCCATTGTAATCAATTGGAAAGCTCGATTTGTATGGCGAGCACATGCTTCTAGAAAACATTTTGCTCATAATTCAAGGTTCCACTGTAACTTATTACATACTAGCAGAATGAACCCGCCATTCTGGTAGTAAAATTTCAAGAATATTTATGGGCTCTGGCCAAGGCTGAGCACTGGTGGGCCTACTTGCACTGGAGACAATGGCACTAGGTGGCGGGCACCAATAGGCATTGGCACCACTGGGCAATAACAAGCACTGGGCACTGGAGGATACTAGGGGCAGTGGTGGCCAGCAGCAGGCACTGGCAGGCATCCCTTAGTACTGGGTAACACTGTTTTGATCCAGCGATTTTGGCTTGGCATGAATGAGTCAGTCAGTGAATGAATGACTAGGTGGATTAGTCACTCAGTGAGTCAGTCAGTGACCTTACAATTTTATATATTTATAAAATTTATTAATTACAAGAAGCCTACATGCTGCCTTCTCACAAGGAAAAGGAGGACATTGAAGTTTTCTTTTCTTGATCACAAGGCTAAAATCCAGGACATGTCCTGAGAAAAAGAGGACATATGGTTACCCTGTAACAGTGCAGCTGATGATATAGTACATTTTAAAAATTACACAGGACCCATGCAAAAGAAGAATCTAGTTAATGCTTTCTCAGGGTTATGATTTTTTTTTGTTAGGAGAGATTTAGAGGCGGGATATTTCTTTAGCTTTGTTCCTCCATGCTTAGTCTGCTGTATCCCTTTTATGTTAATCTCTTCATAAATTTGCCTTTCCTCTTTTTCATCATTCTTTATTTTAAACTGCTTTTCGTTATATTGTATTCAGAGGTGGGCCCAGTCCGGTTTGGGCTGGATCGCCCGAACCGGGTCCTAATTCTGTCCGACCGCTGGTGAGCCGGTAGCCAGTGGTGGGGCAGAAAACTGGCCAGACCAGTTCGGCCGGCAGCAGTGCAGCCAGCCGCAGTGCTGCCCTGAAGCTGGGTGACCTTCGGGTCGCCCAACTTCAACACAGCACTGCGCACGTGCTAAGATTTGGCGCGTGCGCATTGTCCTCTGTGGGGCCATTTGGCCTCGCTAGGGAGGCGGAGCGGCTGAGCCGCTCTGCCTCTCTAGCGAGGCCAAATAGCCCCGCAGTGGTGTGGACCTCCTCTTCTCCAAGGAGGAGCCAGTGGCCAGTGGCTCCTCCTTGGAGAGGAGGAAGTCTCTTGTGAAGCCGACTGGCTTCAGTAGGACACTGCACACGTGCCAAGGTGACACTGCACACGTGCTCTGCCTCTCTAGTGAGGCCAAATGGCCCCGCAAAGGCGCAGACCTCCTCCTTGGAGAGGAGGAAGTCTCTTGTGAAGCCGACTGGCTTCAGTAGGACACTGTACATGTGCCAAGGTGACACTGCACACGTGCTCTGCCTCTCTAGTGAGGCCAAATGGCCCCGCAAAGGCGCAGACCTCCTCCTTGGAGAGGAGAAAGTCTCTTGTGAAGCTGACCGGCTTCAGTAGAAGACTGCGCAAGCGCCAAGGTGACACTGTGCATGCACTCTGCCTCTCTAGCGAGGCCAAATGGCCCTGCAGAGGCGTGGACCTCCTCTTCTCAAAGGAGGAAGTCTCTTCTGAAGCCGACTGGCTTCAGTAGGACACTGTGCACATGCCAAGGTTGGCGCATGCGCAGTGCGTCTTCTTGCTCTGCCTCTCTAGCGAGACCAAATGACCCCACAGAGGTGCGGACCTCCTTCTCCTGCCCCTCGCCCCACCCCCTGACCTCGGCCCCGCCCCCTGACCCCAACTCTGATTGTATTGATACATCTTGTGGGTCTTCTTATTTGTTCAGTCACAGTTTTGTCAACTACCTGTCAATATTACTTCCCTTGTGTTTTTGTAGGATTTGGTGCCTTTGTGGATAAGACTGTGCTGCCGTTTGTTAACACACATCCAGAGAAACTTCAGAACCCCTGTCCAATCAAGGAGACGAAGTGTCAGCCACCATTTGCTTACAGGCATGTGCTCAGTCTCACAGATCAAGCACTGCTGTTTAGAGAAGAAGTAGGGAAGCAAGATATTTCAGGAAACCTTGATGCACCAGAAGGAGGACTTGATGCCATGATGCAAGCTGCTGTCTGTGGGGTAAGATTTGTGACAATTGATAATAGTCACATGGCACAATCCTATCCAATTTCAGCAAGCAAAACTCATCCATCTCCCCACATGGGGAATTTGGCACATGAATGAGTGCTGCAGAAGTATCTTATGACACTTTGTGACACACACAGACCAGCACAGGATTTGTGCTGACCTAATCAGGGGTTAGGATTGCTCTGACAATAGCAATAGGGGGGTTGACCCCACCATTACCTATTTATCTCAGCCTTTGGTGTAAGATGTGGGCTATGGGTGGCTCAAGTGGTTAAGACACTGTGCTTGTTAACCAGCAGGCCAGGGTTCAAGACCTGGGTCAGCCCCACAAGACAGGGTGAGCTCCTGTCCTTAGCCCAGCTCTGCGATGCAGCTGGATCCAATCGTATCGGCTCTAACGGACTAATTCAGTGGCAATGGAGAGGGGGGATTTGCTGCTTGGGTAACAGCCTATCCTCCATAACAATCTAACCCAGGCTTTCGTGCTTTGCATGCAGCGTATGCAGTGCCGAGCACGATGCCATAGTCTTCCAAGACTGACGGAGGCCTACTGCTTTATTGTAAGATATTACCATATACAGTAAAAAAAAGCAGGCCTCCATCAGTCTAGAGAGAGACGGGGTATTGTGCTTGGTGCTGCATACGCTGCATGCAAAGCACGAAAGCCTGGGTTGGATTGTTATGGAGGATAGGCTGTTACCCAAGCAGCAAATCCCCCCCTCTTCACGCCACTGAATTAGTCCAATGGAAAGGCAGAGCCAATACGATTGGATCCAGCTGGTGTCGCAGAGCTTAGCTAAGGACAGGAGCGCACCCTGTTTTGTGGGGCTGACCCGGGTCTCAAACCCTGGCCTGCTTAACAAGTGCCTCACTTAACAAGTGATCCACGTAACAAGTAAAAATTTCTCTAGGATTCTGCTTCATGTAACAAACTGTGCTTCCCATAACAAGCACACTCGTTGACAGTTGGGGCAGACGCGCTGGCTGGCAGCCCTTTTAAAAAGCGTCAGGGCTGCTAAGCGCTCCTGCCCATTGCGAAAGCAACACTTCCACGTTTTCTTCCTGAGGCCGACCGTCCACTGGGCAGAGGGAGAGAACAGCAATGGAGAAGAGCAGCTCAAGGCTAGCCAGAAGGGAGCAGGGGGGAGAGAGGTTCAGGATGAAGAGAAGGAGAAAGTGGGAAGACACTTTAAAATTGTCTTGGATTACAGAAGACAGCCTCCTAACCATGTCTACCCAGAATTAAGCCCCATTGTGTTAAATGGGGCTTACTCCCAGGAAAGTATCTTTAGGATTGCAGCCTAAGCAGTCTTCATAGGATCATGCACATTAAATGCATGTTTTGAATTCAATTCCAGTTTTTTTCATCATTTTACATCCAGTTAATATTTCTATATGAATATTTTTTTGGAACCAATGGTCTGAGTCTCCATTATTTCCTATGGGAAAATCAGCTTCACGTAAAGAAGGTTTCATATAACAAACACACCTCCGGAACAAATTAAATTTGTTACATGAGGTGCCACTGTATTATTACCATGAGCAAATTAATCATTAAAAGCAACTTTGAATAATTGTAATTAATCTCATTTTGATTTTGAGTTCAAGTAGTTATGATTTTAAGTATATTTTTAGAAGAATTTAATGAGTAGCCCTGATTATCTTTAAAAATTTTTAGATTGCTTTCACATACTGGCAAGTTTGACAGGGGGTCCTGTCCCAGTTTTGTGGAAGAGAATTATGGTAACCCCAGGTTAAGAGGAAGAATTATGGCAACCCTGGATTAACAGGAATTCAATTTCATTTTGCGTAATTGTTCTGAGGTAGCATCAGAAAGAAAACAAAGCAAACAAATAACAGAGGGCTGCTTCTGCTCTGGAAATTCTGTACCATATTCCTCACATAGGTCACATTGACTCCCATTCGCCAGCTGCAATTATTCCTGAGTTGCTCGGATCTGGCCATGATGACCCATGCCCTGGTGACATCAAGATTGGACTATTGTAACACACTCTAAGTGGGGCTGCCTCTGGAGATGGTCTGGAAGCTTCAAGTAGTCTAGAATGTGGCGGCCCATGTGGATGCTGGGGCTCATCCGTTCGACTCTGTTGGGCCACTGCTTCAGCAACTACACTGGTTTCCCATTTGTTTCTGGGCTGAATTCAGAGTGCTGGTCCTGACCTTTAAAGCCCTAAACGGCTTGGGTCCAGGGTATCTGAGGCACCGCCTTCTTCTGTACAATCTGACCTGTCACCTAAGGTCATCTGAAGGGGGCCCTACTGACTGTGCTGCCACTAAGAGAAGTGAGAGGTGTGGTGGCCAGAGATAGGGCCTTCTCGGTGGTGGCACCCCGGCTTTGGAAATCCCTCCCTATAGAACTTAGGAATGCTCCCTCGATACAGAGCTTCAGGTGGAACCTAAAAATCTTCTATTTTAAAAAAGCATTTTAGTGGGGCAGAGGTTGGAGGGTTATTGTTTGCATTGTTTTTAACTTCTATGTTTTAATTGTTTTTAATGGAATGTTCTATTTAATGTTTTTAATAATGTTGTAATGTGAGCCGCCTTGAGTCAGTCTATGACCCGAGAAAGGCGGGGTACAAATTTTTAAAATAAAATAATAAATAAAAATAAATTAGCATGTTCATCTCCCTCCATTTAGTAACATGGCTCCATTTTTCATTTGGCTTTCTGTTTTATGCCTGAGAAAGAACATCTGAGAAAGAACCTGACTACAGCTCTGCATGATTGTATAGCCTTCTTGCCCATAGTATCTTCTTATGGTATCTGAACAGTTCTAAAATCTGTTCTTTTTAAAAATCCAGAGTAAGATTGGATGGAGTAATGCGACTCGCTTACTCGTGTACACTACAGATGATGGTTTTCATTTTGCTGGGGATGGTAAGCTTGGAGCCATCTTAACTCCTTATGATGGAAGTTGTCACTTGGAGGAAAATATGTATAAAAAAAGCAATGAATATGTAAGTATAAAGCATTAGTTGTACTATATATCTCATAAATTAGCTGCCAAACTGCACAGTCTGAATGACTAATTACCCATTTTAGAGAAAGCTGGGACTTAAGTATTCACACAGCTGTTGTGAAAATGCCTTCAGAATTATCTAACAACTGAGAATTAGCTCAGTGAGAACTAAATGAATAAAACAAGACTATCCTGCATTTTTGACAATTTTGCCACGGACAAGTGTGGGGTGGTTTAAGCACATTACATTTATTTCCTGAGACTAAGCCCCATTTAGTACAGGGCATATGATTGGCCACTAATAGACTGACTAAAGCTCCAATCCTATCCACTATCTTGGTAGTACACAAGGAAGGGAGCAGGAGGGACGGAAAGCAAGAGAGTGACTGCTCAGCATTCCCAGTCAGAGGCACATGCACCTTGTATTCAAGAAGAGGAGCCTGATTCCACAATTCTTTCCTGGGATTAAGCCCTATTTAGTAGATCTGAGTGGATATGCAATAGGCTCAAGCTCTAAGGTGGCAGCAGCTCTCCTGAACTGGGGACTGGACAGGCAACTATAGCTGTAGTACACCAGGTGGCAACCTGAATCTGTTTGTGCCTGCTTGCCTGCCTGGCCATTCATTTCCTGGAAGCACCTGCTGCAGGAAAGTGGAAGAAGCACTTTGGGAAGGACAGGAGAGCAGACAGGGGATGGGAGAACAGGAATTGGGAGACTGGGGGAAGTGAAGTGAGATGTGTTCTGTGTCCAGCTGGAGTGCTCTTCTTCTCCACAATTTTCCTCACCTCCAGGAGTTAGGCACTCCTCTGGTGGTCAGGCCATTTGCTCCTGCTTGAAAAAATGGATTACTGTATTATCAGTTACTAGCAAAAAGCGTACCCGCATTGCGGGAGTAACATTTCCCCATAAAACATCCCCCCACAGCGCATCAACACCCCATGCGCAACATTCCCCCATGCGCAACTTCCCCCCATGCACAACTTCCCCCATGCACAAAATTCAATGCGCAACTTCTTCCCATGCACAACTTCTTCCCATGCGCAACTTCTCCCATGCGCAACTTCCCCATGTGCAATTTCCCTCCATGTGCATCAAACCCCATGCGCATCAGTCCCCATGCGCAACTTCCCCATGTGCATCATCCCCTATGTGCCTGAACTCCTCATATGCAACATCACCCATCCACATCAGTCCCCCATGCGTATCATCCCCCATGCGCAACTTCCCCCATGCGCAACTTCCCCGTGCGCAACTTCCCCGTGCGCATCATCTCCGTGCGCATCATCCCCGTGCACAACTTTCCCTGTGCGCATCATCCCCCCATGCACATCATCCCCCCATGCGCAACTTTCCCCGAATGCGCAACTTTCCCCCATGTGCAACTTCCCATCATGCACAACTTTCCTACATGCGTATCATTCCCCCATGTGCAACTTCCCTCCATGTGCAACTTCCCTCCATGTGCAATTTCCCCCATGCGCAACTGCCCCTCATGCACAACTTCCCCCATGCGCGACTTCCTCCCACGCGCAGCATCCTCACCAGTGCAACCTCTTCCTTCGAACAACATCTGCCAATGCACCTGGCCCCGAGCACCAAACTGGCTGGATGTTATTCAGTCTCCCATGTTAAGTATAGGACAAAAGCACATTGACCCCTTTTCAGCCCCTCAAGAGTTAAATTTCTCCACATGGGTTCTTGGTGGGTGTTCAGGGGACAGAAGGAACTCCCTCCCAGAATTCCATGCTTCTAGGCCCAGCAGTTGCAGTGGAATGTTGATGAGTCATCAATTCTCCAATGCAAAGTATAGGGAGGAAAACGCATTGCACCCCTTTTCACCCCCTTCCGGTTGGAATTTCTGGTTCTTAGTGCACCCGAAAACCAGTTCTTAGTCACGGAAGGAACACCCACCCCAAATTTCACGAATCTAGGCCCAGCGGTTTTGGCAGGGTGGTGATGAGTGAGTGACTCAGTGAGTCAGTCAGTCAGTGACTTTTCTCTTTTATATATATAGATTTGAAGTTTATTTCCTGAGTAGGAGCCATGCTAGTCTGCTAAAAAAGAAATAACAAAGATTGTTGTAGCAAATTAAGATAAAATTAATTTATTTCAGCAGCAGCATTTGCAGACCACAGTCCACAAATGTTTATGCAGAATAACCTGGTTCATCTTTAAGGTGCTGCAGCATTTATTGTTTTGATTGATTTGGGAAAGAGAACCTTCATTGCTGTTTCCTTTATTATCCAGGACTATCCATCTGTTGGCCAGCTGGTACAAAAACTTGAAGAAAATAATATCCAGCCCATTTTTGCTGTTACCAGTAAAGTTGTTGACACATATCGAGTAAGTAAATCTTCCAAAGTATAGAAGTTTGGGTATAAAGTGTCTGCAGTGAGAAAGATGGGAAGTGTTTGCCTCTGAAACTGAAACTAAGCTGCTTAAAATCCTAATTATATCCCCCAATAGCCTCCTTTAGGTTTTCACTTATCTCCAGATAGGGTACCAGGCAGGGTGACCAGATGCCCAAAAAGAGGACAAGTTTCTCCAAAATTCCTGACATCCAAGCAAAATTCCTGAAATTTTTTTCAAAAAATGTAGAACA
This sequence comes from Cryptoblepharus egeriae, assembly GCA_030015325.1. Classification (NCBI taxonomy): domain Eukaryota; kingdom Metazoa; phylum Chordata; class Lepidosauria; order Squamata; family Scincidae; genus Cryptoblepharus; species Cryptoblepharus egeriae. Next base: position 111,719,894 of record JAREYC010000001.1, on the reverse strand, counting down.
CCAAAAAAATATAGAACATGTTAAAATTGCATTGGATTCTGTTCTCCAATACAAATCCAATAACATATGACATGATAGGGTACTGCGCACCATCACAAAGTGCCAAAATGAAGCCAAAACAGAGGACAGTGAAGCCCTTTTGGACTACACCCAGACAAGGAGGCTAAAAATCCAGACAAATCTGGAAATTTCTGGTCATCTGTCCACCCTGAACCAGGCCACCAATGGTTTTCCTTGGACTTATGTCAGTGATTTACTAGGTGCAAATCTCAGAAACCTGTAAAGAGACAATACAGAAAAGCTGCAACCATCAATCCTCAGTCAAAGAACTAATCCAAAAACGCAGACTGAGATGCTTTTGTGAAAGATGCACAAAACCAAGCAGCACCCATAGCAGCATTGAGAGGACACTTCTCTCCCCAATCACTAGCTAAGGAATAGGAAGAATTAGAACTTGGACAGGGAACTATCATTTCATTTTTTCTGTAAACTGCTCTGTGAACTTTTTGTTTAAAAGTGATATATAAATATGATTGCTTGCTTGATTTTTTGATTGATTACATTCAGCAGCACATCATTTGCTACTGTATGGTAGGTTACTGTAGACTTTTTAGATTGTGAGCCCTTTGGGGGCAGTGACCCATTAGCCATTAATTTTTCATTTTCTGCTTTTTGAACTTTTTTTGTTGAGAAGCAGTATATAAATACTGTAGACAGACAGACAGACACTGAATTCACTCTGACAGACAGAATCTGAACTCTGAGGTGGAGTAGCATTATATGTCAAGAATGTATAGACCTGCTCTGAAATCCAGCAAACTGGTCCGGATATCCCTGTGGAGTGCATTTGGGTAAAGGTTAGCGGGAAACATTGTGACATGATAGGGTCACAAAAAAAGAAACATTGTGGTGAGCATCCACTATAGATCACCAGTCCAAGGAGAAGAAATGGATGATGTCTTCTTGAAGCAACTGGCAGACATTGACATTGACTGGCAGAAACATGAGAAAGTTGTAATGAGAGACTTTAACTATCCAGATATAAGTTGGGACACTAATGCAACCAAGCATGGAATCTATATATATATATATAAGAGAAAAGTCACTGACTGACTGACTCACTGACTGACTCACTCATCACCGCCCTTGCCAAAACCGCTGGGCCTAGAAGCGTGAAATTTGGGGTGGGTGTTCCTTCCGTGACGGAGGGGTGCACTAAGAACCAGTTTTCGGAAATTCCAACCAGAAGGGGGTGAAAAGGGGCGCAACGCGTTTTCCTCCCTATACTTTGCATTGAGAATTGCTGACTCCTCAACATTCCACCCCAACTGCTGGGCCTAGAAGCATGGAATTCTGGGAGGGAGTTCCTTCTGTCACCTGAACACCCACCAAGAACCCATATGGAGAAATTTAACCCTTAAAGGGCTGAAAAGGAGTGCAATGTGTTTTTGGGGGGTTGATGCGCAAGATTCTGCACTTAGGCAATAAAAACCAAAAACACCGGTATAAAATGGCTTGGCAGCACAACATGTTAGGGGGATCTTGGAGTTGCCGTGGATCACAAGCTGAACATGAGTCAGCAGTGTGATGCGTCTGTGAAGAAGGCAAATACTATTTTAGGCTGCATTAAGAGGACTGTGGCTTCCAAGTTGTGAGAAGTTATAATTCCTCTTTATTCTGCATTGGTTGGACCTAATCTTGAGTACTATGTTAAGTTCTGGGCACCTCACTTTAAGAAAGATGCATCCAAACTGGAGCAAATCCAGAAGAGGGGAACAAGAATGATCAGTGGGATGGAAGGGAAAGCCATACAAAGAAAGGTTGAGGGAACTGAACACAGCCTGGAGAAGAGAAGACTGAGATATGATTGCACACTTCAGATACCTTAAAGGCTGTCATAGGGAGGAAGGGGCTCATTTGTTCTTAGCTGCCTCTGAAAGCAATGGGTAAAAACTTCAAGAAAGGAGATTCTGGTTGGATATCACAAAAAAAATTCCTGACGGTGAGGGCAGTTTGGCAGTGGAACAGATTGCCAAGGGAGGTGGTGGACTCACTGGGGATCTTCATGCAGAGGCTCAACAAGAACCTGCCAGAGATTCTCTAAGAGGATTTCCTGCTACAGGCGGGGTGTTGGGCTAGATGACCTACTAGGTCCCTTCCAATTCAATTATTCTGTGAATTGGGCAGCAAATGTATTGGTGGTAAATGAGTTGGAGATTAGTATTTAATGTTTTGCTCTTACCTTATTTTTTTACTTGGGCTATTTATATGCTGCCTTTCAACAAAAAGTTTTTTATTTATAAAAATAAATCTATACCTGAGTCATTTACCTCAGACTTGCATTCTATGAGACAAAGAAGATTCACTGGCAAGAGCTGCTGGAGAAAACTATGCTTTTCCATGCTCGGGTGAAGATGACAGTTGCATTGTCTATACTGAACATAAGAATACTTCTTAAAAGACTTTTCTTTGCCAGTTAGCAAGAGTTATAATTATAAATACAATATATCCAATAGAATGAAACAATTCTTTCAGTCATTTGCTTTCAATTGACAGAAGCTTAGTGAGATGATTCCCAAGTCTGCTGTGGGAGAACTACGTAATGATTCCAGTAATATCATTCAACTTATCCAGGATGCTTACAATGTAAGTATTGCTTCCATCCCCAGGAGATTAAAATGTGTGTGTGTGTGTGTGTGTGTGTGTGTGTGTGTACTTTTTGAATTTCTGCCTGCTGTATAGTTTTTGAAGATCAAAAGAGCGTTGTCAGAAATGGTGATAGAGCAGGGATGTCTAAACCACAGGGTCCAGATGTGGCCCACAGGGAGCTTCAGTGTTGCCCATGGCAAGATCCTGGGCTTTGGCCACTGGTATTTGTGGGCCCTGGGCACCAGTACTGGAACTGGGCAGTGGGCATCACTGGGTACTGGGCACTGCTGGGCACCAACTAGGCACAGGAAGTACAGGGCGCAGTGGTGGGCAGTAGTGGGCACTGGGCACCCCTACCAGGCACCACCATGCAGTAGAGAGTGTGCAGTAGGTAGTGTGCACCAGCAGGCACTGCATATCTCTACTGGGCACCAGGCACCAGCAGTGGGCAACACCAGGCAGCAGGAACTACCAGGTACCAAATTGTCCTGACATCAGAGAAGGAATATGTTCCCCAAATTTCATGCTTCTAGATCCTGGGGCTGGGCATTGAAGAGTCAGCAATTCTTCAATGTTAAGTATAGAGATGAAAATGTGTTGTGCCCCTTTTACCTCCTTCCCTTATACTTTCAATAAAAAGTATAAGGACAAGAGCAAGTTGCACCCCTTTTCACCCCCTTAGGGGTTAAATTTATAAAAATTGGTTCTTCATGGGTGGTCATGTCATGGAAGGAATATCCTCCCCAAATTTCATGCTTCTAGGTCCAGGGATTGGGGCAGGGCATAGATCATTCAGCAGTTTTTCAATGTAAATTACAGGGACGAAATGTGTTGCCCCCTTTTCACCCCCTTCCGGTTTGAATTTTCCAAAATTGGTTCTTAGGTGCCTGCATCACAGAAGGAACTCCCTCCCCAAATTTCATGCTTCTGGGTCTGGCAGTTTTGACTGGGCATTGGTGAGTGAGTTCGAAAGTGAGCGAGTGAGTCAGTGACTTTTCATCTTCTATATACAGTGGCGCCTCACATAACAAATTTAATTCATTCCGGAGGCATGTTTGTTACATGAAATGTTCTTTACGTGAAGCAGATTTTCCCATAGGAAATAATGGAAACTCAGACGATTGGTTCCACAACCTAAAAAATATTCATGTAAAAATATTAACTGGATGTAAAAATGATGACAAAACACTGTAATTGAATTCAAAACATGCATTCAATGTGCATGATCCTATGAAGTCTACTAAGGCTGCAATCCTAAAGACACTTTCCTAGGATTAAGCCCCATTTAACACAATGGGGCTTACTTCTGAGTAGACATGGTTAAGAGGCAGAAATCAAAGACACTTTCTTCTGCAGACACTTTCAAAGTGTCTCCCCACTTTCTCGTTCTATTCATCCGGAGCCTCTCTCTCCCCTGCTTCCTACTGGCTAGCCCTGAGCTGCTTCCTTCTTCTCCACTGCTGTTCTCTCCCTCTGCCCAGCGGACACCCGGCCACAGGACGAACAGCATGGAAGTGTTGCTTTTGCTAAGGGCAGGTGCGCTAGGCAACCCTGACGCTTTTTAAAAGGGCTGCCGGCCAGTGCATCTGCCCCAACTGCCAACGAGGGTGTTTGTTACGTGAAGCACAGTCTGTTACATGAGGCAGAATCCTAGAGAAATTTTTGTTTGTTATGTGGAACATACTTTACGTGAAGCGTTTGTTACGTGAGGCGCCACTGTATATAAAATTGAAAAGTGACTGACTTGACGCATCAACGTCTAGCCCAAACTGCCAGGCCTAGAAGTGTGAAATTTGGGAAGTATGTCCCCTCAGTGATAGAGGTACCCTCTAAGAACTGATTTTTGGAAATTCCAACCAGAATGGAGTGAATATATACAATGGTACCTTGGTTTATTAGTATAATTCATTCCAGAAACATTTTTATTATCCAAAACACTTGTATAGTAAAGCAAATTTTATGATAAGAAATCATGGAAACTAAGATAATTTGTTCCACAACCCAAAAATCTATCTGTCTATATACCACTAAGAATCAGTTTTGGGATATTCAAACCAGAAGTGGGTGAAAAGGGGCGCAAAGCATTTTCCTCCCTATACATTACATTGAAGAATCCCTGATCAACCCCCTGCCCCAACCCCTGGACCTAGAAACATGAAATTTGGGGAGGGTATTACTTATGTTCCTTATCCAAATGATTCCTAATTCTAATTCCTAATCCAAATCCAAACAATTTTGAGAAATTTAATCCCTAAGGGGGTAACAAGGAATGTAACATGTTTTTGTCCTATGCTTAATTTTGAAAACTGATTGATCAAATCCAGCCAATTTGTTTGATGCACTGAGAGGGGGGAGCATTGGGGAGTGGTGTGCATGGGAGATGGTGTGCATGGGGATAATGTACATGGGGGATAATGGTGTACATGGGGTGCACATGGGGGATGCACATGGAGAGGGATATTGCATGGGGAGGAAATGGTGCATGAGGAGGGAAGGGGAAAGGTGCGCATGAGGGGATGGTGCACATGAGGGGATGGTGCACAGGGAGGGATGGTGCACAGGGAGGGATGGTGCACAAGGAGGGAAGGGTGTGCATGAGGAAGGATGCTGTCCATGGGGAGGAATGGTTCACATGGATGATGTGCATGGGGAGGGATGGTGCACATTGGGAGTTGTTGCACATTAGGAGATGTTGCGCATTGGGAGAGGGTGTACTTAGGAGATGGTGCACATAGGGGGATGGTACATGCGGAGGGATGATACATGGGGATGGTACATAGGGATGGTACATGGGGAGGGGTGGTGCACATGGGGGTCGAACCGCTAACCTGCTGATCTTCAAATCACCAGGCACAGTGCCTTTTAACCACAGAGCCACAAAAGGTTGCCTTGAAATTAAATTAACAAAAAATTAATATATATTAAAAATAGTTAAACATATTTGCAGCAACCTCAGTTTCGTTTTCTTGCAGAGATTGTCTTCTAAGATCATTTTAGATCATGGCCCTTTACCAGACTTCATCAAAATCACATATGATTCTTTCTGCGCTAATAAAATACATACTAAGGATAAACCAAGGGGAGAATGTGACAACGTCAAAATCAATGATGAGGTAAGTGAGAGGAGGAGTGAGAAAGCCAACATCTGTTTAATCAGGAGGAATGTTGCTTGTTACCTCTTTTTCAAACACCTTTCCAAAATCTTCTTAAAGGTAGTTTAAAGTTTTTAAAGATTGGTGCTTTCTGCTTTACCATAAAACCTTTTTCTGCAATGTGTTGCTGAGAATTCTTCTTAAATCTGCTGAGCCCTTTCTATGGATATTTCATTGGATTCATCCATTGGATTCTGCAGCTGTCCAAGTTAGGACTGGAAAAGAGCTGTTTTGAGCTGGTCCAGAATAGCCATTTATCCTCTTTTTCCAAGAAACATTTTAGCCTTGTGTACTGGAAAAATCCTAAATGTTTTTCCCTCTGAGCAACACTTAGAGCACAATCTTAGCCATGTCTACTCAAAAGTCAGCCCCATTGTGTTCAATGGGTCTTACTCCCAGGAAAGTGTCTTGAGGATTGCAGCATTAGTTTGGTAATTAATAAATTATATGTACTGTATATACTTGCATATAAGCCATGGTTTTTTAACCCTTTTTTAGAGCTTAAAAAGCTCCCTGATGCGAGTCAAGCAGTCAAGAGTTCCCCGCCAAGCACATGTTTCTCTACAATGTAGAGTCTACATTCTTCTCCCTACTCCCCTCCCCATCACTTTGCTAAGCACTGTAAAGGCCATCATTCAAACAGGCCCTTATTAAGAGCCTTAATTCCCCTCTCTAAGTAAGTGGTTGTCTAAAACAACAGCATTCTTTTCACTGAGGGTAAGAAAAAATTTCTGCCTGGAAGGAAGCCCCTCTCTGCTAAAAATCTGATTTTGCTTAAAAACCTTATTTCTAGCAAGTTTTGCAGAAGTATTTTCTTGTTTTTGCAAAGGCTGTTATGCAAATGACCCTCCTTTTTTATCTAATCCTGTCTGCTCTACTAAAAATTCCTGAGGTGGGAGGGAGGACCTTTGAGTGGCTGCTCTTCTCTCTCCATTCCCTAGGAGCCTGAAAGCCTAAAGCAGGGGTGTCCAACTTGTTAGCTTCCCTGGCCCGCATTGAAAGAAGACGATTTGATTTGGGCCGCACATAAACACTAACCATAAAACCATCCAAAAAAACATGGAGAACAGTTAACAGTTCCCAGACCCCCAGAATGTACCCCAGCCCCTCATGGATGGGGCTTTACTCCCAGAGAAGTGTGACTAGGAGGGCAGCCTGGCAAAGATCCTCTCCTGTGGCAGGGAGTTCCCAGACCCCCAGGATGCACCCCAGCCCCTCATGGATGGGGCTTTACTCCCAGGGAAGTGTGACTAGGAGGGCAGCCTGGCAGAGATCCTCTCCTGTGGCAGGGAGTTCCCAGACCCCCAGGATGCACCCCAGCCACTCATGGATGGGGCTTTACTCCCAGGGAAGTGTGACTAGGAGGGCAGCCTCAGCGGAGATCCTCTCCTGTGGCAGGGAGTTCCCAGACCCCCAGGATGCACCCCAGCCCCTCACGGATGGGGCTTTACTCCCAGGGAAGTGTGACTAGGAGGGCAGCCTGGCAGAGATCCTCTCCTGTGGCAGGGAGTTCCCAGACCCCCAGGATACACCCCAGCCCCACATGGATGAGGCTTTACTCCCAGGGAAGTGTGACTAGGAGGGCAGCCTGGCAGAGATCCTCTCCTGTGGCAGGGAGTTCCCAGACCCCCAGGATGCACCCCAGCCCCACATGGAAGGGGCTTTACTCCCAGGGAAGTGTGACTAGGAGGGCAGCCTGGCAGAGATCCTCTCCTGTGGCAGGGAGTTCCCAGACCCCCAGGATGCACCCCAGCCACTCATGGATGGGGCTTTACTCCCAGGGAAGTGTGACTAGGAGGGCAGCCTCAGCGGAGATCCTCTCCTGTGGCAGGGAGTTCCCAGACCCCCAGGATGCACCCCAGCCCCTCACGGATGGGGCTTTACTCCCAGGGAAGTGTGACTAGGAGGGCAGCCTGGCAGAGATCCTCTCCTGTGGCAGGGAGTTCCCAGACCCCCAGGATGCACCCCAGCCCCACATGGAAGGGGCTTTACTCCCAGGGAAGTGTGACTAGGAGGGCAGCCTGGCAGAGATCCTCTCCTGTGGCAGGGAGTTCCCAGACCCCCAGGATGCACCCCAGCCACTCATGGATGGGGCTTTACTCCCAGGGAAGTGTGACTAGGAGGGCAGCCTCAGCGGAGATCCTCTCCTGTGGCAGGGAGTTCCCAGACCCCCAGGATGCACCCCAGCCCCTCACGGATGGGGCTTTACTCCCAGGGAAGTGTGACTAGGAGGGCAGCCTGGCAGAGATCCTCTCCTGTGGCAGGGAGTTCCCAGACCCCCAGGATGCACCCCAGCCCCACATGGATGAGGCTTTACTCCCAGGGAAGTGTGACTAGGAGGGCAGCCTGGCAGAGATCCTCTCCTGTGGCAGGGAGTTCCCAGACCCCCAGGATGCACCCCAGCCCCACATGGAAGGGGCTTTACTCCCAGGGAATGTGACTAGGAGGGCAGCCTGGCAGAGATCCTCTCCTGTGGCAGGGAGTTCCCAGACCCCCAGGATGCACCCCAGCCACTCATGGATGGGGCTTTACTCCCAGGGAAGTGTGACTAGGAGGGCAGCCTCAGCGGAGATCCTCTCCTGTGGCAGGGAGTTCCCAGACCCCCAGGATGCACCCCAGCCCCTCACGGATGGGGCTTTACTCCCAGGGAAGTGTGACTAGGAGGGCAGCCTGGCAGAGATCCTCTCCTGTGGCAGGGAGTTCCCAGACCCCCAGGATGCACCCCAGCCCCACATGGATGAGGCTTTACTCCCAGGGAAGTGTGACTAGGAGGGCAGCCTGGCAGAGATCCTCTCCTGTGGCAGGGAGTTCCCAGACCCCCAGGATGCACCCCAGCCCCTCATGGATGGGGCTTTACTCCCAGGGAAGTGTGACTAGGAGGGCAGCCCGGCAAAGATCCTCTCCTGTGGCAGGGAGTTCCCAGACCCCCAGGATGCATCCCAGCCCCTCATGGATGGGGCTTTACTCCCAGGGAAGTGTGACTAGGAGGGCAGCCTGGCAGAGATCCTCTCCTGTGGCAGGGAGTTCCCAGACCCCCAGGATGCACCCCAGCCCATCATGGATGGGGCTTTACTCCCAGGGAACTGTGACTAGGAGGGCAGCCTCAGCGGAGATCCTCTCCTGTGGCAGGGAGTTCCCAGACCCCCAGGATGCACCCCAGCCCCTCACGGATGGGGCTTTACTCCCAGGGAAGTGTGACTAGGAGGGCAGCCTGGCAGAGATCCTCTCCTGTGTTGTTTTAAGCTTATTTTAACATGTCCTATTTGGACATACAGATGATGAGGAAGAATCCAGTTTTGAAGGATTTTAATTCTTGTGTTCTAGCTTGGTTGCTGATTGAGCTAAGGTTTTTGTACTTTTAAGATACTGTTTAACTGTTTTTCTTTGAAAAATACATTTAAAAACATTTAACCTACTGATGCCTCAGTAAATGTTATTTTATTGGTATCTATTTTTATGGTATTTTGAAATGTACCAATAGCTGCTGCATTTCCCACCCTCGGCTTATATGCAGGTCAATAAGTTTTCCCAGTTTTTTGTGGTAAAATTAGGTGCCTCGGCTTATACGCGGGTCGGCTTATATGCGAGTATATACGGTAACTAGTTGAACATAACCCTTCATTACAAGAGTAATATTTAAAAAAATATTTGTGGGCATTGTGGGAGTGATTCAGTCAAGGACTCTTTTCATAAATATTTATAAATTTAGATTTAATAATAGGTAATATTATAACAGATAATAGGTCATACTAATAATACTATTTTTATTATGAATAAGTTAAGTAAAACTCATTCATATAAATTCTGTCTCTAATGTATTAATTTATGTAAATTTATGTAGACATTCAAATTAGAAATACAAATTAATTGATTTTTCCCTAATGTGGCCATTCGGCCAAAAATGCAGAAGGTCCCAGCCTTAGCATAAACCCCAGTTTGCAACATTTGGACAACTAGTAAATTGCAAGTACGCCCCAGCAGTGTCTGTTCAAGTGGCTTCTGCTGGTGTTCTTTTTGCATTTTAGATTGCCCTTTTGGGACAGGGACCATTAGCTATTAATTACTGCTAGCTATTAATTTTTTTCTTTGTAAACTGCTTTGTGAACTTCTTAGTTGAAAAGCGGTATATAAATACTGTAAATGGATGGATGGATGAATGGATGGATGGATAGAGATAGATTAGATAGACAGATCGATAGATAGATCTGCCAATTAATAGTTGTTAGTTTAAGTTCCAGTGCATGATTTTTGTTTTGATATGCTGAGAGGTAACTCTGCTAGAAATCTGTCCTGAAACATTGGTAATATTTGAGAAATAAATGATTTTCTATCCAAGTCCAGCTATGTGCTGTCTTGTCAAGAAAATTTCATCAATCAAATTTCAGCAATCAAATTGGCCTTATTTTAGGATGGTGGTTTCCTGGTGATTTTACACTTTAATTTAGAATAGACTACATAAATCTATGTATTTTTACAGATTTGGTTCCATGTAAAAATTACAGCAACAAAATGCTTTGAAAATCAAACAACTCTTGTTATCCGGCCTCTTGGCTTCACTGATACCCTTGTTGTGAATATGCACAGTCGGTGCACCTGTGAGTGTGATGAGAAAATACCTAATCCTTCTGACTGCAGTGGAGAAGGAAAAATAGATTGTGGAATCTGCAGGTAATAATTTCATCATCCAATACTTGGTCTCTGCATAACATGTAGAAACTATCATAATACATGGATCCAATATAGAGATTTTGTCTAATCTCATTTGAACAAATAATTTATGCATGGTCCACATGTTCATCTGTATTTCCCATTCCAAAGCTGTTCACAAAGACGGCACAAGCTTATTTCAATTTTGCAGGGCTAAACAAAGGAGTTTGGAATTTGGCATGAGAGTCATTCAAAGAACAATTCTGAAAAAAACCCTATTACAGCACCACCCTTTACTAGCCTATTCTTAAGCCAAATCTTTACTAGCCCATTCTTAAGCCAGATCACTAGGGGAATAGTACCCAAAGCCACTTTCATTTTTGTACTTGCTGGAACACTTAGGGAGAAACATATACACAAGTCTTTTAAAGAAATTTCCCCTATTTTGTATATACAAAATAGGGGAAATTTTTTTAAATGACTTGTGTAAATACAATGTACGAGATTCTAGTCAAGGTAATCAATTTTTAATGGAGCAAATAGTGCAAGATAATAATAGGTATTTATATACTGTCTTTCTGGCCATTGGATTTCTCCTTTTTGGCTTTATTCAAAGTGGTTTATATGGGCGGGATTCTCTAAGCCACTGGAGAGGCTTTTAAAATCAACAACAATTTCTATCTTTCCAGAATTTGTTCCAAGTGTATCAGAACACATACTGGCTGCCTCCTCCCTTAAAGACAAGGGCTTCAAAGCTAGCTGGCTGCCACCCAAAAGAGTGGCAGCTTGACTAAACTTGTCAAGGTGGCTTCTGGTATTCTTTAAAAGGCAATGAAAGCCTTCAGGCATGAGGCAGCTTTACCCTCTAGATCAGAGATCTTACTGAGATCCTCTAACTCAGTGATTTTCAACCAGTCAGCTGTGGCACACTGGTGTGCCATGGATAGTCCTCATGTGTGCTGTGGGAATTTGAGGACTGGCATTCGTTAATAGGAAAATTGGGGGATTTGAACGGTCTGGTGTGCCTTGTCAATAGTAAAAACAACTGATGACGCCTTGACAATTTCAGTGCCTTCTTAGTGTTCCATGAGATGAAAATGTTTGAAAATCATTGCTCTAGCTCCTGGGATAAGGTTACATTGTTAACAGAATGTGTAGCATGTTGAATTGAAGAGAAATCAAGACACCAAGACTGCAGTCCTAATCTCCATTTAGGCCAGCATAAGCCTCAGCACAAGTCCAAGCACTGAAATGTGCTTGCCTCCCTACATCATCATGGGAACGGGAAGACCAATGAGTTGTGCCAGCCTAGGTTAGGATTGCATCATAAAATCAGAAAACTATGTAAACTAAATTCATGGTAGATACACTAGATGTACACCAGCTTGTGTAGATAGATAGGCTCCTATAGACTGGATCCCAAATGATTCAAAATAAACTAAGATATGCAGGGAAATCTCTATTTTAAAATTGATATTACAAGGAAACTAAATCATTTTCTATAATTCTGGATGTACCAAATGTTCCTGGATGTAATTCTGGGTCTACCTTTGTGCCAGATGTAATCCTGGTTTTACTGGAAAGAATTGTGATTGCAAAACTGGAGGCAAAACCAGCAAGGAACTTGAAAAGAGTTGCAGAAAGGACAATGCCTCTGTCATATGCTCTGGCCTTGGGGACTGTGTGTGTGGACAGTGTGTTTGCCACACAAGTGAAGATTCCAAAAAGCACATCTATGGTGCCTTCTGTGAATGTGACAACATGAACTGTGAGCTCCACAATGGCCGTCTGTGTGGAGGAGAAGGTGGGTGACTGACCAGTGCAATCCTAAGCATTTCTACTCAGAAGTAAGTTCCATTGTGTTCAATAGTACTTACTCCCAGGAAAATGTGATTAGGATCGCAGCCATTGTTACATCTCCTGTTTCCTTTGTTCCTATAGGCTGTACGTATTTTCAGCTGTATGCTTGCAATGTTATAATTTCATTTCCACACCATCCTTTTTCTGGTCTGTGGATTGTTCATCTGCAGATTTGGTTCAACATGGGTCTCCCAAATTGCATCCAGACCTGATTGGACTGATCTGTTGTCCTCCAAATGTGGCTCTTCTGCCCCCCTCCACAGATCCAGTACTTACTAGTTTTGTGTGGCAGAGATAGTGCTGAGGAAGGAGAATAAGAGCACAATCCTAACCATGTCTATTCAAAAATAAGCTCCACTGTGTTCAGCAGGTATTACTCCCAGAAAAGTGTCTTTAGGATTGCAGCTTAAGATTGGGTTCTAAGACAGTGAGGATCTGAAAACCAAGTCATTTGAAATTATTGTTGGAATCTAACCTCCACTTCGGCCAGCATAAGCCCTTGTCCTGTAGGCACTGTGAGCACTTCTGCCCCACTCCTGGGGCCAGTTCACAGGCATATGCCAACCTCCACACACCATCATGGGAAGATATGTCAGGTGAGTTAAGTCAGCTTTAATTGGTTCGGATTGTGCCCTCAGTCATATAAAGTTTAAAGTTGCCTTATTCTGTTGCTGTCACACAAAAGATGGGCCTTACTTTCTGTGGTTGCTGAGCACAGGACTACAACTAATGCATTCTAGTTTCTTTCTACAGATAAATAGAAATGGGTTCTAGTTTCTTTCTACAGAGAAATAACTTTAGGCGATACATGAGGAGCAGTCCAGATCTGAGTCTTCTTTTTCAGTGTTTGTCCCATATAGAGTTGGGGGTTTACTGTTTTGGAACAGAGTTGCCATTTCTCCTTAACTGACTCACTCCCTCACTGACACACTCCCTCAAATTAGTAGGAGTGCTTAATATATTGACTACTAGTAGAATTAACTCCAATAGTTAATTTACAGGAGTAAATTACTAGTAGAAATTATGGGAGTAAAATTTAAAGGTATTTGTGGACCCCAGACATGGCTGGGCATTGGAAGACACTAGAGGGCAACAGTGGGTACATGGCGCCAATGGCCACCAGTAGGCATAGGCACCGGGTGGTGGACAACCAAAGAGCAGATAGCAGGCACTGGTGAGCATCAATAACTGATGCCAAATGCCAGATGCCAAACCCAAAATTCCTGAACCCCAAGTCCAGAATTCCTACCCCCAGGCCAAAATTCCTACCCCCAAGCCAAAATTCCTACCCGATTACAAAATTTACGACATTTAAGAGACAGTTTGTAGTAGCATAACACATTTAAGAAACTGACATTTAAGTCAGTTTGTAGTAGCATAACACAAGTCATTAAGAGATAGTTTGTAGTAGCATAACACAAGCCATTAAGAGACAGTTTGTCGTAGCATAATACAAGCCAGTAACTCCAAGTTATGTGGTTCAGACCCAGACAAACACAGAAACACAAGCACACAGTTATACACGTGTGCGCATGCACGCATGCACACATTCACTTGAGGCCAGTATGCATGCTCATTTGAGGCCAGTATGCATAAGAAAGTCAGCAGGAATGCCTGGAATCCCAGAGAGTCTGGTCTTTTTTTCCCCTTTTCTCTCTGGACCTGCCTTTTCTGGAGGAGTCAAGGCATTTCCTTGACATCTGGACACCCTAGCTACATGCCATTGTGTGTGAACCCCCCATGCATGTCAACCCCCCCATGTGCGTCAACCCCCCATACGCATCAACCCCATGTGCAACACCACCCATGCACAATACCCTCCCCATGTGGATCAATTCCCCATGCACAACACTTCCCATGCGCACCATCTCCCCCAGTGCGCCCTCCCAGTTCATCAGCCACCAGGCACCAAATTGGATGTTGATCAGTCAGTCTTCAAAGTTACATTTAAGATGAAAACATGTTTGCATCCCTTTTCACCCCCTTAAGGGTTAAATTTCTCAACATCAGTTCTTTGTGGGTGATCATATCACATAATGAACACCCACTCCAAATTTCATGCTTTTCAGTCAGGGGGTTGGGGCAGAGCCTTGATCAGTCAGCGATTCCTCAATAGAAAGTATAGAGGGAAAATGCGTTGCACCTCCTTTCACCCGCTTCCACTTGGAATTTCCAAAAACTGGCTTTTAGCGGGTGTCTCCATCATGGAAGGAACCCCCTCCCAAATTTCATGCTTCTAGGCCCAGCGGTTTTGGCTGGACATTGATGAGTCAGTCAGTGAGTCAGTCACTCAGTGACTTTTCAGTTTTATATATACAGAAGACTGAAAAGTCACTGACTGACTCATCAGTGCTCAGCTGAAATTGCCCTTTGCCTGCCAGGGTGTCCATATGACCAGAAATGCCTGGACTGAACCGGAAATGAGGCCTAGAATAGGAAATTAGGAATTTGGGGGCTTCTGTCAGGAATTTGGGGGCCTCTCCAGCCATTTCCTGGGATTTCTGGCCTGTTTTTGTCCATTTTAGGCCTTTGAGGCCTGCTGAGGCTACTGGGTCAAGTAGTGGAAGGGAGGGAAGGGAATTGTAATTTATCCCCTCCTTCCCTTGCTAACGCCCTTTCCAAACTATCAGTGGAAGAACTACATCTCCTAGCATGCATTGCGCCAGAACCTATTTAGCACTCTATTTCCTAGAGAGGCCCTAGTAGCCTCCCATTGTGCCTCTAAGCAGCCCTTCCCAAAAGGCTGTGCCTGGCAGTGGCCCCACTCCCTGCACAGAAAAAGATCTAGGGAGGAAAATCTGCTTCCTGCAAAGGAAGGAAAGAGGGAGCAGAGCCTCCTGGAAAGCAGAGCAGAGCAGGGGAAGAAGGCAGCCTGGAAGATCACCCCATTCCCAACCCTTAGGATCACCCCAATCCCATCCCCTAGGATCACCCCATTCCCATCCCTTAGGCTCACCCCATTCCCAACCCTTAGGATCACCCCATTCTCAGCCCTTAGGATCACCCCATTCCCAACCCTTAGGATCACCCCATTCCCAATCCCTTAGGTTCACCCCATTCCCGGACCAGACCAGGAGGGGGGTGAGTAGAGAATTCTATCAGTTTTGAATTTAAAAAGAAGTAATATATTGTTAAAATTAAGTACAGAAAAACAATACAAGTGTTTTTAGCTTATTTTAACGTGTCCTACATTTTGTCCTACATTTTTAGAGTGTCCTACAGGAATTTTGGCCTTGGGATAGGAATTTTGGCATTGGCGTGTAGGGATTTGGCTTTTTGCGTCTGGTCACCCTGGTGCCTGCTGTCTGGTGGTGTCTGGTAAGGGGGCCCAGTAGGGGTGCCTGTTGGTTCCCAATGCCAGGTGATGCCCAATGATGCCTGTGTGATATGATGGTACCAGGTGGTGCCCAGTGGTGCTCAGTTCGGATGCCCGCTGCCCACTGCTCAGTGGTGCCTAGTGGCGCCTGTTGGTATACAGTGTGTCTGCTGCCAGATGGTGCCCAATGGTGCCTGTGTGGTATGCCCAGTGCCTAGTGGTGCCTGCTGCTATCCCCTACCCACGGGGTTCCCATTGCCTGCTGGTGATGCACAGTGGTTCTCACTGCTGCCCAGTAGGGATGCCCACTGGTACCCACTGCTGCCTGTCACTACCTCCTGGTACCCTCTTGTGCCTGGTGCCTGTTGTTGCCCAGCGCCTTTAGTGCCTTCTACCCTGTGCCCAGTGCCCAGCTGTGCCATGGGCCCACAAATTTTCTTGAAATTTTACCCCCATAATGACAGGTAAATTCCACTAGTTGATTATAAATATATACAGTATATAGATGTTTATTTTGCTGAATACTTCAATGTATACCAGGCAGTATATTTTGCCACTGACAATAAATTTGTCTTACCTTCTCAATCTCTCCTTCCAGATCGAGGACTTTGTGACTGTGGAAAATGCAAATGCAATGATGGATTTGATGGCAGTGCCTGTCAATGTAGGAACTCTACTGATGGTTGCAAGAACGCAAGAGGAAATGTATGCAGTGACCGTGGGACATGTCGGTGCAATACATGTGAATGCAAATCACGCTACCAGCCCCCATTTTGTGAAGAGTGTCCAGGCTGTCCATCACCCTGTGCCAAGCACATGTAAGTGATGTGTGAAGGAGTCCTGTCCACCTTCCCTCCTTGCTGTCTCATAAAACATTGTTGGCGCTTCTTCCCTGATTGAATTTCTCACAGCCCAATCCTATGATTCCTGGGGGGTGGACAAACCACACTGCAGTACCCTGAGTGCTGCAGGGTACTGCTATTTGTTACTTGGGATAAGGGGAATTTTGTACAATAGTGCTACTCAATTCTGCAACTTCTCGGTTGCTATGGAATAAAGAGCCTCACTGTGGAAAACCAGAAGCCCCTACATGGAGGCTTTGGATCAGGCAGAGCTAAGTTCCAGCTGTATCTCCTCATTCCATTTCCTTCTCTGCTCCACCTCCTCCCTGTTCTCCCCATCTCCCCTTGCCCCAGAACACCTCTCCCAACCTCCCTCACACCCTCATTTGCAGAGCTGGATTTAGGTTTGCTTGGCCCTAAGCAATTGAAGGTAATGAGGCCCATTACTTACATCATAGGAGCCTGTGATGCACTTACATCATAGGAGCCTACATACACACTTTTGCTGTATAACAAGCAAGTTATAGCTTGTTTAACTTATACATAAATCCGGCACTGCTCATTTGCCCTTCTTTCAAGTGGCAGAGCACTGATACAGAACCAGCACTTAGTTCAACACATACTGGTGCTCAGTGGTGGGCCCGGCTTGGCCCAACAACTGGCTCCCTGGAAATGGGCTGGGCCAGGCCGGGGTCAGGGGGCGGGGACGCTCAGGGGCAGGGATGGGAGGGACGGGGAGGGCACGCCACCCACCCCAGCACACTGTGGGTGCGGATGGGTGGGGCAAGGGGCAGGACCCAACCCCGGTGCACTGCGTATGCTCCTACCTTGGCGCACATGCAGTGCAAGACGGACTGCGCGTGCACCAAGGTTGGTGCAGGCGCAATGCATCTCCTCCAGCCAGAGGAGATGGACTGCACATGCACCAAGGTTGGCACAGGCGCAGTGCGTCTCCTCCAGCCGGAGGAGATGGACTGCGCGTGCGCCAAGGTTCAGCTCCTCCAGCTCCTCCAGCTGGAGGAGACACACTGTGCCTGTGCCAACCTTAGCACAGGCGCAATGCAGAGCTTCGCCGGGTTTTCTGCGCCCCCCACAGCTACCGGATTGGTAGCAGGGGGTCAGAAATAAGAAGCAGTTGGGGCGATCTGGCCCGAACTGGCTTCAGCCCACCCCTGCTGGTGCTGTCCCAGTGCTGGACTGGTGCTAAGCTATTGCAAATGTGCTTTACAGCATCTTTCTGACACCCAGCAGAAGTGAAGTCCTCTGGAGTAAGCAAGTAGTCCAAGTAAGCCCTTAGGAATCTTCTGTTAGACAAGAAATGGTAGACTGGGATAAGTGTTAAGCAGTTCAAATAATAGAAATAGCACATAAATTAACTGTACAGCATTTCGCTGTAAGCATTTCACTTAAAGAACATGCCTCCAGAATGAATTAAGCTGTTTATGTGAGGCATCACTGTATTTCAGTCCTATCAGGCAATTCTTAGAAATGTCTTTCTGAAATTTTCCTAGTTCCTGTGTTGAGTGCAAAGCCTTTCAGACTGGCCCATTTCAGAAGAACTGCTCCGAAACCTGTCCAAATATTAGTATGAAAGAAGATAAGTTAGATAAAGCAAAAGGCAGAGAATGCAAGGAGAAGGATTCTCAGAATTGCTGGATTAATTACATTATGTTTCAAGAAGATGGAGATGAAATGTATTCTGTGGCAGTCCATTCTGAGAAAGGTATGCATACATTACCTATTATCTCTATAGCACCCATTTCCTGCTTACAGACCAGACAGACCAGTTCCTCCTACAGACCAGACGCAGGTTACATACTTGGGATGGCAGCAGCAAGTGCATCCAGGTGGCATAGCTAGGATTGGCATCCCCCAGTCATGCTGCCTGCATCCACTGCCTTCCCATTCAGAGGCATTCTGAGGGCCATAGAGACTACACACTACCTCTCCCTCAGAAGGCCTACTAAAGCCTTCTGCAGTCTTTAAAATGTCATTTAGTGTTGAGGCGTTGGAAGGCCCTTTCTCCATCACTCAGAAGCCCTCTGGAGGTCACATGCTTCTATGTCCAGGTGTTGGAGGTATTGATCAAAAACACTTTGCCAGCCTTTTCACCCCCATCTAAAAATTTTCTTAAAATTGATTCTCAGTCACAAAAAGAATAACCTCATGGTGGTTTTGGCTGGGCATTGATGAGTTGATCAATCAGTGACTCTTTAATTTTTATACTGTATATACCTCATAGATTTATTGGATTTGTATTCTGCCTTTCTCCTAGAACGGGTCTCCAAGTCCCGGTAAGTCCCTTTTATCCAGCCCATGGGCAAGCCACTCCAATGCATTCTTATACGTAAATTTATGTAAATGTATTCAAATTTGAATTGTAAATTAATTTTCTGGCCCCCAACACAATGTCAGAGAGATGATGTTACCCTACTGGCAAAGACATTGGAGATCCCTGTCCTCGGCCATACAAATATCATCATGTTCTTAAACTTATTTCTTGCTATCACACTTCATTTATTTATTTAGGTATTTGTATCTTGCCTTGCATTAGGGGACCCAAGGCGAGAAGACTTTGTGATATAATAATGTGCTGTGTTTCACCCCTTGCTTAATATGAAATCTTGTTTGGTAGAGAGATCAAAAAATGAATGAAATTTTATATGGCCCTGATAAGTGTGGGGCTGAGTGACTGACTGACTCACTCACTTTTGTCCTGTACTTAACATTGAAGTCTGACTGATCCAGCTACTTTGGTGTCTGGTGCCTGGTGCATTGGGGAGGGGGATGATGTGCATGGTTACTTCCCTCATCATGGGTACATTTCTCTACTAAAACATATAACTCATAACACGGAGTATGCAATTCAGTTCACCGCACAGATACAAGGAATGAGATGAGCAAACACAACTACACATAGTTGCAACCTGATTTACTCAGAAGCAAATCAATTGTTTTCATGGGTGTAATTCTGAAGTAATGGTGTCCAAACCCTGACCTGAGGACCAGATGTGGTCCTTAGCAAGAACCCTCCTTCTGGTCCATGTGTAATCCCTAATCCTTCAAAGGCAAGGGGAGGGTATATGGAAAGTGCTTATAAACTGGTTTGAATTATTACCTCCCTGTACATTAGAAAGTGATAGAAAGTGTTTATCATCTGAATTGAATTCATTCTTTCATTCAAGTTCTGTCTCTAATGTAATAATTTGCGTAAATTCTTCTTTCCGACCCCAACACTGTGTCAGAGAGACGTTGTGGTCCTCTTCCAGAAAGGTTTGGACACCCTTGATCTACGGTAATAGCTTTAGCAGGAACTATCATTTCTGGATGAAGAAATGTCTATGCAACAAAATGAATGCTCCCAGTGAAAATTCTTATTCTGGATGCCACCTGGATGCCATCTGGCTGCCACCTCCTCCTCATGTTTCAGTGGCCCTATGTTCTAGCAGCCACCCCTGTTCCTTCTCTTTCAGAGGCTCCTGTTAATCCTTTAAAGAAAAGAGAATTGAGGTGACAACTGCTACCAGCACATCCCTCAGGATGTGCTGAATTTAGAAGTGAGGTCACAAATTTGCAACATCTCTGCCCTTGACAACTCTGGTTCCAGTGACGGTTTTGGTTTTAGGAGAACAAAACTGCTCACTACCATAACAAGGTGAAAATTTTCTAGGTATGTAATCACAGCTGACACACAGCACCCTCCTGCTCAGTAACTAAGAAAATATGTCTTTTTTTCCTTCTCTTAGAATGTCCACTACCTCCAAATATTGCAGCCATTGTGGGGGGCACCATCGCTGGTGTGGCCCTCATTGGGCTGCTTCTACTTCTGATTTGCCGATTAGTGACGGAGCTGATTGATAGAAGGGAATATAGAAGATTTGAGAAGGAAAAGGCCAAGGCTAAGTGGAATGATGTAAGATACTTTGCATTTAAAGAGGGGAGGAAGCTTACAATATACTTCTTTTTTGTTTTGATATTAAGCAGTGTAGTTGAACCGCTTTAATTATTTCAAATTTAAATTACTTTAAATTAAATAAGCCAAACAAGCCTTCAAATGGTAGGAAAGCAACAGTTTAATGAGTCATTAAACAAGAGACATTGCACTAAGTCATATCATGGACTGAAAATTCAAAAGGCTTTTTGCAGTCAGAGATATCTTTGAGTGAGAGTGGCTCCTTCCTGTTGTCTGGTGGACAGGTACAAGTATTGTGAAAAGCAAAATAAGGGCGATCAACAACAATTTTCTAACCATAATTTGTCTCTCTTACCTGTCAAAAGAGGGCCGTTTCAAGCCTGACAAGAAAGGGTCAAGGACAAGTTACATATTTTCAGTGGTGGGCTTTTCTTGCAGAATTACCTTTTTCTAAATTTTTATGCTACTTTTTGTCTTTGCCATGCAAAAGAACCAGGCAAAAAATGTCTAATTCATAAAAACAATTGAAACAAATTCAGCAAATGATAAATAGAAGAGGAAACACAAAACCAAGGAACCCCAATTTCAATCTCTCATCCCCATGTATTTTTAAAAAGAAAATTGGGGGGGAAACCTGCCTCCCTAGCAGGTTTTTCTTCCCTCAGCTAGTCCCTCCCTCCGCCCCCCCCCCACCAACCAGGCATAGGTAAGGTACCTATCTGCTATCTGAATTCAAAGAAGATTTTGAGCACTCCCACTCAACAACAAAATCAATTTTAATTAAGGAAATACTTAATGCTTAGGGAAACTGTGCAGGGGAATGGTTATCTCTCCATGCTAAATATAAGAGGAACATCACAGAAGTGTCTCTATTAAAAGTTAGCAGGGGTAATTGTATTACGATATATGGAAATGAAAGGCAGTTGGTACCACTGGCTACCTCTAGGAAGCGAGCACCATCAGACAACTCCTACCAGGGACTGGAGAACACCAGCCATCACTTGGAAGTGGGCGCAGGGCACCATCAGGGCCCAAGCATCCCAACCAGGCACCCCTACCAGGAAGAGTCAGAGATTCTTCAATGACAAAGAGATGGAGCAAAAGATGGTTAGAATTATAATAGAAGGTCAAATTTAAGGATTAAAAGTATGAAAGAACAAGATGGAGACAAGAAACTATCAGAGGATGTCTTAAAATGGTTGAGAAAAATAGCTCCTCATGAGCAGTGGAAAGAAAAAAATCAACTGGATTTCCTCCGAGAGACATACTAATAAAATTTTGGAATTATCATTAAAAAAGGAAGTACTAAAAGTAACTAGAGCAAATCCAGAAATATTAAGGAGCAATGATACCCCTGTGAAAATATTTAATATCTTCTGAAACCATAATGTTTAGAAGAGAGTAGAAAGATGCCACAAACATTCTGTGGGAATGAGGAGATGTTAGTTCTCTTTATTATACTAACATATGCCAACAAGACGTACAGGATGAACTCAACAAAAGAACTGATGGAATGGATATACCAAATGGGAATTATATCGTAAAGCCAAAGCACTCAATTTGAAGCTAAAATTAAAAAATCTACAGTAGAAAGAACCAATTCAGTGACAAGTTCCAAAGAATGATGGAAAACCAATAGTGAGAGAAAGCTGACCTGGACTGACTACCAGAAGAAGAAATACCGCAAGAAGTAGCATTCAAGCATCTGTCCTGTGTAGGTCTGTTGCTGATCCACCAAGCAGAATCCCAGCAGTCCTCAGTTGGCCAGTAGTACATGGCTCCCAATGTTCCTGTTGGGACTAATTCTTGCAAGCCCGCATGTAGCTGTGAGCCACACCTTCCAATCCAAGTTTGTTTTTGTTTGTTTCTGAACCTCCCTGCTGATACCAAAAAGGGTTAAAAAAAATTTTTAAAAATTACAAAACAATTGAAATTTGTTTAAAAACAGCTTTTCTTACTGGTGTAGAGAAGGAAAAATCTGTTTCCCTGCCTGTCCTTGGCTCAGCTGGCTCAGATCTACAGCAGAAGAAAAGCTGTTTTTAAAACTGTGATTGTAGTGGCCATTCGTGTTGAGTAAAATCAATGTATAATAAGATTGCAACTGTACTACTAACTATAGATACTTGTGATGTTTTGTTGGCAGGCTGACAATCCTCTTTTCAAGAGTGCCACGACCACAGTTGTGAACCCCAGATTTAATGGCCAGTGAATAAGAACTACTGCAACCCTGCAAAAAACCAACAAACTCTTCAGAGCAGTAACTGATGATAAAAGCATGAACTGTACTCCATAATGCTGTGGTTGTATTCCCCACAGCTAAGATAACAAGAAAAATTTTCATTTCAATGTCCATGTACACAAGTGTTCATGTAGCTTTTGCAAGCATGTTATGTATTCCATTGATTAACCAAAAAAAATCAGGGCTAGACTGCTTAATTGCCAACTCCATAGATTTGTCTTAATCTCCATTTCTGTTTAGTCCCTCCAAGGCAAAATAAAGCAACTGGGACTTCCTGGGTAGTCAAAGAAGTCTGCACTTAGAGCACAATCCTGTGCATGACTACTCAGAAGTAAGTCCCACTTTTAATTGGGACTAACCAAATACTATTAAAGTATTTGAAGGATTGGCTCAATATCCTTAACATAATGGTGTGCATATTTGTTGCTATCTTGCTAATTTGTGCTTGGAGCTTATTTTTTCAATGGGTTACTTCAATTAAACTATCTACAGAATTTGTAGATTTGTACTACTGATTTGTAATCTTCACATTCAAGTAATATGTACAGTATGGAAACAAAATAAGGACTTTTGTCTGTTCCTGTTTATGAAAAAATTTAAGAACCATCATCTAAACCATTTTTGGATAAGGGTTCCTAGATAGGCAAGTCTTTCTTTAATTCTTCCATAAAGAGACAGCACTCTAAATAAAAGCCGCCACTTCCTCATTCAGATTGACACAATTGAATGGTCTTGAGATAGGGGAGCACTACTATCTTAGGGAAATCCAATTTCAACCTCTGCTGTATGTACCTATGATTGTTAAAAATAAATAATAACTCTTGAACACCCGCTTGTGTTCAGAGTGTTTCACCACAATGTGTTACGGAGTGTTGGAATGAATGCCTCAGTCTTTCGCATGCCTACTCATCTATTTTGGCTCTTACTGATCCCAAAGCAGCTGCTTTGCATTATAGATAATGTGAACATTATCCAGTGAAACCAATGGAACATTAAAAAACATTCATCTACGACTACAAAGCATTCATCTTCCTACTAACCTGAATGCATGAGACGGGTTTGTGCAATCCTCACATTTGTGTCTTCTACTTACAGCAAGTCAGCAGTTTGAGACCCAGGTGCTGCATGAAGCAACATCCTGGTGAAAGGCCTCTGTGGCAGCCTGGCCAGAAAATGACCAAGTAGGGGAGACAAATAAGAAGTTTGCAGAAAAATATCTCATACATTGATATTAGTATGTAAATGAAACTTTTGTGAACCATTCTGCTTAGAATGGCACCACTGCCATAGGACACAATTGAGTGGATTGCCACATGCCACCATGGATTGCCACCATACCAAGTTTAGGTGAGTACCTGGATGAAAGATATGTGAACTATTTTGCATAGACAGGAATCAGTTTCAGGAATCATGACTCCACATAAATCATTCAAAAATCAGGATATTCACCTCAGAAATCATTGTCTCAGAAATCACTGTTTGTGTCAGAAATCATAATATATACCTCAGAAATCAGTTTTAGAAATCATACCTCAGAAATCACTCAAAAATCATGATATTCACCTCAGAAATCATAGCATTTGTCTCAGAAATCAGTGTCAGGAATCATGACTCCTCAGCAGTCACTCAAAATTCATGATATTCACCTCAGAAATCATGGCATTTGTCTCAGAAATCAGTTTCAGGAATCATGACTCCACATAAATCATTCGAAAATCAGGATATTCACCTCAGAAATCATGGTGTTTGTCTCAGAAATCACTGTTTGTGTCAGAAATCATAATATATACCTCAGAAATCAGTTTTAGAAATCATGACACCTCAGAAATCACTCAAAATTCATGATATTCACCTCAGAAATCATAGCATTTGTCTCAGAAATCAGTGTCAAGAATCATGACTCCTCAGCAGTCACTCAAAATTCATGATATTCACCTCAGAAATCATGGCATTTGTCTCAAATCAGTTTCAGGAATCATGACTCCACATAAATCATTCAAAAATCAGGATATTCACCTCAGAAATCATGGTGTTTGTCTCAGAAATCATTGTGTCAGAAATCGTAATATATACCTCAGAAATCAGTTTTAGAAATCATGACACCTCAGAAATCACTCAAAATTCATGATATTCACCTCAGAAATCATGGCACCTGTCTCAGAAATCAGTTTCAGGAATCATGACTCCTCAGAAATCACTCAAAATTCATGATATTCACCTCAGAAATCATAGTGTCTCAGAAATCATTGTTTGTGTCAGAAATCACAATATTTACCTCAGAAATCAGTTTCAGAAATCAGTTTCAGAAATCATGACACACCAGAAATCAATCAAAATTCATGATATTCAACAATGGTAAAAACATATTGCACAAAGTGTCTCCTACAATTATGGAATGTGTGAAATCAATATCAGACTCCATAGAGGACAATTGTGAAAACAACGTAAAAATGAGGCCACATTATTTCCTACACCAGAGTGTTGAGATATGGCCCTGCAATGTATGTGTGGATCCAGAAACTTATTGCACGAAAGGATTTCCTACAGTCGTGGAATGTGTGAAGTTAATATGAGACTCCATAGTGGCCAAAGGTAAAAACAGCATAGTAATGAGTACACTTTATAATGCATCTCGAATCTTGTAGTTAGTTGCTAGATGAAAGACTCTTGTACAATAGTGTTGAGATATGGCCCTGAAATGTGTGTGGGGTTCAAGAAATTTATTGCAACACTAGCGAAAGGCGTACCCGCGTTGCGGGAGTAAAATTCCCCCGTATGCCATTCCCCCATATGCATCAACCCCCCATGGATAACTTTTCCCCAGGCGTAACAACCCCCATGCGCAACTTCCCCCATACACATCAACCCCCCATGCACAACTTCACCCATGCAGATCAACCCCGCATGCACAAGTTACCCCATGCGCAACTTCCCCCATGCGCAACTTTCCCCATGCGCAACTTCTCCCCATGCACAACTTCCCCATGTACAACTTCCCCCCATGCGCAACTTCCCCCATGCACAACTTCCCCCATGCACAACTTTCCTCCATGTCCATGCACAACTTCCCCCATGCGCAACTTTCCTCGATGCGCAACTTCCTCCCATGTGCAACTTTCCCCATGCTTAACTTCCTCCCATGCGCAAGTTTCCCCATGCGCATCTTCCCCCATGTGCAACTTCCTCCCATGCGCAACTTTCTCCATGCGCAACTTTCCCCATGCGCAACTTTCCTCCATGCGCAACTTCCTCCCATGCGCAACTTTCTCCATGCGCAACTTTCCCCATGCGCAACTTTCCTCCATGCGCAACTTCCTCCCATGCACAATTTTCCTCCCATATGCAACTTCCCCCCTGTGCAACTTTCCTACATGCGCAACTTCCTCCCATGTGCAACTTTCCCCATGCGCAGCTTCCTCCCATGCGCAAGTTTCCCCATGTGCAACTTCCCCCATGCGCAACTTCCTCCCATGCGCAACTTTCCCCATTCGCAACTTCCCCTCATGTGCAATTTCCCCTCATGTGCAGCATCCTCGCTGGCGCAACCTCTTCCTCCAGTGCACCAGGGTCTGAGCACCAAATTGGCTGGATGTTGTTCAGTCTCCCATGTTAGGTATAGGACAAAAACACATTGCCCCCTTTTCAGCCCCTGAAGGGTTAAATTTCTCCAGATGGTTCTTGGTGGGAGTTCAGGTGACAGAAGGATCCCTCCCAGAATTCCATGCTTCAGGCCCAGCAGTTAAATCCGGCATCTCAAATCTCCGGGGTAAGAAATGTTCATCTTGCAGCTAACTACAAGACTGCAGATGGATTAAAAACTGCACTCATTTTTATGCTGTTTTCACCTTTGGACATTATTGAGTCTCTCATAAGGGTTTCACTTGGTACATGAATGTAGGAGACCCTTTTGTGCGTCAAGCTTATGGAACCACACATATATTGCAGGGCCTTATCTTGACACTCTGGTGCAATAAACTTTCATCTAGCGCCTAACTACAAGAGTGGAGAGGAACTATAATGTGCAATTTTTTCTTAGCCATTTTTATCGTTGGCCACTATGGTTTCTCATATTGATTTCAAACGGTTCATGATTTTAGGAGACTGATTAGTGCAACAAGCTTAAGTGACCCCACATACATTGCAGGGCCATATCTCAACACTCTGCTGCAATAAACTTTCCTCTAGCTCCTAACTACGAGAGGCATGATAGTGTGCAGTCTTTTCTAGGCTGTTTTTATCATTGGCCATTGAGGACTCATATTGATTTCACATGGTCCATGATTGAAGGAGACCCTTTCGTGCAACAAGCTTAACTGACCACACATACATTGCAGGGCCATATCTGACCAATCTGTTGCAAGAAACTTTCATCTTGCAGCTAACTACGAAACTGCAGATGCGTTAAAAACTGCACTCATTTCTATGCTGTTTTCACCATTGGCATTATTGAGCCTCTCATATGGGTTTCACATGATACATGAATGTAGGAGACCCTTTCCTGCGTGAAGCTTACGGAACCACACATACATTGCAAGGCAAATATCACAACACTCTGGTAGAAGAAATGTTCATCTAGCACCTAACTGCAAGAGTGGAAAGGCTTTGAAATGTGCAGTTTGTTCTTGGCTGTTTTTACCATTGGCCACTATGGACTCTCATATTGATTTCACACTTTCCATTATTGTAGGAGACCCTTTCGTGCAACAAGCTTAGGGATAAACCTGTGCATTGTAGGCGGCATCTAAACTCTCCGGGGAAGAAATTTTCATCTAACACCTAACTATAAGAATGCAGAGGCATGATAATGTGCAGTCTTTTCTAGGCTGTTTTTATCATTGGCCACTATGATACTGGCAACTATCATTGGCCACATTGGACTCTCATATTGATTTCACATGGTCCATGATTGTAGGAGATCCTTTCCTGCAAAAGCTTAAATGACCACACATACATTGCAGGCCCATATCTCAACGCTCTGGTTCAAGAAACTTACATTTTACAGCTAACTACAGAATGGCAGATGCATTATAATCTACACTCATTTCTATGCTGTTTTCACCATTGGCCATTATTGAGTGTCTCATATGGATTTCACATGTTTCATGATTGTAGGAGACCCTTTTGTGGGAAGAGCTTATGGAACCACACATATATTGCAGGGCCATAACACTCTGCTGCAATAAACTTTCATCTAGCACCGAACTACAAGTATGTAGAGTCATTATAATGTAGAGTCATTTCTAGGCTGCTTTTTTCATTGGCCACTATGGACAATTGATAAATCTCATATTGATTTCACACGATTCATGATTGTAGGAGACACTTTCCTGCAACATGCTTAAGTGACCACACGTATATTGCATTGCTATATCTCAACGATCAGGTGCAAGGAACGTTCATTTTGCAGCTAACTACAGCATGGCAGATGCATTAGAAACTACACTCATTTCTATGCTGTTTTCACCATTGGCCATTATTGAGTCTCTCATATGGATATCACACGTTTCATGATTGTAGGAGTCCCTTTTGTGGTCAAGCTTATGGAACCACACATATATTGCAGGGCCATATCTCAACACTCTAGTGCAATAAACCTTCATCTAGCACAAAACTACAAGTGTGGAGAGGCATGATAATGTGCAGTCTTTTCTTAGCTATTTTTATCATTGGCCATTATGGACTCTCTTATTGATTTCACATGGTCCATGATTGTTGGAGACCCTTTCCTGCAACAAGCTTAAGTAACCACACATACCCTGCAGGCCCATATCTCAACGTCCTGGTGCAAGAAACGTTCATTTTGCAGCTAACTACAGGATGGCGGATGCATTATAATCTACACTCATTTCTATGCTGTTTTCACCATTGGCCATTATTTGGTCTCTCATAGGGATTTCACACGTTTCATGATTGGAGGAGACCCTTTTGTGGGTCAAGCTTATGGAACCACACATATATTGCAGGGCCATATCTCCACACTCTGGTGCAATCAACTCTCATCTAGCACCTAACTACAAGTGTGGAGAGGCATTATAATGTGGCGTCATTTCTAGGCTGCTTTTTTCATTGGCCACTATGGACTCTCATATTGATTTCACATGGTCCATGATTGTTGATTGTAACAAGCTTAAGTGACCACACATACCCTGCAGGCCCATATCTCAACGCTCTGGTGCAAGAAACTTTCATTTTACAGCTAACTACAGGATGGCAAAATGTTCAGGATAGTTAGCTGCAAAATGAACGTTTCTTGCACCAGAACGTTGAGATATGGCAATGCAATATACGTGTGGTCACTTAAGCATTTTGCAGGAAAGTGTCTCCTACAATCATGAATCGTGTGAAATCAATATGAGATTTAACAATTGTCCATAGTGACCAATGAAAAAAGCTGCCTAGAAATGACTCCACATTATAATGCCTCTCCACACTTGTAGTTAGGTGCTAGATGAGAGTTGATTGCACCAGAGTGTGGAGATATGGCCCTGCAATATATGTGTGGTTCCATAAGCTTGACCCACAAAAGGGTCTCCTCCAATCATGAAACGTGTGAAATCCCTATGAGAGACCAAATAATGGCCAATGGTGAAAACAGCATAGAAATGAGTGTAGATTATAATGCATCCGCCATCCTGTACTTAGCTGCAAAATGAACGTTTCTTGCACCAGGACGTTGAGATATGGCCACGCAATGTATGTGTGGTCACTTAAGCTTGTTGCAGGAAAGGGTCTCCAACAATCATGGACCATGTGAAATCAATATGAGAGTCCATAATGGCCAATGATAAAAACAGCTAAGAAAAGACTGCACATTATCATGCCTCTCCACTCTTATAGTTATGTGCTAGATGAAAGTTTATTGCACCAGAGTGTTGAGATATGGCCCTGCAATATATGAGTGGTTCCATAAGCTTGACCCACAAAAGAGTCTCCTACAATCATGAAACGTGTGAAATCTCTATGAGAGACCAAATAACGGCCAATGTTGAAAACAGCATAGAAATGAGTGTAGATTATAATGCATCTACCATCCTGTAGTTAGGTGTAAAATGAAAGGCTCTTGCACCAGGACGTTGAGATATGGCCCTGCAATATATGTGTGGTCACTTATGCTTGTTGCAGGAAAGGGTCTCCAACAATCATGGACCATGTGAAATCAATATGAGAGTCCATAATGGCCAATGATAAAAACAGCTAAGAAAAGACTGCACATTATCATGACTCTCCACTCTTGTAGTTGTGTGCTAGATGAAAGTTTATTGCACCAGAGTGTTGAGATATGGCCCTGCAATATATGTGTGATTCCATAAGCTTGACCCACGAAAGGGTCTCCTACAGTCATGGAAAGTGTGAAATCAATATGAGAGTCCATAGTGGCCAATGAGAGAAAAAGCCTAGAAAAGACTGCACATTACAATGTATTTCCACTCTTCCAGTTAGGTGCTAGATGAACATTTCTTCTACCAGACTGTTGAGATATTGCCCTGCAATGTATGTGTGGTTCGATAAGCTTGATGCACAAAAGGATCTCCTACATTCATGTACCATGTGAAACCCATATGAGAGACTCAATAATGGCCAATGATGTAAACAGCATAGAAATGAGTGTAGTTTCTAATGCATCTGCCATCCTGTAGTTAGCTACAAAATGAAAGTTTCTTGCACCAGAACGTTGAGATATGGCAATGCAATCTACGTGTGGTCACTTAAGCATGTTGCAGGAAAGTGTCTCCTACAATCATGAATCGTGTGAAATCAATATGAGATTTATCAATTGTCCATAGTGGCCAATGAAAAAAGCAGCCTAGAAATGACTCCACATTATATTGCCTCTCCACACTTGTAGTTAGGTGCTAGATGATAGTTGATTGCACCAGAGTGTTAAGATATGGCCCTGCAATATATGTGTGGTTCCATAAGCTTGACCCACAAAAGGGTCTCCTGCAATCATGAATCGTGTGAAATCCATATGAGATTTATCAATTGTCCATAGTGGCCAATGAAAAAAGCAGCCTAGGAATGACTCCACATTATATTGCCTCTCCACATTTGTAGTTAGGTGATAGATGGAAGTTTATTGCACCAGAGTGTTGAGATATGGCCCTGCAATATACGTGTGGTCACTTAAGCATGTTGCAGGAAATTGTCTCCTACAATCATGGACCATGTGAAATCAATATGAGAGTCCATAATGGCCAATGATAAAAACAGCTCAGAAAAGTCTGCACATTATAATGCCTCTCCACACTTGCAGTTAGGTGCTAGATGAACGTTTATTGCACCAGAATGTTGAGATATGACCCTGCAATATATGTGTGGTTCCATAAGCTTGACCCACAAAAGGGTATCCAATCATGAAACGTTTGAAATCCCTATAGAGACCAAATAATGGCCAATGGTGAAAACAGCATAGAAATGAGTGTAATTTATAATGCATCTGCCATCCTGCAGTTAGCTGCAAAATGAAATTTTCTTCCACCAGAACGTTGAGATATGGCAATGCAATGTATGTGTGGTCACTTAAGCTTGTTGCAGGAAAGGGTCTCCAACAATCATGGACCATGTGAAATCAATATGAGAGTCCATAATGGCCAATAATAAAAACAGCTAAGAAAAGACTGCACATTATCATGACTCTCCACTCTTGTAGTTATGTGCTAGATGAAAGTTGATTGCACCAGAGTGTTGAGATATGGCCCTGCAATATATGTGTGGTTCCATAAGCTTGACCCACAAAAGGGTCTCCTACAATCATGAAACGTGTGAAATCTCGATGAGAGACCAAATAATGGCCAATGGTGAAAACAGCATAGAAATGAGTGTAGTTTTTAATGCATCTGCCATCCTGCAGTTAGCTGCAAAATGAAATTTTCTTCCACCAGAACGTTGACATATGGCAATGCAATATACGTGTGGTCACTTAAGCATTTTGCAGGAAAGTGTCTCCAACAGGCATGAATCGTGAGAAATCCATATGAGATTTATCAATTGTACATAGTGGCCAATGAAAAAAGCAGCCTAGAAATGACTCCACATTACATTGCCTCTCCACATTTGTAGTTAGGTGATAGATGAACGTTTATTGCACCAGAATGTTGAGATATGACCCTGCAATATACGTGTGGTCACTTAAGCATGTTGCAGGAAAGTGTCTCCTACAATCATGAATCGTGTGACATCAATATGAGATTTATCAATTGTCCATAGTGGCCAATGAAAAAAGCAGCCTAGAAATGACGCCACATTATAATGCCTCTCCACACTTGCAGTTAGGTGCTAGATGAACGTTTATTGCGCCAGAATGTTGAGATATGACCCTGCAATATATGTGTGCTTCCATAAGCTTGACCCACAAAAGGGTCTCCTACATTCATGAAACGTGTGAAATCCATATGAGAGACCAAATAATGGCCAATGGTGAAAACAGCATAGAAATGAGTGTAGATTATAATGCATCTGCCATCCTGTAGTTAGCTACAAAATGAAAGGTTCTTGCACCAGGACGTTGAGATATGGCCCTGCAATGTATGTGTGGTCACTTAAGCTTGTTGCAGGAAAGGGTCTCCAACAATCATGGACCATGTGAAATCAATATGAGAGTCCATAATGGCCAATGATAAAAACAGCTAAGAAAAGACTGCACATTATCATGCCTCTCCACTCTTATAGTTATGTGCTAGATGAAAGTTTATTGCACCAGAGTGTTGAGATATGGCCCTGCAATATATGAGTGGTTCCAAAAGCTTGACCCACAAAAGAGTCTCCTACAATCATGAAACGTGTGAAATCTCTATGAGAGACCAAATAACGGCCAATGTTGAAAACAGCATAGAAATGAGTGTAGATTATAATGCATCTACCATCCTGTAGTTAGGTGTAAAATGAAAGGCTCTTGCACCAGGACGTTGAGATATGGCCCTGCAATGTATGTGTGGTCACTTATGCTTGTTGCAGGAAAGGGTCTCCAACAATCATGGACCATGTGAAATCAATATGAGAGTCCATAATGGCCAATGATAAAAACAGCTAAGAAAAGACTGCACATTATCATGCCTCTCCACTCTTATAGTTATGTGCTAGATGAAAGTTTATTGCACCAGAGTGTTGAGATATGGCCCTGCAATATATGAGTGGTTCCATAAGCTTGACCCACAAAAGAGTCTCCTACAATCATGAAACGTGTGAAATCTCTATGAGAGACCAAATAACGGCCAATGTTGAAAACAGCATAGAAATGAGTGTAGATTATAATGCATCTACCATCCTGTAGTTAGGTGTAAAATGAAAGGCTCTTGCACCAGGACGTTGAGATATGGCCCTGCAATGTATGTGTGGTCACTTATGCTTGTTGCAGGAAAGGGTCTCCAACAATCATGGACCATGTGAAATCAATATGAGAGTCCATAATGGCCAATGATAAAAACAGCTAAGAAAAGACTGCACATTATCATGACTCTCCACTCTTGTAGTTGTGTGCTAGATGAAAGTTTATTGCACCAGAGTGTTGAGATATGGCCCTGCAATATATGTGTGATTCCATAAGCTTGACCCACGAAAGGGTCTCCTACAGTCATGGAAAGTGTGAAATCAATATGAGAGTCCATAGTGGCCAATGAGAGAAAAAGCCTAGAAAAGACTGCACATTACAATGTATTTCCACTCTTCCAGTTAGGTGCTAGATGAACATTTCTTCTACCAGACTGTTGAGATATTGCCCTGCAATGTATGTGTGGTTCGATAAGCTTGATGCACAAAAGGATCTCCTACATTCATGTACCATGTGAAACCCATATGAGAGACTCAATAATGGCCAATGATGTAAACAGCATAGAAATGAGTGTAGTTTCTAATGCATCTGCCATCCTGTAGTTAGCTACAAAATGAAAGATTCTTGCACCAGAACGTTGAGATATGGCAATGCAATATACGTGTGGTCACTTAAGCATGTTGCAGGAAAGTGTCTCCTACAATCATGAATCGTGTGACATCAATATGAGATTTATCAATTGTCCATAGTGGCCAATGAAAAAAGCAGCCTAGAAATGACGCCACATTATAATGCCTCTCCACACTTGCAGTTAGGTGCTAGATGAACGTTTATTGCGCCAGAATGTTGAGATATGACCCTGCAATATATGTGTGCTTCCATAAGCTTGACCCACAAAAGGGTCTCCTACATTCATGAAACGTGTGAAATCCATATGAGAGACCAAATAATGGCCAATGGTGAAAACAGCATAGAAATGAGTGTAGATTATAATGCATCTGCCATCCTGTAGTTAGCTACAAAATGAAAGGTTCTTGCACCAGGACGTTGAGATATGGCCCTGCAATGTATGTGTGGTCACTTAAGCTTGTTGCAGGAAAGGGTCTCCAACAATCATGGACCATGTGAAATCAATATGAGAGTCCATAATGGCCAATGATAAAAACAGCTAAGAAAAGACTGCACATTATCATGACTCTCCACTCTTGTAGTTGTGTGCTAGATGAAAGTTTATTGCACCAGAGTGTTGAGATATGGCCCTGCAATATATGTGTGATTCCATAAGCTTGACCCACGAAAGGGTCTCCTACAGTCATGGAAAGTGTGAAATCAATATGAGAGTCCATAGTGGCCAATGAGAGAAAAAGCCTAGAAAAGACTGCACATTACAATGTATTTCCACTCTTCCAGTTAGGTGCTAGATGAACATTTCTTCTACCAGACTGTTGAGATATTGCCCTGCAATGTATGTGTGGTTCGATAAGCTTGATGCACAAAAGGATCTCCTACATTCATGTACCATGTGAAACCCATATGAGAGACTCAATAATGGCCAATGATGTAAACAGCATAGAAATGAGTGTAGTTTCTAATGCATCTGCCATCCTGTAGTTAGCTACAAAATGAAAGATTCTTGCACCAGAACGTTGAGATATGGCAATGCAATATACGTGTGGTCACTTAAGCATGTTGCAGGAAAGTGTCTCCTACAATCATGAATCGTGTGAAATCAATATGAGATTTATCAATTGTCCATAGTGGCCAATGAAAAAAGCAGCCTAGAAATGACTCCACATTATATTGCCTCTCCACACTTGTAGTTAGGTGCTAGATGATAGTTGATTGCACCAGAGTGTTAAGATATGGCCCTGCAATATATGTGTGGTTCCATAAGCTTGACCCACAAAAGGGTCTCCTGCAATCATGAATCGTGTGAAATCCATATGAGATTTATCAATTGTCCATAGTGGCCAATGAAAAAAGCAGCCTAGGAATGACTCCACATTATATTGCCTCTCCACATTTGTAGTTAGGTGATAGATGGAAGTTTATTGCACCAGAGTGTTGAGATATGGCCCTGCAATATACGTGTGGTCACTTAAGCATGTTGCAGGAAATTGTCTCCTACAATCATGGACCATGTGAAATCAATATGAGAGTCCATAATGGCCAATGATAAAAACAGCTCAGAAAAGTCTGCACATTATAATGCCTCTCCACACTTGCAGTTAGGTGCTAGATGAACGTTTATTGCACCAGAATGTTGAGATATGACCCTGCAATATATGTGTGGTTCCATAAGCTTGACCCACAAAAGGGTATCCAATCATGAAACGTTTGAAATCCCTATAGAGACCAAATAATGGCCAATGGTGAAAACAGCATAGAAATGAGTGTAATTTATAATGCATCTGCCATCCTGCAGTTAGCTGCAAAATGAAATTTTCTTCCACCAGAACGTTGAGATATGGCAATGCAATGTATGTGTGGTCACTTAAGCTTGTTGCAGGAAAGGGTCTCCAACAATCATGGACCATGTGAAATCAATATGAGAGTCCATAATGGCCAATAATAAAAACAGCTAAGAAAAGACTGCACATTATCATGACTCTCCACTCTTGTAGTTATGTGCTAGATGAAAGTTGATTGCACCAGAGTGTTGAGATATGGCCCTGCAATATATGTGTGGTTCCATAAGCTTGACCCACAAAAGGGTCTCCTACAATCATGAAACGTGTGAAATCTCGATGAGAGACCAAATAATGGCCAATGGTGAAAACAGCATAGAAATGAGTGTAGTTTTTAATGCATCTGCCATCCTGCAGTTAGCTGCAAAATGAAATTTTCTTCCACCAGAACGTTGACATATGGCAATGCAATATACGTGTGGTCACTTAAGCATTTTGCAGGAAAGTGTCTCCAACAGGCATGAATCGTGAGAAATCCATATGAGATTTATCAATTGTACATAGTGGCCAATGAAAAAAGCAGCCTAGAAATGACTCCACATTACATTGCCTCTCCACATTTGTAGTTAGGTGATAGATGAACGTTTATTGCACCAGAATGTTGAGATATGACCCTGCAATATACGTGTGGTCACTTAAGCATGTTGCAGGAAAGTGTCTCCTACAATCATGAATCGTGTGACATCAATATGAGATTTATCAATTGTCCATAGTGGCCAATGAAAAAAGCAGCCTAGAAATGACGCCACATTATAATGCCTCTCCACACTTGCAGTTAGGTGCTAGATGAACGTTTATTGCGCCAGAATGTTGAGATATGACCCTGCAATATATGTGTGCTTCCATAAGCTTGACCCACAAAAGGGTCTCCTACATTCATGAAACGTGTGAAATCCATATGAGAGACCAAATAATGGCCAATGGTGAAAACAGCATAGAAATGAGTGTAGATTATAATGCATCTGCCATCCTGTAGTTAGCTACAAAATGAAAGGTTCTTGCACCAGGACGTTGAGATATGGCCCTGCAATGTATGTGTGGTCACTTAAGCTTGTTGCAGGAAAGGGTCTCCAACAATCATGGACCATGTGAAATCAATATGAGAGTCCATAATGGCCAATGATAAAAACAGCTAAGAAAAGACTGCACATTATCATGCCTCTCCACTCTTATAGTTATGTGCTAGATGAAAGTTTATTGCACCAGAGTGTTGAGATATGGCCCTGCAATATATGAGTGGTTCCATAAGCTTGACCCACAAAAGAGTCTCCTACAATCATGAAACGTGTGAAATCTCTATGAGAGACCAAATAACGGCCAATGTTGAAAACAGCATAGAAATGAGTGTAGATTATAATGCATCTACCATCCTGTAGTTAGGTGTAAAATGAAAGGCTCTTGCACCAGGACGTTGAGATATGGCCCTGCAATGTATGTGTGGTCACTTAAGCTTGTTGCAGGAAAGGGTCTCCAACAATCATGGACCATGTGAAATCAATATGAGAGTCCATAATGGCCAATGATAAAAACAGCTAAGAAAAGACTGCACATTATCATGACTCTCCACTCTTGTAGTTGTGTGCTAGATGAAAGTTTATTGCACCAGAGTGTTGAGATATGGCCCTGCAATATATGTGTGATTCCATAAGCTTGACCCACGAAAGGGTCTCCTACAGTCATGGAAAGTGTGAAATCAATATGAGAGTCCATAGTGGCCAATGAGAGAAAAAGCCTAGAAAAGACTGCACATTACAATGTATTTCCACTCTTCCAGTTAGGTGCTAGATGAACATTTCTTCTACCAGACTGTTGAGATATTGCCCTGCAATGTATGTGTGGTTCGATAAGCTTGATGCACAAAAGGATCTCCTACATTCATGTACCATGTGAAACCCATATGAGAGACTCAATAATGGCCAATGATGTAAACAGCATAGAAATGAGTGTAGTTTCTAATGCATCTGCCATCCTGTAGTTAGCTACAAAATGAAAGATTCTTGCACCAGAACGTTGAGATATGGCAATGCAATATACGTGTGGTCACTTAAGCATGTTGCAGGAAAGTGTCTCCTACAATCATGAATCGTGTGAAATCAATATGAGATTTATCAATTGTCCATAGTGGCCAATGAAAAAAGCAGCCTAGAAATGACTCCACATTATATTGCCTCTCCACACTTGTAGTTAGGTGCTAGATGATAGTTGATTGCACCAGAGTGTTAAGATATGGCCCTGCAATATATGTGTGGTTCCATAAGCTTGACCCACAAAAGGGTCTCCTGCAATCATGAATCGTGTGAAATCCATATGAGATTTATCAATTGTCCATAGTGGCCAATGAAAAAAGCAGCCTAGGAATGACTCCACATTATATTGCCTCTCCACATTTGTAGTTAGGTGATAGATGGAAGTTTATTGCACCAGAGTGTTGAGATATGGCCCTGCAATATACGTGTGGTCACTTAAGCATGTTGCAGGAAATTGTCTCCTACAATCATGGACCATGTGAAATCAATATGAGAGTCCATAATGGCCAATGATAAAAACAGCTCAGAAAAGTCTGCACATTATAATGCCTCTCCACACTTGCAGTTAGGTGCTAGATGAACGTTTATTGCACCAGAATGTTGAGATATGACCCTGCAATATATGTGTGGTTCCATAAGCTTGACCCACAAAAGGGTATCCAATCATGAAACGTTTGAAATCCCTATAGAGACCAAATAATGGCCAATGGTGAAAACAGCATAGAAATGAGTGTAATTTATAATGCATCTGCCATCCTGCAGTTAGCTGCAAAATGAAATTTTCTTCCACCAGAACGTTGAGATATGGCAATGCAATGTATGTGTGGTCACTTAAGCTTGTTGCAGGAAAGGGTCTCCAACAATCATGGACCATGTGAAATCAATATGAGAGTCCATAATGGCCAATAATAAAAACAGCTAAGAAAAGACTGCACATTATCATGACTCTCCACTCTTGTAGTTATGTGCTAGATGAAAGTTGATTGCACCAGAGTGTTGAGATATGGCCCTGCAATATATGTGTGGTTCCATAAGCTTGACCCACAAAAGGGTCTCCTACAATCATGAAACGTGTGAAATCTCGATGAGAGACCAAATAATGGCCAATGGTGAAAACAGCATAGAAATGAGTGTAGTTTTTAATGCATCTGCCATCCTGCAGTTAGCTGCAAAATGAAATTTTCTTCCACCAGAACGTTGACATATGGCAATGCAATATACGTGTGGTCACTTAAGCATTTTGCAGGAAAGTGTCTCCAACAGGCATGAATCGTGAGAAATCCATATGAGATTTATCAATTGTACATAGTGGCCAATGAAAAAAGCAGCCTAGAAATGACTCCACATTACATTGCCTCTCCACATTTGTAGTTAGGTGATAGATGAACGTTTATTGCACCAGAATGTTGAGATATGACCCTGCAATATACGTGTGGTCACTTAAGCATGTTGCAGGAAAGTGTCTCCTACAATCATGAATCGTGTGACATCAATATGAGATTTATCAATTGTCCATAGTGGCCAATGAAAAAAGCAGCCTAGAAATGACGCCACATTATAATGCCTCTCCACACTTGCAGTTAGGTGCTAGATGAACGTTTATTGCGCCAGAATGTTGAGATATGACCCTGCAATATATGTGTGCTTCCATAAGCTTGACCCACAAAAGGGTCTCCTACATTCATGAAACGTGTGAAATCCATATGAGAGACCAAATAATGGCCAATGGTGAAAACAGCATAGAAATGAGTGTAGATTATAATGCATCTGCCATCCTGTAGTTAGCTACAAAATGAAAGGTTCTTGCACCAGGACGTTGAGATATGGCCCTGCAATGTATGTGTGGTCACTTAAGCTTGTTGCAGGAAAGGGTCTCCAACAATCATGGACCATGTGAAATCAATATGAGAGTCCATAATGGCCAATGATAAAAACAGCTAAGAAAAGACTGCACATTATCATGCCTCTCCACTCTTATAGTTATGTGCTAGATGAAAGTTTATTGCACCAGAGTGTTGAGATATGGCCCTGCAATATATGAGTGGTTCCATAAGCTTGACCCACAAAAGAGTCTCCTACAATCATGAAACGTGTGAAATCTCTATGAGAGACCAAATAACGGCCAATGTTGAAAACAGCATAGAAATGAGTGTAGATTATAATGCATCTACCATCCTGTAGTTAGGTGTAAAATGAAAGGCTCTTGCACCAGGACGTTGAGATATGGCCCTGCAATGTATGTGTGGTCACTTATGCTTGTTGCAGGAAAGGGTCTCCAACAATCATGGACCATGTGAAATCAATATGAGAGTCCATAATGGCCAATGATAAAAACAGCTAAGAAAAGACTGCACATTATCATGCCTCTCCACTCTTATAGTTATGTGCTAGATGAAAGTTTATTGCACCAGAGTGTTGAGATATGGCCCTGCAATATATGAGTGGTTCCATAAGCTTGACCCACAAAAGAGTCTCCTACAATCATGAAACGTGTGAAATCTCTATGAGAGACCAAATAACGGCCAATGTTGAAAACAGCATAGAAATGAGTGTAGATTATAATGCATCTACCATCCTGTAGTTAGGTGTAAAATGAAAGGCTCTTGCACCAGGACGTTGAGATATGGCCCTGCAATGTATGTGTGGTCACTTATGCTTGTTGCAGGAAAGGGTCTCCAACAATCATGGACCATGTGAAATCAATATGAGAGTCCATAATGGCCAATGATAAAAACAGCTAAGAAAAGACTGCACATTATCATGACTCTCCACTCTTGTAGTTGTGTGCTAGATGAAAGTTTATTGCACCAGAGTGTTGAGATATGGCCCTGCAATATATGTGTGATTCCATAAGCTTGACCCACGAAAGGGTCTCCTACAGTCATGGAAAGTGTGAAATCAATATGAGAGTCCATAGTGGCCAATGAGAGAAAAAGCCTAGAAAAGACTGCACATTACAATGTATTTCCACTCTTCCAGTTAGGTGCTAGATGAACATTTCTTCTACCAGACTGTTGAGATATTGCCCTGCAATGTATGTGTGGTTCGATAAGCTTGATGCACAAAAGGATCTCCTACATTCATGTACCATGTGAAACCCATATGAGAGACTCAATAATGGCCAATGATGTAAACAGCATAGAAATGAGTGTAGTTTCTAATGCATCTGCCATCCTGTAGTTAGCTACAAAATGAAAGATTCTTGCACCAGAACGTTGAGATATGGCAATGCAATATACGTGTGGTCACTTAAGCATGTTGCAGGAAAGTGTCTCCTACAATCATGAATCGTGTGAAATCAATATGAGATTTATCAATTGTCCATAGTGGCCAATGAAAAAAGCAGCCTAGAAATGACTCCACATTATATTGCCTCTCCACACTTGTAGTTAGGTGCTAGATGATAGTTGATTGCACCAGAGTGTTAAGATATGGCCCTGCAATATATGTGTGGTTCCATAAGCTTGACCCACAAAAGGGTCTCCTGCAATCATGAATCGTGTGAAATCCATATGAGATTTATCAATTGTCCATAGTGGCCAATGAAAAAAGCAGCCTAGGAATGACTCCACATTATATTGCCTCTCCACATTTGTAGTTAGGTGATAGATGGAAGTTTATTGCACCAGAGTGTTGAGATATGGCCCTGCAATATACGTGTGGTCACTTAAGCATGTTGCAGGAAATTGTCTCCTACAATCATGGACCATGTGAAATCAATATGAGAGTCCATAATGGCCAATGATAAAAACAGCTCAGAAAAGTCTGCACATTATAATGCCTCTCCACACTTGCAGTTAGGTGCTAGATGAACGTTTATTGCACCAGAATGTTGAGATATGACCCTGCAATATATGTGTGGTTCCATAAGCTTGACCCACAAAAGGGTATCCAATCATGAAACGTTTGAAATCCCTATAGAGACCAAATAATGGCCAATGGTGAAAACAGCATAGAAATGAGTGTAATTTATAATGCATCTGCCATCCTGCAGTTAGCTGCAAAATGAAATTTTCTTCCACCAGAACGTTGAGATATGGCAATGCAATGTATGTGTGGTCACTTAAGCTTGTTGCAGGAAAGGGTCTCCAACAATCATGGACCATGTGAAATCAATATGAGAGTCCATAATGGCCAATAATAAAAACAGCTAAGAAAAGACTGCACATTATCATGACTCTCCACTCTTGTAGTTATGTGCTAGATGAAAGTTGATTGCACCAGAGTGTTGAGATATGGCCCTGCAATATATGTGTGGTTCCATAAGCTTGACCCACAAAAGGGTCTCCTACAATCATGAAACGTGTGAAATCTCGATGAGAGACCAAATAATGGCCAATGGTGAAAACAG
Organism: Cryptoblepharus egeriae; assembly: GCA_030015325.1. Lineage (NCBI taxonomy): Eukaryota > Metazoa > Chordata > Lepidosauria > Squamata > Scincidae > Cryptoblepharus > Cryptoblepharus egeriae. Next base: position 111,678,163 of record JAREYC010000001.1, on the reverse strand, counting down.
CATAGAAATGAGTGTAGTTTTTAATGCATCTGCCATCCTGCAGTTAGCTGCAAAATGAAATTTTCTTCCACCAGAACGTTGACATATGGCAATGCAATATACGTGTGGTCACTTAAGCATTTTGCAGGAAAGTGTCTCCAACAGGCATGAATCGTGAGAAATCCATATGAGATTTATCAATTGTACATAGTGGCCAATGAAAAAAGCAGCCTAGAAATGACTCCACATTACATTGCCTCTCCACATTTGTAGTTAGGTGATAGATGAACGTTTATTGCACCAGAATGTTGAGATATGACCCTGCAATATACGTGTGGTCACTTAAGCATGTTGCAGGAAAGTGTCTCCTACAATCATGAATCGTGTGACATCAATATGAGATTTATCAATTGTCCATAGTGGCCAATGAAAAAAGCAGCCTAGAAATGACGCCACATTATAATGCCTCTCCACACTTGCAGTTAGGTGCTAGATGAACGTTTATTGCGCCAGAATGTTGAGATATGACCCTGCAATATATGTGTGCTTCCATAAGCTTGACCCACAAAAGGGTCTCCTACATTCATGAAACGTGTGAAATCCATATGAGAGACCAAATAATGGCCAATGGTGAAAACAGCATAGAAATGAGTGTAGATTATAATGCATCTGCCATCCTGTAGTTAGCTACAAAATGAAAGGTTCTTGCACCAGGACGTTGAGATATGGCCCTGCAATGTATGTGTGGTCACTTAAGCTTGTTGCAGGAAAGGGTCTCCAACAATCATGGACCATGTGAAATCAATATGAGAGTCCATAATGGCCAATGATAAAAACAGCTAAGAAAAGACTGCACATTATCATGACTCTCCACTCTTGTAGTTGTGTGCTAGATGAAAGTTTATTGCACCAGAGTGTTGAGATATGGCCCTGCAATATATGTGTGATTCCATAAGCTTGACCCACGAAAGGGTCTCCTACAGTCATGGAAAGTGTGAAATCAATATGAGAGTCCATAGTGGCCAATGAGAGAAAAAGCCTAGAAAAGACTGCACATTACAATGTATTTCCACTCTTCCAGTTAGGTGCTAGATGAACATTTCTTCTACCAGACTGTTGAGATATTGCCCTGCAATGTATGTGTGGTTCGATAAGCTTGATGCACAAAAGGATCTCCTACATTCATGTACCATGTGAAACCCATATGAGAGACTCAATAATGGCCAATGATGTAAACAGCATAGAAATGAGTGTAGTTTCTAATGCATCTGCCATCCTGTAGTTAGCTACAAAATGAAAGATTCTTGCACCAGAACGTTGAGATATGGCAATGCAATATACGTGTGGTCACTTAAGCATGTTGCAGGAAAGTGTCTCCTACAATCATGAATCGTGTGAAATCAATATGAGATTTATCAATTGTCCATAGTGGCCAATGAAAAAAGCAGCCTAGAAATGACTCCACATTATATTGCCTCTCCACACTTGTAGTTAGGTGCTAGATGATAGTTGATTGCACCAGAGTGTTAAGATATGGCCCTGCAATATATGTGTGGTTCCATAAGCTTGACCCACAAAAGGGTCTCCTGCAATCATGAATCGTGTGAAATCCATATGAGATTTATCAATTGTCCATAGTGGCCAATGAAAAAAGCAGCCTAGGAATGACTCCACATTATATTGCCTCTCCACATTTGTAGTTAGGTGATAGATGGAAGTTTATTGCACCAGAGTGTTGAGATATGGCCCTGCAATATACGTGTGGTCACTTAAGCATGTTGCAGGAAATTGTCTCCTACAATCATGGACCATGTGAAATCAATATGAGAGTCCATAATGGCCAATGATAAAAACAGCTCAGAAAAGTCTGCACATTATAATGCCTCTCCACACTTGCAGTTAGGTGCTAGATGAACGTTTATTGCACCAGAATGTTGAGATATGACCCTGCAATATATGTGTGGTTCCATAAGCTTGACCCACAAAAGGGTATCCAATCATGAAACGTTTGAAATCCCTATAGAGACCAAATAATGGCCAATGGTGAAAACAGCATAGAAATGAGTGTAATTTATAATGCATCTGCCATCCTGCAGTTAGCTGCAAAATGAAATTTTCTTCCACCAGAACGTTGAGATATGGCAATGCAATGTATGTGTGGTCACTTAAGCTTGTTGCAGGAAAGGGTCTCCAACAATCATGGACCATGTGAAATCAATATGAGAGTCCATAATGGCCAATAATAAAAACAGCTAAGAAAAGACTGCACATTATCATGACTCTCCACTCTTGTAGTTATGTGCTAGATGAAAGTTGATTGCACCAGAGTGTTGAGATATGGCCCTGCAATATATGTGTGGTTCCATAAGCTTGACCCACAAAAGGGTCTCCTACAATCATGAAACGTGTGAAATCTCGATGAGAGACCAAATAATGGCCAATGGTGAAAACAGCATAGAAATGAGTGTAGTTTTTAATGCATCTGCCATCCTGCAGTTAGCTGCAAAATGAAATTTTCTTCCACCAGAACGTTGACATATGGCAATGCAATATACGTGTGGTCACTTAAGCATTTTGCAGGAAAGTGTCTCCAACAGGCATGAATCGTGAGAAATCCATATGAGATTTATCAATTGTACATAGTGGCCAATGAAAAAAGCAGCCTAGAAATGACTCCACATTACATTGCCTCTCCACATTTGTAGTTAGGTGATAGATGAACGTTTATTGCACCAGAATGTTGAGATATGACCCTGCAATATACGTGTGGTCACTTAAGCATGTTGCAGGAAAGTGTCTCCTACAATCATGAATCGTGTGACATCAATATGAGATTTATCAATTGTCCATAGTGGCCAATGAAAAAAGCAGCCTAGAAATGACGCCACATTATAATGCCTCTCCACACTTGCAGTTAGGTGCTAGATGAACGTTTATTGCGCCAGAATGTTGAGATATGACCCTGCAATATATGTGTGCTTCCATAAGCTTGACCCACAAAAGGGTCTCCTACATTCATGAAACGTGTGAAATCCATATGAGAGACCAAATAATGGCCAATGGTGAAAACAGCATAGAAATGAGTGTAGATTATAATGCATCTGCCATCCTGTAGTTAGCTACAAAATGAAAGGTTCTTGCACCAGGACGTTGAGATATGGCCCTGCAATGTATGTGTGGTCACTTAAGCTTGTTGCAGGAAAGGGTCTCCAACAATCATGGACCATGTGAAATCAATATGAGAGTCCATAATGGCCAATGATAAAAACAGCTAAGAAAAGACTGCACATTATCATGACTCTCCACTCTTGTAGTTGTGTGCTAGATGAAAGTTTATTGCACCAGAGTGTTGAGATATGGCCCTGCAATATATGTGTGATTCCATAAGCTTGACCCACGAAAGGGTCTCCTACAGTCATGGAAAGTGTGAAATCAATATGAGAGTCCATAGTGGCCAATGAGAGAAAAAGCCTAGAAAAGACTGCACATTACAATGTATTTCCACTCTTCCAGTTAGGTGCTAGATGAACATTTCTTCTACCAGACTGTTGAGATATTGCCCTGCAATGTATGTGTGGTTCGATAAGCTTGATGCACAAAAGGATCTCCTACATTCATGTACCATGTGAAACCCATATGAGAGACTCAATAATGGCCAATGATGTAAACAGCATAGAAATGAGTGTAGTTTCTAATGCATCTGCCATCCTGTAGTTAGCTACAAAATGAAAGATTCTTGCACCAGAACGTTGAGATATGGCAATGCAATATACGTGTGGTCACTTAAGCATGTTGCAGGAAAGTGTCTCCTACAATCATGAATCGTGTGAAATCAATATGAGATTTATCAATTGTCCATAGTGGCCAATGAAAAAAGCAGCCTAGAAATGACTCCACATTATATTGCCTCTCCACACTTGTAGTTAGGTGCTAGATGATAGTTGATTGCACCAGAGTGTTAAGATATGGCCCTGCAATATATGTGTGGTTCCATAAGCTTGACCCACAAAAGGGTCTCCTGCAATCATGAATCGTGTGAAATCCATATGAGATTTATCAATTGTCCATAGTGGCCAATGAAAAAAGCAGCCTAGGAATGACTCCACATTATATTGCCTCTCCACATTTGTAGTTAGGTGATAGATGGAAGTTTATTGCACCAGAGTGTTGAGATATGGCCCTGCAATATACGTGTGGTCACTTAAGCATGTTGCAGGAAATTGTCTCCTACAATCATGGACCATGTGAAATCAATATGAGAGTCCATAATGGCCAATGATAAAAACAGCTCAGAAAAGTCTGCACATTATAATGCCTCTCCACACTTGCAGTTAGGTGCTAGATGAACGTTTATTGCACCAGAATGTTGAGATATGACCCTGCAATATATGTGTGGTTCCATAAGCTTGACCCACAAAAGGGTATCCAATCATGAAACGTTTGAAATCCCTATAGAGACCAAATAATGGCCAATGGTGAAAACAGCATAGAAATGAGTGTAATTTATAATGCATCTGCCATCCTGCAGTTAGCTGCAAAATGAAATTTTCTTCCACCAGAACGTTGAGATATGGCAATGCAATGTATGTGTGGTCACTTAAGCTTGTTGCAGGAAAGGGTCTCCAACAATCATGGACCATGTGAAATCAATATGAGAGTCCATAATGGCCAATAATAAAAACAGCTAAGAAAAGACTGCACATTATCATGACTCTCCACTCTTGTAGTTATGTGCTAGATGAAAGTTGATTGCACCAGAGTGTTGAGATATGGCCCTGCAATATATGTGTGGTTCCATAAGCTTGACCCACAAAAGGGTCTCCTACAATCATGAAACGTGTGAAATCTCGATGAGAGACCAAATAATGGCCAATGGTGAAAACAGCATAGAAATGAGTGTAGTTTTTAATGCATCTGCCATCCTGCAGTTAGCTGCAAAATGAAATTTTCTTCCACCAGAACGTTGACATATGGCAATGCAATATACGTGTGGTCACTTAAGCATTTTGCAGGAAAGTGTCTCCAACAGGCATGAATCGTGAGAAATCCATATGAGATTTATCAATTGTACATAGTGGCCAATGAAAAAAGCAGCCTAGAAATGACTCCACATTACATTGCCTCTCCACATTTGTAGTTAGGTGATAGATGAACGTTTATTGCACCAGAATGTTGAGATATGACCCTGCAATATACGTGTGGTCACTTAAGCATGTTGCAGGAAAGTGTCTCCTACAATCATGAATCGTGTGACATCAATATGAGATTTATCAATTGTCCATAGTGGCCAATGAAAAAAGCAGCCTAGAAATGACGCCACATTATAATGCCTCTCCACACTTGCAGTTAGGTGCTAGATGAACGTTTATTGCGCCAGAATGTTGAGATATGACCCTGCAATATATGTGTGCTTCCATAAGCTTGACCCACAAAAGGGTCTCCTACATTCATGAAACGTGTGAAATCCATATGAGAGACCAAATAATGGCCAATGGTGAAAACAGCATAGAAATGAGTGTAGATTATAATGCATCTGCCATCCTGTAGTTAGCTACAAAATGAAAGGTTCTTGCACCAGGACGTTGAGATATGGCCCTGCAATGTATGTGTGGTCACTTAAGCTTGTTGCAGGAAAGGGTCTCCAACAATCATGGACCATGTGAAATCAATATGAGAGTCCATAATGGCCAATGATAAAAACAGCTAAGAAAAGACTGCACATTATCATGCCTCTCCCTTATAGTTATGTGCTAGATGAAAGTTTATTGCACCAGAGTGTTGAGATATGGCCCTGCAATATATGAGTGGTTCCATAAGCTTGACCCACAAAAGAGTCTCCTACAATCATGAAACGTGTGAAATCTCTATGAGAGACCAAATAACGGCCAATGTTGAAAACAGCATAGAAATGAGTGTAGATTATAATGCATCTACCATCCTGTAGTTAGGTGTAAAATGAAAGGCTCTTGCACCAGGACGTTGAGATATGGCCCTGCAATGTATGTGTGGTCACTTATGCTTGTTGCAGGAAAGGGTCTCCAACAATCATGGACCATGTGAAATCAATATGAGAGTCCATAATGGCCAATGATAAAAACAGCTAAGAAAAGACTGCACATTATCATGACTCTCCACTCTTGTAGTTGTGTGCTAGATGAAAGTTTATTGCACCAGAGTGTTGAGATATGGCCCTGCAATATATGTGTGATTCCATAAGCTTGACCCACGAAAGGGTCTCCTACAGTCATGGAAAGTGTGAAATCAATATGAGAGTCCATAGTGGCCAATGAGAGAAAAAGCCTAGAAAAGACTGCACATTACAATGTATTTCCACTCTTCCAGTTAGGTGCTAGATGAACATTTCTTCTACCAGACTGTTGAGATATTGCCCTGCAATGTATGTGTGGTTCGATAAGCTTGATGCACAAAAGGATCTCCTACATTCATGTACCATGTGAAACCCATATGAGAGACTCAATAATGGCCAATGATGTAAACAGCATAGAAATGAGTGTAGTTTCTAATGCATCTGCCATCCTGTAGTTAGCTACAAAATGAAAGATTCTTGCACCAGAACGTTGAGATATGGCAATGCAATATACGTGTGGTCACTTAAGCATGTTGCAGGAAAGTGTCTCCTACAATCATGAATCGTGTGAAATCAATATGAGATTTATCAATTGTCCATAGTGGCCAATGAAAAAAGCAGCCTAGAAATGACTCCACATTATATTGCCTCTCCACACTTGTAGTTAGGTGCTAGATGATAGTTGATTGCACCAGAGTGTTAAGATATGGCCCTGCAATATATGTGTGGTTCCATAAGCTTGACCCACAAAAGGGTCTCCTGCAATCATGAATCGTGTGAAATCCATATGAGATTTATCAATTGTCCATAGTGGCCAATGAAAAAAGCAGCCTAGGAATGACTCCACATTATATTGCCTCTCCACATTTGTAGTTAGGTGATAGATGGAAGTTTATTGCACCAGAGTGTTGAGATATGGCCCTGCAATATACGTGTGGTCACTTAAGCATGTTGCAGGAAATTGTCTCCTACAATCATGGACCATGTGAAATCAATATGAGAGTCCATAATGGCCAATGATAAAAACAGCTCAGAAAAGTCTGCACATTATAATGCCTCTCCACACTTGCAGTTAGGTGCTAGATGAACGTTTATTGCACCAGAATGTTGAGATATGACCCTGCAATATATGTGTGGTTCCATAAGCTTGACCCACAAAAGGGTATCCAATCATGAAACGTTTGAAATCCCTATAGAGACCAAATAATGGCCAATGGTGAAAACAGCATAGAAATGAGTGTAATTTATAATGCATCTGCCATCCTGCAGTTAGCTGCAAAATGAAATTTTCTTCCACCAGAACGTTGAGATATGGCAATGCAATGTATGTGTGGTCACTTAAGCTTGTTGCAGGAAAGGGTCTCCAACAATCATGGACCATGTGAAATCAATATGAGAGTCCATAATGGCCAATAATAAAAACAGCTAAGAAAAGACTGCACATTATCATGACTCTCCACTCTTGTAGTTATGTGCTAGATGAAAGTTGATTGCACCAGAGTGTTGAGATATGGCCCTGCAATATATGTGTGGTTCCATAAGCTTGACCCACAAAAGGGTCTCCTACAATCATGAAACGTGTGAAATCTCGATGAGAGACCAAATAATGGCCAATGGTGAAAACAGCATAGAAATGAGTGTAGTTTTTAATGCATCTGCCATCCTGCAGTTAGCTGCAAAATGAAATTTTCTTCCACCAGAACGTTGACATATGGCAATGCAATATACGTGTGGTCACTTAAGCATTTTGCAGGAAAGTGTCTCCTACAGGCATGAATCGTGAGAAATCCATATGAGATTTATCAATTGTCCATAGTGGCCAATGAAAAAAGCAGCCTAGAAATGACTCCACATTACATTGCCTCTCCACATTTGTAGTTAGGTGATAGATGAACGTTTATTGCACCAGAATGTTGAGATATGACCCTGCAATATACGTGTGGTCACTTAAGCATGTTGCAGGAAAGTGTCTCCTACAATCATGAATCGTGTGACATCAATATGAGATTTATCAATTGTCCATAGTGGCCAATGAAAAAAGCAGCCTAGAAATGACGCCACATTATAATGCCTCTCCACACTTGCAGTTAGGTGCTAGATGAACGTTTATTGCGCCAGAATGTTGAGATATGACCCTGCAATATATGTGTGGTTCCATAAGCTTGACCCACAAAAGGGTCTCCTACAATCATGAAACGTGTGAAATCCATATGAGAGACCAAATAATGGCCAATGGTGAAAACAGCATAGAAATGAGTGTAGATTATAATGCATCTGCCATCCTGTAGTTAGGTGTAAAATGAAAGGTTCTTGCACCAGGACGTTGAGATATGGCCCTGCAATGTATGTGTGGTCACTTAAGCTTGTTGCAGGAAAGGGTCTCCAACAATCATGGACCATGTGAAATCAATATGAGAGTCCATAATGGCCAATGATAAAAACAGCTAAGAAAAGACTGCACATTATCATGCCTCTCCACTCTTATAGTTATGTGCTAGATGAAAGTTTATTGCACCAGAGTGTTGAGATATGGCCCTGCAATATATGAGTGGTTCCATAAGCTTGACCCACAAAAGGGTCTCCTACAATCATGAAACGTGTGAAATCTCTATGAGAGACCAAATAACGGCCAATGTTGAAAACAGCATAGAAATGAGTGTAGATTATAATGCATCTACCATCCTGTAGTTAGGTGTAAAATGAAAGGCTCTTGCACCAGGACGTTGAGATATGGCCCTGCAATATATGTGTGGTCACTTATGCTTGTTGCAGGAAAGGGTCTCCAACAATCATGGACCATGTGAAATCAATATGAGAGTCCATAATGGCCAATGATAAAAACAGCTAAGAAAAGACTGCACATTATCATGACTCTCCACTCTTGTAGTTGTGTGCTAGATGAAAGTTTATTGCACCAGAGTGTTGAGATATGGCCCTGCAATATATGTGTGATTCCATAAGCTTGACCCACGAAAGGGTCTCCTACAGTCATGGAAAGTGTGAAATCAATATGAGAGTCCATAGTGGCCAATGAGAGAAAAAGCCTAGAAAAGACTGCACATTACAATGTATTTCCACTCTTCCAGTTAGGTGCTAGATGAACATTTCTTCTACCAGACTGTTGAGATATTGCCCTGCAATGTATGTGTGGTTCGATAAGCTTGATGCACAAAAGGATCTCCTACATTCATGTACCATGTGAAACCCATATGAGAGACTCAATAATGGCCAATGATGTAAACAGCATAGAAATGAGTGTAGTTTCTAATGCATCTGCCATCCTGTAGTTAGCTACAAAATGAAAGTTTCTTGCACCAGAACGTTGAGATATGGCAATGCAATCTACGTGTGGTCACTTAAGCATGTTGCAGGAAAGTGTCTCCTACAATCATGAATCGTGTGAAATCAATATGAGATTTATCAATTGTCCATAGTGGCCAATGAAAAAAGCAGCCTAGAAATGACTCCACATTATATTGCCTCTCCACACTTGTAGTTAGGTGCTAGATGATAGTTGATTGCACCAGAGTGTTAAGATATGGCCCTGCAATATATGTGTGGTTCCATAAGCTTGACCCACAAAAGGGTCTCCTACAATCATGAAACGTGTGAAATCCATATGAGAGACCAAATAATGGCCAATGGTGAAAACAGCATAGAAATGAGTGTAGATTATAATGCATCTGCCATCCTGTAGTTAGGTGTAAAATGAAAGTTTCTTGCACCAGGACGTTGAGATATGGCCCTGTAATGTATGTGTGGTCACTTAAGCTTGTTGCAGGAAAGGGTCTCCAACAATCATGGACCATGTGAAATCAATATGAGAGTCCATAATGGCCAATGATAAAAACGGCTAAGAAAAGACTGCACATTATCATGCCTCTCCACTCTTATAGTTATGTGCTAGATGAAAGTTTATTGCACCAGAGTGTTGAGATATGGCCCTGCAATATATGAGTGGTTCCATAAGCTTGACCCACAAAAGAGTCTCCTACAATCATGAAACGTGTGAAATCTCTATGAGAGACCAAATAACGGCCAATGTTGAAAACAGCATAGAAATGAGTGTAGATTATAATGCATCTAACCATCCTGTAGTTAGGTGTAAAATGAAAGGCTCTTGCACCAGGACGTTGAGATATGGCCCTGCAATGTATGTGTGGTCACTTATGCTTGTTGCAGGAAAGGGTCTCCAACAATCATGGACCATGTGAAATCAATATGAGAGTCCATAATGGCCAATGATAAAAACAGCTAAGAAAAGACTGCACATTATCATGACTCTCCACTCTTGTAGTTGTGTGCTAGATGAAAGTTTATTGCACCAGAGTGTTGAGATATGGCCCTGCAATATATGTGTGATTCCATAAGCTTGACCCACGAAAGGGTCTCCTACAGTCATGGAAAGTGTGAAATCAATATGATAGTCCATAGTGGCCAATGAGAGAAAAAGCCTAGAAAAGACTGCACATTACAATGTATTTCCACTCTTCCAGTTAGGTGCTAGATGAACATTTCTTCTACCAGACTGTTGAGATATTGCCCTGCAATGTATGTGTGGTTCGATAAGCTTGATGCACAAAAGGATCTCCTACATTCATGTACCATGTGAAACCCATATGAGAGACTCAATAATGGCCAATGATGTAAACAGCATAGAAATGAGTGTAGTTTCTAATGCATCTGCCATCCTGTAGTTAGCTACAAAATGAAAGATTCTTGCACCAGAACGTTGAGATATGGCAATGCAATCTACGTGTGGTCACTTAAGCATGTTGCAGGAAAGTGTCTCCTACAATCATGAATCGTGTGAAATCAATATGAGATTTATCAATTGTCCATAGTGGCCAATGAAAAAAGCAGCCTAGAAATGACTCCACATTATATTGCCTCTCCACACTTGTAGTTAGGTGCTAGATGATAGTTGACTGCACCAGAGTGTTAAGATATGGCCCTGCAATATATGTGTGGTTCCATAAGCTTGACCCACAAAAGGGTCTCCTGCAATCATGAATCGTGTGAAATCCATATGAGATTTATCAATTGTCCATAGTGGCCAATGAAAAAGCAGCCTAGGAATGACTCCACATTATATTGCCTCTCCACATTTGTAGTTAGGTGATAGATGGAAGTTTATTGCACCAGAGTGTTGAGATATGGCCCTGCAATATACGTGTGGTCACTTAAGCATGTTGCAGGAAATTGTCTCCTACAATCATGGACCATGTGAAATCAATATGAGAGTCCATAATGGCCAATGATAAAAACAGCTCAGAAAAGTCTGCACATTATAATGCCTCTCCACACTTGCAGTTAGGTGCTAGATGAACGTTTATTGCACCAGAATGTTGAGATATGACCCTGCAATATATGTGTGGTTCCATAAGCTTGACCCACAAAAGGGTATCCAATCATGAAACGTTTGAAATCCCTATAGAGACCAAATAATGGCCAATGGTGAAAACAGCATAGAAATGAGTGTAATTTATAATGCATCTGCCATCCTGCAGTTAGCTGCAAAATGAAATTTTCTTCCACCAGAACGTTGAGATATGGCAATGCAATGTATGTGTGGTCACTTAAGCTTGTTGCAGGAAAGGGTCTCCAACAATCATGGACCATGTGAAATCAATATGAGAGTCCATAATGGCCAATAATAAAAACAGCTAAGAAAAGACTGCACATTATCATGACTCTCCACTCTTGTAGTTATGTGCTAGATGAAAGTTGATTGCACCAGAGTGTTGAGATATGGCCCTGCAATATATGTGTGGTTCCATAAGCTTGACCCACAAAAGAGTCTCCTACAATCTTGAAACGTGTGAAATCTCTATGATTAACCAAATATTGGCCAATGGTGAAAACAGCATAGAAATGAGTGTAGATTATAATGCATCTACCATCCTGTAGTTAGGTGTAAAATGAAAGGTTCTTGCACCAGGACGTTGAGATATGGCCCTGCAATGTATGTGTGGTCACTTAAGCTTGTTGCAGGAAAGGGTCTCCAACAATCATGGACCATGTGAAATCAATATGAGAGTCCATAATGGCCAATGATAAAAACAGCTAAGAAAAAACTGCACATTATCATGACTCTCCACTCTTGCAGTTATGTGCTAGATGAAAGTTTATTGCACCAGAGTGTTGAGATATGGCCCTGCAATATATGTGTGATTCCATAAGCTTGACCCACGAAAGGGTCTCCTACAGTCATGGAAAGTGTGAAATCAATATGAGAGTCCATAGTGGCCAATGAGAGAAAAAGCCTAGAAAAGACTGCACATTACAATGTATTTCCACTCTTCCAGTTAGGTGCTAGATGAACATTTCTTCTACCAGACTGTTGAGATATTGCCCTGCAATGTATGTGTGGTTCGATAAGCTTGATGCACAAAAGGATCTCCTACATTCATGTACCATGTGAAACCCATATGAGAGACTCAATAATGGCCAATGATGTAAACAGCATAGAAATGAGTGTAGTTTCTAATGCATCTGCCATCCTGTAGTTAGCTACAAAATGAAAGATTCTTGCACCAGAACGTTGAGATATGGCAATGCAATATACGTGTGGTCACTTAAGCATGTTGCAGGAAAGTGTCTCCTACAATCATGAATCGTGTGAAATCAATATGAGATTTATCAATTGTCCATAGTGGCCAATGAAAAAAGCAGCCTAGAAATGACTCCACATTATATTGCCTCTCCACACTTGTAGTTAGGTGCTAGATGATAGTTGATTGCACCAGAGTGTTAAGATATGGCCCTGCAATATATGTGTGGTTCCATAAGCTTGACCCACAAAAGGGTCTCCTGCAATCATGAATCGTGTGAAATCCATATGAGATTTATCAATTGTCCATAGTGGCCAATGAAAAAAGCAGCCTAGGAATGACTCCACATTATATTGCCTCTCCACATTTGTAGTTAGGTGATAGATGGAAGTTTATTGCACCAGAGTGTTGAGATATGGCCCTGCAATATACGTGTGGTCACTTAAGCATGTTGCAGGAAATTGTCTCCTACAATCATGGACCATGTGAAATCAATATGAGAGTCCATAATGGCCAATGATAAAAACAGCTCAGAAAAGTCTGCACATTATAATGCCTCTCCACACTTGCAGTTAGGTGCTAGATGAACGTTTATTGCACCAGAATGTTGAGATATGACCCTGCAATATATGTGTGGTTCCATAAGCTTGACCCACAAAAGGGTATCCAATCATGAAACGTTTGAAATCCCTATAGAGACCAAATAATGGCCAATGGTGAAAACAGCATAGAAATGAGTGTAATTTATAATGCATCTGCCATCCTGCAGTTAGCTGCAAAATGAAATTTTCTTCCACCAGAACGTTGAGATATGGCAATGCAATGTATGTGTGGTCACTTAAGCTTGTTGCAGGAAAGGGTCTCCAACAATCATGGACCATGTGAAATCAATATGAGAGTCCATAATGGCCAATAATAAAAACAGCTAAGAAAAGACTGCACATTATCATGACTCTCCACTCTTGTAGTTATGTGCTAGATGAAAGTTGATTGCACCAGAGTGTTGAGATATGGCCCTGCAATATATGTGTGGTTCCATAAGCTTGACCCACAAAAGGGTCTCCTACAATCATGAAACGTGTGAAATCTCGATGAGAGACCAAATAATGGCCAATGGTGAAAACAGCATAGAAATGAGTGTAGTTTTTAATGCATCTGCCATCCTGCAGTTAGCTGCAAAATGAAATTTTCTTCCACCAGAACGTTGACATATGGCAATGCAATATACGTGTGGTCACTTAAGCATTTTGCAGGAAAGTGTCTCCTACAGGCATGAATCGTGAGAAATCCATATGAGATTTATCAATTGTCCATAGTGGCCAATGAAAAAAGCAGCCTAGAAATGACTCCACATTACATTGCCTCTCCACATTTGTAGTTAGGTGATAGATGAACGTTTATTGCACCAGAATGTTGAGATATGACCCTGCAATATACGTGTGGTCACTTAAGCATGTTGCAGGAAAGTGTCTCCTACAATCATGAATCGTGTGACATCAATATGAGATTTATCAATTGTCCATAGTGGCCAATGAAAAAAGCAGCCTAGAAATGACGCCACATTATAATGCCTCTCCACACTTGCAGTTAGGTGCTAGATGAACGTTTATTGCGCCAGAATGTTGAGATATGACCCTGCAATATATGTGTGGTTCCATAAGCTTGACCCACAAAAGGGTCTCCTACAATCATGAAACGTGTGAAATCCATATGAGAGACCAAATAATGGCCAATGGTGAAAACAGCATAGAAATGAGTGTAGATTATAATGCATCTGCCATCCTGTAGTTAGGTGTAAAATGAAAGGTTCTTGCACCAGGACGTTGAGATATGGCCCTGCAATGTATGTGTGGTCACTTAAGCTTGTTGCAGGAAAGGGTCTCCAACAATCATGGACCATGTGAAATCAATATGAGAGTCCATAATGGCCAATGATAAAAACAGCTAAGAAAAGACTGCACATTATCATGCCTCTCCACTCTTATAGTTATGTGCTAGATGAAAGTTTATTGCACCAGAGTGTTGAGATATGGCCCTGCAATATATGAGTGGTTCCATAAGCTTGACCCACAAAAGGGTCTCCTACAATCATGAAACGTGTGAAATCTCTATGAGAGACCAAATAACGGCCAATGTTGAAAACAGCATAGAAATGAGTGTAGATTATAATGCATCTACCATCCTGTAGTTAGGTGTAAAATGAAAGGCTCTTGCACCAGGACGTTGAGATATGGCCCTGCAATATATGTGTGGTCACTTATGCTTGTTGCAGGAAAGGGTCTCCAACAATCATGGACCATGTGAAATCAATATGAGAGTCCATAATGGCCAATGATAAAAACAGCTAAGAAAAGACTGCACATTATCATGACTCTCCACTCTTGTAGTTGTGTGCTAGATGAAAGTTTATTGCACCAGAGTGTTGAGATATGGCCCTGCAATATATGTGTGATTCCATAAGCTTGACCCACGAAAGGGTCTCCTACAGTCATGGAAAGTGTGAAATCAATATGAGAGTCCATAGTGGCCAATGAGAGAAAAAGCCTAGAAAAGACTGCACATTACAATGTATTTCCACTCTTCCAGTTAGGTGCTAGATGAACATTTCTTCTACCAGACTGTTGAGATATTGCCCTGCAATGTATGTGTGGTTCGATAAGCTTGATGCACAAAAGGATCTCCTACATTCATGTACCATGTGAAACCCATATGAGAGACTCAATAATGGCCAATGATGTAAACAGCATAGAAATGAGTGTAGTTTCTAATGCATCTGCCATCCTGTAGTTAGCTACAAAATGAAAGTTTCTTGCACCAGAACGTTGAGATATGGCAATGCAATCTACGTGTGGTCACTTAAGCATGTTGCAGGAAAGTGTCTCCTACAATCATGAATCGTGTGAAATCAATATGAGATTTATCAATTGTCCATAGTGGCCAATGAAAAAAGCAGCCTAGAAATGACTCCACATTATATTGCCTCTCCACACTTGTAGTTAGGTGCTAGATGATAGTTGATTGCACCAGAGTGTTAAGATATGGCCCTGCAATATATGTGTGGTTCCATAAGCTTGACCCACAAAAGGGTCTCCTACAATCATGAAACGTGTGAAATCCATATGAGAGACCAAATAATGGCCAATGGTGAAAACAGCATAGAAATGAGTGTAGATTATAATGCATCTGCCATCCTGTAGTTAGGTGTAAAATGAAAGTTTCTTGCACCAGGACGTTGAGATATGGCCCTGTAATGTATGTGTGGTCACTTAAGCTTGTTGCAGGAAAGGGTCTCCAACAATCATGGACCATGTGAAATCAATATGAGAGTCCATAATGGCCAATGATAAAAACGGCTAAGAAAAGACTGCACATTATCATGCCTCTCCACTCTTATAGTTATGTGCTAGATGAAAGTTTATTGCACCAGAGTGTTGAGATATGGCCCTGCAATATATGAGTGGTTCCATAAGCTTGACCCACAAAAGAGTCTCCTACAATCATGAAACGTGTGAAATCTCTATGAGAGACCAAATAACGGCCAATGTTGAAAACAGCATAGAAATGAGTGTAGATTATAATGCATCTAACCATCCTGTAGTTAGGTGTAAAATGAAAGGCTCTTGCACCAGGACGTTGAGATATGGCCCTGCAATGTATGTGTGGTCACTTATGCTTGTTGCAGGAAAGGGTCTCCAACAATCATGGACCATGTGAAATCAATATGAGAGTCCATAATGGCCAATGATAAAAACAGCTAAGAAAAGACTGCACATTATCATGACTCTCCACTCTTGTAGTTGTGTGCTAGATGAAAGTTTATTGCACCAGAGTGTTGAGATATGGCCCTGCAATATATGTGTGATTCCATAAGCTTGACCCACGAAAGGGTCTCCTACAGTCATGGAAAGTGTGAAATCAATATGATAGTCCATAGTGGCCAATGAGAGAAAAAGCCTAGAAAAGACTGCACATTACAATGTATTTCCACTCTTCCAGTTAGGTGCTAGATGAACATTTCTTCTACCAGACTGTTGAGATATTGCCCTGCAATGTATGTGTGGTTCGATAAGCTTGATGCACAAAAGGATCTCCTACATTCATGTACCATGTGAAACCCATATGAGAGACTCAATAATGGCCAATGATGTAAACAGCATAGAAATGAGTGTAGTTTCTAATGCATCTGCCATCCTGTAGTTAGCTACAAAATGAAAGATTCTTGCACCAGAACGTTGAGATATGGCAATGCAATCTACGTGTGGTCACTTAAGCATGTTGCAGGAAAGTGTCTCCTACAATCATGAATCGTGTGAAATCAATATGAGATTTATCAATTGTCCATAGTGGCCAATGAAAAAAGCAGCCTAGAAATGACTCCACATTATATTGCCTCTCCACACTTGTAGTTAGGTGCTAGATGATAGTTGACTGCACCAGAGTGTTAAGATATGGCCCTGCAATATATGTGTGGTTCCATAAGCTTGACCCACAAAAGGGTCTCCTGCAATCATGAATCGTGTGAAATCCATATGAGATTTATCAATTGTCCATAGTGGCCAATGAAAAAGCAGCCTAGGAATGACTCCACATTATATTGCCTCTCCACATTTGTAGTTAGGTGATAGATGGAAGTTTATTGCACCAGAGTGTTGAGATATGGCCCTGCAATATACGTGTGGTCACTTAAGCATGTTGCAGGAAATTGTCTCCTACAATCATGGACCATGTGAAATCAATATGAGAGTCCATAATGGCCAATGATAAAAACAGCTCAGAAAAGTCTGCACATTATAATGCCTCTCCACACTTGCAGTTAGGTGCTAGATGAACGTTTATTGCACCAGAATGTTGAGATATGACCCTGCAATATATGTGTGGTTCCATAAGCTTGACCCACAAAAGGGTATCCAATCATGAAACGTTTGAAATCCCTATAGAGACCAAATAATGGCCAATGGTGAAAACAGCATAGAAATGAGTGTAATTTATAATGCATCTGCCATCCTGCAGTTAGCTGCAAAATGAAATTTTCTTCCACCAGAACGTTGAGATATGGCAATGCAATGTATGTGTGGTCACTTAAGCTTGTTGCAGGAAAGGGTCTCCAACAATCATGGACCATGTGAAATCAATATGAGAGTCCATAATGGCCAATAATAAAAACAGCTAAGAAAAGACTGCACATTATCATGACTCTCCACTCTTGTAGTTATGTGCTAGATGAAAGTTGATTGCACCAGAGTGTTGAGATATGGCCCTGCAATATATGTGTGGTTCCATAAGCTTGACCCACAAAAGGGTCTCCTACAATCATGAAACGTGTGAAATCTCGATGAGAGACCAAATAATGGCCAATGGTGAAAACAGCATAGAAATGAGTGTAGTTTTTAATGCATCTGCCATCCTGCAGTTAGCTGCAAAATGAAATTTTCTTCCACCAGAACGTTGACATATGGCAATGCAATATACGTGTGGTCACTTAAGCATTTTGCAGGAAAGTGTCTCCTACAGGCATGAATCGTGAGAAATCCATATGAGATTTATCAATTGTCCATAGTGGCCAATGAAAAAAGCAGCCTAGAAATGACTCCACATTACATTGCCTCTCCACATTTGTAGTTAGGTGATAGATGAACGTTTATTGCACCAGAATGTTGAGATATGACCCTGCAATATACGTGTGGTCACTTAAGCATGTTGCAGGAAAGTGTCTCCTACAATCATGAATCGTGTGACATCAATATGAGATTTATCAATTGTCCATAGTGGCCAATGAAAAAAGCAGCCTAGAAATGACGCCACATTATAATGCCTCTCCACACTTGCAGTTAGGTGCTAGATGAACGTTTATTGCGCCAGAATGTTGAGATATGACCCTGCAATATATGTGTGGTTCCATAAGCTTGACCCACAAAAGGGTCTCCTACAATCATGAAACGTGTGAAATCCATATGAGAGACCAAATAATGGCCAATGGTGAAAACAGCATAGAAATGAGTGTAGATTATAATGCATCTGCCATCCTGTAGTTAGGTGTAAAATGAAAGGTTCTTGCACCAGGACGTTGAGATATGGCCCTGCAATGTATGTGTGGTCACTTAAGCTTGTTGCAGGAAAGGGTCTCCAACAATCATGGACCATGTGAAATCAATATGAGAGTCCATAATGGCCAATGATAAAAACAGCTAAGAAAAGACTGCACATTATCATGCCTCTCCACTCTTATAGTTATGTGCTAGATGAAAGTTTATTGCACCAGAGTGTTGAGATATGGCCCTGCAATATATGAGTGGTTCCATAAGCTTGACCCACAAAAGAGTCTCCTACAATCATGAAACGTGTGAAATCTCTATGAGAGACCAAATAACGGCCAATGTTGAAAACAGCATAGAAATGAGTGTAGATTATAATGCATCTGCCATCCTGTAGTTAGGTGTAAAATGAAAGTTTCTTGCACCAGGACGTTGAGATATGGCCCTGCAATGTATGTGTGGTCACTTAAGCTTGTTGCAGGAAAGGGTCTCCAACAATCATGGACCATGTGAAATCAATATGAGAGTCCATAATGGCCAATGATAAAAACAGCTAAGAAAAGACTGCACATTATCATGCCTCTCCACTCTTATAGTTATGTGCTAGATGAAAGTTTATTGCACCAGAGTGTTGAGATATGGCCCTGCAATATATGAGTGGTTCCATAAGCTTGACCCACAAAAGAGTCTCCTACAATCATGAAACGTGTGAAATCTCTATGAGAGACCAAATAACGGCCAATGTTGAAAACAGCATAGAAATGAGTGTAGATTATAATGCATCTACCATCCTGTAGTTAGGTGTAAAATGAAAGGCTCTTGCACCAGGACGTTGAGATATGGCCCTGCAATGTATGTGTGGTCACTTATGCTTGTTGCAGGAAAGGGTCTCCAACAATCATGGACCATGTGAAATCAATATGAGAGTCCATAATGGCCAATGATAAAAACAGCTAAGAAAAGACTGCACATTATCATGACTCTCCACTCTTGTAGTTGTGTGCTAGATGAAAGTTTATTGCACCAGAGTGTTGAGATATGGCCCTGCAATATATGTGTGATTCCATAAGCTTGACCCACGAAAGGGTCTCCTACAGTCATGGAAAGTGTGAAATCAATATGAGAGTCCATAGTGGCCAATGAGAGAAAAAGCCTAGAAAAGACTGCACATTACAATGTATTTCCACTCTTCCAGTTAGGTGCTAGATGAACATTTCTTCTACCAGACTGTTGAGATATTGCCCTGCAATGTATGTGTGGTTCGATAAGCTTGATGCACAAAAGGATCTCCTACATTCATGTACCATGTGAAACCCATATGAGAGACTCAATAATGGCCAATGATGTAAACAGCATAGAAATGAGTGTAGTTTCTAATGCATCTGCCATCCTGTAGTTAGCTACAAAATGAAAGATTCTTGCACCAGAACGTTGAGATATGGCAATGCAATATACGTGTGGTCACTTAAGCATGTTGCAGGAAAGTGTCTCCTACAATCATGAATCGTGTGAAATCAATATGAGATTTATCAATTGTCCATAGTGGCCAATGAAAAAAGCAGCCTAGAAATGACTCCACATTATATTGCCTCTCCACACTTGTAGTTAGGTGCTAGATGATAGTTGATTGCACCAGAGTGTTAAGATATGGCCCTGCAATATATGTGTGGTTCCATAAGCTTGACCCACAAAAGGGTCTCCTGCAATCATGAATCGTGTGAAATCCATATGAGATTTATCAATTGTCCATAGTGGCCAATGAAAAAAGCAGCCTAGGAATGACTCCACATTATATTGCCTCTCCACATTTGTAGTTAGGTGATAGATGGAAGTTTATTGCACCAGAGTGTTGAGATATGGCCCTGCAATATACGTGTGGTCACTTAAGCATGTTGCAGGAAATTGTCTCCTACAATCATGGACCATGTGAAATCAATATGAGAGTCCATAATGGCCAATGATAAAAACAGCTCAGAAAAGTCTGCACATTATAATGCCTCTCCACACTTGCAGTTAGGTGCTAGATGAACGTTTATTGCACCAGAATGTTGAGATATGACCCTGCAATATATGTGTGGTTCCATAAGCTTGACCCACAAAAGGGTATCCAATCATGAAACGTTTGAAATCCCTATAGAGACCAAATAATGGCCAATGGTGAAAACAGCATAGAAATGAGTGTAATTTATAATGCATCTGCCATCCTGCAGTTAGCTGCAAAATGAAATTTTCTTCCACCAGAACGTTGAGATATGGCAATGCAATGTATGTGTGGTCACTTAAGCTTGTTGCAGGAAAGGGTCTCCAACAATCATGGACCATGTGAAATCAATATGAGAGTCCATAATGGCCAATAATAAAAACAGCTAAGAAAAGACTGCACATTATCATGACTCTCCACTCTTGTAGTTATGTGCTAGATGAAAGTTGATTGCACCAGAGTGTTGAGATATGGCCCTGCAATATATGTGTGGTTCCATAAGCTTGACCCACAAAAGGGTCTCCTACAATCATGAAACGTGTGAAATCTCGATGAGAGACCAAATAATGGCCAATGGTGAAAACAGCATAGAAATGAGTGTAGTTTTTAATGCATCTGCCATCCTGCAGTTAGCTGCAAAATGAAATTTTCTTCCACCAGAACGTTGACATATGGCAATGCAATATACGTGTGGTCACTTAAGCATTTTGCAGGAAAGTGTCTCCAACAGGCATGAATCGTGAGAAATCCATATGAGATTTATCAATTGTACATAGTGGCCAATGAAAAAAGCAGCCTAGAAATGACTCCACATTACATTGCCTCTCCACATTTGTAGTTAGGTGATAGATGAACGTTTATTGCACCAGAATGTTGAGATATGACCCTGCAATATACGTGTGGTCACTTAAGCATGTTGCAGGAAAGTGTCTCCTACAATCATGAATCGTGTGACATCAATATGAGATTTATCAATTGTCCATAGTGGCCAATGAAAAAAGCAGCCTAGAAATGACGCCACATTATAATGCCTCTCCACACTTGCAGTTAGGTGCTAGATGAACGTTTATTGCGCCAGAATGTTGAGATATGACCCTGCAATATATGTGTGCTTCCATAAGCTTGACCCACAAAAGGGTCTCCTACATTCATGAAACGTGTGAAATCCATATGAGAGACCAAATAATGGCCAATGGTGAAAACAGCATAGAAATGAGTGTGGATTATAATGCATCTGCCATCCTGTAGTTAGCTACAAAATGAAAGGTTCTTGCACCAGGACGTTGAGATATGGCCCTGCAATGTATGTGTGGTCACTTAAGCTTGTTGCAGGAAAGGGTCTCCAACAATCATGGACCATGTGAAATCAATATGAGAGTCCATAATGGCCAATGATAAAAACAGCTAAGAAAAGACTGCACATTATCATGCCTCTCCACTCTTATAGTTATGTGCTAGATGAAAGTTTATTGCACCAGAGTGTTGAGATATGGCCCTGCAATATATGAGTGGTTCCATAAGCTTGACCCACAAAATAGTCTCCTACAATCATGAAACGTGTGAAATCTCTATGAGAGACCAAATAACGGCCAATGTTGAAAACAGCATAGAAATGAGTGTAGATTATAATGCATCTACCATCCTGTAGTTAGGTGTAAAATGAAAGGCTCTTGCACCAGGACGTTGAGATATGGCCCTGCAATATATGTGTGGTCACTTATGCTTGTTGCAGGAAAAGGTCTCCAACAATCATGGACCATGTGAAATCAATATGAGAGTCCATAATGGCCAATGATAAAAACAGCTAAGAAAAGACTGCACATTATCATGACTCTCCACTCTTGTAGTTGTGTGCTAGATGAAAGTTTATTGCACCAGAGTGTTGAGATATGGCCCTGCAATATATGTGTGATTCCATAAGCTTGACCCACGAAAGGGTCTCCTACAGTCATGGAAAGTGTGAAATCAATATGAGAGTCCATAGTGGCCAATGAGAGAAAAAGCCTAGAAAAGACTGCACATTACAATGTATTTCCACTCTTCCAGTTAGGTGCTAGATGAACATTTCTTCTACCAGACTGTTGAGATATTGCCCTGCAATGTATGTGTGGTTCGATAAGCTTGATGCACAAAAGGATCTCCTACATTCATGTACCATGTGAAACCCATATGAGAGACTCAATAATGGCCAATGATGTAAACAGCATAGAAATGAGTGTAGTTTCTAATGCATCTGCCATCCTGTAGTTAGCTACAAAATGAAAGATTCTTGCACCAGAACGTTGAGATATGGCAATGCAATCTACGTGTGGTCACTTAAGCATGTTGCAGGAAAGTGTCTCCTACAATCATGAATCGTGTGAAATCAATATGAGATTTATCAATTGTCCATAGTGGCCAATGAAAAAAGCAGCCTAGAAATGACTCCACATTATATTGCCTCTCCACACTTGTAGTTAGGTGCTAGATGATAGTTGACTGCACCAGAGTGTTAAGATATGGCCCTGCAATATATGTGTGGTTCCATAAGCTTGACCCACAAAAGGGTCTCCTGCAATCATGAATCGTGTGAAATCCATATGAGATTTATCAATTGTCCATAGTGGCCAATGAAAAAGCAGCCTAGGAATGACTCCACATTATATTGCCTCTCCACATTTGTAGTTAGGTGATAGATGGAAGTTTATTGCACCAGAGTGTTGAGATATGGCCCTGCAATATACGTGTGGTCACTTAAGCATGTTGCAGGAAATTGTCTCCTACAATCATGGACCATGTGAAATCAATATGAGAGTCCATAATGGCCAATGATAAAAACAGCTCAGAAAAGTCTGCACATTATAATGCCTCTCCACACTTGCAGTTAGGTGCTAGATGAACGTTTATTGCACCAGAATGTTGAGATATGACCCTGCAATATATGTGTGGTTCCATAAGCTTGACCCACAAAAGGGTATCCAATCATGAAACGTTTGAAATCCCTATAGAGACCAAATAATGGCCAATGGTGAAAACAGCATAGAAATGAGTGTAATTTATAATGCATCTGCCATCCTGCAGTTAGCTGCAAAATGAAATTTTCTTCCACCAGAACGTTGAGATATGGCAATGCAATGTATGTGTGGTCACTTAAGCTTGTTGCAGGAAAGGGTCTCCAACAATCATGGACCATGTGAAATCAATATGAGAGTCCATAATGGCCAATAATAAAAACAGCTAAGAAAAGACTGCACATTATCATGACTCTCCACTCTTGTAGTTATGTGCTAGATGAAAGTTGATTGCACCAGAGTGTTGAGATATGGCCCTGCAATATATGTGTGGTTCCATAAGCTTGACCCACAAAAGGGTCTCCTACAATCATGAAACGTGTGAAATCTCGATGAGAGACCAAATAATGGCCAATGGTGAAAACAGCATAGAAATGCGTGTAGTTTTTAATGCATCTGCCATCCTGCAGTTAGCTGCAAAATGAAATTTTCTTCCACCAGAACGTTGACATATGGCAATGCAATATACGTGTGGTCACTTAAGCATTTTGCAGGAAAGTGTCTCCTACAGGCATGAATCGTGAGAAATCCATATGAGATTTATCAATTGTCCATAGTGGCCAATGAAAAAAGCAGCCTAGAAATGACTCCACATTACATTGCCTCTCCACATTTGTAGTTAGGTGATAGATGAACGTTTATTGCACCAGAATGTTGAGATATGACCCTGCAATATACGTGTGGTCACTTAAGCATGTTGCAGGAAAGTGTCTCCTACAATCATGAATCGTGTGACATCAATATGAGATTTATCAATTGTCCATAGTGGCCAATGAAAAAAGCAGCCTAGAAATGACGCCACATTATAATGCCTCTCCACACTTGCAGTTAGGTGCTAGATGAACGTTTATTGCGCCAGAATGTTGAGATATGACCCTGCAATATATGTGTGGTTCCATAAGCTTGACCCACAAAAGGGTCTCCTACAATCATGAAACGTGTGAAATCCATATGAGAGACCAAATAATGGCCAATGGTGAATACAGCATAGAAATGAGTGTAGATTATAATGCATCTGCCATCCTGTAGTTAGGTGTAAAATGAAAGGTTCTTGCACCAGGACGTTGAGATATGGCCCTGCAATGTATGTGTGGTCACTTAAGCTTGTTGCAGGAAAGGGTCTCCAACAATCATGGACCATGTGAAATCAATAAGAGAATCCATAATGGCCAATGATAAAAACAGCTAAGAAAAGACTGCACATTATCATGCCTCTCCACTCTTATAGTTATGTGCTAGATGAAAGTTGATTGCACCAGAGTGTTAAGATATGGCCCTGCAATATATGAGTGCTTCCATAAGCTTGACCCACAAAAGAGTCTCCTACAATCATGAAACGTGTGAAATCTCTATGAGAGACCAAATAACGGCCAATGTTGAAAACAGCATAGAAATGAGTGTAGATTATAATGCATCTACCATCCTGTAGTTAGGTGTAAAATGAAAGGTTCTTGCGCCAGGACGTTGAGATATGGCCCTGCAATGTATGTGTGGTCACTTAAGCTTGTTGCAGGAAAGGGTCTCCAACAATCATGGACCATGTGAAATCAATATGAGAGTCCATAATGGCCAATGATAAAAACCGCTAAGAAAAGACTGCACATTATCATACCTCTCCACTCTTATAGTTATGTGCTAGATGAAAGTTTATTGCACCAGAGTGTTGAGATATGGCCCTGCAATATATGAGTGGTTCCATAAGCTTGACCCACAAAAGAGTCTCCTACAATCATGAAACGTGTGAAATCTCTATGAGAGACCAAATAACGGCCAATGTTGAAAACAGCATAGAAATGAGTGTAGATTATAATGCATCTACCATCCTGTAGTTAGGTGTAAAATGAAAGGCTCTTGCACCAGGACGTTGAGATATGGCCCTGCAATGTATGTGTGGTCACTTATGCTTGTTGCAGGAAAGGGTCTCCAAGAATCATGGACCATGTGAAATCAATATGAGAGTCCATAATGGCCAATGATAAAAACAGCTAAGAAAAGACTGCACATTATCATGACTCTCCACTCTTGTAGTTGTGTGCTAGATGAAAGTTTATTGCACCAGAGTGTTGAGATATGGCCCTGCAATATATGTGTGATTCCATAAGCTTGACCCACGAAAGGGTCTCCTACAGTCATGGAAAGTGTGAAATCAATATGAGAGTCCATAGTGGCCAATGAGAGAAAAAGCCTAGAAAAGACTGCACATTACAATGTATTTCCACTCTTCCAGTTAGGTGCTAGATGAACATTTCTTCTACCAGACTGTTGAGATATTGCCCTGCAATGTATGTGTGGTTCGATAAGCTTGATGCACAAAAGGATCTCCTACATTCATGTACCATGTGAAACCCATATGAGAGACTCAATAATGGCCAATGATGTAAACAGCATAGAAATGAGTGTAGTTTCTAATGCATCTGCCATCCTGTAGTTAGCTACAAAATGAAAGATTCTTGCACCAGAACGTTGAGATATGGCAATGCAATCTACGTGTGGTCACTTAAGCATGTTGCAGGAAAGTGTCTCCTACAATCATGAATCGTGTGAAATCAATATGAGATTTATCAATTGTCCATAGTGGCCAATGAAAAAAGCAGCCTAGAAATGACTCCACATTATATTGCCTCTCCACACTTGTAGTTAGGTGCTAGATGATAGTTGACTGCACCAGAGTGTTAAGATATGGCCCTGCAATATATGTGTGGTTCCATAAGCTTGACCCACAAAAGGGTCTCCTGCAATCATGAATCGTGTGAAATCCATATGAGATTTATCAATTGTCCATAGTGGCCAATGAAAAAGCAGCCTAGGAATGACTCCACATTATATTGCCTCTCCACATTTGTAGTTAGGTGATAGATGGAAGTTTATTGCACCAGAGTGTTGAGATATGGCCCTGCAATATACGTGTGGTCACTTAAGCATGTTGCAGGAAATTGTCTCCTACAATCATGGACCATGTGAAATCAATATGAGAGTCCATAATGGCCAATGATAAAAACAGCTCAGAAAAGTCTGCACATTATAATGCCTCTCCACACTTGCAGTTAGGTGCTAGATGAACGTTTATTGCACCAGAATGTTGAGATATGACCCTGCAATATATGTGTGGTTCCATAAGCTTGACCCACAAAAGGGTATCCAATCATGAAACGTTTGAAATCCCTATAGAGACCAAATAATGGCCAATGGTGAAAACAGCATAGAAATGAGTGTAATTTATAATGCATCTGCCATCCTGCAGTTAGCTGCAAAATGAAATTTTCTTCCACCAGAACGTTGAGATATGGCAATGCAATGTATGTGTGGTCACTTAAGCTTGTTGCAGGAAAGGGTCTCCAACAATCATGGACCATGTGAAATCAATATGAGAGTCCATAATGGCCAATAATAAAAACAGCTAAGAAAAGACTGCACATTATCATGACTCTCCACTCTTGTAGTTATGTGCTAGATGAAAGTTGATTGCACCAGAGTGTTGAGATATGGCCCTGCAATATATGTGTGGTTCCATAAGCTTGACCCACAAAAGGGTCTCCTACAATCATGAAACGTGTGAAATCTCGATGAGAGACCAAATAATGGCCAATGGTGAAAACAGCATAGAAATGCGTGTAGTTTTTAATGCATCTGCCATCCTGCAGTTAGCTGCAAAATGAAATTTTCTTCCACCAGAACGTTGACATATGGCAATGCAATATACGTGTGGTCACTTAAGCATTTTGCAGGAAAGTGTCTCCTACAGGCATGAATCGTGAGAAATCCATATGAGATTTATCAATTGTCCATAGTGGCCAATGAAAAAAGCAGCCTAGAAATGACTCCACATTACATTGCCTCTCCACATTTGTAGTTAGGTGATAGATGAACGTTTATTGCACCAGAATGTTGAGATATGACCCTGCAATATACGTGTGGTCACTTAAGCATGTTGCAGGAAAGTGTCTCCTACAATCATGAATCGTGTGACATCAATATGAGATTTATCAATTGTCCATAGTGGCCAATGAAAAAAGCAGCCTAGAAATGACGCCACATTATAATGCCTCTCCACACTTGCAGTTAGGTGCTAGATGAACGTTTATTGCGCCAGAATGTTGAGATATGACCCTGCAATATATGTGTGGTTCCATAAGCTTGACCCACAAAAGGGTCTCCTACAATCATGAAACGTGTGAAATCCATATGAGAGACCAAATAATGGCCAATGGTGAATACAGCATAGAAATGAGTGTAGATTATAATGCATCTGCCATCCTGTAGTTAGGTGTAAAATGAAAGGTTCTTGCACCAGGACGTTGAGATATGGCCCTGCAATGTATGTGTGGTCACTTAAGCTTGTTGCAGGAAAGGGTCTCCAACAATCATGGACCATGTGAAATCAATAAGAGAATCCATAATGGCCAATGATAAAAACAGCTAAGAAAAGACTGCACATTATCATGCCTCTCCACTCTTATAGTTATGTGCTAGATGAAAGTTGATTGCACCAGAGTGTTAAGATATGGCCCTGCAATATATGAGTGCTTCCATAAGCTTGACCCACAAAAGAGTCTCCTACAATCATGAAACGTGTGAAATCTCTATGAGAGACCAAATAACGGCCAATGTTGAAAACAGCATAGAAATGAGTGTAGATTATAATGCATCTACCATCCTGTAGTTAGGTGTAAAATGAAAGGTTCTTGCGCCAGGACGTTGAGATATGGCCCTGCAATGTATGTGTGGTCACTTAAGCTTGTTGCAGGAAAGGGTCTCCAACAATCATGGACCATGTGAAATCAATATGAGAGTCCATAATGGCCAATGATAAAAACCGCTAAGAAAAGACTGCACATTATCATACCTCTCCACTCTTATAGTTATGTGCTAGATGAAAGTTTATTGCACCAGAGTGTTGAGATATGGCCCTGCAATATATGAGTGGTTCCATAAGCTTGACCCACAAAAGAGTCTCCTACAATCATGAAACGTGTGAAATCTCTATGAGAGACCAAATAACGGCCAATGTTGAAAACAGCATAGAAATGAGTGTAGATTATAATGCATCTACCATCCTGTAGTTAGGTGTAAAATGAAAGGCTCTTGCACCAGGACGTTGAGATATGGCCCTGCAATGTATGTGTGGTCACTTATGCTTGTTGCAGGAAAGGGTCTCCAAGAATCATGGACCATGTGAAATCAATATGAGAGTCCATAATGGCCAATGATAAAAACAGCTAAGAAAAGACTGCACATTATCATGACTCTCCACTCTTGTAGTTGTGTGCTAGATGAAAGTTTATTGCACCAGAGTGTTGAGATATGGCCCTGCAATATATGTGTGATTCCATAAGCTTGACCCACGAAAGGGTCTCCTACAGTCATGGAAAGTGTGAAATCAATATGAGAGTCCATAGTGGCCAATGAGAGAAAAAGCCTAGAAAAGACTGCACATTACAATGTATTTCCACTCTTCCAGTTAGGTGCTAGATGAACATTTCTTCTACCAGACTGTTGAGATATTGCCCTGCAATGTATGTGTGGTTCGATAAGCTTGATGCACAAAAGGATCTCCTACATTCATGTACCATGTGAAACCCATATGAGAGACTCAATAATGGCCAATGATGTAAACAGCATAGAAATGAGTGTAGTTTCTAATGCATCTGCCATCCTGTAGTTAGCTACAAAATGAAAGATTCTTGCACCAGAACGCTGAGATATGGCAATGCAATATACGTGTGGTCACTTAAGCATGTTGCAGGAAAGTGTCTCCTACAATCATGAATCGTGTGAAATCAATATGAGATTTATCAATTGTCCATAGTGGCCAATGAAAAAAGCAGCCTAGAAATGACTCCACATTATATTGCCTCTCCACACTTGTAGTTAGGTGCTAGATGATAGTTGATTGCACCAGAGTGTTAAGATATGGCCCTGCAATATATGTGTGGTTCCATAAGCTTGACCCACAAAAGGGTCTCCTGCAATCATGAATCGTGTGAAATCCATATGAGATTTATCAATTGTCCATAGTGGCCAATGAAAAAAGCAGCCTAGGAATGACTCCACATTATATTGCCTCTCCACATTTGTAGTTAGGTGATAGATGGAAGTTTATTGCACCAGAGTGTTGAGATATGGCCCTGCAATATACGTGTGGTCACTTAAGCATGTTGCAGGAAATTGTCTCCTACAATCATGGACCATGTGAAATCAATATGAGAGTCCATAATGGCCAATGATAAAAACAGCTCAGAAAAGTCTGCACATTATAATGCCTCTCCACACTTGCAGTTAGGTGCTAGATGAACGTTTATTGCACCAGAATGTTGAGATATGACCCTGCAATATATGTGTGGTTCCATAAGCTTAACCCACAAAAGGGTATCCAATCATGAAACGTTTGAAATCCCTATAGAGACCAAATAATGGCCAATGGTGAAAACAGCATAGAAATGAGTGTAATTTATAATGCATCTGCCATCCTGCATTTAGCTGCAAAATGAAATTTTCTTCCACCAGAACGTTGAGATATGGCAATGCAATGTATGTGTGGTCACTTAAGCTTGTTGCAGGAAAGGGTCTCCAACAATCATGGACCATGTGAAATCAATATGAGAGTCCATAATGGCCAATAATAAAAACAGCTAAGAAAAGACTGCACATTATCATGACTCTCCACTCTTGTAGTTATGTGCTAGATGAAAGTTGATTGCACCAGAGTGTTGAGATATGGCCCTGCAATATATGTGTGGTTCCATAAGCTTGACCCACAAAAGGGTCTCCTACAGTCATGGAAAGTGTGAAATCAATATGAGAGTCCATAGTGGCCAATGAGAGAAAAAGCCTAGAAAAGACTGCACATTATCATGCCTCTCCACTCTTATAGTTATGTGCTAGATGAAAGTTGATTGCACCAGAGTGTTAAGATATGGCCCTGCAATATATGAGTGCTTCCATAAGCTTGACCCACAAAAGAGTCTCCTACAATCATGAAACGTGTGAAATCTCTATGAGAGACCAAATAACGGCCAATGTTGAAAACAGCATAGAAATGAGTGTAGATTATAATGCATCTACCATCTTGTAGTTAGGTGTAAAATGAAAGGTTCTTGCGCCAGGACGTTGAGATATGGCCCTGCAATGTATGTGTGGTCACTTAAGCTTGTTGCAGGAAAGGGTCTCCAACAATCATGGACCATGTGAAATCAATATGAGAGTCCATAATGGCCAATGATAAAAACCGCTAAGAAAAGACTGCACATTATCATACCTCTCCACTCTTATAGTTATGTGCTAGATGAAAGTTTATTGCACCAGAGTGTTGAGATATGGCCCTGCAATATATGAGTGGTTCCATAAGCTTGACCCACAAAAGAGTCTCCTACAATCATGAAACGTGTGAAATCTCTATGAGAGACCAAATAACGGCCAATGTTGAAAACAGCATAGAAATGAGTGTAGATTATAATGCATCTACCATCCTGTAGTTAGGTGTAAAATGAAAGGCTCTTGCACCAGGACGTTGAGATATGGCCCTGCAATGTATGTGTGGTCACTTATGCTTGTTGCAGGAAAGGGTCTCCAAGAATCATGGACCATGTGAAATCAATATGAGAGTCCATAATGGCCAATGATAAAAACAGCTAAGAAAAGACTGCACATTATCATGACTCTCCACTCTTGTAGTTGTTTGCTAGATGAAAGTTTATTGCACCAGAGTGTTGAGATATGGCCCTGCAATATATGTGTGATTCCATAAGCTTGACCCACGAAAGGGTCTCCTACAGTCATGGAAAGTGTGAAATCAATATGAGAGTCCATAGTGGCCAATGAGAGAAAAAGCCTAGAAAAGACTGCACATTACAATGTATTTCCACTCTTCCAGTTAGGTGCTAGATGAACATTTCTTCTACCAGACTGTTGAGATATTGCCCTGCAATGTATGTGTGGTTCGATAAGCTTGATGCACAAAAGGATCTCCTACATTCATGTACCATGTGAAACCCATATGAGAGACTCAATAATGGCCAATGATGTAAACAGCATAGAAATGAGTGTAGTTTCTAATGCATCTGCCATCCTGTAGTTAGCTACAAAATGAAAGTTTCTTGCACCAGAACGTTGAGATATGGCAATGCAATATACGTGTGGTCACTTAAGCATGTTGCAGGAAAGTGTCTCCTACAATCATGAATCGTGTGAAATCAATATGAGATTTATCAATTGTCCATAGTGGCCAATGAAAAAAGCAGCCAAGAAATGACTCCACATTATATTGCCTCTCCACACTTGTAGTTAGGTGCTAGATGATAGTTGATTGCACCAGAGTGTTAAGATATGGCCCTGCAATATATGTGTGGTTCCATAAGCTTGACCCACAAAAGGGTCTCCTGCAATCATGAATCGTGTGAAATCCATATGAGATTTATCAATTGTCCATAGTGGCCAATGAAAAAAGCAGCCTAGGAATGACTCCACATTATATTGCCTCTCCACATTTGTAGTTAGGTGATAGATGGAAGTTTATTGCACCAGAGTGTTGAGATATGGCCCTGCAATATACGTGTGGTCACTTAAGCATGTTGCAGGAAATTGTCTCCTACAATCATGGACCATGTGAAATCAATATGAGAGTCCATAATGGCCAATGATAAAAACAGCTCAGAAAAGTCTGCACATTATAATGCCTCTCCACACTTGCAGTTAGGTGCTAGATGAACGTTTATTGCACCAGAATGTTGAGATATGACCCTGCAATATATGTGTGGTTCCATAAGCTTGACCCACAAAAGGGTATCCAATCATGAAACGTTTGAAATCCCTATAGAGACCAAATAATGGCCAATGGTGAAAACAGCATAGAAATGAGTGTAATTTATAATGCATCTGCCATCCTGCAGTTAGCTGCAAAATGAAATTTTCTTCCACCAGAACGTTGAGATATGGCAATGCAATGTATGTGTGGTCACTTAAGCTTGTTGCAGGAAAGGGTCTCCAACAATCATGGACCATGTGAAATCAATATGAGAGTCCATAATGGCCAATAATAAAAACAGCTAAGAAAAGACTGCACATTATCATGACTCTCCACTCTTGTAGTTATGTGCTAGATGAAAGTTGATTGCACCAGAGTGTTGAGATATGGCCCTGCAATATATGTGTGGTTCCATAAGCTTGACCCACAAAAGGGTCTCCTACAATCATGAAACGTGTGAAATCTCGATGAGAGACCAAATAATGGCCAATGGTGAAAACAGCATAGAAATGCGTGTAGTTTTTAATGCATCTGCCATCCTGCAGTTAGCTGCAAAATGAAATTTTCTTCCACCAGAACGTTGACATATGGCAATGCAATATACGTGTGGTCACTTAAGCATTTTGCAGGAAAGTGTCTCCTACAGGCATGAATCGTGAGAAATCCATATGAGATTTATCAATTGTCCATAGTGGCCAATGAAAAAAGCAGCCTAGAAATGACTCCACATTACATTGCCTCTCCACATTTGTAGTTAGGTGATAGATGAACGTTTATTGCACCAGAATGTTGAGATATGACCCTGCAATATACGTGTGGTCACTTAAGCATGTTGCAGGAAAGTGTCTCCTACAATCATGAATCGTGTGACATCAATATGAGATTTATCAATTGTCCATAGTGGCCAATGAAAAAAGCAGCCTAGAAATGACGCCACATTATAATGCCTCTCCACACTTGCAGTTAGGTGCTAGATGAACGTTTATTGCGCCAGAATGTTGAGATATGACCCTGCAATATATGTGTGGTTCCATAAGCTTGACCCACAAAAGGGTCTCCTACAATCATGAAACGTGTGAAATCCATATGAGACACCAAATAATGGCCAATGTTGAAAGCATAGAAATGAGTGTAGATTATAATGCATCTACCATCCTGTAGTTAGGTGTAAAATGAAAGGTTCTTGCACCAGGACGTTGAGATATGGCCCTGCAATGTATGTGTGGTCACTTAAGCTTGTTGCAGGAAAGGGTCTCCAACAATCATGGACCATGTGAAATCAATATGAGAGTCCATAATGGCCAATGATAAAAACAGCTAAGAAAAGACTGCACATTATCATACCTCTCCACTCTTATAGTTATGTGCTAGATGAAAGTTTATTGCACCAGAGTGTTGAGATATGGCCCTGCAATATATGAGTGGTTCCATAAGCTTGACCAACAAAAGAGTCTCCTACAATCATGCAACGTGTGAAATCTCTATGAGAGACCAAATAACGGCCAATGTTGAAAACAGCATAGAAATGAGTGTAGATTATAATGCATCTACCATCCTGTAGTTAGGTGTAAAATGAAAGGCTCTTGCACCAGGACGTTGAGATATGGCCCTGCAATGTATGTGTGGTCACTTATGCTTGTTGCAGGAAAGGGTCTCCAACAATCATGGACCATGTGAAATCAATATGAGAGTCCATAATGGCCAATGATAAAAACAGCTAAGAAAAGACTGCACATTATCATGACTCTCCACTCTTGTAGTTGTGTGCTAGATGAAAGTTTATTGCACCAGAGTGTTGAGATATGGCCCTGCAATATATGTGTGATTCCATAAGCTTGACCCACGAAAGGGTCTCCTACAGTCATGGAAAGTGTGAAATCAATATGAGAGTCCATAGTGGCCAATGAGAGAAAAAGCCTAGAAAAGACTGCACATTACAATGTATTTCCACTCTTCCAGTTAGGTGCTAGATGAACATTTCTTCTACCAGACTGTTGAGATATTGCCCTGCAATGTATGTGTGGTTCGATAAGCTTGATGCACAAAAGGATCTCCTACATTCATGTACCATGTGAAACCCATATGAGAGACTCAATAATGGCCAATGATGTAAACAGCATAGAAATGAGTGTAGTTTCTAATGCATCTGCCATCCTGTAGTTAGCTACAAAATGAAAGTTTCTTGCACCAGAACGTTGAGATATGGCAATGCAATATACGTGTGGTCACTTAAGCATGTTGCAGGAAAGTGTCTCCTACAATCATTAATCGTGTGAAATCAATATGAGATTTATCAATTGTCCATAGTGGCCAATGAAAAAAGCAGCCTAGAAATGACTCCACATTATATTGCCTCTCCACACTTGTAGTTAGGTGCTAGATGAAAGTTGATTGCACCAGAGTGTTGAGATATGGCCCTGCAATATATGTGTGGTTCCATAAGCTTGACCCACAAAAGGGTCTCCTGCAATCATGAATCGTGTGAAATCAGTATGAGATTTATCAATTGTCCATAGTGGCTAATGAAAAAAGCTGCCTAAAAATGACTCCACATTATATTGCCTCTCCACATTTGTAGTTAGGTGATAGATGGAAGTTTATTGCACCAGAGTGTTGAGATATGGCCCTGCAATATAAGTGTGGTCACTTAAGCATGTTGCAGGAAAGTGTCTCCTACAATCATGGACCATGTGAAATCAATATGAGAGTCCATAATGGCCAATGATAAAAACAGCTCAGAAAAGTCTGCACATTATAATGCCTCTCCACACTTGCAGTTAGGTGCTAGATGAACGTTTATTGCACCAGAATGTTGAGATATGACCCTGCAATATATGTGTGGTTCCATAAGCTTGACCCACAAAAGGGTATCCTCCAATCATG
Organism: Cryptoblepharus egeriae; assembly: GCA_030015325.1. Taxonomy (NCBI): domain Eukaryota; kingdom Metazoa; phylum Chordata; class Lepidosauria; order Squamata; family Scincidae; genus Cryptoblepharus; species Cryptoblepharus egeriae. The sequence goes on along the minus strand of JAREYC010000001.1, from coordinate 111,642,856 downwards.
AAACGTTTGAAATCCCTATAGAGACCAAATAATGGCCAATGGTGAAAACAGCATAGAAATGAGTGTAATTTATAATGCATCTGCCATCCTGCAGTTAGCTGCAAAATGAAATTTTCTTCCACCAGAGTGTTGAGATATGGCCCTGCAATATAAGTGTGGTCACTTAAGCTTGTTGCAGGAAAGGGTCTCCAACAATCATGGACCATGTGAAATCAATATGAGAGTCCATAATGGCCAATTATAAAAACAGCTAAGAAAAGACTGCACATTATCATCACTCTCCACTCTTGTAGTTATGTGCTAGATGAAAGTTGATTGCACCAGAGTGTTGAGATATGGCCCTGCAATATATGTGTGGTTCCATAAGCTTGACCCACAAAAGGGTCTCCTACAATCATGAAACGTGTGAAATCTCGATGAGAGACCAAATAATGGCCAATGGTGAAAACAGCATAGAAATGCGTGTAGTTTTTAATGCATCTGCCATCCTGCAGTTAGCTGCAAAATGAAATTTTCTTCCACCAGAACGTTGGCATATGGCAATGCAATATACGTGTGGTCACTTAAGCATTTTGCAGGAAAGTGTCTCCTACAGTCATGAATCGTGTGAAATCCATATGAGATTTATCAATTGTCCATAGTGGCCAATGAAAAAAGCAGCCTAGAAATGACTCCACATTATATTGCCTCTCCACATTTGTAGTTAGGTGATAGATGAACGTTTATTGCACCAGAATGTTGAGATATGACCCTGCAATATACGTGTGGTCACTTAAGCATGTTGCAGGAAAGTGTCTCCTACAATCATGAATCGTGTGACATCAATATGAGATTTATCAATTGTCCATAGTGGCCAATGAAAAAAGCAGCCTAGAAATGACGCTTTCATTTTACACCTAACTACAGGATGGCAGATGCATTATAATCTACACTCATTTCTATGCTGTTTTCACCATTGGCCATTATTTGGTCTCTCATATGGATTTCACACGTTTCATGATTGTAGGAGACCCTTTCGTGGGTCAAGCTTATGGAACCACACATATATTGCAGGGTCATATCTCAACATTCTGGTGCAATAAACGTTCATCTAGCCCCTAACTGCAAGTGTGGAGAGGCATTATAATGTGCAGACTTTTCTTAGCTTTTTTTATCATTGGCCATTATGGACTCTCATATTGATTTCACATGGTCCATGATTGTTGGAGACCCTTTCCTGCAACAAGCTTAAGTGACCACACATACATTGCAGGGCCATATCTCAACGTCCTGGTGCAAGAAACTTTCATTTTACACCTAACTACAGGATGGCAGATACATTATAATCTACACTCACTTCCATGCTGTTTTCACCATTGGCCATTATTTGGTCTCTCATAGGGATTTCACACGTTTCATGATTGTAGGAGACCCTTTTGTGGGTCAAGCTTATGGAACCACACATATATTGCAGGGTCATATCTCAACATTCTGGTGCAATAAACGTTCATCTAGCACCTAACTGCAAGTGTGGAGAGGCATTATAATGTGCAGACTTTTCTTAGCTTTTTTTATCATTGGCCATTATGGACTCTCATATTGATTTCACATGGTCCATGATTGTAGGAGACACTTTCCTGCAACATGCTTAAGTGACCACACGTATATTGCAGGGCCATATCTCAACACTCTGGTGCAATCAACTTTCATCTAGCACCTAACTACAAGTGTGGAGAGGCAATATAATGTGGAGTCATTTCTAGTCTGCTTTTTTCATTGGCCACTATGGACAATTGATAAATCTCATATGGATTTCACACGATTCATGACTGTAGGAGACACTTTCCTGCAAAATGCTTAAGTGACCACACGTATATTGCATTGCCATATGTCAACGTTCTGGTGGAAGAAAATTTCATTTTGCAGCTAACTGCAGGATGGCAGATGCATTAAAAACTACACTCATTTCTATGCTGTTTTCACCATTGGCCATTATTTGGTCTCTCATCGAGATTTCACACGTTTCATGATTGTAGGAGACTCTTTTGTGGGTCAAGCTTATGGAACCACACATATATTGCAGGGCCATATCTCAACACTCTGGTGCAATAAACTTTCATCTAGCACATAACTATAAGAGTGGAGAGTCATGATAATGTGCAGTCTTTTCTTAGCTGTTTTTATCATTGGCCATTATGGACTCTCATATTGATTTCACATGGTCCATGATTGTTGGAGACCCTTTCCTGCAACAAGCTTAAGTGACCACACATACATTGCATTGCCATATCTCAACGTTCTGGTGGAATAAAATTTCATTTTGCAGCTAACTGCAGGATGGCAGATGCATTATAAATTACACTCATTTCTATGCTGTTTTCATAATTGGCCATTATTTGGTCTCTATAGGGATTTCAAACGTTTCATGATTGGAGGATACCCTTTTGTGGGTCAAGCTTATGGAACCACACATATATTGCAGGGTCATATCTCAACATTCTGGTGCAATAAACGTTCATCTAGCCCCTAACTGCAAGTGTGGAGAGGCATTAAAATGTGGCGTCATTTCTAGGCTGCGTCATTTCATTTTTTTCATTGGCTACTATGGACAATTGATAAATCTCATATTGATTTCACACGATTCATGATTGTAGGAGACCCTTTTGTGGGTCAAGTTTATGGAACCACAGATATATTGCAGGGACATATCTCAACACTCTGGTGCAATAAACTTTCATCTAGCACATAACTATAAGAGTGGAGAGTCATGATAATGTGCAGTCTTTTCTTAGCTGTTTTTATCATTGGCCATTATGGACTCTCATATTGATTTCACATGGTCCATGATTGTTGGAGACCCTTTCCTGCAACAAGCTTAAGTGACCACACATACATTGCAGGGCCATATCTCAACGTCCTGGTGCAAGAAACTATCATTTTACACCTAACTACAGGATGGCAGATGCATTATAATCTACACTCATTTCTCTGCTTTTTTCAACCATTGGCCATTATTTGGTCTCTCATATGGATTTCACACGTTTCATGATTGTAGGAGACCCTTTTGTGGGTCAAGCTTATGGAACCACACATATATTGCAGGGCCATATCTGAACACTCTGGTGCAATCAACTTTCATCTAGCACCTATACAAGTGTGAAGAGGCATTATAATGTGGAGTCATTTCTAGGCTGCTTTTTTCATTGGCAATTATGGACAATTGATAAATCTCATATAGATTTCACACGATTTTGATTGTAGGAGACACTTTCCTGTAACATGCTTAAGTGACCACACGTATATTGCATTGCCATATCTCAACGTTCTGGTGCAATAAACTTTCATTTTGTAGCTAACTACAGGATGGCAGATGCATTAGAAACTACACTCATTTCTATGCTGTTTACATCATTGGTCATTATTGAGTCTCTCATATGGGTTTCACATGATACATGAATGTAGGAGATCCTTTTGTGCATCAAGCTTATCGAACCACACATACATTGCAGGGCAATATCTCAGCAGTCTGGTAGAAGAAATGTTCATCTAGCAGCTAACTGGTAGTGTGGAAATACATTGTAATGTGCAGTCTTTTCTAGGCTTTTTCTCTCATTGGCCACTATGGACTCTCATATTGATTTCACACTTTCCATGACTGTAGGAGACCCTTTCGTGGGTCAAGCTTATGGAACCACACATATATTGCAGGGCCATATCTCAACACTCTGGTGCAATAAACGTTCATCTATCACCTAACTACAAATGTGGAGAGGCAATATGATGTGGAGTCATTTCTAGGCTGCTTTTTTCATTGGCCACTATGGACAATTGATAAATCTCATATGGATTTCACACGATTCATGACTGTAGGAGACACTTTCCTGCAAAATGCTTAAGTGACCACACGTATATTGCATTGCCATATCTCAACGTTCTGGTGGAAGAAAATTTCATTTTGCAGCTAACTGCAGGATGGCAGATGCATTATAAACTACACTCATTTCTATGCTGTTTTCACCATTGGCCATTATTTGGTCTCTATAGGGATTTCAAACGTTTCATGATTGGAGGATACCCTTTTGTGGGAAAAGCTTATGGAACCACACATATATTGCAGGGTCATATCTCAACATTCTGGTGCAATAAACGTTCATCTAGCCCCTAACTGCAAGTGTGGAGAGGCATTAAAATGTGGCGTCATTTCTAGGCTGCTTTTTTTCATTGGCTACTATGGACAATTGATAAATCTCATATTGATTTCACACGATTCATGATTGTAGGAGACCCTTTTGTGGGTCAAGTTTATGGAACCACAGATATATTGCAGGGACATATCTCAACACTCTGGTGCAATAAACTTTCATCTAGCACATAACTATAAGAGTGGAGAGTCATGATAATGTGCAGTCTTTTCTTAGCTGTTTTTATCATTGGCCATTATGGACTCTCATATTGATTTCACATGGTCCATGATTGTTGGAGACCCTTTCCTGCAACAAGCTTAAGTGACCACACATACATTGCATTGCCATATCTTAACGTTCTGGTGGAAGAAAATTTCATTTTGCAGCTAACTGCAGGATGGCAGATGCATTGTAAATTACAATCATTTCTATGCTGTTTTCACCATTGGCCATTATTTGGTCTCTATAGGGATTTCAAACGTTTCATGATTGGAGGATACCCTTTTGTGGGTCAAGCTTATGGAACCACATATATTGCAGGGTCATATCTCAACATTCTGGTGCAATAAACGTTCATCTAGCTCCTAACTGCAAGTGTGGAGAGGCATTATAATGTGCAGACTTTTCTTAGCTGTTTTTATCATTGGCCATTATGGACTCTCATATTGATTTCACATTCATGTACCATGTGAAACCCATATGAGAGACTCAATAATGGCCAATGATGTAAACAGCATAGAAATGAGTGTAGTTTCTAATGCATCTGCCATCCTGTAGTTAGCTACAAAATGAAAGTTTCTTGCACCAGAACGTTGAGATATGGCAATGCAATCTACGTGTGGTCACTTAAGCATGTTGCAGGAAAGTGTCTCCTACAATCATGAATCGTGTGACATCAATATGAGATTTATCAACTGTCCATAGTGGCCAATGAAAAAAGCAGCCTAGAAATGACGCCACATTATAATGCCTCTCCACACTTGCAGTTAGGTGCTAGATGAACGTTTATTGCACCAGAATGTTGAGATATGACCCTGCAATATATGAGTGGTTCCATAAGCTTGACCCACAAAAGAGTCTCCTACAATCATGAAACGTGTGAAATCTCTATGAGAGACCAAATAACGGCCAATGTTGAAAACAGCATAGAAATTAGTGTAGATTATAATGCATCTACCATCCTGTAGTTAGGTGTAAAATGAAAGGCTCTTGCACCAGAACGTTGATATATGGCAATGCAATATACGTGTGGTCACAAGCATGTTGCAGGAAAGTGTCTCCTACAATCATGAATCGTGTGAAATCAATATGAGATTTATCAATTGTCCATAGTGGCCAATGAAAAAAGCAGCCTAGAAATGACTCCACATTATATTGCCTCTCCACACTTGTAGTTAGGTGCTAGATGAAAGTTGATTGCACCAGAGTGTTGAGATATGGCCCTGCAATATATGTGTGGTTCCATAAGCTTGACCCACAAAAGGGTCTCCTACAATCATGAATCGTGTGAAATCAATATGAGATTTATCAATGGTCCATAGTGGCCAATGAAAAAAGCAGCCTAGGAATGACTCCACATTTTATTGCCTCTCCACATTTGTAGTTAGGTGATAGATGGAAGTTTATTGCACCAGAGTGTTGAGATATGTCCCTGCAATATACGTGTGGTCACTTAAGCATGTTGCAGGAAAGTGTCTCCTACAATCATGGACCATGTCAAATCAATATGAGAGTCCATAATGGCCAATGATAAAAACAGCTAAGAAAAGACTGCACATTATCATGACTCTCCACTCTTATAGTTATGTGCTAGATGAAAGTTTATTGCACCAGAGTGTTGAGATATGGCCCTGCAATATATCTGTGGTTCCATAAACTTGACCCACAAAAGGGTCTCCTACAATCATGAATCGTGTGAAATCAATATGAGATTTATCAATTGTCCATAGTAGCCAATGAAAAAAAGCAGCCTAGAAATGACGCCACATTTTAATGCCTCTCCACACTTGCAGTTAGGGGCTAGATGAACGTTTATTGCACCAGAATGTTGAGATATGACCCTGCAATATATGTGTGATTCCATAAGCTTGACCCACGAAAGGGTCTCCTACAGTCATGGAAAGTGTGAAATCAATATGAGAGTCCATAGTGGCCAATGAGAGAAAAAGCCTAGAAAAGACTGCACATTACAATGTATTTCCACTCTTCCAGTTAGGTGCTAGATGAACATTTCTTCTACCAGACTGTTGAGATATTGCCCTGCAATGTATGTGTGGTTCGATAAGCTTGATGCACAAAAGGATCTCCTACATTCATGTACCATGTGAAACCCATATGAGAGACTCAATAATGGCCAATGATGTAAACAGCATAGAAATGAGTGTAGTTTCTAATGCATCTGCCATCCTGTAGTTAGCTACAAAATGAAAGTTTCTTGCACCAGAACGTTGAGATATGGCAATGCAATATACGTGTGGTCACTTAAGCATGTTGCAGGAAAGTGTCTCCTACAATCATTAATCGTGTGAAATCAATATGAGATTTATCAATTGTCCATAGTGGCCAATGAAAAAAGCAGCCTAGAAATGACTCCACATTATATTGCCTCTCCACACTTGTAGTTAGGTGCTAGATGAAAGTTGATTGCACCAGAGTGTTGAGATATGGCCCTGCAATATATGTGTGGTTCCATAAGCTTGACCCACAAAAGGGTCTCCTGCAATCATGAATCGTGTGAAATCAGTATGAGATTTATCAATTGTCCATAGTGGCTAATGAAAAAAGCTGCCTAAAAATGACTCCACATTATATTGCCTCTCCACATTTGTAGTTAGGTGATAGATGGAAGTTTATTGCACCAGAGTGTTGAGATATGGCCCTGCAATATAAGTGTGGTCACTTAAGCATGTTGCAGGAAAGTGTCTCCTACAATCATGGACCATGTGAAATCAATATGAGAGTCCATAATGGCCAATGATAAAAACAGCTCAGAAAAGTCTGCACATTATAATGCCTCTCCACACTTGCAGTTAGGTGCTAGATGAACGTTTATTGCACCAGAATGTTGAGATATGACCCTGCAATATATGTGTGGTTCCATAAGCTTGACCCACAAAAGGGTATCCTCCAATCATGAAACGTTTGAAATCCCTATAGAGACCAAATAATGGCCAATGGTGAAAACAGCATAGAAATGAGTGTAATTTATAATGCATCTGCCATCCTGCAGTTAGCTGCAAAATGAAATTTTCTTCCACCAGAGTGTTGAGATATGGCCCTGCAATATAAGTGTGGTCACTTAAGCTTGTTGCAGGAAAGGGTCTCCAACAATCATGGACCATGTGAAATCAATATGAGAGTCCATAATGGCCAATTATAAAAACAGCTAAGAAAAGACTGCACATTATCATCACTCTCCACTCTTGTAGTTATGTGCTAGATGAAAGTTGATTGCACCAGAGTGTTGAGATATGGCCCTGCAATATATGTGTGGTTCCATAAGCTTGACCCACAAAAGGGTCTCCTACAATCATGAAACGTGTGAAATCTCGATGAGAGACCAAATAATGGCCAATGGTGAAAACAGCATAGAAATGCGTGTAGTTTTTAATGCATCTGCCATCCTGCAGTTAGCTGCAAAATGAAATTTTCTTCCACCAGAACGTTGGCATATGGCAATGCAATATACGTGTGGTCACTTAAGCATTTTGCAGGAAAGTGTCTCCTACAGTCATGAATCGTGTGAAATCCATATGAGATTTATCAATTGTCCATAGTGGCCAATGAAAAAAGCAGCCTAGAAATGACTCCACATTATATTGCCTCTCCACATTTGTAGTTAGGTGATAGATGAACGTTTATTGCACCAGAATGTTGAGATATGACCCTGCAATATACGTGTGGTCACTTAAGCATGTTGCAGGAAAGTGTCTCCTACAATCATGAATCGTGTGACATCAATATGAGATTTATCAATTGTCCATAGTGGCCAATGAAAAAAGCAGCCTAGAAATGACGCTTTCATTTTACACCTAACTACAGGATGGCAGATGCATTATAATCTACACTCATTTCTATGCTGTTTTCACCATTGGCCATTATTTGGTCTCTCATATGGATTTCACACGTTTCATGATTGTAGGAGACCCTTTCGTGGGTCAAGCTTATGGAACCACACATATATTGCAGGGTCATATCTCAACATTCTGGTGCAATAAACGTTCATCTAGCCCCTAACTGCAAGTGTGGAGAGGCATTATAATGTGCAGACTTTTCTTAGCTTTTTTTATCATTGGCCATTATGGACTCTCATATTGATTTCACATGGTCCATGATTGTTGGAGACCCTTTCCTGCAACAAGCTTAAGTGACCACACATACATTGCAGGGCCATATCTCAACGTCCTGGTGCAAGAAACTTTCATTTTACACCTAACTACAGGATGGCAGATACATTATAATCTACACTCACTTCCATGCTGTTTTCACCATTGGCCATTATTTGGTCTCTCATAGGGATTTCACACGTTTCATGATTGTAGGAGACCCTTTTGTGGGTCAAGCTTATGGAACCACACATATATTGCAGGGTCATATCTCAACATTCTGGTGCAATAAACGTTCATCTAGCACCTAACTGCAAGTGTGGAGAGGCATTATAATGTGCAGACTTTTCTTAGCTTTTTTTATCATTGGCCATTATGGACTCTCATATTGATTTCACATGGTCCATGATTGTAGGAGACACTTTCCTGCAACATGCTTAAGTGACCACACGTATATTGCAGGGCCATATCTCAACACTCTGGTGCAATCAACTTTCATCTAGCACCTAACTACAAGTGTGGAGAGGCAATATAATGTGGAGTCATTTCTAGTCTGCTTTTTTCATTGGCCACTATGGACAATTGATAAATCTCATATGGATTTCACACGATTCATGACTGTAGGAGACACTTTCCTGCAAAATGCTTAAGTGACCACACGTATATTGCATTGCCATATGTCAACGTTCTGGTGGAAGAAAATTTCATTTTGCAGCTAACTGCAGGATGGCAGATGCATTAAAAACTACACTCATTTCTATGCTGTTTTCACCATTGGCCATTATTTGGTCTCTCATCGAGATTTCACACGTTTCATGATTGTAGGAGACTCTTTTGTGGGTCAAGCTTATGGAACCACACATATATTGCAGGGCCATATCTCAACACTCTGGTGCAATAAACTTTCATCTAGCACATAACTATAAGAGTGGAGAGTCATGATAATGTGCAGTCTTTTCTTAGCTGTTTTTATCATTGGCCATTATGGACTCTCATATTGATTTCACATGGTCCATGATTGTTGGAGACCCTTTCCTGCAACAAGCTTAAGTGACCACACATACATTGCATTGCCATATCTCAACGTTCTGGTGGAATAAAATTTCATTTTGCAGCTAACTGCAGGATGGCAGATGCATTATAAATTACACTCATTTCTATGCTGTTTTCATAATTGGCCATTATTTGGTCTCTATAGGGATTTCAAACGTTTCATGATTGGAGGATACCCTTTTGTGGGTCAAGCTTATGGAACCACACATATATTGCAGGGTCATATCTCAACATTCTGGTGCAATAAACGTTCATCTAGCCCCTAACTGCAAGTGTGGAGAGGCATTAAAATGTGGCGTCATTTCTAGGCTGCGTCATTTCATTTTTTTCATTGGCTACTATGGACAATTGATAAATCTCATATTGATTTCACACGATTCATGATTGTAGGAGACCCTTTTGTGGGTCAAGTTTATGGAACCACAGATATATTGCAGGGACATATCTCAACACTCTGGTGCAATAAACTTTCATCTAGCACATAACTATAAGAGTGGAGAGTCATGATAATGTGCAGTCTTTTCTTAGCTGTTTTTATCATTGGCCATTATGGACTCTCATATTGATTTCACATGGTCCATGATTGTTGGAGACCCTTTCCTGCAACAAGCTTAAGTGACCACACATACATTGCAGGGCCATATCTCAACGTCCTGGTGCAAGAAACTATCATTTTACACCTAACTACAGGATGGCAGATGCATTATAATCTACACTCATTTCTCTGCTTTTTTCAACCATTGGCCATTATTTGGTCTCTCATATGGATTTCACACGTTTCATGATTGTAGGAGACCCTTTTGTGGGTCAAGCTTATGGAACCACACATATATTGCAGGGCCATATCTGAACACTCTGGTGCAATCAACTTTCATCTAGCACCTATACAAGTGTGAAGAGGCATTATAATGTGGAGTCATTTCTAGGCTGCTTTTTTCATTGGCAATTATGGACAATTGATAAATCTCATATAGATTTCACACGATTTTGATTGTAGGAGACACTTTCCTGTAACATGCTTAAGTGACCACACGTATATTGCATTGCCATATCTCAACGTTCTGGTGCAATAAACTTTCATTTTGTAGCTAACTACAGGATGGCAGATGCATTAGAAACTACACTCATTTCTATGCTGTTTACATCATTGGTCATTATTGAGTCTCTCATATGGGTTTCACATGATACATGAATGTAGGAGATCCTTTTGTGCATCAAGCTTATCGAACCACACATACATTGCAGGGCAATATCTCAGCAGTCTGGTAGAAGAAATGTTCATCTAGCAGCTAACTGGTAGTGTGGAAATACATTGTAATGTGCAGTCTTTTCTAGGCTTTTTCTCTCATTGGCCACTATGGACTCTCATATTGATTTCACACTTTCCATGACTGTAGGAGACCCTTTCGTGGGTCAAGCTTATGGAACCACACATATATTGCAGGGCCATATCTCAACACTCTGGTGCAATAAACGTTCATCTATCACCTAACTACAAATGTGGAGAGGCAATATGATGTGGAGTCATTTCTAGGCTGCTTTTTTCATTGGCCACTATGGACAATTGATAAATCTCATATGGATTTCACACGATTCATGACTGTAGGAGACACTTTCCTGCAAAATGCTTAAGTGACCACACGTATATTGCATTGCCATATCTCAACGTTCTGGTGGAAGAAAATTTCATTTTGCAGCTAACTGCAGGATGGCAGATGCATTATAAACTACACTCATTTCTATGCTGTTTTCACCATTGGCCATTATTTGGTCTCTATAGGGATTTCAAACGTTTCATGATTGGAGGATACCCTTTTGTGGGAAAAGCTTATGGAACCACACATATATTGCAGGGTCATATCTCAACATTCTGGTGCAATAAACGTTCATCTAGCCCCTAACTGCAAGTGTGGAGAGGCATTAAAATGTGGCGTCATTTCTAGGCTGCTTTTTTTCATTGGCTACTATGGACAATTGATAAATCTCATATTGATTTCACACGATTCATGATTGTAGGAGACCCTTTTGTGGGTCAAGTTTATGGAACCACAGATATATTGCAGGGACATATCTCAACACTCTGGTGCAATAAACTTTCATCTAGCACATAACTATAAGAGTGGAGAGTCATGATAATGTGCAGTCTTTTCTTAGCTGTTTTTATCATTGGCCATTATGGACTCTCATATTGATTTCACATGGTCCATGATTGTTGGAGACCCTTTCCTGCAACAAGCTTAAGTGACCACACATACATTGCATTGCCATATCTTAACGTTCTGGTGGAAGAAAATTTCATTTTGCAGCTAACTGCAGGATGGCAGATGCATTGTAAATTACAATCATTTCTATGCTGTTTTCACCATTGGCCATTATTTGGTCTCTATAGGGATTTCAAACGTTTCATGATTGGAGGATACCCTTTTGTGGGTCAAGCTTATGGAACCACATATATTGCAGGGTCATATCTCAACATTCTGGTGCAATAAACGTTCATCTAGCTCCTAACTGCAAGTGTGGAGAGGCATTATAATGTGCAGACTTTTCTTAGCTGTTTTTATCATTGGCCATTATGGACTCTCATATTGATTTCACATTCATGTACCATGTGAAACCCATATGAGAGACTCAATAATGGCCAATGATGTAAACAGCATAGAAATGAGTGTAGTTTCTAATGCATCTGCCATCCTGTAGTTAGCTACAAAATGAAAGTTTCTTGCACCAGAACGTTGAGATATGGCAATGCAATCTACGTGTGGTCACTTAAGCATGTTGCAGGAAAGTGTCTCCTACAATCATGAATCGTGTGACATCAATATGAGATTTATCAACTGTCCATAGTGGCCAATGAAAAAAGCAGCCTAGAAATGACGCCACATTATAATGCCTCTCCACACTTGCAGTTAGGTGCTAGATGAACGTTTATTGCACCAGAATGTTGAGATATGACCCTGCAATATATGAGTGGTTCCATAAGCTTGACCCACAAAAGAGTCTCCTACAATCATGAAACGTGTGAAATCTCTATGAGAGACCAAATAACGGCCAATGTTGAAAACAGCATAGAAATTAGTGTAGATTATAATGCATCTACCATCCTGTAGTTAGGTGTAAAATGAAAGGCTCTTGCACCAGAACGTTGATATATGGCAATGCAATATACGTGTGGTCACAAGCATGTTGCAGGAAAGTGTCTCCTACAATCATGAATCGTGTGAAATCAATATGAGATTTATCAATTGTCCATAGTGGCCAATGAAAAAAGCAGCCTAGAAATGACTCCACATTATATTGCCTCTCCACACTTGTAGTTAGGTGCTAGATGAAAGTTGATTGCACCAGAGTGTTGAGATATGGCCCTGCAATATATGTGTGGTTCCATAAGCTTGACCCACAAAAGGGTCTCCTACAATCATGAATCGTGTGAAATCAATATGAGATTTATCAATGGTCCATAGTGGCCAATGAAAAAAGCAGCCTAGGAATGACTCCACATTTTATTGCCTCTCCACATTTGTAGTTAGGTGATAGATGGAAGTTTATTGCACCAGAGTGTTGAGATATGTCCCTGCAATATACGTGTGGTCACTTAAGCATGTTGCAGGAAAGTGTCTCCTACAATCATGGACCATGTCAAATCAATATGAGAGTCCATAATGGCCAATGATAAAAACAGCTAAGAAAAGTCTGCACATTATAATGCCTCTCCACACTTGCAGTTAGGTGCTAGATGAACGTTTATTGCACCAGAATGTTGAGATATGACCCTGCAATATATGTGTGGTTCCATAAGCTTGACCCACAAAACTGTCTCCTACATTCATGAAACGTGTGAAATCCCTATGAGAGACCAAATAATGGCCAATGGTGAAAACAGCATAGAAATGAGTGTAGATTATAATGCATCTGCCATCCTGTAGTTAGGTGTAAAATGAAAGTTTCTTGCACCAGGACGTTGAGATATGGCCCTGCAATGTATGTGTGGTCACTTAAGCTTGTTGCAGGAAAGTGTCTCCAACAATCATGGACCATGTGAAATCAATATGAGAGTCCATAATGGCCAATGATAAAAACAGCTAAGAAAAGACTGCACATTATCATGACTCTCCACTCTTATAGTTATGTGCTAGATGAAAGTTTATTGCACCAGAGTGTTGAGATATGGCCCTGCAATATATCTGTGGTTCCATAAACTTGACCCACAAAAGGGTCTCCTACAATCATGAATCGTGTGAAATCAATATGAGATTTATCAATTGTCCATAGTAGCCAATGAAAAAAAGCAGCCTAGAAATGACGCCACATTTTAATGCCTCTCCACACTTGCAGTTAGGGGCTAGATGAACGTTTATTGCACCAGAATGTTGAGATATGACCCTGCAATATATGTGTGGTTCCATAAGCTTGACCCACAAAAGGGTATCCTCCAATCATGAAACGTTTGAAATCCCTATAGAGACCAAATAATGGCCAATGGTGAAAACAGCATAGAAATGAGTGTAGTTTATAATGCATCTGCCATCCTGCAGTTAGCTGCAAAATGAAATTTTCTTCCACCAGAACGTTGAGATATGGCAATGCAATGTATGTGTGGTTCCATAAGCTTGACCCACAAAAGAGTCTCCTACAATCATGAAACGTGTGAAATCTCTATGAGAGACCAAATAATGGCCAATGGTGAAAACAGCATAGAAATGAGTGTAGTTTATAATGCATCTGCCATCCTGCAGTTAGCTGCAAAATGAAATTTTCTTCCACCAGAACGTTGAGATATGGCAATGCAATGTATGTGTGGTCACTTAAGCATTTTGCAGGAAAGTGTCTCCTACAGTCATGAATCGTGTGAAATCCATATGAGATTTATCAACTGTCCATAGTGGCCAATGAAAAAAGCAGCCTAGAAATGACGCCACATTATAATGCCTCTCCACACTTGCAGTTAGGTGCTAGATGAACGTTTATTGCACCAGAATGTTGAGATATGACCCTGCAATATATGAGTGGTTCCATAAGCTTGACCCACAAAAGAGTCTCCTACAATCATGAAACGTGTGAAATCTCTATGAGAGACCAAATAACGGCCAATGTTGAAAACAGCATAGAAATTAGTGTAGATTATAATGCATCTACCATCCTGTAGTTAGGTGTAAAATGAAAGGCTCTTGCACCAGAACGTTGATATATGGCAATGCAATATACGTGTGGTCACAAGCATGTTGCAGGAAAGTGTCTCCTACAATCATGAATCGTGTGAAATCAATATGAGATTTATCAATTGTCCATAGTGGCCAATGAAAAAAGCAGCCTAGAAATGACTCCACATTATATTGCCTCTCCACACTTGTAGTTAGGTGCTAGATGAAAGTTGATTGCACCAGAGTGTTGAGATATGGCCCTGCAATATATGTGTGGTTCCATAAGCTTGACCCACAAAAGGGTCTCCTACAATCATGAATCGTGTGAAATCAATATGAGATTTATCAATGGTCCATAGTGGCCAATGAAAAAAGCAGCCTAGGAATGACTCCACATTTTATTGCCTCTCCACATTTGTAGTTAGGTGATAGATGGAAGTTTATTGCACCAGAGTGTTGAGATATGTCCCTGCAATATACGTGTGGTCACTTAAGCATGTTGCAGGAAAGTGTCTCCTACAATCATGGACCATGTCAAATCAATATGAGAGTCCATAATGGCCAATGATAAAAACAGCTAAGAAAAGACTGCACATTATCATGACTCTCCACTCTTATAGTTATGTGCTAGATGAAAGTTTATTGCACCAGAGTGTTGAGATATGGCCCTGCAATATATCTGTGGTTCCATAAACTTGACCCACAAAAGGGTCTCCTACAATCATGAATCGTGTGAAATCAATATGAGATTTATCAATTGTCCATAGTAGCCAATGAAAAAAAGCAGCCTAGAAATGACGCCACATTTTAATGCCTCTCCACACTTGCAGTTAGGGGCTAGATGAACGTTTATTGCACCAGAATGTTGAGATATGACCCTGCAATATATGTGTGGTTCCATAAGCTTGACCCACAAAAGGGTATCCTCCAATCATGAAACGTTTGAAATCCCTATAGAGACCAAATAATGGCCAATGGTGAAAACAGCATAGAAATGAGTGTAGTTTATAATGCATCTGCCATCCTGCAGTTAGCTGCAAAATGAAATTTTCTTCCACCAGAACGTTGAGATATGGCAATGCAATGTATGTGTGGTCACTTAAGCATTTTGCAGGAAAGTGTCTCCTACAATCATGGACCATGTGAAATCAATATGAGAGTCCATAATGGCCAATAATAAAAACAGCTAAGAAAAGACTGCACATTATCATGACTCTCCACTCTTGTAGTTATGTGCTAGATGAAAGTTGATTGCACCAGAGTGTTGAGATATGGCCCTGCAATATATGTGTGGTTCCATAAGCTTGACCCACAAAAGAGTCTCCTACAATCATGAAACGTGTGAAATCTCTATGAGAGACCAAATAATGGCCAATGGTGAAAACAGCATAGAAATGAGTGTAGTTTATAATGCATCTGCCATCCTGCAGTTAGCTGCAAAATGAAATTTTCTTCCACCAGAACGTTGAGATATGGCAATGCAATGTATGTGTGGTCACTTAAGCATTTTGCAGGAAAGTGTCTCCTACAGTCATGAATCGTGTGAAATCCATATGAGATTTATCAATTGTCCATAGTGGCCAATGAAAAAAGCAGCCTAGAAATGACTCCACATCATATTGCCTCTCCACATTTGTAGTTAGGTGATAGATGAACGTTTATTGCACCAGAGTGTTGAGATATGGCCCTGCAATATATGTGTGGTTCCATAAGCTTGACCCACGAAAGGGTCTCCTACAGTCATGGAAAGTGTGAAATCAATATGAGAGTCCACAGTGGCCAATGAGAGAAAAAGCCTAGAAAAGACTGCACATTACAATGTATTTCTACTCTTCCAGTTAGCTGCTAGATGAACCTTTTTTCTACCAGACTGCTGAGATATTGCCCTGCAATGTATGTGTGGTTCGATAAGCTTGATGCACAAAAGGATCTCCTACATTCATGTATCATGTGAAACCCATATGAGAGACTCAATAATGACCAATGATGTAAACAGCATAGAAATGAGTGTAGTTTCTAATGCATCTGCCATCCTGCAGTTAGCTACAAAATGAAAGTTTCTTGCACCAGAACGTTGAGATATGGCAATGCAATATACGTGTGGTCACTTAAGCATGTTACAGGAAAGTGTCTCCTACAATCAAAATCGTGTGAAATCTATATGAGATTTATCAATTGTCCATAGTTGCCAATGAAAAAAGCAGCCTAGAAATGACTCCACATTATAATGCCTCTTCACACTTGTATAGGTGCTAGATGAAAGTTGATTGCACCAGAGTGTTCAGATATGGCCCTGCAATATATGTGTGGTTCCATAAGCTTGACCCACAAAAGGGTCTCCTACAATCATGAAACGTGTGAAATCCATATGAGACACCAAATAATGGCCAATGGTGAAAAAAGCATAGAAATGAGTGTAGATTATAATGCATCTGCCATCCTGTAGTTAGGTGTAAAATGATAGTTTCTTGCACCAGGACGTTGAGATATGGCCCTGCAATGTATGTGTGGTCACTTAAGCTTGTTGCAGGAAAGGGTCTCCAACAATCATGGACCATGTGAAATCAATATGAGAGTCCATAATGGCCAATGATAAAAACAGCTAAGAAAAGACTGCACATTATCATGCCTCTCCTCTCTTATAGTTATGTGCTAGATGAAAGTTTATTGCACCAGAGTGTTGAGATATGGCCCTGCAATATATGTGTGGTTCCATAAGCTTGACCCACAAAAGAGTCTCCTACAATCTTGAAACGTGTGAAATCTCTATGATTAACCAAATATTGGCCAATGGTGAAAACAGCATAGAAATGAGTGTAGATTATAATGCATCTACCATCCTGTAGTTAGGTGTAAAATGAAAGGTTCTTGCACCAGGACGTTGAGATATGGCCCTGCAATGTATGTGTGGTCACTTAAGCTTGTTGCAGGAAAGGGTCTCCAACAATCATGGACCATGTGAAATCAATATGAGAGTCCATAATGGCCAATGATAAAAACAGCTAAGAAAAAACTGCACATTATCATGACTCTCCACTCTTGCAGTTATGTGCTAGATGAAAGTTTATTGCACCAGAGTGTTGAGATATGGCCCTGCAATATATGTGTGATTCCATAAGCTTGACCCACGAAAGGGTCTCCTACAGTCATGGAAAGTGTGAAATCAATATGAGAGTCCATAGTGGCCAATGAGAGAAAAAGCCTAGAAAAGACTGCACATTACAATGTATTTCCACTCTTCCAGTTAGGTGCTAGATGAACATTTCTTCTACCAGACTGTTGAGATATTGCCCTGCAATGTATGTGTGGTTCGATAAGCTTGATGCACAAAAGGATCTCCTACATTCATGTACCATGTGAAACCCATATGAGAGACTCAATAATGGCCAATGATGTAAACAGCATAGAAATGAGTGTAGTTTCTAATGCATCTGCCATCCTTCAGTTAGCTACAAAATGAAAGTTTCTTGCACCAGAACGTTGAGATATGGCAATGCAATCTACGTGTGGTCACTTAAGCATGTTGCAGGAAAGTGTCTCCTACAATCATGAATCGTGTGACATCAATATGAGATTTATCAATTGTCCATAGTGGCCAATGAAAAAAGCAGCCTAGAAATGACTCCACATTATAATGCCTCTCCACACTTGTATAGGTGCTAGATGAAAGTTTATTGCACCAGAGTGTTAAGATACGGCCCTGCAATATATGTGTGGTTCCATAAGCTTGATCCACAAAAGGGTCACCTACAATAATGAAACGTGTGAAATCCATATGAGAGACTCAATAATGGCCAATGGTGAAAACAGCATAGAAATGAGTGTAGTTGCTAATGCATCTGCCATCCTGTAGTTAGCTACAAAATGAAAGTTTATTGCACCAGAATGTTGAGATATTGCCCTGCAATATACGTGTGGTCACTTAAGCATGTTGCAGGAAAGTGTCTTCTACAATCATGAATCGTGTGAAATCGATATGAGATTTATCAATTGTCCATAGTGGCTAATGAAAAAAGCAGCCTAGAAATGACGCCACATTATAATGCCTCTCCACATTTGTATAGGTGCTAGATGAACGTTTATTGCACCAGAATGTTGAGATATGACCCTGCAATATATGTGTGGTTCCATAAGCTTGACCCACAAAAGGGTCTCCTACAATCATGAAACATGTGAAATCCCTATGAGAGACCAAATAATGGCCAAAGGTGAAAACAGCATAGAAATATATTCAGATTTTAATGCATCTGCAGCCTTGTAGTTAGCTGCAAGATGAATGTGTCTTGGAACAGAGCGTTGAGATATGGCCCTGCAATGTATGTGTGGTCACTTAAGCTTGTTGCAGGAAAGGGTCTCCAACAATCATGGACCATGTGAAATCAATATGAGAGTCCATAGTTCCCAATGATAAAAACAGCCAAGAAAAGACTGCACATTATCATGACTCTCCACTCTTGTAGTTAGGTGCTAGATGAAAGTTTATTGCACCAGAGTGTTGAGATATGGCCCTGCAATGTATGTGTGGTTCCATAAGCTTGACCCACAAAAGAGTCTCCTACAATCATGAAACGTGTGAAATCTCTATGAGAGACCAAATAATGGCCAATGGTGAAAACAGCATAGAAATGAGTGTAGTTTATAATGCATCTGCCATCCTGCAGTTAGCTGCAAAATGAAATTTTCTTCCACCAGAACGTTGAGATATGGCAATGCAATGTATGTGTGGTCACTTAAGCATTTTGCAGGAAAGTGTCTCCTACAGTCATGAATCGTGTGAAATCCATATGAGATTTATCAACTGTCCATAGTGGCCAATGAAAAAAGCAGCCTAGAAATGACGCCACATTATAATGCCTCTCCACACTTGCAGTTAGGTGCTAGATGAACGTTTATTGCACCAGAATGTTGAGATATGACCCTGCAATATATGAGTGGTTCCATAAGCTTGACCCACAAAAGAGTCTCCTACAATCATGAAACGTGTGAAATCTCTATGAGAGACCAAATAACGGCCAATGTTGAAAACAGCATAGAAATTAGTGTAGATTATAATGCATCTACCATCCTGTAGTTAGGTGTAAAATGAAAGGCTCTTGCACCAGAACGTTGATATATGGCAATGCAATATACGTGTGGTCACAAGCATGTTGCAGGAAAGTGTCTCCTACAATCATGAATCGTGTGAAATCAATATGAGATTTATCAATTGTCCATAGTGGCCAATGAAAAAAGCAGCCTAGAAATGACTCCACATTATATTGCCTCTCCACACTTGTAGTTAGGTGCTAGATGAAAGTTGATTGCACCAGAGTGTTGAGATATGGCCCTGCAATATATGTGTGGTTCCATAAGCTTGACCCACAAAAGGGTCTCCTACAATCATGAATCGTGTGAAATCAATATGAGATTTATCAATGGTCCATAGTGGCCAATGAAAAAAGCAGCCTAGGAATGACTCCACATTTTATTGCCTCTCCACATTTGTAGTTAGGTGATAGATGGAAGTTTATTGCACCAGAGTGTTGAGATATGTCCCTGCAATATACGTGTGGTCACTTAAGCATGTTGCAGGAAAGTGTCTCCTACAATCATGGACCATGTCAAATCAATATGAGAGTCCATAATGGCCAATGATAAAAACAGCTAAGAAAAGACTGCACATTATCATGACTCTCCACTCTTATAGTTATGTGCTAGATGAAAGTTTATTGCACCAGAGTGTTGAGATATGGCCCTGCAATATATCTGTGGTTCCATAAACTTGACCCACAAAAGGGTCTCCTACAATCATGAATCGTGTGAAATCAATATGAGATTTATCAATTGTCCATAGTAGCCAATGAAAAAAAGCAGCCTAGAAATGACGCCACATTTTAATGCCTCTCCACACTTGCAGTTAGGGGCTAGATGAACGTTTATTGCACCAGAATGTTGAGATATGACCCTGCAATATATGTGTGGTTCCATAAGCTTGACCCACAAAAGGGTATCCTCCAATCATGAAACGTTTGAAATCCCTATAGAGACCAAATAATGGCCAATGGTGAAAACAGCATAGAAATGAGTGTAGTTTATAATGCATCTGCCATCCTGCAGTTAGCTGCAAAATGAAATTTTCTTCCACCAGAACGTTGAGATATGGCAATGCAATGTATGTGTGGTCACTTAAGCATTTTGCAGGAAAGTGTCTCCTACAATCATGGACCATGTGAAATCAATATGAGAGTCCATAATGGCCAATAATAAAAACAGCTAAGAAAAGACTGCACATTATCATGACTCTCCACTCTTGTAGTTATGTGCTAGATGAAAGTTGATTGCACCAGAGTGTTGAGATATGGCCCTGCAATATATGTGTGGTTCCATAAGCTTGACCCACAAAAGAGTCTCCTACAATCATGAAACGTGTGAAATCTCTATGAGAGACCAAATAATGGCCAATGGTGAAAACAGCATAGAAATGAGTGTAGTTTATAATGCATCTGCCATCCTGCAGTTAGCTGCAAAATGAAATTTTCTTCCACCAGAACGTTGAGATATGGCAATGCAATGTATGTGTGGTCACTTAAGCATTTTGCAGGAAAGTGTCTCCTACAGTCATGAATCGTGTGAAATCCATATGAGATTTATCAATTGTCCATAGTGGCCAATGAAAAAAGCAGCCTAGAAATGACTCCACATCATATTGCCTCTCCACATTTGTAGTTAGGTGATAGATGAACGTTTATTGCACCAGAGTGTTGAGATATGGCCCTGCAATATATGTGTGGTTCCATAAGCTTGACCCACGAAAGGGTCTCCTACAGTCATGGAAAGTGTGAAATCAATATGAGAGTCCACAGTGGCCAATGAGAGAAAAAGCCTAGAAAAGACTGCACATTACAATGTATTTCTACTCTTCCAGTTAGCTGCTAGATGAACCTTTTTTCTACCAGACTGCTGAGATATTGCCCTGCAATGTATGTGTGGTTCGATAAGCTTGATGCACAAAAGGATCTCCTACATTCATGTATCATGTGAAACCCATATGAGAGACTCAATAATGACCAATGATGTAAACAGCATAGAAATGAGTGTAGTTTCTAATGCATCTGCCATCCTGCAGTTAGCTACAAAATGAAAGTTTCTTGCACCAGAACGTTGAGATATGGCAATGCAATCTACGTGTGGTCACTTAAGCATGTTGCAGGAAAGTGTCTCCTACAATCATGAATCGTGTGACATCAATATGAGATTTATCAATTGTCCATAGTGGCCAATGAAAAAAGCAGCCTAGAAATGACTCCACATTATAATGCCTCTCCACACTTGTATAGGTGCTAGATGAAAGTTTATTGCACCAGAGTGTTAAGATACGGCCCTGCAATATATGTGTGGTTCCATAAGCTTGATCCACAAAAGGGTCACCTACAATAATGAAACGTGTGAAATCCATATGAGAGACTCAATAATGGCCAATGGTGAAAACAGCATAGAAATGAGTGTAGTTGCTAATGCATCTGCCATCCTGTAGTTAGCTACAAAATGAAAGTTTATTGCACCAGAATGTTGAGATATTGCCCTGCAATATACGTGTGGTCACTTAAGCATGTTGCAGGAAAGTGTCTTCTACAATCATGAATCGTGTGAAATCGATATGAGATTTATCAATTGTCCATAGTGGCTAATGAAAAAAGCAGCCTAGAAATGACGCCACATTATAATGCCTCTCCACATTTGTATAGGTGCTAGATGAACGTTTATTGCACCAGAATGTTGAGATATGACCCTGCAATATATGTGTGGTTCCATAAGCTTGACCCACAAAAGGGTCTCCTACAATCATGAAACATGTGAAATCCCTATGAGAGACCAAATAATGGCCAAAGGTGAAAACAGCATAGAAATATATTCAGATTTTAATGCATCTGCAGCCTTGTAGTTAGCTGCAAGATGAATGTGTCTTGGAACAGAGCGTTGAGATATGGCCCTGCAATGTATGTGTGGTCACTTAAGCTTGTTGCAGGAAAGGGTCTCCAACAATCATGGACCATGTGAAATCAATATGAGAGTCCATAGTTCCCAATGATAAAAACAGCCAAGAAAAGACTGCACATTATCATGACTCTCCACTCTTGTAGTTAGGTGCTAGATGAAAGTTTATTGCACCAGAGTGTTGAGATATGGCCCTGCAGTATATGTGTGGTCACTTAAGCTTGTTGCACGAAAGGGTCTCCTACAGTAATGGAAAGTGTGAAATCAATATGAGAGTCCATAGTGGCCAATGAGAGAAAAAGCCTAGAAAAGACTGCACATTACAATGTATTTCCACTCTTCCAGTTAGGTGCTAGATGAACATTTCTTCTACCAGACTGTTGAGATATTGCCCTGCAATGTATGTGTGGTTCGATAAGCTTAATGCACAAAAGGATCTCCTACATTCATGTACCATGTGAAACCTATATGAGAGACTCAATAATGGCCAACGATGTAAACAGCATAGAAATGAGTGTAGTTTCTAATGCATCTGCCATCCTGTAGTTAGCTACAAAATGAAAGTTTCTTGCACCAGAACGTAGAGATATGGCAATGCAATATACGTGTGGTCACTTAAGCATGTTGCAGGAAAGTGTCTCCTACAATCATGAATCGTGTGAAATCCATATGAGATTTATCAATTGTCCATAGTGGCCAATGAAAAAAGCAGCCTAGAAATGACTCCACATTATAATGCCTCTCCACACTTGTATAGGTTCTAGATGAAAGTTTATTGCACCAGAGTGTTAAGATACGGCCCTGCAATTTATGTGTGGTTCCATAAGCTTGACCCACAAAAGGGTCTCCTACAATCATGAAACGTGTGAAATCCCTATGAGAGACAAAATAATGGCCAAAGGTGAAAACAGCATAGAAATGAGTGTAGATTATAATGCATCTGCCATCCTGTAGTTAGGTGTAAAATGAATGTTTCTTGCACCAGGACGTTGAGATATGGCCCTGCAATGTATGTGTGGTCACTTAAGCTTGTTGCAGGAAAGGGTCTCCAACAGTCATGGACCATGTGAAATCTATATGAGAGTCCATAATGGCCAATGATAAAAACAGCTAAGAAAAGACTCCACATTATATTGCCTCTCCACTCTTGTAGTTATGTGCTAGATGAAAGTTTATTGCACCAGAGTGTTGAGATATGGCCCTGCAATATATGTGTGGTTCCATAAGCTTGACCCACAAAAGAGTCTCCTACAATCATGAAACGTGTGAAATCCATATGTGAGACTCAATAATGGCCAATGGTGAAAACAGGAGAGAAATGAGTGTAGTTTATAATGCATCTGCCATCCTGCAGTTAGCTACAAAATGAAAGTTTCTTGCACCAGAACGTTGAGATATGGCAATGCAATATACGTGTGGTCACTTAAGCATGTTACAGGAAAGTGTCTCCTACAATCAAAATCGTGTGAAATCTATATGAGATTTATCAATTGTCCATAGTTGCCAATGAAAAAAGCAGCCTAGAAATGACTCCACATTATAATGCCTCTTCACACTTGTATAGGTGCTAGATGAAAGTTGATTGCACCAGAGTGTTCAGATATGGCCCTGCAATATATGTGTGGTTCCATAAGCTTGACCCACAAAAGGGTCTCCTACAATCATGAAACGTGTGAAATCCATATGAGACACCAAATAATGGCCAATGGTGAAAAAAGCATAGAAATGAGTGTAGATTATAATGCATCTGCCATCCTGTAGTTAGGTGTAAAATGATAGTTTCTTGCACCAGGACGTTGAGATATGGCCCTGCAATGTATGTGTGGTCACTTAAGCTTGTTGCAGGAAAGGGTCTCCAACAATCATGGACCATGTGAAATCAATATGAGAGTCCATAATGGCCAATGATAAAAACAGCTAAGAAAAGACTGCACATTATCATGCCTCTCCTCTCTTATAGTTATGTGCAAGATGAAAGTTTATTGCACCAGAGTGTTGAGATATGGCCCTGCAATATATGTGTGGTTCCATAAGCTTGACCCACAAAAGAGTCTCCTACAATCTTGAAACGTGTGAAATCTCTATGATTAACCAAATATTGGCCAATGGTGAAAACAGCATAGAAATGAGTGTAGATTATAATGCATCTACCATCCTGTAGTTAGGTGTAAAATGAAAGGTTCTTGCACCAGGACGTTGAGATATGGCCCTGCAATGTATGTGTGGTCACTTAAGCTTGTTGCAGGAAAGGGTCTCCAACAATCATGGACCATGTGAAATCAATATGAGAGTCCATAATGGCCAATGATAAAAACAGCTAAGAAAAAACTGCACATTATCATGACTCTCCACTCTTGCAGTTATGTGCTAGATGAAAGTTTATTGCACCAGAGTGTTGAGATATGGCCCTGCAATATATGTGTGATTCCATAAGCTTGACCCACGAAAGGGTCTCCTACAGTCATGGAAAGTGTGAAATCAATATGAGAGTCCATAGTGGCCAATGAGAGAAAAAGCCTAGAAAAGACTGCACATTACAATGTATTTCCACTCTTCCAGTTAGGTGCTAGATGAACATTTCTTCTACCAGACTGTTGAGATATTGCCCTGCAATGTATGTGTGGTTCGATAAGCTTAATGCACAAAAGGATCTCCTACATTCATGTACCATGTGAAACCTATATGAGAGACTCAATAATGGCCAACGATGTAAACAGCATAGAAATGAGTGTAGTTTCTAATGCATCTGCCATCCTGTAGTTAGCTACAAAATGAAAGTTTCTTGCACCAGAACGTAGAGATATGGCAATGCAATATACGTGTGGTCACTTAAGCATGTTGCAGGAAAGTGTCTCCTACAATCATGAATCGTGTGAAATCCATATGAGATTTATCAATTGTCCATAGTGGCCAATGAAAAAAGCAGCCTAGAAATGACTCCACATTATAATGCCTCTCCACACTTGTATAGGTTCTAGATGAAAGTTTATTGCACCAGAGTGTTAAGATACGGCCCTGCAATTTATGTGTGGTTCCATAAGCTTGACCCACAAAAGGGTCTCCTACAATCATGAAACGTGTGAAATCCCTATGAGAGACAAAATAATGGCCAAAGGTGAAAACAGCATAGAAATGAGTGTAGATTATAATGCATCTGCCATCCTGTAGTTAGGTGTAAAATGAATGTTTCTTGCACCAGGACGTTGAGATATGGCCCTGCAATGTATGTGTGGTCACTTAAGCTTGTTGCAGGAAAGGGTCTCCAACAGTCATGGACCATGTGAAATCTATATGAGAGTCCATAATGGCCAATGATAAAAACAGCTAAGAAAAGACTCCACATTATATTGCCTCTCCACTCTTGTAGTTATGTGCTAGATGAAAGTTTATTGCACCAGAGTGTTGAGATATGGCCCTGCAATATATGTGTGGTTCCATAAGCTTGACCCACAAAAGAGTCTCCTACAATCATGAAACGTGTGAAATCCATATGTGAGACTCAATAATGGCCAATGGTGAAAACAGGAGAGAAATGAGTGTAGTTTATAATGCATCTGCCATCCTGCAGTTAGCTGCAAAATGAACGTTTGTTGCACCAGAAAGTTGAGATATGGCAATGCAATATACGTGTGGTCACTTAAGCATTTTGCAGGAAAGTGTCTCCTACAATCATGAATCGAGTGAAATCCATATGAGATTTATCAATTGTCCATAGGGGCCAATGAAAAAAGCAGCCTAGAAATGACTCCACATTATAATGCCTCTCCACACTTGTAGTTAAGTGCTAGATGAAAGTTTATTGCACCAGAGTGTTGAGATATGGCCCTGCAATATATGTGTGGTTCCATAAGCTTGACCCACAAAAGGGTCTCCTACAATAATGAAACGTGTGAAATCCCTATGAGAGACAAAATAATGGCTAATGGTGAAAACAGCATAGAAATATATGCAAATTTTAATGCATCTGCAGTCTTGTAGTTAGCTGCAAGATGAATGTGTCTTGCAACAGAGTTTTGTGATATGGCCCGGCAATGTATGTGTGGTCACTTAAGCTTCCTGCAGGAAAGGCTCTCCTATAATCATGGACCATGTGAAATCAATATGAGAGTCCATAACGGCCAATGATAAAAAAAGCCTAATAAAGACTACAAATTATAATATCTCTCCACTGTTGCAGTTTGCAGCTAGATGAAAGTTTATTGCACCAGAGTGTTGAGATATGGCCCTGCAATATATGTGTGGTTCCATAAGCTTGATCCACAAAAGGGTCGTCTAGAATCATATACCATGTGAAACCCATATGAGAGACTCTATAATGGCCAATGATGTAAACAGCATAGAAATATATGCAAATTTTAATGCATCTGCAGTCTTGTAGTTAGCTGCAAGATGAATGTGTCTTGCAAAAGAGGGTTCAGATACGGCCCAGCAATGTCTGTGTGGTCACTTACGCTAGTTGCACGAATGGGTCTCCTATAATCATGGACCGTGTGAAATCATTATGAGAGTCCTTAGTGGCCAATTTTAAAAACAGCCGAGAAAAGACTGCACATTATCATGCCTCTCCACTCCTGTAGTTAGGTGCTAGATGAAAGTTTCTTACCCCTGAGTGTTAAGATGCCGCCCTGCAATGCATGGGTTTTTCCATAAGCTTGTTGCACGAAAGGGTCTCCTACAATAATGGAAAGTGTGAAATCAATACGAGACTCCATCGTGCCCAATGATAAAAACAGCCTAGAAAAGACTGCACATTACAATGTATTTCCACTGTTGCAGTGGGGAGCTAGATGAACATTTCTTCTACCAGTGTGTTGAGATATGGCCTTGCAATGTATGTGTGGTTCCATAAGCTTGACGCACAAAAGGGTCTCCTACATTCAAGTACCATGTGAAATGCATAGGAGAGACTCTATAATGGCCGATGATGTAAACAGCATAGAAATGAGGGCAGATTTTAATGCATCTGCAGTCTTGTAGTTAGCTGCAATATGAATGTTTCTTGCAATAGAGAGTTGAGATATGGCCCTGCAATGTAAGTGGGATCACTTAAGCTTGTTGCACGAAAGGGTCTCCTACAATCATGGAGCATGTGAAATCAATATGCGAGTCCATAGTGGCTAATGATAAAAAAAGCCTAGAAAAGATTGCACATTTTCATGCCTCTCCACTCTTGGAATTAGGAGCTAGATGAAAGTTTATTGCACCAGAGTGTTGATATATGGCCCTGCAATATATGTGGGGTTCCATAAGCTTGACACACAAAAGGGTCGTCTACAATCATGGAACGTGTGAAATCCATATGAGAGTCCATAGTGGCCAATTTTAAAAACAGCCGAGAAAAGGTTGCACATTATCATGCCTCTCCACTCCTGTAGTTAGGTGCTAGATGAAAGTTTCTTACCCCTGAGTGTTAAGATGCCGCCCTGCAATGCATGTGTTTTTCCTTAAGCTTGTTGCACGAACGGGTCTCCTACAATAATGGAAAGTGTCAAATCGATACGAGACTCCATCGTGCCCAATTATAAAAACAGCCTAGAAAAGACTGCACATTACAATGTATTTCCACTCTTGCAGTGGGGTGCTAGATGAACATTTCTTCTACCAGTGTGTTGAGATATGGCCTTGCAATGTATGTGTGGTTCCATAAGCTTGACGCGCAAAAGGGTCTCCTACATTCATGTACCATGTGAAATGCATATGAGAGACTCTATAATGGCCAATGATGTAAACAGCATAGAAATGAGTGCAGATTTTAATGCATCTGCAGTCTTGTAGTTAGCTGAAAGATGAATGTTTCTTGCAACAGAGTGTTGTGATACGGCCCTGCAATGTATGTGGGGTCATTTAAGCTTGTTTCACCAAAGGGTCTCCGACAATCATGGACCATGTGAAATCAATATGCGACTCCATAGTGGCCGATGACAAAAAAAGCCTAGAAAAGATTGCACATTTCCATGCCTCTCCACGCTTGGAATTAGGAGCTAGATGAAAGTTTATTGCACCAGAGTGTTGAGATATGGCCTTGCAATGTATGTGTGGTTCCATAAGCTTGACGCGCAAAAGGGTCTCCTACATTCATGTACCATGTGAAATGCATATGAGAGACTCTATAATGGCCAATGATGTAAACAGCATAGAAATGAGTGCAGATTTTAATGCATCTGCAGTCTTGTAGTTAGCTGCAAGATGAATGTTTCTTGCAATAGAGAGTTGAGATATGGCACTGCAATGTAAGTGGGATCACTTAAGCTTGTTGCACGAAAGGGTCTCCTACAATCATGGACCATGTGAAATCAATATGAGAGTCCATAGTGGCCAATGATAAAAAGAGCCTAGAAAAGACTGCACATTACAATGTATTTCCAATCTTGTAGTTAGGTGCTTGATGAACATTTGTTCTACCAGAGTGTTGAGATATGGCCCTGCAATGTATGTGTGGTTTCATAAGCTTGATCCACAAAAGGGTCGTCTACAATCATGTACCATGTGAAACCCATATGAGCGACTCAATAATGGCCAATGGTGAAAACAGCATAGAAATATATGCAAATTTTAATGCATCTGCAGTCTTGTAGTTTGCTGCAAGATGAATGTGTCTTGCAAAAGAGTGTTCAGATACGGCCCTGCAATGTATGTGTGGTCACTTAAGCTAGTTGCACGAATGGGTCTCCTATAATCATGGACCGTGTGAAATCAATATGAGAGTCCTTAGTGGCCAATGATAAAAACAGCCGAGAAAAGACTGCACATTATCATGCCTCTCCACTCCTGTAGTTAGGTGCTAGATGAAAGTTTCTTACCCCTGAGTGTTAAGATGCCGCCCTGCATTGCACGGGTTTTTCCATAACCTTGTTGCACGGAAGGGTCTCCTGCAATAATGGAAAGTGTGAAATCAAAACGAGACTCCATAGTGCCCAATGATAAAAACAGCCTAGAAAAGACTGCACATTACAATGTATTTCCACTCTTGCAGTGGGGTGCTAAAAGAACATTTCTTCTACCAGTGTGTTGAGATATGGCCTTGCAATGTATGTGTGGTTCCATAAGCTTGACGCACAAAAGGGTCTTCTACATTCAAGTACCATGTGAAATGCATATGAGAGACTCTATAATGGCCAATGATGTAAATAGCATAGAAATGAGTGCAGATTTTAATGCATCTGCAGTCTTGTAGTTAGCTGAAAGATGAATGTTTCTTGCAACAGAGTGTTGTGATACGGCCCTGCAATGTATGTGGGGTCACTTAAGCTTGTTGCACCAAAGGGTCTCCGACAATCATGGACCATGTGAAATCAATATGCGATTCCATAGTGGCCGATGACAAAAAAAGCCTAGAAAAGATTGCACATTTTCATGCCTCTCCACGCTTGGAATTAGGAGCTAGATGAACGTTTATTGCACCAGAGTGTTGATATATGGCCCTGCAATATATGTGGGGTTCCATAAGCTTGACACACAAAAGGGTCGTCTACAATCATGGAACGTGTGAAATCCATATGAGAGACTCAATAATGGCCAATGGTGAAAACAGCATAGAAATGAGTGCAGATTTTAATGCATCTGCAGTCTTGTAGTTAGCTGAAAGATGAATGTTTCTTGCAACAGAGTGTTGTGATACGGCCCTGCAATGTATGTTGGGTCACTTAAGCTTGTTGCACGAAAGGGTCTCCGACAATCATGGACCATGTGAAATCAATATGCGAGTCCATAGTGGCTAATGATAAAAAAAGCCTAGAAAAGAATGCACATTTTCATGCATCTCCACGCTTGGAATTAGGAGCTAGATGAAAGTTTATTGCACCAGAGTGTTGATATATGGCCCTGCAATATATGTGTGGTTTCATAAGCTTGACGCACAAAAGGGTCTCCTACATTCATGTACCATGTGAAATGCATATGAGAAACTCTATAATGGCCGATCATGTAAACAGCATAGAAATGAGTGCAGATTTTAATGCATCTGCAGTCTTGTAGTTAGCTGCAAGATGAATGTTTCTTGCAATAGAGAGTTGAGATATGGCCCTGCAATGTAAGTGAGATCACTTAAGCTTGTTGCACGAAAGGGTCTCCTACAATCATGGACCATGTGAAATCAATATGAGAGTCCATAGTGGCCAATGATAAAAAGAGCCTAGTAAAGACTTTACATTACAGTGTATTTCCACTCTTGTAGTTAGGTGCTAGATGAATATTTCTTCTACCAGAGTGTTGAGATATGGCCGTGCAATGTATGTGTGGTTCCATAAGCTTGACGCACAAAAGGGTCTCCTACATTCATGTACCATGTGAAACCCATATGAGAGACTCTATAATGGCCAATGATGTAAACAGTATAGAAATGAGTGCAGATTTTAACGCATCTGCAGTCTTGTAGTTAGCTGCAAGATGAATGTGTCTTGCAACAGAGTTTTGTGATATGGCCCTGCAATGTAAGTGTGGTCACTTAAGCTTGCTGCAGGAAAGGCTCTCCTACAATCATGGACCATGTGAAATCAATATGAGAGTCCATAATGGCCATACTAACACCTGGTCAGTTTCCTGCTGTGTGATAACACAATTCATTAACTCTCTGAACGATCGGGGCACAATCTTAATCAATTTAGACCTGCACAAACCATCCAACTCCCTAATAACATGGGGAGGCTGGTGCATGTTTGCACACTGACCTAACCTACCCAGGAGTGGCGCAGAAGTGTCTTACAGAACTTTTGTGGCTTGCACAGAATTTGTACTGGGACTTGTGCCAGCCTAACCAGGGATTAGGATCGCACTTTTTTGGCTAATTTTGAGTTTAAAAATATCAACTTTTTCTTAGATAAAGCAGTTGTGTTTTTTTCTGGTTAATTGTCCAAAACTTTTGATAGACTATAGTGTTGGCAGTTGCTCTCCCCACATCCTTATTCTTGCCCCCTGCAGCGCCTCTGTTGTGGCCACATGCAGTGGTGGGCATCAGGGGATTTTCATGGGTTCTGTAGAACCCTTTGCTAATGAGCGCCTGGTTCTGAGAACTGTTTACTAATGGACATAGAACCTGTTGTTAATTTAGGTTATTAGGACATAGACTCTGTTTTTAATTTATTTGAATCCCACCACTGGCCACATGTCATCACAAATCTTGCCACCATCCTTATGTAACCCAAAGAACCAGTGGCAGCATTTTGGTTTCCTGCATAGCTAAAAGTGCTGATGCTTCTGATCCTGGAGTACATCCCTCAAGCTTCCCAAGCTATTGTTTCCCACAGCACAACTGATGAATGAGCAGCAGTTGCGCGCTCTTGTCAAACCCTCTACTGCTAGAATTGTCAATATACTTGTAATGGGGCTTGGCTTCAGCACATACCCATCAGCACCCTCACCAACCAAGGAATGTCTCATGAATTCTTCACCCTAGCTCCTGGACTTGGAACTTGCATACCTACTTTGACACAAGGTCACGGCACCCTCAAGTGAACCTTAAGGTCAGAGTGCCCTTATGTACGTTCCCAGACATATATGATCTTTATGTCAGTCTGTGATGCAGCTCAGGTCAGGACGCCCTTACAATATGTATATCACCTGACCTATATATTACCTTTATGTATGGTGTAGTCACATTTAGAATACTGCTGTGATGACTTAAAGTTTAACTTCCGACTCTGCAGGAGATGAGGGTAAGCTGTTGGGGGGGGGGCAGCGTCTGTGCATGATAAGACATGTTCCCACCAGAAGGCTGTGCCTGGTTTGTGTTGTGCATCTTACATGAAAGGGTGGTTCAGCTTAAACTGATTGGCAGTGAAAGGAAAAGATGTTCTTTTCTTTCCAAGTAATGGCTACAGGGACTGCTGAACAGTGTGGGATGACCTCTCCCCTTGAAGCTGCCATTGCCAGGGTATGTGGTTGCTCTGTGGGCCCAAGACCATCCTGGAGGCCCAGCAAAAATTCTGCTCTGGGTGTTCAGCAATCTCTACTCTAGCTATTCCAACTGCTTGTTGCAGGTATCACTATGCAGGAGGGAAGGGACAGGTTAAAAGGCTTCAGCATGAAAGGGGCGCCCTTACCGGGGCGGGAGCTATGGATTTTGTTTAGCCAAAGTGTTCATATTATGGTCTTCAACAAAGCCCTTGATATTATTTCTAAAAGCAATCAGTGAAAATTCAGTATGAAAAATCAGGGCTCAATCCCAATGCTGAGATAGCTGTGTCAGTGCACATGTGTTGCAACATATAGCTGGGGGGACAGTCATGGATGAATTTGTTTCCTTGCCTCAGAATTGTTTATGCTAATGCTCCAAAGATTGGCCTTCAGTGACATAAATGACAACAGAACAATTGTGGTTACTATGCAGGAATTTTCCTCCAAAACTGAGGGGCTCCATTTTCCCTTCAGTTCTGAGGGATTTCGTTTTCCATCAAGTTCTGAGAGACTTTGTTTTCCCTTCAGTTCAGAGGAGCAACGTCTTCCCTCCAATTCTGAGATTCTCCATTTTACATCCAATTCTGAGGGACTTCATTTTCCTCCAATTCTGAGGGGCTTTGATTTCCCTCCAGTTTTGAGGGGCTACGTTTTCCCTCCGAGGTGTTCAATTTTCCCTCCAAATCTTAAGGATTTCATTCCCCCCACCCAATTCTGAAGGAATCCCCTCCAGTTCTGAGGGAATCTTCCTTCCATTTCTGAGGAGCTCTGTTTTCCCTCCAATTTTGAGATGCTCCATTTTCCCTTAGGATTTGAAGGATTTCATTTTCTCTCCAATTCTGAAGGAATCCCCTCCAATTCTGCGGGAATTTTCCCTCCATTTCTGAGGAGCTCTGTTTTCCCTCCAATTTTGAGATGCTCCATTTTCCCTCAGGATTTGAAGGATTTCATTTTCTCTCCAATTCTGACGGAATCCCCTCCAATTCTGAGGGAATTTCCCCTCTATTTCTGAGGTGCTCCATTTTCCCTCCAAATCTGAGGAAAAATGATGTCTCCCTGCAAGAACACCCCTCAGTCCACTTCCCTGCTGGGTGCTGAAAGACAGGGGGATGACTCTCCATCCAGCGAGGAGGGGGATGGAGGCACACCTTCCTTGCAGACACACTCATCTCTGGAGATGGAAGTGCCCAGCCATAGTGGCATGTTTGCCTGGGGAAAGCGGAACCATCACTGTCCATGTTTGCCTGGGGAAAGCTCCCGGCCAGCTCTGGATAGCGCATGCATGCTCTAGCTGGAGCGGGTGCATCCTTAGCAGTTGGCTGGGCAATAGAATCCGACCAGCTGCGTGCCCGTGCACTCCCTGGACTTACCCAGCTGAGGAAGTTGAGGGAGTGGTTGAGAGCACTCCATGGCATGGGCCATTTCATGCCCCACAGACAGTATGCAATGAACTGACAGTGTCAGAGAAATGATGCGGGTCTCTTGCCAAAAAAAGTTTGGACACCCCTGAGCTAGAGCAAAAAAGGCTACTAAGGGGGCAGAGAGGAGGGAAAGCAGCAGGTGGCAGAGAGGGAAAGGCTGACCCACTGGGGAAGATTTCTCATCCAAGCCAGCTAGGAAATGCCCCATAATTCAGAGGAAAGCCCAGGGGAACCCCAAGACTGACAGGGTGGAGGTGAGCAGAGAGTCTCAGTCTGAGTTCAGCCTGTAGGTGATGTGAAGGACAAGGAGAGGAAGGGGTCCAATGATGGATATTGTATAAGGGCATCCTCAAGGCAAGCACGCCATAAGGCAGCCACTCCTCCCCGCAACTCTGTCCTTGCCCCCAGGAAGTCTTATCCAGCACCCCGCGTCCTACCCGCTGGGGTGATTGCCGCCCTCCTCTGCAAGACAGCACCAGGGCTCTCGGTGCAGAGAGTGTTGTTGTTGGAGCAGCTTCACTTTCAAGACTTTGAACTCTATGAAGCGGGGTGGGGTCCAAGGAAAATAGCAAAAATGCCACACCTGCCTATAGTTAGGAAGCTGGCACACCCCTGAGCACATCTAAGGGCATTCAGTTGATGTTCAGGGGAGGGTGGTAATCTGCTCCTGAAGAACACTTCCTTCACCACAAATCGGGACGGCATTGCAGACGTACATTGCAGGGCCATATCTTAACGCTCTGATGCAAGAAACTTTCATTTTACAGCTAACTACAAGACTGCAGATGCATTATAAACTACACTCATTTCTATGCTGTTTACATCATTGGCCATTATAGGGTCTATCATTTGCAGAAAAGAAGACAGTCTTTTCTGGGCTGTTTTTATCATTGGCCACTATGGACTCTCATATTGATTTCACACTTTCCATTGTTGTAGGAGACCCTTCCGTGCAACAAGCTTATGGAAAAACCCGTGCATTGCAGGGCGGCATCTCAGCACTCTGGGGTAAGAAACTTTCATCTAGCACCTAACTACAAGAGTGGAGAGGCATGATAATGTGCAGTCTTTTCTAGGCTCTTTTTATCATTGGCCACTATGGACTCTCATATTGATTTCACACGGTCCATGATTGTAGGAGACCCTTTCGTGCAAAAAGCTTAAGTGACCACACATATATTGCAGGGCCATATCTCAACGCTCTGGTGCAAGAAACTTTCATTTTGCAGCTAACTATAAGACTGCAGATGCATTAGAAACTACACTCATTTCTATGCTGTTCACATCATTGGCCATTATAGGGTCTCTCATATGCATGTCACATGGTACATGAATGTAGGAGACCCTTTTGTGGGTCAAGCTTATGGAAACACAGATACATTGCAGGGCCATATCTCAACACTCTGGTAGAAGAAATGTTCATCTAGCACCTAACTGCAAGAGTGGAAATACATTGTAATGTGCAGTCTTTTCTAGGCTCTTTTTATCATTGGCCACTATGGACTCTCATATTGATTTCACACGGTCCATGATTGTAGGAGATCCGTTCGTGCAACAAGGTTATGGAAAAACCCGTGCATTGCAGGGCGGCATCTCAACACACAGGGGTAAGAAACTTTCATCTAGCACCTAACTACAGGAGTGGAGAGGCATGATAATGTGCAGTCTTTTCTCGGCTGTTTCATCATTGGCCACTAAGGACTCTCATATTGATTTCACACGGTCCATGATTATAGGAGACCCATTCGTGCAACAAGCTTAAGTGACCACACATACATTTCAGGGCCGTATCTGAACACTCTTTTGCAAGACACATTCATCTTGCAGCTAACTACAAGACTGCAGATGCATTAAAATTTGCATATATTTCTATGCTGTTTACATCGTGGCCATTATAGAGTCTCTCATATGGGTTTCACATGGTACATGATTGTAGATGACCCTTTTGTGGATCAATCTTATGGAACCACACATATATTGCAGGGCCATATCTCAACACTCTGTTGCAAGACACATTCATCTTGCAGCTAACTACAAGACTGCAGATGCTTTAAAATATACACTCATTTTTATACTGTTTACATCATTGGCCATTTTAGACTCTCATATTGATTTCATATTGACTCTCATATTGATTTCAATATGGACTCTCATATTGATTTCACATGGTCCATGATTGTAGGAGAGCCTTTCCTGCAACAATCTTAAGTGACCACACATACATTGCAGGGCCGTATCTGAACACTCTTTTGCAAGACACATTCATCTTGCAGCTAACTACAAGACTGCAGATGCACTAAAATTGGCATATATTTCTATGCTGTTTACATCATTGGCCATTATATAGTCTCTCATATGGAACATGAATGTAGGAGACACTTTTGTGCGTCAAGCTTATGGAACCACACATACATTGCAAGGCCCTATCTCAACACTCTGGTAGAAGAAATGTTCATCTAGCACCTAACTACAAGAGTGGAAATACATTGTAATGTAAAGTCTTTTCTAGGCTTTTTTTATCATTGGCCACTATGGACTCTCATATTGATTTCACATGGTCCATGATTGTAGGAGACCCTTTCGTGCAACAAGCTTAAGTGACCCCACATTGCAGGGCCATATCTATAACTACAAGAGTGGAGAGGCATGATAATGTGCAGTCTTTTCTCGGCTGTTTTTATCATTGGCCACTAAGGACTCTCATAATGATTTCACACGGTCCATGATTATAGGAGACCCATTCGTGCAACTAGCTTAAGTTGACCACACATACGTTGCAGGGCTGTATCACAACACTCTGTTGCAAGACACATTCATCTTGCAGCTAACTACAACTGCAGATGCATTAAAATTTGAATGTATTTCTATGCTGTTTACATCATCGGCCATTATAGAGTCTCTCCTATGCATTTCACATGGTACTTGAATGTAGGAGACCCTTTTGTGCGTCAAGCTTATGGAACCACACATACATTGCAAGGCCCTATCTCAACACTCTGGTAGAAGAAATGTTCATCTAGCACCCCACTGCAAGAGTGGAAATACATTGTAATGTGCAGTCTTTTCTAGGCTGTTTTTATCATTGGGCACTGTGGAGTCTCGTATTGATTTGATACTTTCCATTATTGTAGGAGACCCGTTCATGCAACAAGCTTATGGAAAACGCCGTGCATTGCAGGGCGGCATCTTAACACTCAGGGGTAAGTAACTTTCATCTAGCACCTAACTACAGGAGTGGAGAGGCATGATAATGTGCAGTCTTTTCTCGGCTGTTTTTATCATTGGCCACTAAGGACACTCATATTGATTTCACACGGTCCATGATTATAGGAGACCCAGTCGTGCAACAAGCTTAAGTGACCAAACATACATTGCAGGGCCATATCTGAACACTCTGTTGCAAGACACATTCATCTTGCAGCTAACTACAAGACTGCAGATGCATTAAAATTTGCATATATTTCTATGCTGTTTTCACCATTGGCCATTATTGAGTCTCTCATATGGATTTCACACGTTCCATGATTGTAGTCGACCCTTTTGTGTGTTAAGCTTATGGAACCACACATATATTGCAGGGCCATATCTCAACACTCTGGTGCAATATACTTTCATCTAGCTCCTAATTCCAAGAGTGGAGAGGCATGATAATGTGCAGTCTTTTCTAGGCTGTTTTTAAAATTGGCCACTATGGACTCTCATATGGATTTCACACGTTCTATGATTGTAGACGACCCTTATGTGTGTCAAGCTTATGGAACCCCACATATATTGCAGGGCCATATATCAACACTCTGGTGCAATAAACTTTCATCTAGCTCCTAACTACAAGAGTGGAGAGGCATGATAATGTGCAGTCTTTTCTCGGCTGTTTTTATCATTGGCCACTAAGGACTCTCATAATGATTTCACACGGTCCATGATTATAGGAGACCCATTCGTGCAACTAGCGTAAGTGACCACACAGACATTGCTGGGCCGTATCTGAACCCTCTTTTGCAAGACACATTCATCTTGCAGCTAACTACAAGACTGCAGATGCATTAAAATTTGCATATATTTCTATGCTGTTTACATCATTGGCCATTATAGAGTCTCTCATATGGGTTTCACATGGTACATGAATGTAGGAGACACTTTTGTGCGTCAAGCTTATGGAACCACACATACATTGCAGGGCCATATCTCAACACTCTGGTAGAAGAAATGTTCATCTAGCACCTAACTACAAGAGTGGAAATACATTGTAATGTAAAGTCTTTTCTAGGCTCTTTTTATCATTGGCCACTATGGACTCTCATATTGATTTCACATGGTCCATGATTGTAGGAGACCCTTTCGTGCAACAAGCTTAAGTGACCCCACATTGCAGGGCCATATCTATAACTACAAAAGTGGAGAGGTATGATAATGTGTATTCTTTTCTCGGCTGTTTTTATCATTGGCCACTAAGGACTCTCATAATGATTTCACACGGTCCATGATTATAGGAGACCCATTCGTGCAACTACCTTAAGTTGACCACACATACATTGCAGGGCCGTATCTGAACACTCTTTTGCAAGACACATTCATCTTGCAGCTAACTACAACTGCAGATGCATTAAAATTTGCATATATTTCTATGCTGTTTACATCATCGGCCATTATAGAGTCTCTCATATGCATTTCACATGGTACTTGAATGTAGGAGACACTTTTGTGCGTCAAGCTTATGGAACCACACATACATTGCAAGGCCCTATCTCAACACTCTGGTAAAAGAAATGTTCATCTAGCACCCCACTGCAAGAGTGGAAATACATTGTAATGTGCAGTCTTTTCTAGGCTGTTTTTATCATTGGGCACTGTGGAGTCTCGTATTGATTTGATACTTTCCATTATTGTAGGAGACCCGTTCATGCAACAAGCTTATGGAAAACGCCGTGCATTGCAGGGCGGCATCTTAACACTCAGGGGTAAGTAACTTTCATCTAGCACCTAACTACAGGAGTGGAGAGGCATGATAATGTGCAGTCTTTTCTCGGCTGTTTTTATCATTGGCCACTAAGGACACTCATATTGATTTCACACGGTCCATGATTATAGGAGACCCAGTCGTGCAACAAGCTTAAGTGACCAAACATACATTGCAGGGCCATATCTGAACACTCTGTTGCAAGACACATTCATCTTGCAGCTAACTACAAGACTGCAGATGCATTAAAATTTGCATATATTTCTATGCTGTTTTCACCATTGGCCATTATTGAGTCTCTCATATGGATTTCACACGTTCCATGATTGTAGTCGACCCTTTTGTGTGTTAAGCTTATGGAACCACACATATATTGCAGGGCCATATCTCAACACTCTGGTGCAATATACTTTCATCTAGCTCCTAATTCCAAGAGTGGAGAGGCATGATAATGTGCAGTCTTTTCTAGGCTGTTTTTAAAATTGGCCACTATGGACTCTCATATGGATTTCACACGTTCTATGATTGTAGACGACCCTTATGTGTGTCAAGCTTATGGAACCCCACATATATTGCAGGGCCATATATCAACACTCTGGTGCAATAAACTTTCATCTAGCTCCTAACTACAAGAGTGGAGAGGCATGATAATGTGCAGTCTTTTCTCGGCTGTTTTTATCATTGGCCACTAAGGACTCTCATAATGATTTCACACGGTCCATGATTATAGGAGACCCATTCGTGCAACTAGCGTAAGTGACCACACAGACATTGCTGGGCCGTATCTGAACCCTCTTTTGCAAGACACATTCATCTTGCAGCTAACTACAAGACTGCAGATGCATTAAAATTTGCATATATTTCTATGCTGTTTACATCATTGGCCATTATAGAGTCTCTCATATGGGTTTCACATGGTACATGAATGTAGGAGACACTTTTGTGCGTCAAGCTTATGGAACCACACATACATTGCAGGGCCATATCTCAACACTCTGGTAGAAGAAATGTTCATCTAGCACCTAACTACAAGAGTGGAAATACATTGTAATGTAAAGTCTTTTCTAGGCTCTTTTTATCATTGGCCACTATGGACTCTCATATTGATTTCACATGGTCCATGATTGTAGGAGACCCTTTCGTGCAACAAGCTTAAGTGACCCCACATTGCAGGGCCATATCTATAACTACAAGAGTGGAGAGGTATGATAATGTGTATTCTTTTCTCGGCTGTTTTTATCATTGGCCACTAAGGACTCTCATAATGATTTCACACGGTCCATGATTATAGGAGACCCATGCGTGCAACTAGCTTAAGTTGACCACACATACATTGCAGGGCCGTATCTGAACACTCTTTTGCAAGACACATTCATCTTGCAGCTAACTACAACTGCAGATGCATTAAAATTTGCATATATTTCTATGCTGTTTACATCATCGGCCATTATAGAGTCTCTCATATGCATTTCACATGGTACTTGAATGTAGGAGACACTTTTGTGCGTCAAGCTTATGGAACCACACATACATTGCAAGGCCCTATCTCAACACTCTGGTAGAAGAAATGTTCATCTAGCACCTAACTACAAGAGTGGAAATACATTGTAATGTAAAGTCTTTTCTAGGCTTTTTTTATCATTGGCCACTATGGACTCTCATATTGATTTCACATGGTCCATGATTGTAGGAGACCCTTTCGTGCAACAAGCTTAAGTGACCCCACATTGCAGGGCCATATCTATAACTACAAGAGTGGAGAGGCATGATAATGTGCAGTCTTTTCTCGGCTGTTTTTATCATTGGCCACTAAGGACTCTCATAATGATTTCACACGGTCCATGATTATAGGAGACCCATTCGTGCAACTAGCTTAAGTTGACCACACATACGTTGCAGGGCTGTATCACAACACTCTGTTGCAAGACACATTCATCTTGCAGCTAACTACAACTGCAGATGCATTAAAATTTGAATGTATTTCTATGCTGTTTACATCATCGGCCATTATAGAGTCTCTCCTATGCATTTCACATGGTACTTGAATGTAGGAGACCCTTTTGTGCGTCAAGCTTATGGAACCACACATACATTGCAAGGCCCTATCTCAACACTCTGGTAGAAGAAATGTTCATCTAGCACCCCACTGCAAGAGTGGAAATACATTGTAATGTGCAGTCTTTTCTAGGCTGTTTTTATCATTGGGCACTGTGGAGTCTCGTATTGATTTGATACTTTCCATTATTGTAGGAGACCCGTTCATGCAACAAGCTTATGGAAAACGCCGTGCATTGCAGGGCGGCATCTTAACACTCAGGGGTAAGTAACTTTCATCTAGCACCTAACTACAGGAGTGGAGAGGCATGATAATGTGCAGTCTTTTCTCGGCTGTTTTTATCATTGGCCACTAAGGACACTCATATTGATTTCACACGGTCCATGATTATAGGAGACCCAGTCGTGCAACAAGCTTAAGTGACCAAACATACATTGCAGGGCCATATCTGAACACTCTGTTGCAAGACACATTCATCTTGCAGCTAACTACAAGACTGCAGATGCATTAAAATTTGCATATATTTCTATGCTGTTTTCACCATTGGCCATTATTGAGTCTCTCATATGGATTTCACACGTTCCATGATTGTAGTCGACCCTTTTGTGTGTTAAGCTTATGGAACCACACATATATTGCAGGGCCATATCTCAACACTCTGGTGCAATATACTTTCATCTAGCTCCTAATTCCAAGAGTGGAGAGGCATGATAATGTGCAGTCTTTTCTAGGCTGTTTTTAAAATTGGCCACTATGGACTCTCATATGGATTTCACACGTTCTATGATTGTAGACGACCCTTATGTGTGTCAAGCTTATGGAACCCCACATATATTGCAGGGCCATATATCAACACTCTGGTGCAATAAACTTTCATCTAGCTCCTAACTACAAGAGTGGAGAGGCATGATAATGTGCAGTCTTTTCTCGGCTGTTTTTATCATTGGCCACTAAGGACTCTCATAATGATTTCACACGGTCCATGATTATAGGAGACCCATTCGTGCAACTAGCGTAAGTGACCACACAGACATTGCTGGGCCGTATCTGAACCCTCTTTTGCAAGACACATTCATCTTGCAGCTAACTACAAGACTGCAGATGCATTAAAATTTGCATATATTTCTATGCTGTTTACATCATTGGCCATTATAGAGTCTCTCATATGGGTTTCACATGGTACATGAATGTAGGAGACACTTTTGTGCGTCAAGCTTATGGAACCACACATACATTGCAGGGCCATATCTCAACACTCTGGTAGAAGAAATGTTCATCTAGCACCTAACTACAAGAGTGGAAATACATTGTAATGTAAAGTCTTTTCTAGGCTCTTTTTATCATTGGCCACTATGGACTCTCATATTGATTTCACATGGTCCATGATTGTAGGAGACCCTTTCGTGCAACAAGCTTAAGTGACCCCACATTGCAGGGCCATATCTATAACTACAAGAGTGGAGAGGTATGATAATGTGTATTCTTTTCTCGGCTGTTTTTATCATTGGCCACTAAGGACTCTCATAATGATTTCACACGGTCCATGATTATAGGAGACCCATGCGTGCAACTAGCTTAAGTTGACCACACATACATTGCAGGGCCGTATCTGAACACTCTTTTGCAAGACACATTCATCTTGCAGCTAACTACAACTGCAGATGCATTAAAATTTGCATATATTTCTATGCTGTTTACATCATCGGCCATTATAGAGTCTCTCATATGCATTTCACATGGTACTTGAATGTAGGAGACACTTTTGTGCGTCAAGCTTATGGAACCACACATACATTGCAAGGCCCTATCTCAACACTCTGGTAGAAGAAATGTTCATCTAGCACCTAACTACAAGAGTGGAAATACATTGTAATGTAAAGTCTTTTCTAGGCTTTTTTTATCATTGGCCACTATGGACTCTCATATTGATTTCACATGGTCCATGATTGTAGGAGACCCTTTCGTGCAACAAGCTTAAGTGACCCCACATTGCAGGGCCATATCTATAACTACAAGAGTGGAGAGGCATGATAATGTGCAGTCTTTTCTCGGCTGTTTTTATCATTGGCCACTAAGGACTCTCATAATGATTTCACACGGTCCATGATTATAGGAGACCCATTCGTGCAACTAGCTTAAGTTGAGCACACATACGTTGCAGGGCTGTATCACAACACTCTGTTGCAAGACACATTCATCTTGCAGCTAACTACAACTGCAGATGCATTAAAATTTGAATGTATTTCTATGCTGTTTACATCATCGGCCATTATAGAGTCTCTCCTATGCATTTCACATGGTACTTGAATGTAGGAGACCCTTTTGTGCGTCAAGCTTATGGAACCACACATACATTGCAAGGCCCTATCTCAACACTCTGGTAGAAGAAATGTTCATCTAGCACCCCACTGCAAGAGTGGAAATACATTGTAATGTGCAGTCTTTTCTAGGCTGTTTTTATCATTGGGCACTGTGGAGTCTCGTATTGATTTGATACTTTCCATTATTGTAGGAGACCCGTTCATGCAAC
This sequence comes from Cryptoblepharus egeriae, assembly GCA_030015325.1. Lineage (NCBI taxonomy): Eukaryota > Metazoa > Chordata > Lepidosauria > Squamata > Scincidae > Cryptoblepharus > Cryptoblepharus egeriae. The sequence continues at coordinate 111,599,348 of JAREYC010000001.1, read as the reverse complement.
AAGCTTATGGAAAACGCCGTGCATTGCAGGGCGGCATCTTAACACTCAGGGGTAAGTAACTTTCATCTAGCACCTAACTACAGGAGTGGAGAGGCATGATAATGTGCAGTCTTTTCTCGGCTGTTTTTATCATTGGCCACTAAGGACACTCATATTGATTTCACACGGTCCATGATTATAGGAGACCCAGTCGTGCAACAAGCTTAAGTGACCAAACATACATTGCAGGGCCATATCTGAACACTCTGTTGCAAGACACATTCATCTTGCAGCTAACTACAAGACTGCAGATGCATTAAAATTTGCATATATTTCTATGCTGTTTTCACCATTGGCCATTATTGAGTCTCTCATATGGATTTCACACGTTCCATGATTGTAGTCGACCCTTTTGTGTGTTAAGCTTATGGAACCACACATATATTGCAGGGCCATATCTCAACACTCTGGTGCAATATACTTTCATCTAGCTCCTAATTCCAAGAGTGGAGAGGCATGATAATGTGCAGTCTTTTCTAGGCTGTTTTTAAAATTGGCCACTATGGACTCTCATATGGATTTCACACGTTCTATGATTGTAGACGACCCTTATGTGTGTCAAGCTTATGGAACCCCACATATATTGCAGGGCCATATATCAACACTCTGGTGCAATAAACTTTCATCTAGCTCCTAACTACAAGAGTGGAGAGGCATGATAATGTGCAGTCTTTTCTCGGCTGTTTTTATCATTGGCCACTAAGGACTCTCATAATGATTTCACACGGTCCATGATTATAGGAGACCCATTCGTGCAACTAGCGTAAGTGACCACACAGACATTGCTGGGCCGTATCTGAACCCTCTTTTGCAAGACACATTCATCTTGCAGCTAACTACAAGACTGCAGATGCATTAAAATTTGCATATATTTCTATGCTGTTTACATCATTGGCCATTATAGAGTCTCTCATATGGGTTTCACATGGTACTTGAATGTAGGAGACACTTTTGTGCGTCAAGCTTATGGAACCACACATACATTGCAGGGCCATATCTCAACACTCTGGTAGAAGAAATGTTCATCTAGCACCTAACTACAAGAGTGGAAATACATTGTAATGTAAAGTCTTTTCTAGGCTCTTTTTATCATTGGCCACTATGGACTCTCATATTGATTTCACATGGTCCATGATTGTAGGAGACCCTTTCGTGCAACAAGCTTAAGTGACCCCACATTGCAGGGCCATATCTATAACTACAAGAGTGGAGAGGTATGATAATGTGTATTCTTTTCTCGGCTGTTTTTATCATTGGCCACTAAGGACTCTCATAATGATTTCACACGGTCCATGATTATAGGAGACCCATTCGTGCAACTAGCTTAAGTTGACCACACATACATTGCAGGGCCGTATCTGAACACTCTTTTGCAAGACACATTCATCTTGCAGCTAACTACAACTGCAGATGCATTAAAATTTGCATATATTTCTATGCTGTTTACATCATCGGCCATTATAGAGTCTCTCATATGCATTTCACATGGTACTTGAATGTAGGAGACACTTTTGTGCGTCAAGCTTATGGAACCACACATACATTGCAAGGCCCTATCTCAACACTCTGGTAGAAGAAATGTTCATCTAGCACCTAACTACAAGAGTGGAAATACATTGTAATGTAAAGTCTTTTCTAGGCTTTTTTTATCATTGGCCACTATGGACTCTCATATTGATTTCACATGGTCCATGATTGTAGGAGACCCTTTCGTGCAACAAGCTTAAGTGACCCCACATTGCAGGGCCATATCTATAACTACAAGAGTGGAGAGGCATGATAATGTGCAGTCTTTTCTCGGCTGTTTTTATCATTGGCCACTAAGGACTCTCATAATGATTTCACACGGTCCATGATTATAGGAGACCCATTCGTGCAACTAGCTTAAGTTGAGCACACATACGTTGCAGGGCTGTATCACAACACTCTGTTGCAAGACACATTCATCTTGCAGCTAACTACAACTGCAGATGCATTAAAATTTGAATGTATTTCTATGCTGTTTACATCATCGGCCATTATAGAGTCTCTCCTATGCATTTCACATGGTACTTGAATGTAGGAGACCCTTTTGTGCGTCAAGCTTATGGAACCACACATACATTGCAAGGCCCTATCTCAACACTCTGGTAGAAGAAATGTTCATCTAGCACCCCACTGCAAGAGTGGAAATACATTGTAATGTGCAGTCTTTTCTAGGCTGTTTTTATCATTGGGCACTGTGGAGTCTCGTACTGATTTGATACTTTCCATTATTGTAGGAGACCCGTTCATGCAACAAGCTTATGGAAAACGCCGTGCATTGCAGGGCGGCATCTTAACACTCAGGGGTAAGTAACTTTCATCTAGCACCTAACTACAGGAGTGGAGAGGCATGATAATGTGCAGTCTTTTCTCGGCTGTTTTTATCATTGGCCACTAAGGACACTCATATTGATTTCACACGGTCCATGATTATAGGAGACCCAGTCGTGCAACAAGCTTAAGTGACCAAACATACATTGCAGGGCCATATCTGAACACTCTGTTGCAAGACACATTCATCTTGCAGCTAACTACAAGACTGCAGATGCATTAAAATTTGCATATATTTCTATGCTGTTTTCACCATTGGCCATTATTGAGTCTCTCATATGGATTTCACACGTTCCATGATTGTAGTCGACCCTTTTGTGTGTTAAGCTTATGGAACCACACATATATTGCAGGGCCATATCTCAACACTCTGGTGCAATATACTTTCATCTAGCTCCTAATTCCAAGAGTGGAGAGGCATGATAATGTGCAGTCTTTTCTAGGCTGTTTTTAAAATTGGCCACTATGGACTCTCATATGGATTTCACACGTTCTATGATTGTAGACGACCCTTATGTGTGTCAAGCTTATGGAACCCCACATATATTGCAGGGCCATATATCAACACTCTGGTGCAATAAACTTTCATCTAGCTCCTAACTACAAGAGTGGAGAGGCATGATAATGTGCAGTCTTTTCTCGGCTGTTTTTATCATTGGCCACTAAGGACTCTCATAATGATTTCACACGGTCCATGATTATAGGAGACCCATTCGTGCAACTAGCGTAAGTGACCACACAGACATTGCTGGGCCGTATCTGAACCCTCTTTTGCAAGACACATTCATCTTGCAGCTAACTACAAGACTGCAGATGCATTAAAATTTGCATATATTTCTATGCTGTTTACATCATTGGCCATTATAGAGTCTCTCATATGGGTTTCACATGGTACATGAATGTAGGAGACACTTTTGTGCGTCAAGCTTATGGAACCACACATACATTGCAGGGCCATATCTCAACACTCTGGTAGAAGAAATGTTCATCTAGCACCTAACTACAAGAGTGGAAATACATTGTAATGTAAAGTCTTTTCTAGGCTCTTTTTATCATTGGCCACTATGGACTCTCATATTGATTTCACATGGTCCATGATTGTAGGAGACCCTTTCGTGCAACAAGCTTAAGTGACCCCACATTGCAGGGCCATATCTATAACTACAAGAGTGGAGAGGTATGATAATGTGTATTCTTTTCTCGGCTGTTTTTATCATTGGCCACTAAGGACTCTCATAATGATTTCACACGGTCCATGATTATAGGAGACCCATGCGTGCAACTAGCTTAAGTTGACCACACATACATTGCAGGGCCGTATCTGAACACTCTTTTGCAAGACACATTCATCTTGCAGCTAACTACAACTGCAGATGCATTAAAATTTGCATATATTTCTATGCTGTTTACATCATCGGCCATTATAGAGTCTCTCATATGCATTTCACATGGTACTTGAATGTAGGAGACACTTTTGTGCGTCAAGCTTATGGAACCACACATACATTGCAAGGCCCTATCTCAACACTCTGGTAGAAGAAATGTTCATCTAGCACCTAACTACAAGAGTGGAAATACATTGTAATGTAAAGTCTTTTCTAGGCTTTTTTTATCATTGGCCACTATGGACTCTCATATTGATTTCACATGGTCCATGATTGTAGGAGACCCTTTCGTGCAACAAGCTTAAGTGACCCCACATTGCAGGGCCATATCTATAACTACAAGAGTGGAGAGGCATGATAATGTGCAGTCTTTTCTCGGCTGTTTTTATCATTGGCCACTAAGGACTCTCATAATGATTTCACACGGTCCATGATTATAGGAGACCCATTCGTGCAACTAGCTTAAGTTGACCACACATACGTTGCAGGGCTGTATCACAACACTCTGTTGCAAGACACATTCATCTTGCAGCTAACTACAACTGCAGATGCATTAAAATTTGAATGTATTTCTATGCTGTTTACATCATCGGCCATTATAGAGTCTCTCCTATGCATTTCACATGGTACTTGAATGTAGGAGACCCTTTTGTGCGTCAAGCTTATGGAACCACACATACATTGCAAGGCCCTATCTCAACACTCTGGTAGAAGAAATGTTCATCTAGCACACCACTGCAAGAGTGGAAATACATTGTAATGTGCAGTCTTTTCTAGGCTGTTTTTATCATTGGGCACTGTGGAGTCTCGTATTGATTTGATACTTTCCATTATTGTAGGAGACCCGTTCATGCAACAAGCTTATGGAAAACGCCGTGCATTGCAGGGCGGCATCTTAACACTCAGGGGTAAGTAACTTTCATCTAGCACCTAACTACAGGAGTGGAGAGGCATGATAATGTGCAGTCTTTTCTCGGCTGTTTTTATCATTGGCCACTAAGGACACTCATATTGATTTCACACGGTCCATGATTATAGGAGACCCAGTCGTGCAACAAGCTTAAGTGACCAAACATACATTGCAGGGCCATATCTGAACACTCTGTTGCAAGACACATTCATCTTGCAGCTAACTACAAGACTGCAGATGCATTAAAATTTGCATATATTTCTATGCTGTTTTCACCATTGGCCATTATTGAGTCTCTCATATGGATTTCACACGTTCCATGATTGTAGTCGACCCTTTTGTGTGTTAAGCTTATGGAACCACACATATATTGCAGGGCCATATCTCAACACTCTGGTGCAATATACTTTCATCTAGCTCCTAATTCCAAGAGTGGAGAGGCATGATAATGTGCAGTCTTTTCTAGGCTGTTTTTAAAATTGGCCACTATGGACTCTCATATGGATTTCACACGTTCTATGATTGTAGACGACCCTTATGTGTGTCAAGCTTATGGAACCCCACATATATTGCAGGGCCATATATCAACACTCTGGTGCAATAAACTTTCATCTAGCTCCTAACTACAAGAGTGGAGAGGCATGATAATGTGCAGTCTTTTCTCGGCTGTTTTTATCATTGGCCACTAAGGACTCTCATAATGATTTCACACGGTCCATGATTATAGGAGACCCATTCGTGCAACTAGCGTAAGTGACCACACAGACATTGCTGGGCCGTATCTGAACCCTCTTTTGCAAGACACATTCATCTTGCAGCTAACTACAAGACTGCAGATGCATTAAAATTTGCATATATTTCTATGCTGTTTACATCATTGGCCATTATAGAGTCTCTCATATGGGTTTCACATGGTACATGAATGTAGGAGACACTTTTGTGCGTCAAGCTTATGGAACCACACATACATTGCAGGGCCATATCTCAACACTCTGGTAGAAGAAATGTTCATCTAGCACCTAACTACAAGAGTGGAAATACATTGTAATGTAAAGTCTTTTCTAGGCTCTTTTTATCATTGGCCACTATGGACTCTCATATTGATTTCACATGGTCCATGATTGTAGGAGACCCTTTCGTGCAACAAGCTTAAGTGACCCCACATTGCAGGGCCATATCTATAACTACAAGAGTGGAGAGGTATGATAATGTGTATTCTTTTCTCGGCTGTTTTTATCATTGGCCACTAAGGACTCTCATAATGATTTCACACGGTCCATGATTATAGGAGACCCATGCGTGCAACTAGCTTAAGTTGACCACACATACATTGCAGGGCCGTATCTGAACACTCTTTTGCAAGACACATTCATCTTGCAGCTAACTACAACTGCAGATGCATTAAAATTTGCATATATTTCTATGCTGTTTACATCATCGGCCATTATAGAGTCTCTCATATGCATTTCACATGGTACTTGAATGTAGGAGACACTTTTGTGCGTCAAGCTTATGGAACCACACATACATTGCAAGGCCCTATCTCAACACTCTGGTAGAAGAAATGTTCATCTAGCACCTAACTACAAGAGTGGAAATACATTGTAATGTAAAGTCTTTTCTAGGCTTTTTTTATCATTGGCCACTATGGACTCTCATATTGATTTCACATGGTCCATGATTGTAGGAGACCCTTTCGTGCAACAAGCTTAAGTGACCCCACATTGCAGGGCCATATCTATAACTACAAGAGTGGAGAGGCATGATAATGTGCAGTCTTTTCTCGGCTGTTTTTATCATTGGCCACTAAGGACTCTCATAATGATTTCACACGGTCCATGATTATAGGAGACCCATTCGTGCAACTAGCTTAAGTTGAGCACACATACGTTGCAGGGCTGTATCACAACACTCTGTTGCAAGACACATTCATCTTGCAGCTAACTACAACTGCAGATGCATTAAAATTTGAATGTATTTCTATGCTGTTTACATCATCGGCCATTATAGAGTCTCTCCTATGCATTTCACATGGTTCTTGAATGTAGGAGACCCTTTTGTGCGTCAAGCTTATGGAACCACACATACATTGCAAGGCCCTATCTCAACACTCTGGTAGAAGAAATGTTCATCTAGCACCCCACTGCAAGAGTGGAAATACATTGTAATGTGCAGTCTTTTCTAGGCTGTTTTTATCATTGGGCACTGTGGAGTCTCGTATTGATTTGATACTTTCCATTATTGTAGGAGACCCGTTCATGCAACAAGCTTATGGAAAACGCCGTGCATTGCAGGGCGGCATCTTAACACTCAGGGGTAAGTAACTTTCATCTAGCACCTAACTACAGGAGTGGAGAGGCATGATAATGTGCAGTCTTTTCTCGGCTGTTTTTATCATTGGCCACTAAGGACACTCATATTGATTTCACACGGTCCATGATTATAGGAGACCCAGTCGTGCAACAAGCTTAAGTGACCAAACATACATTGCAGGGCCATATCTGAACACTCTGTTGCAAGACACATTCATCTTGCAGCTAACTACAAGACTGCAGATGCATTAAAATTTGCATATATTTCTATGCTGTTTTCACCATTGGCCATTATTGAGTCTCTCATATGGATTTCACACGTTCCATGATTGTAGTCGACCCTTTTGTGTGTTAAGCTTATGGAACCACACATATATTGCAGGGCCATATCTCAACACTCTGGTGCAATATACTTTCATCTAGCTCCTAATTCCAAGAGTGGAGAGGCATGATAATGTGCAGTCTTTTCTAGGCTGTTTTTAAAATTGGCCACTATGGACTCTCATATGGATTTCACACGTTCTATGATTGTAGACGACCCTTATGTGTGTCAAGCTTATGGAACCCCACATATATTGCAGGGCCATATATCAACACTCTGGTGCAATAAACTTTCATCTAGCTCCTAACTACAAGAGTGGAGAGGCATGATAATGTGCAGTCTTTTCTCGGCTGTTTTTATCATTGGCCACTAAGGACTCTCATAATGATTTCACACGGTCCATGATTATAGGAGACCCATTCGTGCAACTAGCGTAAGTGACCACACAGACATTGCTGGGCCGTATCTGAACCCTCTTTTGCAAGACACATTCATCTTGCAGCTAACTACAAGACTGCAGATGCATTAAAATTTGCATATATTTCTATGCTGTTTACATCATTGGCCATTATAGAGTCTCTCATATGGGTTTCACATGGTACTTGAATGTAGGAGACACTTTTGTGCGTCAAGCTTATGGAACCACACATACATTGCAGGGCCATATCTCAACACTCTGGTAGAAGAAATGTTCATCTAGCACCTAACTACAAGAGTGGAAATACATTGTAATGTAAAGTCTTTTCTAGGCTCTTTTTATCATTGGCCACTATGGACTCTCATATTGATTTCACATGGTCCATGATTGTAGGAGACCCTTTCGTGCAACAAGCTTAAGTGACCCCACATTGCAGGGCCATATCTATAACTACAAGAGTGGAGAGGTATGATAATGTGTATTCTTTTCTCGGCTGTTTTTATCATTGGCCACTAAGGACTCTCATAATGATTTCACACGGTCCATGATTATAGGAGACCCATTCGTGCAACTAGCTTAAGTTGACCACACATACATTGCAGGGCCGTATCTGAACACTCTTTTGCAAGACACATTCATCTTGCAGCTAACTACAACTGCAGATGCATTAAAATTTGCATATATTTCTATGCTGTTTACATCATCGGCCATTATAGAGTCTCTCATATGCATTTCACATGGTACTTGAATGTAGGAGACACTTTTGTGCGTCAAGCTTATGGAACCACACATACATTGCAAGGCCCTATCTCAACACTCTGGTAGAAGAAATGTTCATCTAGCACCTAACTACAAGAGTGGAAATACATTGTAATGTAAAGTCTTTTCTAGGCTTTTTTTATCATTGGCCACTATGGACTCTCATATTGATTTCACATGGTCCATGATTGTAGGAGACCCTTTCGTGCAACAAGCTTAAGTGACCCCACATTGCAGGGCCATATCTATAACTACAAGAGTGGAGAGGCATGATAATGTGCAGTCTTTTCTCGGCTGTTTTTATCATTGGCCACTAAGGACTCTCATAATGATTTCACACGGTCCATGATTATAGGAGACCCATTCGTGCAACTAGCTTAAGTTGAGCACACATACGTTGCAGGGCTGTATCACAACACTCTGTTGCAAGACACATTCATCTTGCAGCTAACTACAACTGCAGATGCATTAAAATTTGAATGTATTTCTATGCTGTTTACATCATCGGCCATTATAGAGTCTCTCCTATGCATTTCACATGGTACTTGAATGTAGGAGACCCTTTTGTGCGTCAAGCTTATGGAACCACACATACATTGCAAGGCCCTATCTCAACACTCTGGTAGAAGAAATGTTCATCTAGCACCCCACTGCAAGAGTGGAAATACATTGTAATGTGCAGTCTTTTCTAGGCTGTTTTTATCATTGGGCACTGTGGAGTCTCGTACTGATTTGATACTTTCCATTATTGTAGGAGACCCGTTCATGCAACAAGCTTATGGAAAACGCCGTGCATTGCAGGGCGGCATCTTAACACTCAGGGGTAAGTAACTTTCATCTAGCACCTAACTACAGGAGTGGAGAGGCATGATAATGTGCAGTCTTTTCTCGGCTGTTTTTATCATTGGCCACTAAGGACACTCATATTGATTTCACACGGTCCATGATTATAGGAGACCCAGTCGTGCAACAAGCTTAAGTGACCAAACATACATTGCAGGGCCATATCTGAACACTCTGTTGCAAGACACATTCATCTTGCAGCTAACTACAAGACTGCAGATGCATTAAAATTTGCATATATTTCTATGCTGTTTTCACCATTGGCCATTATTGAGTCTCTCATATGGATTTCACACGTTCCATGATTGTAGTCGACCCTTTTGTGTGTTAAGCTTATGGAACCACACATATATTGCAGGGCCATATCTCAACACTCTGGTGCAATATACTTTCATCTAGCTCCTAATTCCAAGAGTGGAGAGGCATGATAATGTGCAGTCTTTTCTAGGCTGTTTTTAAAATTGGCCACTATGGACTCTCATATGGATTTCACACGTTCTATGATTGTAGACGACCCTTATGTGTGTCAAGCTTATGGAACCCCACATATATTGCAGGGCCATATATCAACACTCTGGTGCAATAAACTTTCATCTAGCTCCTAACTACAAGAGTGGAGAGGCATGATAATGTGCAGTCTTTTCTCGGCTGTTTTTATCATTGGCCACTAAGGACTCTCATAATGATTTCACACGGTCCATGATTATAGGAGACCCATTCGTGCAACTAGCGTAAGTGACCACACAGACATTGCTGGGCCGTATCTGAACCCTCTTTTGCAAGACACATTCATCTTGCAGCTAACTACAAGACTGCAGATGCATTAAAATTTGCATATATTTCTATGCTGTTTACATCATTGGCCATTATAGAGTCTCTCATATGGGTTTCACATGGTACATGAATGTAGGAGACACTTTTGTGCGTCAAGCTTATGGAACCACACATACATTGCAGGGCCATATCTCAACACTCTGGTAGAAGAAATGTTCATCTAGCACCTAACTACAAGAGTGGAAATACATTGTAATGTAAAGTCTTTTCTAGGCTCTTTTTATCATTGGCCACTATGGACTCTCATATTGATTTCACATGGTCCATGATTGTAGGAGACCCTTTCGTGCAACAAGCTTAAGTGACCCCACATTGCAGGGCCATATCTATAACTACAAGAGTGGAGAGGTATGATAATGTGTATTCTTTTCTCGGCTGTTTTTATCATTGGCCACTAAGGACTCTCATAATGATTTCACACGGTCCATGATTATAGGAGACCCATTCGTGCAACTACCTTAAGTTGACCACACATACATTGCAGGGCCGTATCTGAACACTCTTTTGCAAGACACATTCATCTTGCAGCTAACTACAACTGCAGATGCATTAAAATTTGCATATATTTCTATGCTGTTTACATCATCGGCCATTATAGAGTCTCTCATATGCATTTCACATGGTACTTGAATGTAGGAGACACTTTTGTGCGTCAAGCTTATGGAACCACACATACATTGCAAGGCCCTATCTCAACACTCTGGTAGAAGAAATGTTCATCTAGCACCTAACTACAAGAGTGGAAATACATTGTAATGTAAAGTCTTTTCTAGGCTTTTTTTATCATTGGCCACTATGGACTCTCATATTGATTTCACATGGTCCATGATTGTAGGAGACCCTTTCGTGCAACAAGCTTAAGTGACCCCACATTGCAGGGCCATATCTATAACTACAAGAGTGGAGAGGCATGATAATGTGCAGTCTTTTCTCGGCTGTTTTTATCATTGGCCACTAAGGACTCTCATAATGATTTCACACGGTCCATGATTATAGGAGACCCATTCGTGCAACTAGCTTAAGTTGAGCACACATACGTTGCAGGGCTGTATCACAACACTCTGTTGCAAGACACATTCATCTTGCAGCTAACTACAACTGCAGATGCATTAAAATTTGAATGTATTTCTATGCTGTTTACATCATCGGCCATTATAGAGTCTCTCCTATGCATTTCACATGGTACTTGAATGTAGGAGACCCTTTTGTGCGTCAAGCTTATGGAACCACACATACATTGCAAGGCCCTATCTCAACACTCTGGTAGAAGAAATGTTCATCTAGCACCCCACTGCAAGAGTGGAAATACATTGTAATGTGCAGTCTTTTCTAGGCTGTTTTTATCATTGGGCACTGTGGAGTCTCGTATTGATTTGATACTTTCCATTATTGTAGGAGACCCGTTCATGCAACAAGCTTATGGAAAACGCCGTGCATTGCAGGGCGGCATCTTAACACTCAGGGGTAAGTAACTTTCATCTAGCACCTAACTACAGGAGTGGAGAGGCATGATAATGTGCAGTCTTTTCTCGGCTGTTTTTATCATTGGCCACTAAGGACACTCATATTGATTTCACACGGTCCATGATTATAGGAGACCCAGTCGTGCAACAAGCTTAAGTGACCAAACATACATTGCAGGGCCATATCTGAACACTCTGTTGCAAGACACATTCATCTTGCAGCTAACTACAAGACTGCAGATGCATTAAAATTTGCATATATTTCTATGCTGTTTTCACCATTGGCCATTATTGAGTCTCTCATATGGATTTCACACGTTCCATGATTGTAGTCGACCCTTTTGTGTGTTAAGCTTATGGAACCACACATATATTGCAGGGCCATATCTCAACACTCTGGTGCAATATACTTTCATCTAGCTCCTAATTCCAAGAGTGGAGAGGCATGATAATGTGCAGTCTTTTCTAGGCTGTTTTTAAAATTGGCCACTATGGACTCTCATATGGATTTCACACGTTCTATGATTGTAGACGACCCTTATGTGTGTCAAGCTTATGGAACCCCACATATATTGCAGGGCCATATATCAACACTCTGGTGCAATAAACTTTCATCTAGCTCCTAACTACAAGAGTGGAGAGGCATGATAATGTGCAGTCTTTTCTCGGCTGTTTTTATCATTGGCCACTAAGGACTCTCATAATGATTTCACACGGTCCATGATTATAGGAGACCCATTCGTGCAACTAGCGTAAGTGACCACACAGACATTGCTGGGCCGTATCTGAACCCTCTTTTGCAAGACACATTCATCTTGCAGCTAACTACAAGACTGCAGATGCATTAAAATTTGCATATATTTCTATGCTGTTTACATCATTGGCCATTATAGAGTCTCTCATATGGGTTTCACATGGTACATGAATGTAGGAGACACTTTTGTGCGTCAAGCTTATGGAACCACACATACATTGCAGGGCCATATCTCAACACTCTGGTAGAAGAAATGTTCATCTAGCACCTAACTACAAGAGTGGAAATACATTGTAATGTAAAGTCTTTTCTAGGCTCTTTTTATCATTGGCCACTATGGACTCTCATATTGATTTCACATGGTCCATGATTGTAGGAGACCCTTTCGTGCAACAAGCTTAAGTGACCCCACATTGCAGGGCCATATCTATAACTACAAGAGTGGAGAGGTATGATAATGTGTATTCTTTTCTCGGCTGTTTTTATCATTGGCCACTAAGGACTCTCATAATGATTTCACACGGTCCATGATTATAGGAGACCCATTCGTGCAACTAGCTTAAGTTGACCACACATACATTGCAGGGCCGTATCTGAACACTCTTTTGCAAGACACATTCATCTTGCAGCTAACTACAACTGCAGATGCATTAAAATTTGCATATATTTCTATGCTGTTTACATCATCGGCCATTATAGAGTCTCTCATATGCATTTCACATGGTACTTGAATGTAGGAGACACTTTTGTGCGTCAAGCTTATGGAACCACACATACATTGCAAGGCCCTATCTCAACACTCTGGTAGAAGAAATGTTCATCTAGCACCTAACTACAAGAGTGGAAATACATTGTAATGTAAAGTCTTTTCTAGGCTTTTTTTATCATTGGCCACTATGGACTCTCATATTGATTTCTCATGGTCCATGATTGTAGGAGACCCTTTCGTGCAACAAGCTTAAGTGACCCCACATTGCAGGGCCATATCTATAACTACAAGAGTGGAGAGGCATGATAATGTGCAGTCTTTTCTCGGCTGTTTTTATCATTGGCCACTAAGGACTCTCATAATGATTTCACACGGTCCATGATTATAGGAGACCCATTCGTGCAACTAGCTTAAGTTGAGCACACATACGTTGCAGGGCTGTATCACAACACTCTGTTGCAAGACACATTCATCTTGCAGCTAACTACAACTGCAGATGCATTAAAATTTGAATGTATTTCTATGCTGTTTACATCATCGGCCATTATAGAGTCTCTCCTATGCATTTCACATGGTACTTGAATGTAGGAGACCCTTTTGTGCGTCAAGCTTATGGAACCACACATACATTGCAAGGCCCTATCTCAACACTCTGGTAGAAGAAATGTTCATCTAGCACCCCACTGCAAGAGTGGAAATACATTGTAATGTGCAGTCTTTTCTAGGCTGTTTTTATCATTGGGCACTGTGGAGTCTCGTATTGATTTGATACTTTCCATTATTGTAGGAGACCCGTTCATGCAACAAGCTTATGGAAAACGCCGTGCATTGCAGGGCGGCATCTTAACACTCAGGGGTAAGTAACTTTCATCTAGCACCTAACTACAGGAGTGGAGAGGCATGATAATGTGCAGTCTTTTCTCGGCTGTTTTTATCATTGGCCACTAAGGACACTCATATTGATTTCACACGGTCCATGATTATAGGAGACCCAGTCGTGCAACAAGCTTAAGTGACCAAACATACATTGCAGGGCCATATCTGAACACTCTGTTGCAAGACACATTCATCTTGCAGCTAACTACAAGACTGCAGATGCATTAAAATTTGCATATATTTCTATGCTGTTTTCACCATTGGCCATTATTGAGTCTCTCATATGGATTTCACACGTTCCATGATTGTAGTCGACCCTTTTGTGTGTTAAGCTTATGGAACCACACATATATTGCAGGGCCATATCTCAACACTCTGGTGCAATATACTTTCATCTAGCTCCTAATTCCAAGAGTGGAGAGGCATGATAATGTGCAGTCTTTTCTAGGCTGTTTTTAAAATTGGCCACTATGGACTCTCATATGGATTTCACACGTTCTATGATTGTAGACGACCCTTATGTGTGTCAAGCTTATGGAACCCCACATATATTGCAGGGCCATATATCAACACTCTGGTGCAATAAACTTTCATCTAGCTCCTAACTACAAGAGTGGAGAGGCATGATAATGTGCAGTCTTTTCTCGGCTGTTTTTATCATTGGCCACTATGGACTCTCATATTGATTTCACATGGTCCATGATTGTAGGAGACCCTTTCGTGCAACAAGCTTAAGTGACCCCACATTGCAGGGCCATATCTATAACTACAAGAGTGGAGAGGTATGATAATGTGTATTCTTTTCTCGGCTGTTTTTATCATTGGCCACTAAGGACTCTCATAATGATTTCACACGGTCCATGATTATAGGAGACCCATTCGTGCAACTAGCTTAAGTTGACCACACATACATTGCAGGGCCGTATCTGAACACTCTTTTGCAAGACACATTCATCTTGCAGCTAACTACAACTGCAGATGCATTAAAATTTGCATATATTTCTATGCTGTTTACATCATCGGCCATTATAGAGTCTCTCATATGCATTTCACATGGTACTTGAATGTAGGAGACACTTTTGTGCGTCAAGCTTATGGAACCACACATACATTGCAAGGCCCTATCTCAACACTCTGGTAGAAGAAATGTTCATCTAGCACCTAACTACAAGAGTGGAAATACATTGTAATGTAAAGTCTTTTCTAGGCTTTTTTTATCATTGGCCACTATGGACTCTCATATTGATTTCTCATGGTCCATGATTGTAGGAGACCCTTTCGTGCAACAAGCTTAAGTGACCCCACATTGCAGGGCCATATCTATAACTACAAGAGTGGAGAGGCATGATAATGTGCAGTCTTTTCTCGGCTGTTTTTATCATTGGCCACTAAGGACTCTCATAATGATTTCACACGGTCCATGATTATAGGAGACCCATTCGTGCAACTAGCTTAAGTTGAGCACACATACGTTGCAGGGCTGTATCACAACACTCTGTTGCAAGACACATTCATCTTGCAGCTAACTACAACTGCAGATGCATTAAAATTTGAATGTATTTCTATGCTGTTTACATCATCGGCCATTATAGAGTCTCTCCTATGCATTTCACATGGTACTTGAATGTAGGAGACCCTTTTGTGCGTCAAGCTTATGGAACCACACATACATTGCAAGGCCCTATCTCAACACTCTGGTAGAAGAAATGTTCATCTAGCACCCCACTGCAAGAGTGGAAATACATTGTAATGTGCAGTCTTTTCTAGGCTGTTTTTATCATTGGGCACTGTGGAGTCTCGTATTGATTTGATACTTTCCATTATTGTAGGAGACCCGTTCATGCAACAAGCTTATGGAAAACGCCGTGCATTGCAGGGCGGCATCTTAACACTCAGGGGTAAGTAACTTTCATCTAGCACCTAACTACAGGAGTGGAGAGGCATGATAATGTGCAGTCTTTTCTCGGCTGTTTTTATCATTGGCCACTAAGGACACTCATATTGATTTCACACGGTCCATGATTATAGGAGACCCAGTCGTGCAACAAGCTTAAGTGACCAAACATACATTGCAGGGCCATATCTGAACACTCTGTTGCAAGACACATTCATCTTGCAGCTAACTACAAGACTGCAGATGCATTAAAATTTGCATATATTTCTATGCTGTTTTCACCATTGGCCATTATTGAGTCTCTCATATGGATTTCACACGTTCCATGATTGTAGTCGACCCTTTTGTGTGTTAAGCTTATGGAACCACACATATATTGCAGGGCCATATCTCAACACTCTGGTGCAATATACTTTCATCTAGCTCCTAATTCCAAGAGTGGAGAGGCATGATAATGTGCAGTCTTTTCTAGGCTGTTTTTAAAATTGGCCACTATGGACTCTCATATGGATTTCACACGTTCTATGATTGTAGACGACCCTTATGTGTGTCAAGCTTATGGAACCCCACATATATTGCAGGGCCATATATCAACACTCTGGTGCAATAAACTTTCATCTAGCTCCTAACTACAAGAGTGGAGAGGCATGATAATGTGCAGTCTTTTCTCGGCTGTTTTTATCATTGGCCACTAAGGACTCTCATAATGATTTCACACGGTCCATGATTATAGGAGACCCATTCGTGCAACTAGCGTAAGTGACCACACAGACATTGCTGGGCCGTATCTGAACCCTCTTTTGCAAGACACATTCATCTTGCAGCTAACTACAACTGCAGATGCATTAAAATTTGAATGTATTTCTATGCTGTTTACATCATCGGCCATTATAGAGTCTCTCCTATGCATTTCACATGGTACTTGAATGTAGGAGACCCTTTTGTGCGTCAAGCTTATGGAACCACACATACATTGCAAGGCCCTATCTCAACACTCTGGTAGAAGAAATGTTCATCTAGCACCCCACTGCAAGAGTGGAAATACATTGTAATGTGCAGTCTTTTCTAGGCTGTTTTTATCATTGGGCACTGTGGAGTCTCGTATTGATTTGATACTTTCCATTATTGTAGGAGACCCGTTCATGCAACAAGCTTATGGAAAACGCCGTGCATTGCAGGGCGGCATCTTAACACTCAGGGGTAAGTAACTTTCATCTAGCACCTAACTACAGGAGTGGAGAGGCATGATAATGTGCAGTCTTTTCGCGGCTGTTTTTATCATTGGCCACTAAGGACACTCATATTGATTTCACACGGTCCATGATTATAGGAGACCCAGTCGTGCAACAAGCTTAAGTGACCAAACATACATTGCAGGGCCATATCTGAACACTCTGTTGCAAGACACATTCATCTTGCAGCTAACTACAAGACTGCAGATGCATTAAAATTTGCATATATTTCTATGCTGTTTTCACCATTGGCCATTATTGAGTCTCTCATATGGATTTCACACGTTCCATGATTGTAGTCGACCCTTTTGTGTGTTAAGCTTATGGAACCACACATATATTGCAGGGCCATATCTCAACACTCTGGTGCAATATACTTTCATCTAGCTCCTAATTCCAAGAGTGGAGAGGCATGATAATGTGCAGTCTTTTCTAGGCTGTTTTTAAAATTGGCCACTATGGACTCTCATATGGATTTCACACGTTCTATGATTGTAGACGACCCTTATGTGTGTCAAGCTTATGGAACCCCACATATATTGCAGGGCCATATATCAACACTCTGGTGCAATAAACTTTCATCTAGCTCCTAACTACAAGAGTGGAGAGGCATGATAATGTGCAGTCTTTTCTCGGCTGTTTTTATCATTGGCCACTAAGGACTCTCATAATGATTTCACACGGTCCATGATTATAGGAGACCCATTCGTGCAACTAGCGTAAGTGACCACACAGACATTGCTGGGCCGTATCTGAACCCTCTTTTGCAAGACACATTCATCTTGCAGCTAACTACAAGACTGCAGATGCATTAAAATTTGCATATATTTCTATGCTGTTTACATCATTGGCCATTATAGAGTCTCTCATATGGGTTTCACATGGTACTTGAATGTAGGAGACACTTTTGTGCGTCAAGCTTATGGAACCACACATACATTGCAGGGCCATATCTCAACACTCTGGTAGAAGAAATGTTCATCTAGCACCTAACTACAAGAGTGGAAATACATTGTAATGTAAAGTCTTTTCTAGGCTCTTTTTATCATTGGCCACTATGGACTCTCATATTGATTTCACATGGTCCATGATTGTAGGAGACCCTTTCGTGCAACAAGCTTAAGTGACCCCACATTGCAGGGCCATATCTATAACTACAAGAGTGGAGAGGTATGATAATGTGTATTCTTTTCTCGGCTGTTTTTATCATTGGCCACTAAGGACTCTCATAATGATTTCACACGGTCCATGATTATAGGAGACCCATTCGTGCAACTACCTTAAGTTGACCACACATACATTGCAGGGCCGTATCTGAACACTCTTTTGCAAGACACATTCATCTTGCAGCTAACTACAACTGCAGATGCATTAAAATTTGCATATATTTCTATGCTGTTTACATCATCGGCCATTATAGAGTCTCTCATATGCATTTCACATGGTACTTGAATGTAGGAGACACTTTTGTGCGTCAAGCTTATGGAACCACACATACATTGCAAGGCCCTATCTCAACACTCTGGTAGAAGAAATGTTCATCTAGCACCTAACTACAAGAGTGGAAATACATTGTAATGTAAAGTCTTTTCTAGGCTTTTTTTATCATTGGCCACTATGGACTCTCATATTGATTTCACATGGTCCATGATTGTAGGAGACCCTTTCGTGCAACAAGCTTAAGTGACCCCACATTGCAGGGCCATATCTATAACTACAAGAGTGGAGAGGCATGATAATGTGCAGTCTTTTCTCGGCTGTTTTTATCATTGGCCACTAAGGACTCTCATAATGATTTCACACGGTCCATGATTATAGGAGACCCATTCGTGCAACTAGCTTAAGTTGAGCACACATACGTTGCAGGGCTGTATCACAACACTCTGTTGCAAGACACATTCATCTTGCAGCTAACTACAACTGCAGATGCATTAAAATTTGAATGTATTTCTATGCTGTTTACATCATCGGCCATTATAGAGTCTCTCCTATGCATTTCACATGGTACTTGAATGTAGGAGACCCTTTTGTGCGTCAAGCTTATGGAACCACACATACATTGCAAGGCCCTATCTCAACACTCTGGTAGAAGAAATGTTCATCTAGCACCCCACTGCAAGAGTGGAAATACATTGTAATGTGCAGTCTTTTCTAGGCTGTTTTTATCATTGGGCACTGTGGAGTCTCGTACTGATTTGATACTTTCCATTATTGTAGGAGACCCGTTCATGCAACAAGCTTATGGAAAACGCCGTGCATTGCAGGGCGGCATCTTAACACTCAGGGGTAAGTAACTTTCATCTAGCACCTAACTACAGGAGTGGAGAGGCATGATAATGTGCAGTCTTTTCTCGGCTGTTTTTATCATTGGCCACTAAGGACACTCATATTGATTTCACACGGTCCATGATTATAGGAGACCCAGTCGTGCAACAAGCTTAAGTGACCAAACATACATTGCAGGGCCATATCTGAACACTCTGTTGCAAGACACATTCATCTTGCAGCTAACTACAAGACTGCAGATGCATTAAAATTTGCATATATTTCTATGCTGTTTTCACCATTGGCCATTATTGAGTCTCTCATATGGATTTCACACGTTCCATGATTGTAGTCGACCCTTTTGTGTGTTAAGCTTATGGAACCACACATATATTGCAGGGCCATATCTCAACACTCTGGTGCAATATACTTTCATCTAGCTCCTAATTCCAAGAGTGGAGAGGCATGATAATGTGCAGTCTTTTCTAGGCTGTTTTTAAAATTGGCCACTATGGACTCTCATATGGATTTCACACGTTCTATGATTGTAGACGACCCTTATGTGTGTCAAGCTTATGGAACCCCACATATATTGCAGGGCCATATATCAACACTCTGGTGCAATAAACTTTCATCTAGCTCCTAACTACAAGAGTGGAGAGGCATGATAATGTGCAGTCTTTTCTCGGCTGTTTTTATCATTGGCCACTAAGGACTCTCATAATGATTTCACACGGTCCATGATTATAGGAGACCCATTCGTGCAACTAGCGTAAGTGACCACACAGACATTGCTGGGCCGTATCTGAACCCTCTTTTGCAAGACACATTCATCTTGCAGCTAACTACAAGACTGCAGATGCATTAAAATTTGCATATATTTCTATGCTGTTTACATCATTGGCCATTATAGAGTCTCTCATATGGGTTTCACATGGTACATGAATGTAGGAGACACTTTTGTGCGTCAAGCTTATGGAACCACACATACATTGCAGGGCCATATCTCAACACTCTGGTAGAAGAAATGTTCATCTAGCACCTAACTACAAGAGTGGAAATACATTGTAATGTAAAGTCTTTTCTAGGCTCTTTTTATCATTGGCCACTATGGACTCTCATATTGATTTCACATGGTCCATGATTGTAGGAGACCCTTTCGTGCAACAAGCTTAAGTGACCCCACATTGCAGGGCCATATCTATAACTACAAGAGTGGAGAGGTATGATAATGTGTATTCTTTTCTCGGCTGTTTTTATCATTGGCCACTAAGGACTCTCATAATGATTTCACACGGTCCATGATTATAGGAGACCCATTCGTGCAACTACCTTAAGTTGACCACACATACATTGCAGGGCCGTATCTGAACACTCTTTTGCAAGACACATTCATCTTGCAGCTAACTACAACTGCAGATGCATTAAAATTTGCATATATTTCTATGCTGTTTACATCATCGGCCATTATAGAGTCTCTCATATGCATTTCACATGGTACTTGAATGTAGGAGACACTTTTGTGCGTCAAGCTTATGGAACCACACATACATTGCAAGGCCCTATCTCAACACTCTGGTAGAAGAAATGTTCATCTAGCACCTAACTACAAGAGTGGAAATACATTGTAATGTAAAGTCTTTTCTAGGCTTTTTTTATCATTGGCCACTATGGACTCTCATATTGATTTCACATGGTCCATGATTGTAGGAGACCCTTTCGTGCAACAAGCTTAAGTGACCCCACATTGCAGGGCCATATCTATAACTACAAGAGTGGAGAGGCATGATAATGTGCAGTCTTTTCTCGGCTGTTTTTATCATTGGCCACTAAGGACTCTCATAATGATTTCACACGGTCCATGATTATAGGAGACCCATTCGTGCAACTAGCTTAAGTTGAGCACACATACGTTGCAGGGCTGTATCACAACACTCTGTTGCAAGACACATTCATCTTGCAGCTAACTACAACTGCAGATGCATTAAAATTTGAATGTATTTCTATGCTGTTTACATCATCGGCCATTATAGAGTCTCTCCTATGCATTTCACATGGTACTTGAATGTAGGAGACCCTTTTGTGCGTCAAGCTTATGGAACCACACATACATTGCAAGGCCCTATCTCAACACTCTGGTAGAAGAAATGTTCATCTAGCACCCCACTGCAAGAGTGGAAATACATTGTAATGTGCAGTCTTTTCTAGGCTGTTTTTATCATTGGGCACTGTGGAGTCTCGTACTGATTTGATACTTTCCATTATTGTAGGAGACCCGTTCATGCAACAAGCTTATGGAAAACGCCGTGCATTGCAGGGCGGCATCTTAACACTCAGGGGTAAGTAACTTTCATCTAGCACCTAACTACAGGAGTGGAGAGGCATGATAATGTGCAGTCTTTTCTCGGCTGTTTTTATCATTGGCCACTAAGGACACTCATATTGATTTCACACGGTCCATGATTATAGGAGACCCAGTCGTGCAACAAGCTTAAGTGACCAAACATACATTGCAGGGCCATATCTGAACACTCTGTTGCAAGACACATTCATCTTGCAGCTAACTACAAGACTGCAGATGCATTAAAATTTGCATATATTTCTATGCTGTTTTCACCATTGGCCATTATTGAGTCTCTCATATGGATTTCACACGTTCCATGATTGTAGTCGACCCTTTTGTGTGTTAAGCTTATGGAACCACACATATATTGCAGGGCCATATCTCAACACTCTGGTGCAATATACTTTCATCTAGCTCCTAATTCCAAGAGTGGAGAGGCATGATAATGTGCAGTCTTTTCTAGGCTGTTTTTAAAATTGGCCACTATGGACTCTCATATGGATTTCACACGTTCTATGATTGTAGACGACCCTTATGTGTGTCAAGCTTATGGAACCCCACATATATTGCAGGGCCATATATCAACACTCTGGTGCAATAAACTTTCATCTAGCTCCTAACTACAAGAGTGGAGAGGCATGATAATGTGCAGTCTTTTCTCGGCTGTTTTTATCATTGGCCACTAAGGACTCTCATAATGATTTCACACGGTCCATGATTATAGGAGACCCATTCGTGCAACTAGCGTAAGTGACCACACAGACATTGCTGGGCCGTATCTGAACCCTCTTTTGCAAGACACATTCATCTTGCAGCTAACTACAAGACTGCAGATGCATTAAAATTTGCATATATTTCTATGCTGTTTACATCATTGGCCATTATAGAGTCTCTCATATGGGTTTCACATGGTACATGAATGTAGGAGACACTTTTGTGCGTCAAGCTTATGGAACCACACATACATTGCAGGGCCATATCTCAACACTCTGGTAGAAGAAATGTTCATCTAGCACCTAACTACAAGAGTGGAAATACATTGTAATGTAAAGTCTTTTCTAGGCTCTTTTTATCATTGGCCACTATGGACTCTCATATTGATTTCACATGGTCCATGATTGTAGGAGACCCTTTCGTGCAACAAGCTTAAGTGACCCCACATTGCAGGGCCATATCTATAACTACAAGAGTGGAGAGGTATGATAATGTGTATTCTTTTCTCGGCTGTTTTTATCATTGGCCACTAAGGACTCTCATAATGATTTCACACGGTCCATGATTATAGGAGACCCATTCGTGCAACTAGCTTAAGTTGACCACACATACATTGCAGGGCCGTATCTGAACACTCTTTTGCAAGACACATTCATCTTGCAGCTAACTACAACTGCAGATGCATTAAAATTTGCATATATTTCTATGCTGTTTACATCATCGGCCATTATAGAGTCTCTCATATGCATTTCACATGGTACTTGAATGTAGGAGACACTTTTGTGCGTCAAGCTTATGGAACCACACATACATTGCAAGGCCCTATCTCAACACTCTGGTAGAAGAAATGTTCATCTAGCACCTAACTACAAGAGTGGAAATACATTGTAATGTAAAGTCTTTTCTAGGCTTTTTTTATCATTGGCCACTATGGACTCTCATATTGATTTCTCATGGTCCATGATTGTAGGAGACCCTTTCGTGCAACAAGCTTAAGTGACCCCACATTGCAGGGCCATATCTATAACTACAAGAGTGGAGAGGCATGATAATGTGCAGTCTTTTCTCGGCTGTTTTTATCATTGGCCACTAAGGACTCTCATAATGATTTCACACGGTCCATGATTATAGGAGACCCATTCGTGCAACTAGCTTAAGTTGAGCACACATACGTTGCAGGGCTGTATCACAACACTCTGTTGCAAGACACATTCATCTTGCAGCTAACTACAACTGCAGATGCATTAAAATTTGAATGTATTTCTATGCTGTTTACATCATCGGCCATTATAGAGTCTCTCCTATGCATTTCACATGGTACTTGAATGTAGGAGACCCTTTTGTGCGTCAAGCTTATGGAACCACACATACATTGCAAGGCCCTATCTCAACACTCTGGTAGAAGAAATGTTCATCTAGCACCCCACTGCAAGAGTGGAAATACATTGTAATGTGCAGTCTTTTCTAGGCTGTTTTTATCATTGGGCACTGTGGAGTCTCGTATTGATTTGATACTTTCCATTATTGTAGGAGACCCGTTCATGCAACAAGCTTATGGAAAACGCCGTGCATTGCAGGGCGGCATCTTAACACTCAGGGGTAAGTAACTTTCATCTAGCACCTAACTACAGGAGTGGAGAGGCATGATAATGTGCAGTCTTTTCTCGGCTGTTTTTATCATTGGCCACTAAGGACACTCATATTGATTTCACACGGTCCATGATTATAGGAGACCCAGTCGTGCAACAAGCTTAAGTGACCAAACATACATTGCAGGGCCATATCTGAACACTCTGTTGCAAGACACATTCATCTTGCAGCTAACTACAAGACTGCAGATGCATTAAAATTTGCATATATTTCTATGCTGTTTTCACCATTGGCCATTATTGAGTCTCTCATATGGATTTCACACGTTCCATGATTGTAGTCGACCCTTTTGTGTGTTAAGCTTATGGAACCACACATATATTGCAGGGCCATATCTCAACACTCTGGTGCAATATACTTTCATCTAGCTCCTAATTCCAAGAGTGGAGAGGCATGATAATGTGCAGTCTTTTCTAGGCTGTTTTTAAAATTGGCCACTATGGACTCTCATATGGATTTCACACGTTCTATGATTGTAGACGACCCTTATGTGTGTCAAGCTTATGGAACCCCACATATATTGCAGGGCCATATATCAACACTCTGGTGCAATAAACTTTCATCTAGCTCCTAACTACAAGAGTGGAGAGGCATGATAATGTGCAGTCTTTTCTCGGCTGTTTTTATCATCGGCCACTAAGGACTCTCATAATGATTTCACACGGTCCATGATTATAGGAGACCCATTCGTGCAACTAGCGTAAGTGACCACACAGACATTGCTGGGCCGTATCTGAACCCTCTTTTGCAAGACACATTCATCTTGCAGCTAACTACAACTGCAGATGCATTAAAATTTGAATGTATTTCTATGCTGTTTACATCATCGGCCATTATAGAGTCTCTCCTATGCATTTCACATGGTACTTGAATGTAGGAGACCCTTTTGTGCGTCAAGCTTATGGAACCACACATACATTGCAAGGCCCTATCTCAACACTCTGGTAGAAGAAATGTTCATCTAGCACCCCACTGCAAGAGTGGAAATACATTGTAATGTGCAGTCTTTTCTAGGCTGTTTTTATCATTGGGCACTGTGGAGTCTCGTATTGATTTGATACTTTCCATTATTGTAGGAGACCCGTTCATGCAACAAGCTTATGGAAAACGCCGTGCATTGCAGGGCGGCATCTTAACACTCAGGGGTAAGTAACTTTCATCTAGCACCTAACTACAGGAGTGGAGAGGCATGATAATGTGCAGTCTTTTCTCGGCTGTTTTTATCATTGGCCACTAAGGACACTCATATTGATTTCACACGGTCCATGATTATAGGAGACCCAGTCGTGCAACAAGCTTAAGTGACCAAACATACATTGCAGGGCCATATCTGAACACTCTGTTGCAAGACACATTCATCTTGCAGCTAACTACAAGACTGCAGATGCATTAAAATTTGCATATATTTCTATGCTGTTTTCACCATTGGCCATTATTGAGTCTCTCATATGGATTTCACACGTTCCATGATTGTAGTCGACCCTTTTGTGTGTTAAGCTTATGGAACCACACATATATTGCAGGGCCATATCTCAACACTCTGGTGCAATATACTTTCATCTAGCTCCTAATTCCAAGAGTGGAGAGGCATGATAATGTGCAGTCTTTTCTAGGCTGTTTTTAAAATTGGCCACTATGGACTCTCATATGGATTTCACACGTTCTATGATTGTAGACGACCCTTATGTGTGTCAAGCTTATGGAACCCCACATATATTGCAGGGCCATATATCAACACTCTGGTGCAATAAACTTTCATCTAGCTCCTAACTACAAGAGTGGAGAGGCATGATAATGTGCAGTCTTTTCTCGGCTGTTTTTATCATTGGCCACTAAGGACTCTCATAATGATTTCACACGGTCCATGATTATAGGAGACCCATTCGTGCAACTAGCGTAAGTGACCACACAGACATTGCTGGGCCGTATCTGAACCCTCTTTTGCAAGACACATTCATCTTGCAGCTAACTACAAGACTGCAGATGCATTAAAATTTGCATATATTTCTATGCTGTTTACATCATTGGCCATTATAGAGTCTCTCATATGGGTTTCACATGGTACTTGAATGTAGGAGACACTTTTGTGCGTCAAGCTTATGGAACCACACATACATTGCAGGGCCATATCTCAACACTCTGGTAGAAGAAATGTTCATCTAGCACCTAACTACAAGAGTGGAAATACATTGTAATGTAAAGTCTTTTCTAGGCTCTTTTTATCATTGGCCACTATGGACTCTCATATTGATTTCACATGGTCCATGATTGTAGGAGACCCTTTCGTGCAACAAGCTTAAGTGACCCCACATTGCAGGGCCATATCTATAACTACAAGAGTGGAGAGGTATGATAATGTGTATTCTTTTCTCGGCTGTTTTTATCATTGGCCACTAAGGACTCTCATAATGATTTCACACGGTCCATGATTATAGGAGACCCATTCGTGCAACTACCTTAAGTTGACCACACATACATTGCAGGGCCGTATCTGAACACTCTTTTGCAAGACACATTCATCTTGCAGCTAACTACAACTGCAGATGCATTAAAATTTGCATATATTTCTATGCTGTTTACATCATCGGCCATTATAGAGTCTCTCATATGCATTTCACATGGTACTTGAATGTAGGAGACACTTTTGTGCGTCAAGCTTATGGAACCACACATACATTGCAAGGCCCTATCTCAACACTCTGGTAGAAGAAATGTTCATCTAGCACCTAACTACAAGAGTGGAAATACATTGTAATGTAAAGTCTTTTCTAGGCTTTTTTTATCATTGGCCACTATGGACTCTCATATTGATTTCACATGGTCCATGATTGTAGGAGACCCTTTCGTGCAACAAGCTTAAGTGACCCCACATTGCAGGGCCATATCTATAACTACAAGAGTGGAGAGGCATGATAATGTGCAGTCTTTTCTCGGCTGTTTTTATCATTGGCCACTAAGGACTCTCATAATGATTTCACACGGTCCATGATTATAGGAGACCCATTCGTGCAACTAGCTTAAGTTGAGCACACATACGTTGCAGGGCTGTATCACAACACTCTGTTGCAAGACACATTCATCTTGCAGCTAACTACAACTGCAGATGCATTAAAATTTGAATGTATTTCTATGCTGTTTACATCATCGGCCATTATAGAGTCTCTCCTATGCATTTCACATGGTACTTGAATGTAGGAGACCCTTTTGTGCGTCAAGCTTATGGAACCACACATACATTGCAAGGCCCTATCTCAACACTCTGGTAGAAGAAATGTTCATCTAGCACCCCACTGCAAGAGTGGAAATACATTGTAATGTGCAGTCTTTTCTAGGCTGTTTTTATCATTGGGCACTGTGGAGTCTCGTATTGATTTGATACTTTCCATTATTGTAGGAGACCCGTTCATGCAACAAGCTTATGGAAAACGCCGTGCATTGCAGGGCGGCATCTTAACACTCAGGGGTAAGTAACTTTCATCTAGCACCTAACTACAGGAGTGGAGAGGCATGATAATGTGCAGTCTTTTCGCGGCTGTTTTTATCATTGGCCACTAAGGACACTCATATTGATTTCACACGGTCCATGATTATAGGAGACCCAGTCGTGCAACAAGCTTAAGTGACCAAACATACATTGCAGGGCCATATCTGAACACTCTGTTGCAAGACACATTCATCTTGCAGCTAACTACAAGACTGCAGATGCATTAAAATTTGCATATATTTCTATGCTGTTTTCACCATTGGCCATTATTGAGTCTCTCATATGGATTTCACACGTTCCATGATTGTAGTCGACCCTTTTGTGTGTTAAGCTTATGGAACCACACATATATTGCAGGGCCATATCTCAACACTCTGGTGCAATATACTTTCATCTAGCTCCTAATTCCAAGAGTGGAGAGGCATGATAATGTGCAGTCTTTTCTAGGCTGTTTTTAAAATTGGCCACTATGGACTCTCATATGGATTTCACACGTTCTATGATTGTAGACGACCCTTATGTGTGTCAAGCTTATGGAACCCCACATATATTGCAGGGCCATATATCAACACTCTGGTGCAATAAACTTTCATCTAGCTCCTAACTACAAGAGTGGAGAGGCATGATAATGTGCAGTCTTTTCTCGGCTGTTTTTATCATTGGCCACTAAGGACTCTCATAATGATTTCACACGGTCCATGATTATAGGAGACCCATTCGTGCAACTAGCGTAAGTGACCACACAGACATTGCTGGGCCGTATCTGAACCCTCTTTTGCAAGACACATTCATCTTGCAGCTAACTACAAGACTGCAGATGCATTAAAATTTGCATATATTTCTATGCTGTTTACATCATTGGCCATTATAGAGTCTCTCATATGGGTTTCACATGGTACTTGAATGTAGGAGACACTTTTGTGCGTCAAGCTTATGGAACCACACATACATTGCAGGGCCATATCTCAACACTCTGGTAGAAGAAATGTTCATCTAGCACCTAACTACAAGAGTGGAAATACATTGTAATGTAAAGTCTTTTCTAGGCTCTTTTTATCATTGGCCACTATGGACTCTCATATTGATTTCACATGGTCCATGATTGTAGGAGACCCTTTCGTGCAACAAGCTTAAGTGACCCCACATTGCAGGGCCATATCTATAACTACAAGAGTGGAGAGGTATGATAATGTGTATTCTTTTCTCGGCTGTTTTTATCATTGGCCACTAAGGACTCTCATAATGATTTCACACGGTCCATGATTATAGGAGACCCATTCGTGCAACTACCTTAAGTTGACCACACATACATTGCAGGGCCGTATCTGAACACTCTTTTGCAAGACACATTCATCTTGCAGCTAACTACAACTGCAGATGCATTAAAATTTGCATATATTTCTATGCTGTTTACATCATCGGCCATTATAGAGTCTCTCATATGCATTTCACATGGTACTTGAATGTAGGAGACACTTTTGTGCGTCAAGCTTATGGAACCACACATACATTGCAAGGCCCTATCTCAACACTCTGGTAGAAGAAATGTTCATCTAGCACCTAACTACAAGAGTGGAAATACATTGTAATGTAAAGTCTTTTCTAGGCTTTTTTTATCATTGGCCACTATGGACTCTCATATTGATTTCACATGGTCCATGATTGTAGGAGACCCTTTCGTGCAACAAGCTTAAGTGACCCCACATTGCAGGGCCATATCTATAACTACAAGAGTGGAGAGGCATGATAATGTGCAGTCTTTTCTCGGCTGTTTTTATCATTGGCCACTAAGGACTCTCATAATGATTTCACACGGTCCATGATTATAGGAGACCCATTCGTGCAACTAGCTTAAGTTGAGCACACATACGTTGCAGGGCTGTATCACAACACTCTGTTGCAAGACACATTCATCTTGCAGCTAACTACAACTGCAGATGCATTAAAATTTGAATGTATTTCTATGCTGTTTACATCATCGGCCATTATAGAGTCTCTCCTATGCATTTCACATGGTACTTGAATGTAGGAGACCCTTTTGTGCGTCAAGCTTATGGAACCACACATACATTGCAAGGCCCTATCTCAACACTCTGGTAGAAGAAATGTTCATCTAGCACCCCACTGCAAGAGTGGAAATACATTGTAATGTGCAGTCTTTTCTAGGCTGTTTTTATCATTGGGCACTGTGGAGTCTCGTACTGATTTGATACTTTCCATTATTGTAGGAGACCCGTTCATGCAACAAGCTTATGGAAAACGCCGTGCATTGCAGGGCGGCATCTTAACACTCAGGGGTAAGTAACTTTCATCTAGCACCTAACTACAGGAGTGGAGAGGCATGATAATGTGCAGTCTTTTCTCGGCTGTTTTTATCATTGGCCACTAAGGACACTCATATTGATTTCACACGGTCCATGATTATAGGAGACCCAGTCGTGCAACAAGCTTAAGTGACCAAACATACATTGCAGGGCCATATCTGAACACTCTGTTGCAAGACACATTCATCTTGCAGCTAACTACAAGACTGCAGATGCATTAAAATTTGCATATATTTCTATGCTGTTTTCACCATTGGCCATTATTGAGTCTCTCATATGGATTTCACACGTTCCATGATTGTAGTCGACCCTTTTGTGTGTTAAGCTTATGGAACCACACATATATTGCAGGGCCATATCTCAACACTCTGGTGCAATATACTTTCATCTAGCTCCTAATTCCAAGAGTGGAGAGGCATGATAATGTGCAGTCTTTTCTAGGCTGTTTTTAAAATTGGCCACTATGGACTCTCATATGGATTTCACACGTTCTATGATTGTAGACGACCCTTATGTGTGTCAAGCTTATGGAACCCCACATATATTGCAGGGCCATATATCAACACTCTGGTGCAATAAACTTTCATCTAGCTCCTAACTACAAGAGTGGAGAGGCATGATAATGTGCAGTCTTTTCTCGGCTGTTTTTATCATTGGCCACTAAGGACTCTCATAATGATTTCACACGGTCCATGATTATAGGAGACCCATTCGTGCAACTAGCGTAAGTGACCACACAGACATTGCTGGGCCGTATCTGAACCCTCTTTTGCAAGACACATTCATCTTGCAGCTAACTACAAGACTGCAGATGCATTAAAATTTGCATATATTTCTATGCTGTTTACATCATTGGCCATTATAGAGTCTCTCATATGGGTTTCACATGGTACATGAATGTAGGAGACACTTTTGTGCGTCAAGCTTATGGAACCACACATACATTGCAGGGCCATATCTCAACACTCTGGTAGAAGAAATGTTCATCTAGCACCTAACTACAAGAGTGGAAATACATTGTAATGTAAAGTCTTTTCTAGGCTCTTTTTATCATTGGCCACTATGGACTCTCATATTGATTTCACATGGTCCATGATTGTAGGAGACCCTTTCGTGCAACAAGCTTAAGTGACCCCACATTGCAGGGCCATATCTATAACTACAAGAGTGGAGAGGTATGATAATGTGTATTCTTTTCTCGGCTGTTTTTATCATTGGCCACTAAGGACTCTCATAATGATTTCACACGGTCCATGATTATAGGAGACCCATTCGTGCAACTACCTTAAGTTGACCACACATACATTGCAGGGCCGTATCTGAACACTCTTTTGCAAGACACATTCATCTTGCAGCTAACTACAACTGCAGATGCATTAAAATTTGCATATATTTCTATGCTGTTTACATCATCGGCCATTATAGAGTCTCTCATATGCATTTCACATGGTACTTGAATGTAGGAGACACTTTTGTGCGTCAAGCTTATGGAACCACACATACATTGCAAGGCCCTATCTCAACACTCTGGTAGAAGAAATGTTCATCTAGCACCTAACTACAAGAGTGGAAATACACTGTAATGTAAAGTCTTTTCTAGGCTTTTTTTATCATTGGCCACTATGGACTCTCATATTGATTTCACATGGTCCATGATTGTAGGAGACCCTTTCGTGCAACAAGCTTAAGTGACCCCACATTGCAGGGCCATATCTATAACTACAAGAGTGGAGAGGCATGATAATGTGCAGTCTTTTCTCGGCTGTTTTTATCATTGGCCACTAAGGACTCTCATAATGATTTCACACGGTCCATGATTATAGGAGACCCATTCGTGCAACTAGCTTAAGTTGAGCACACATACGTTGCAGGGCTGTATCACAACACTCTGTTGCAAGACACATTCATCTTGCAGCTAACTACAACTGCAGATGCATTAAAATTTGAATGTATTTCTATGCTGTTTACATCATCGGCCATTATGGAGTCTCTCCTATGCATTTCACATGGTACTTGAATGTAGGAGACCCTTTTGTGCGTCAAGCTTATGGAACCACACATACATTGCAAGGCCCTATCTCAACACTCTGGTAGAAGAAATGTTCATCTAGCACCCCACTGCAAGAGTGGAAATACATTGTAATGTGCAGTCTTTTCTAGGCTGTTTTTATCATTGGGCACTGTGGAGTCTCGTATTGATTTGATACTTTCCATTATTGTAGGAGACCCGTTCATGCAACAAGCTTATGGAAAACGCCGTGCATTGCAGGGCGGCATCTTAACACTCAGGGGTAAGTAACTTTCATCTAGCACCTAACTACAGGAGTGGAGAGGCATGATAATGTGCAGTCTTTTCTCGGCTGTTTTTATCATTGGCCACTAAGGACACTCATATTGATTTCACACGGTCCATGATTATAGGAGACCCAGTCGTGCAACAAGCTTAAGTGACCAAACATACATTGCAGGGCCATATCTGAACACTCTGTTGCAAGACACATTCATCTTGCAGCTAACTACAAGACTGCAGATGCATTAAAATTTGCATATATTTCTATGCTGTTTTCACCATTGGCCATTATTGAGTCTCTCATATGGATTTCACACGTTCCATGATTGTAGTCGACCCTTTTGTGTGTTAAGCTTATGGAACCACACATATATTGCAGGGCCATATCTCAACACTCTGGTGCAATATACTTTCATCTAGCTCCTAATTCCAAGAGTGGAGAGGCATGATAATGTGCAGTCTTTTCTAGGCTGTTTTTAAAATT
Source organism: Cryptoblepharus egeriae (assembly GCA_030015325.1). Classification (NCBI taxonomy): domain Eukaryota; kingdom Metazoa; phylum Chordata; class Lepidosauria; order Squamata; family Scincidae; genus Cryptoblepharus; species Cryptoblepharus egeriae. The sequence goes on along the minus strand of JAREYC010000001.1, from coordinate 111,566,688 downwards.
GGCCACTATGGACTCTCATATGGATTTCACACGTTCTATGATTGTAGACGACCCTTATGTGTGTCAAGCTTATGGAACCCCACATATATTGCAGGGCCATATATCAACACTCTGGTGCAATAAACTTTCATCTAGCTCCTAACTACAAGAGTGGAGAGGCATGATAATGTGCAGTCTTTTCTCGGCTGTTTTTATCATTGGCCACTAAGGACTCTCATAATGATTTCACACGGTCCATGATTATAGGAGACCCATTCGTGCAACTAGCGTAAGTGACCACACAGACATTGCTGGGCCGTATCTGAACCCTCTTTTGCAAGACACATTCATCTTGCAGCTAACTACAACAGCAGATGCATTAAAATTTGAATGTATTTCTATGCTGTTTACATCATCGGCCATTATAGAGTCTCTCCTATGCATTTCACATGGTACTTGAATGTAGGAGACCCTTTTGTGCGTCAAGCTTATGGAACCACACATACATTGCAAGGCCCTATCTCAACACTCTGGTAGAAGAAATGTTCATCTAGCACCCCACTGCAAGAGTGGAAATACATTGTAATGTGCAGTCTTTTCTAGGCTGTTTTTATCATTGGGCACTGTGGAGTCTCGTATTGATTTGATACTTTCCATTATTGTAGGAGACCCGTTCATGCAACAAGCTTATGGAAAACGCCGTGCATTGCAGGGCGGCATCTTAACACTCAGGGGTAAGTAACTTTCATCTAGCACCTAACTACAGGAGTGGAGAGGCATGATAATGTGCAGTCTTTTCTCGGCTGTTTTTATCATTGGCCACTAAGGACACTCATATTGATTTCACACGGTCCATGATTATAGGAGACCCAGTCGTGCAACAAGCTTAAGTGACCAAACATACATTGCAGGGCCATATCTGAACACTCTGTTGCAAGACACATTCATCTTGCAGCTAACTACAAGACTGCAGATGCATTAAAATTTGCATATATTTCTATGCTGTTTTCACCATTGGCCATTATTGAGTCTCTCATATGGATTTCACACGTTCCATGATTGTAGTCGACCCTTTTGTGTGTTAAGCTTATGGAACCACACATATATTGCAGGGCCATATCTCAACACTCTGGTGCAATATACTTTCATCTAGCTCCTAATTCCAAGAGTGGAGAGGCATGATAATGTGCAGTCTTTTCTAGCCTGTTTTTAAAATTGGCCACTATGGACTCTCATATGGATTTCACACGTTCTATGATTGTAGACGACCCTTATGTGTGTCAAGCTTATGGAACCCCACATATATTGCAGGGCCATATATCAACACTCTGGTGCAATAAACTTTCATCTAGCTCCTAACTACAAGAGTGGAGAGGCATGATAATGTGCAGTCTTTTCTCGGCTGTTTTTATCATTGGCCACTAAGGACTCTCATAATGATTTCACACGGTCCATGATTATAGGAGACCCATTCGTGCAACTAGCGTAAGTGACCACACAGACATTGCTGGGCCGTATCTGAACCCTCTTTTGCAAGACACATTCATCTTGCAGCTAACTACAAGACTGCAGATGCATTAAAATTTGCATATATTTCTATGCTGTTTACATCATTGGCCATTATAGAGTCTCTCATATGGGTTTCACATGGTACATGAATGTAGGAGACACTTTTGTGCGTCAAGCTTATGGAACCACACATACATTGCAGGGCCATATCTCAACACTCTGGTAGAAGAAATGTTCATCTAGCACCTAACTACAAGAGTGGAAATACATTGTAATGTAAAGTCTTTTCTAGGCTCTTTTTATCATTGGCCACTATGGACTCTCATATTGATTTCACATGGTCCATGATTGTAGGAGACCCTTTCGTGCAACAAGCTTAAGTGACCCCACATTGCAGGGCCATATCTATAACTACAAGAGTGGAGAGGTATGATAATGTGTATTCTTTTCTCGGCTGTTTTTATCATTGGCCACTAAGGACTCTCATAATGATTTCACACGGTCCATGATTATAGGAGACCCATTCGTGCAACTACCTTAAGTTGACCACACATACATTGCAGGGCCGTATCTGAACACTCTTTTGCAAGACACATTCATCTTGCAGCTAACTACAACTGCAGATGCATTAAAATTTGCATATATTTCTATGCTGTTTACATCATCGGCCATTATAGAGTCTCTCATATGCATTTCACATGGTACTTGAATGTAGGAGACACTTTTGTGCGTCAAGCTTATGGAACCACACATACATTGCAAGGCCCTATCTCAACACTCTGGTAGAAGAAATGTTCATCTAGCACCTAACTACAAGAGTGGAAATACATTGTAATGTAAAGTCTTTTCTAGGCTTTTTTTATCATTGGCCACTATGGACTCTCATATTGATTTCACATGGTCCATGATTGTAGGAGACCCTTTCGTGCAACAAGCTTAAGTGACCCCACATTGCAGGGCCATATCTATAACTACAAGAGTGGAGAGGCATGATAATGTGCAGTCTTTTCTCGGCTGTTTTTATCATTGGCCACTAAGGACTCTCATAATGATTTCACACGGTCCATGATTATAGGAGACCCATTCGTGCAACTAGCTTAAGTTGAGCACACATACGTTGCAGGGCTGTATCACAACACTCTGTTGCAAGACACATTCATCTTGCAGCTAACTACAACTGCAGATGCATTAAAATTTGAATGTATTTCTATGCTGTTTACATCATCGGCCATTATAGAGTCTCTCCTATGCATTTCACATGGTACTTGAATGTAGGAGACCCTTTTGTGCGTCAAGCTTATGGAACCACACATACATTGCAAGGCCCTATCTCAACACTCTGGTAGAAGAAATGTTCATCTAGCACCCCACTGCAAGAGTGGAAATACATTGTAATGTGCAGTCTTTTCTAGGCTGTTTTTATCATTGGGCACTGTGGAGTCTCGTATTGATTTGATACTTTCCATTATTGTAGGAGACCCGTTCATGCAACAAGCTTATGGAAAACGCCGTGCATTGCAGGGTGGCATCTTAACACTCAGGGGTAAGTAACTTTCATCTAGCACCTAACTACAGGAGTGGAGAGGCATGATAATGTGCAGTCTTTTCTCGGCTGTTTTTATCATTGGCCACTAAGGACACTCATATTGATTTCACACGGTCCATGATTATAGGAGACCCAGTCGTGCAACAAGCTTAAGTGACCAAACATACATTGCAGGGCCATATCTGAACACTCTGTTGCAAGACACATTCATCTTGCAGCTAACTACAAGACTGCAGATGCATTAAAATTTGCATATATTTCTATGCTGTTTTCACCATTGGCCATTATTGAGTCTCTCATATGGATTTCACACGTTCCATGATTGTAGTCGACCCTTTTGTGTGTTAAGCTTATGGAACCACACATATATTGCAGGGCCATATCTCAACACTCTGGTGCAATATACTTTCATCTAGCTCCTAATTCCAAGAGTGGAGAGGCATGATAATGTGCAGTCTTTTCTAGGCTGTTTTTAAAATTGGCCACTATGGACTCTCATATGGATTTCACACGTTCTATGATTGTAGACGACCCTTATGTGTGTCAAGCTTATGGAACCCCACATATATTGCAGGGCCATATATCAACACTCTGGTGCAATAAACTTTCATCTAGCTCCTAACTACAAGAGTGGAGAGGCATGATAATGTGCAGTCTTTTCTCGGCTGTTTTTATCATTGGCCACTAAGGACTCTCATAATGATTTCACACGGTCCATGATTATAGGAGACCCATTCGTGCAACTAGCGTAAGTGACCACACAGACATTGCTGGGCCGTATCTGAACCCTCTTTTGCAAGACACATTCATCTTGCAGCTAACTACAAGACTGCAGATGCATTAAAATTTGCATATATTTCTATGCTGTTTACATCATTGGCCATTATAGAGTCTCTCATATGGGTTTCACATGGTACATGAATGTAGGAGACACTTTTGTGCGTCAAGCTTATGGAACCACACATACATTGCAGGGCCATATCTCAACACTCTGGTAGAAGAAATGTTCATCTAGCACCTAACTACAAGAGTGGAAATACATTGTAATGTAAAGTCTTTTCTAGGCTCTTTTTATCATTGGCCACTATGGACTCTCATATTGATTTCACATGGTCCATGATTGTAGGAGACCCTTTCGTGCAACAAGCTTAAGTGACCCCACATTGCAGGGCCATATCTATAACTACAAGAGTGGAGAGGTATGATAATGTGTATTCTTTTCTCGGCTGTTTTTATCATTGGCCACTAAGGACTCTCATAATGATTTCACACGGTCCATGATTATAGGAGACCCATTCGTGCAACTAGCTTAAGTTGACCACACATACATTGCAGGGCCGTATCTGAACACTCTTTTGCAAGACACATTCATCTTGCAGCTAACTACAACTGCAGATGCATTAAAATTTGCATATATTTCTATGCTGTTTACATCATCGGCCATTATAGAGTCTCTCATATGCATTTCACATGGTACTTGAATGTAGGAGACACTTTTGTGCGTCAAGCTTATGGAACCACACATACATTGCAAGGCCCTATCTCAACACTCTGGTAGAAGAAATGTTCATCTAGCACCTAACTACAAGAGTGGAAATACATTGTAATGTAAAGTCTTTTCTAGGCTTTTTTTATCATTGGCCACTATGGACTCTCATATTGATTTCACATGGTCCATGATTGTAGGAGACCCTTTCGTGCAACAAGCTTAAGTGACCCCACATTGCAGGGCCATATCTATAACTACAAGAGTGGAGAGGCATGATAATGTGCAGTCTTTTCTCGGCTGTTTTTATCATTGGCCACTAAGGACTCTCATAATGATTTCACACGGTCCATGATTATAGGAGACCCATTCGTGCAACTAGCTTAAGTTGAGCACACATACGTTGCAGGGCTGTATCACAACACTCTGTTGCAAGACACATTCATCTTGCAGCTAACTACAACTGCAGATGCATTAAAATTTGAATGTATTTCTATGCTGTTTACATCATCGGCCATTATAGAGTCTCTCCTATGCATTTCACATGGTACTTGAATGTAGGAGACCCTTTTGTGCGTCAAGCTTATGGAACCACACATACATTGCAAGGCCCTATCTCAACACTCTGGTAGAAGAAATGTTCATCTAGCACCCCACTGCAAGAGTGGAAATACATTGTAATGTGCAGTCTTTTCTAGGCTGTTTTTATCATTGGGCACTGTGGAGTCTCGTACTGATTTGATACTTTCCATTATTGTAGGAGACCCGTTCATGCAACAAGCTTATGGAAAACGCCGTGCATTGCAGGGCGGCATCTTAACACTCAGGGGTAAGTAACTTTCATCTAGCACCTAACTACAGGAGTGGAGAGGCATGATAATGTGCAGTCTTTTCTCGGCTGTTTTTATCATTGGCCACTAAGGACACTCATATTGATTTCACACGGTCCATGATTATAGGAGACCCAGTCGTGCAACAAGCTTAAGTGACCAAACATACATTGCAGGGCCATATCTGAACACTCTGTTGCAAGACACATTCATCTTGCAGCTAACTACAAGACTGCAGATGCATTAAAATTTGCATATATTTCTATGCTGTTTTCACCATTGGCCATTATTGAGTCTCTCATATGGATTTCACACGTTCCATGATTGTAGTCGACCCTTTTGTGTGTTAAGCTTATGGAACCACACATATATTGCAGGGCCATATCTCAACACTCTGGTGCAATATACTTTCATCTAGCTCCTAATTCCAAGAGTGGAGAGGCATGATAATGTGCAGTCTTTTCTAGGCTGTTTTTAAAATTGGCCACTATGGACTCTCATATGGATTTCACACGTTCTATGATTGTAGACGACCCTTATGTGTGTCAAGCTTATGGAACCCCACATATATTGCAGGGCCATATATCAACACTCTGGTGCAATAAACTTTCATCTAGCTCCTAACTACAAGAGTGGAGAGGCATGATAATGTGCAGTCTTTTCTCGGCTGTTTTTATCATTGGCCACTAAGGACTCTCATAATGATTTCACACGGTCCATGATTATAGGAGACCCATTCGTGCAACTAGCGTAAGTGACCACACAGACATTGCTGGGCCGTATCTGAACCCTCTTTTGCAAGACACATTCATCTTGCAGCTAACTACAAGACTGCAGATGCATTAAAATTTGCATATATTTCTATGCTGTTTACATCATTGGCCATTATAGAGTCTCTCATATGGGTTTCACATGGTACATGAATGTAGGAGACACTTTTGTGCGTCAAGCTTATGGAACCACACATACATTGCAGGGCCATATCTCAACACTCTGGTAGAAGAAATGTTCATCTAGCACCTAACTACAAGAGTGGAAATACATTGTAATGTAAAGTCTTTTCTAGGCTCTTTTTATCATTGGCCACTATGGACTCTCATATTGATTTCACATGGTCCATGATTGTAGGAGACCCTTTCGTGCAACAAGCTTAAGTGACCCCACATTGCAGGGCCATATCTATAACTACAAGAGTGGAGAGGTATGATAATGTGTATTCTTTTCTCGGCTGTTTTTATCATTGGCCACTAAGGACTCTCATAATGATTTCACACGGTCCATGATTATAGGAGACCCATTCGTGCAACTACCTTAAGTTGACCACACATACATTGCAGGGCCGTATCTGAACACTCTTTTGCAAGACACATTCATCTTGCAGCTAACTACAACTGCAGATGCATTAAAATTTGCATATATTTCTATGCTGTTTACATCATCGGCCATTATAGAGTCTCTCATATGCATTTCACATGGTACTTGAATGTAGGAGACACTTTTGTGCGTCAAGCTTATGGAACCACACATACATTGCAAGGCCCTATCTCAACACTCTGGTAGAAGAAATGTTCATCTAGCACCTAACTACAAGAGTGGAAATACATTGTAATGTAAAGTCTTTTCTAGGCTTTTTTTATCATTGGCCACTATGGACTCTCATATTGATTTCACATGGTCCATGATTGTAGGAGACCCTTTCGTGCAACAAGCTTAAGTGACCCCACATTGCAGGGCCATATCTATAACTACAAGAGTGGAGAGGCATGATAATGTGCAGTCTTTTCTCGGCTGTTTTTATCATTGGCCACTAAGGACTCTCATAATGATTTCACACGGTCCATGATTATAGGAGACCCATTCGTGCAACTAGCTTAAGTTGAGCACACATACGTTGCAGGGCTGTATCACAACACTCTGTTGCAAGACACATTCATCTTGCAGCTAACTACAACTGCAGATGCATTAAAATTTGAATGTATTTCTATGCTGTTTACATCATCGGCCATTATAGAGTCTCTCCTATGCATTTCACATGGTACTTGAATGTAGGAGACCCTTTTGTGCGTCAAGCTTATGGAACCACACATACATTGCAAGGCCCTATCTCAACACTCTGGTAGAAGAAATGTTCATCTAGCACCCCACTGCAAGAGTGGAAATACATTGTAATGTGCAGTCTTTTCTAGGCTGTTTTTATCATTGGGCACTGTGGAGTCTCGTACTGATTTGATACTTTCCATTATTGTAGGAGACCCGTTCATGCAACAAGCTTATGGAAAACGCCGTGCATTGCAGGGCGGCATCTTAACACTCAGGGGTAAGTAACTTTCATCTAGCACCTAACTACAGGAGTGGAGAGGCATGATAATGTGCAGTCTTTTCTCGGCTGTTTTTATCATTGGCCACTAAGGACACTCATATTGATTTCACACGGTCCATGATTATAGGAGACCCAGTCGTGCAACAAGCTTAAGTGACCAAACATACATTGCAGGGCCATATCTGAACACTCTGTTGCAAGACACATTCATCTTGCAGCTAACTACAAGACTGCAGATGCATTAAAATTTGCATATATTTCTATGCTGTTTTCACCATTGGCCATTATTGAGTCTCTCATATGGATTTCACACGTTCCATGATTGTAGTCGACCCTTTTGTGTGTTAAGCTTATGGAACCACACATATATTGCAGGGCCATATCTCAACACTCTGGTGCAATATACTTTCATCTAGCTCCTAATTCCAAGAGTGGAGAGGCATGATAATGTGCAGTCTTTTCTAGGCTGTTTTTAAAATTGGCCACTATGGACTCTCATATGGATTTCACACGTTCTATGATTGTAGACGACCCTTATGTGTGTCAAGCTTATGGAACCCCACATATATTGCAGGGCCATATATCAACACTCTGGTGCAATAAACTTTCATCTAGCTCCTAACTACAAGAGTGGAGAGGCATGATAATGTGCAGTCTTTTCTCGGCTGTTTTTATCATTGGCCACTAAGGACTCTCATAATGATTTCACACGGTCCATGATTATAGGAGACCCATTCGTGCAACTAGCGTAAGTGACCACACAGACATTGCTGGGCCGTATCTGAACCCTCTTTTGCAAGACACATTCATCTTGCAGCTAACTACAAGACTGCAGATGCATTAAAATTTGCATATATTTCTATGCTGTTTACATCATTGGCCATTATAGAGTCTCTCATATGGGTTTCACATGGTACATGAATGTAGGAGACACTTTTGTGCGTCAAGCTTATGGAACCACACATACATTGCAGGGCCATATCTCAACACTCTGGTAGAAGAAATGTTCATCTAGCACCTAACTACAAGAGTGGAAATACATTGTAATGTAAAGTCTTTTCTAGGCTCTTTTTATCATTGGCCACTATGGACTCTCATATTGATTTCACATGGTCCATGATTGTAGGAGACCCTTTCGTGCAACAAGCTTAAGTGACCCCACATTGCAGGGCCATATCTATAACTACAAGAGTGGAGAGGTATGATAATGTGTATTCTTTTCTCGGCTGTTTTTATCATTGGCCACTAAGGACTCTCATAATGATTTCACACGGTCCATGATTATAGGAGACCCATTCGTGCAACTACCTTAAGTTGACCACACATACATTGCAGGGCCGTATCTGAACACTCTTTTGCAAGACACATTCATCTTGCAGCTAACTACAACTGCAGATGCATTAAAATTTGCATATATTTCTATGCTGTTTACATCATCGGCCATTATAGAGTCTCTCATATGCATTTCACATGGTACTTGAATGTAGGAGACACTTTTGTGCGTCAAGCTTATGGAACCACACATACATTGCAAGGCCCTATCTCAACACTCTGGTAGAAGAAATGTTCATCTAGCACCTAACTACAAGAGTGGAAATACATTGTAATGTAAAGTCTTTTCTAGGCTTTTTTTATCATTGGCCACTATGGACTCTCATATTGATTTCACATGGTCCATGATTGTAGGAGACCCTTTCGTGCAACAAGCTTAAGTGACCCCACATTGCAGGGCCATATCTATAACTACAAGAGTGGAGAGGCATGATAATGTGCAGTCTTTTCTCGGCTGTTTTTATCATTGGCCACTAAGGACTCTCATAATGATTTCACACGGTCCATGATTATAGGAGACCCATTCGTGCAACTAGCTTAAGTTGAGCACACATACGTTGCAGGGCTGTATCACAACACTCTGTTGCAAGACACATTCATCTTGCAGCTAACTACAACTGCAGATGCATTAAAATTTGAATGTATTTCTATGCTGTTTACATCATCGGCCATTATAGAGTCTCTCCTATGCATTTCACATGGTACTTGAATGTAGGAGACCCTTTTGTGCGTCAAGCTTATGGAACCACACATACATTGCAAGGCCCTATCTCAACACTCTGGTAGAAGAAATGTTCATCTAGCACCCCACTGCAAGAGTGGAAATACATTGTAATGTGCAGTCTTTTCTAGGCTGTTTTTATCATTGGGCACTGTGGAGTCTCGTATTGATTTGATACTTTCCATTATTGTAGGAGACCCGTTCATGCAACAAGCTTATGGAAAACGCCGTGCATTGCAGGGCGGCATCTTAACACTCAGGGGTAAGTAACTTTCATCTAGCACCTAACTACAGGAGTGGAGAGGCATGATAATGTGCAGTCTTTTCTCGGCTGTTTTTATCATTGGCCACTAAGGACACTCATATTGATTTCACACGGTCCATGATTATAGGAGACCCAGTCGTGCAACAAGCTTAAGTGACCAAACATACATTGCAGGGCCATATCTGAACACTCTGTTGCAAGACACATTCATCTTGCAGCTAACTACAAGACTGCAGATGCATTAAAATTTGCATATATTTCTATGCTGTTTTCACCATTGGCCATTATTGAGTCTCTCATATGGATTTCACACGTTCCATGATTGTAGTCGACCCTTTTGTGTGTTAAGCTTATGGAACCACACATATATTGCAGGGCCATATCTCAACACTCTGGTGCAATATACTTTCATCTAGCTCCTAATTCCAAGAGTGGAGAGGCATGATAATGTGCAGTCTTTTCTAGGCTGTTTTTAAAATTGGCCACTATGGACTCTCATATGGATTTCACACGTTCTATGATTGTAGACAACCCTTATGTGTGTCAAGCTTATGGAACCCCACATATATTGCAGGGCCATATATCAACACTCTGGTGCAATAAACTTTCATCTAGCTCCTAACTACAAGAGTGGAGAGGCATGATAATGTGCAGTCTTTTCTCGGCTGTTTTTATCATTGGCCACTAAGGACTCTCATAATGATTTCACACGGTCCATGATTATAGGAGACCCATTCGTGCAACTAGCGTAAGTGACCACACAGACATTGCTGGGCCGTATCTGAACCCTCTTTTGCAAGACACATTCATCTTGCAGCTAACTACAACAGCAGATGCATTAAAATTTGAATGTATTTCTATGCTGTTTACATCATCGGCCATTATAGAGTCTCTCCTATGCATTTCACATGGTACTTGAATGTAGGAGACCCTTTTGTGCGTCAAGCTTATGGAACCACACATACATTGCAAGGCCCTATCTCAACACTCTGGTAGAAGAAATGTTCATCTAGCACCCCACTGCAAGAGTGGAAATACATTGTAATGTGCAGTCTTTTCTAGGCTGTTTTTATCATTGGGCACTGTGGAGTCTCGTATTGATTTGATACTTTCCATTATTGTAGGAGACCCGTTCATGCAACAAGCTTATGGAAAACGCCGTGCATTGCAGGGCGGCATCTTAACACTCAGGGGTAAGTAACTTTCATCTAGCACCTAACTACAGGAGTGGAGAGGCATGATAATGTGCAGTCTTTTCTCGGCTGTTTTTATCATTGGCCACTAAGGACACTCATATTGATTTCACACGGTCCATGATTATAGGAGACCCAGTCGTGCAACAAGCTTAAGTGACCAAACATACATTGCAGGGCCATATCTGAACACTCTGTTGCAAGACACATTCATCTTGCAGCTAACTACAAGACTGCAGATGCATTAAAATTTGCATATATTTCTATGCTGTTTTCACCATTGGCCATTATTGAGTCTCTCATATGGATTTCACACGTTCCATGATTGTAGTCGACCCTTTTGTGTGTTAAGCTTATGGAACCACACATATATTGCAGGGCCATATCTCAACACTCTGGTGCAATATACTTTCATCTAGCTCCTAATTCCAAGAGTGGAGAGGCATGATAATGTGCAGTCTTTTCTAGCCTGTTTTTAAAATTGGCCACTATGGACTCTCATATGGATTTCACACGTTCTATGATTGTAGACGACCCTTATGTGTGTCAAGCTTATGGAACCCCACATATATTGCAGGGCCATATATCAACACTCTGGTGCAATAAACTTTCATCTAGCTCCTAACTACAAGAGTGGAGAGGCATGATAATGTGCAGTCTTTTCTCGGCTGTTTTTATCATTGGCCACTAAGGACTCTCATAATGATTTCACACGGTCCATGATTATAGGAGACCCATTCGTGCAACTAGCGTAAGTGACCACACAGACATTGCTGGGCCGTATCTGAACCCTCTTTTGCAAGACACATTCATCTTGCAGCTAACTACAAGACTGCAGATGCATTAAAATTTGCATATATTTCTATGCTGTTTACATCATTGGCCATTATAGAGTCTCTCATATGGGTTTCACATGGTACATGAATGTAGGAGACACTTTTGTGCGTCAAGCTTATGGAACCACACATACATTGCAGGGCCATATCTCAACACTCTGGTAGAAGAAATGTTCATCTAGCACCTAACTACAAGAGTGGAAATACATTGTAATGTAAAGTCTTTTCTAGGCTCTTTTTATCATTGGCCACTATGGACTCTCATATTGATTTCACATGGTCCATGATTGTAGGAGACCCTTTCGTGCAACAAGCTTAAGTGACCCCACATTGCAGGGCCATATCTATAACTACAAGAGTGGAGAGGTATGATAATGTGTATTCTTTTCTCGGCTGTTTTTATCATTGGCCACTAAGGACTCTCATAATGATTTCACACGGTCCATGATTATAGGAGACCCATTCGTGCAACTACCTTAAGTTGACCACACATACATTGCAGGGCCGTATCTGAACACTCTTTTGCAAGACACATTCATCTTGCAGCTAACTACAACTGCAGATGCATTAAAATTTGCATATATTTCTATGCTGTTTACATCATCGGCCATTATAGAGTCTCTCATATGCATTTCACATGGTACTTGAATGTAGGAGACACTTTTGTGCGTCAAGCTTATGGAACCACACATACATTGCAAGGCCCTATCTCAACACTCTGGTAGAAGAAATGTTCATCTAGCACCTAACTACAAGAGTGGAAATACATTGTAATGTAAAGTCTTTTCTAGGCTTTTTTTATCATTGGCCACTATGGACTCTCATATTGATTTCACATGGTCCATGATTGTAGGAGACCCTTTCGTGCAACAAGCTTAAGTGACCCCACATTGCAGGGCCATATCTATAACTACAAGAGTGGAGAGGCATGATAATGTGCAGTCTTTTCTCGGCTGTTTTTATCATTGGCCACTAAGGACTCTCATAATGATTTCACACGGTCCATGATTATAGGAGACCCATTCGTGCAACTAGCTTAAGTTGAGCACACATACGTTGCAGGGCTGTATCACAACACTCTGTTGCAAGACACATTCATCTTGCAGCTAACTACAACTGCAGATGCATTAAAATTTGAATGTATTTCTATGCTGTTTACATCATCGGCCATTATAGAGTCTCTCCTATGCATTTCACATGGTACTTGAATGTAGGAGACCCTTTTGTGCGTCAAGCTTATGGAACCACACATACATTGCAAGGCCCTATCTCAACACTCTGGTAGAAGAAATGTTCATCTAGCACCCCACTGCAAGAGTGGAAATACATTGTAATGTGCAGTCTTTTCTAGGCTGTTTTTATCATTGGGCACTGTGGAGTCTCGTATTGATTTGATACTTTCCATTATTGTAGGAGACCCGTTCATGCAACAAGCTTATGGAAAACGCCGTGCATTGCAGGGCGGCATCTTAACACTCAGGGGTAAGTAACTTTCATCTAGCACCTAACTACAGGAGTGGAGAGGCATGATAATGTGCAGTCTTTTCTCGGCTGTTTTTATCATTGGCCACTAAGGACACTCATATTGATTTCACACGGTCCATGATTATAGGAGACCCAGTCGTGCAACAAGCTTAAGTGACCAAACATACATTGCAGGGCCATATCTGAACACTCTGTTGCAAGACACATTCATCTTGCAGCTAACTACAAGACTGCAGATGCATTAAAATTTGCATATATTTCTATGCTGTTTTCACCATTGGCCATTATTGAGTCTCTCATATGGATTTCACACGTTCCATGATTGTAGTCGACCCTTTTGTGTGTTAAGCTTATGGAACCACACATATATTGCAGGGCCATATCTCAACACTCTGGTGCAATATACTTTCATCTAGCTCCTAATTCCAAGAGTGGAGAGGCATGATAATGTGCAGTCTTTTCTAGGCTGTTTTTAAAATTGGCCACTATGGACTCTCATATGGATTTCACACGTTCTATGATTGTAGACAACCCTTATGTGTGTCAAGCTTATGGAACCCCACATATATTGCAGGGCCATATATCAACACTCTGGTGCAATAAACTTTCATCTAGCTCCTAACTACAAGAGTGGAGAGGCATGATAATGTGCAGTCTTTTCTCGGCTGTTTTTATCATTGGCCACTAAGGACTCTCATAATGATTTCACACGGTCCATGATTATAGGAGACCCATTCGTGCAACTAGCGTAAGTGACCACACAGACATTGCTGGGCCGTATCTGAACCCTCTTTTGCAAGACACATTCATCTTGCAGCTAACTACAACAGCAGATGCATTAAAATTTGAATGTATTTCTATGCTGTTTACATCATCGGCCATTATAGAGTCTCTCCTATGCATTTCACATGGTACTTGAATGTAGGAGACCCTTTTGTGCGTCAAGCTTATGGAACCACACATACATTGCAAGGCCCTATCTCAACACTCTGGTAGAAGAAATGTTCATCTAGCACCCCACTGCAAGAGTGGAAATACATTGTAATGTGCAGTCTTTTCTAGGCTGTTTTTATCATTGGGCACTGTGGAGTCTCGTATTGATTTGATACTTTCCATTATTGTAGGAGACCCGTTCATGCAACAAGCTTATGGAAAACGCCGTGCATTGCAGGGCGGCATCTTAACACTCAGGGGTAAGTAACTTTCATCTAGCACCTAACTACAGGAGTGGAGAGGCATGATAATGTGCAGTCTTTTCTCGGCTGTTTTTATCATTGGCCACTAAGGACACTCATATTGATTTCACACGGTCCATGATTATAGGAGACCCAGTCGTGCAACAAGCTTAAGTGACCAAACATACATTGCAGGGCCATATCTGAACACTCTGTTGCAAGACACATTCATCTTGCAGCTAACTACAAGACTGCAGATGCATTAAAATTTGCATATATTTCTATGCTGTTTTCACCATTGGCCATTATTGAGTCTCTCATATGGATTTCACACGTTCCATGATTGTAGTCGACCCTTTTGTGTGTTAAGCTTATGGAACCACACATATATTGCAGGGCCATATCTCAACACTCTGGTGCAATATACTTTCATCTAGCTCCTAATTCCAAGAGTGGAGAGGCATGATAATGTGCAGTCTTTTCTAGGCTGTTTTTAAAATTGGCCACTATGGACTCTCATATGGATTTCACACGTTCTATGATTGTAGACAACCCTTATGTGTGTCAAGCTTATGGAACCCCACATATATTGCAGGGCCATATATCAACACTCTGGTGCAATAAACTTTCATCTAGCTCCTAACTACAAGAGTGGAGAGGCATGATAATGTGCAGTCTTTTCTCGGCTGTTTTTATCATTGGCCACTAAGGACTCTCATAATGATTTCACACGGTCCATGATTATAGGAGACCCATTCGTGCAACTAGCGTAAGTGACCACACAGACATTGCTGGGCCGTATCTGAACCCTCTTTTGCAAGACACATTCATCTTGCAGCTAACTACAACAGCAGATGCATTAAAATTTGAATGTATTTCTATGCTGTTTACATCATCGGCCATTATAGAGTCTCTCCTATGCATTTCACATGGTACTTGAATGTAGGAGACCCTTTTGTGCGTCAAGCTTATGGAACCACACATACATTGCAAGGCCGTATCTCAACACTCTGGTAGAAGAAATGTTCATCTAGCACCCCACTGCAAGAGTGGAAATACATTGTAATGTGCAGTCTTTTCTAGGCTGTTTTTATCATTGGGCACTGTGGAGTCTCGTATTGATTTGATACTTTCCATTATTGTAGGAGACCCGTTCATGCAACAAGCTTATGGAAAACGCCGTGCATTGCAGGGCGGCATCTTAACACTCAGGGGTAAGTAACTTTCATCTAGCACCTAACTACAGGAGTGGAGAGGCATGATAATGTGCAGTCTTTTCTCGGCTGTTTTTATCATTGGCCACTAAGGACACTCATATTGATTTCACACGGTCCATGATTATAGGAGACCCAGTCGTGCAACAAGCTTAAGTGACCAAACATACATTGCAGGGCCATATCTGAACACTCTGTTGCAAGACACATTCATCTTGCAGCTAACTACAAGACTGCAGATGCATTAAAATTTGCATATATTTCTATGCTGTTTTCACCATTGGCCATTATTGAGTCTCTCATATGGATTTCACACGTTCCATGATTGTAGTCGACCCTTTTGTGTGTTAAGCTTATGGAACCACACATATATTGCAGGGCCATATCTCAACACTCTGGTGCAATATACTTTCATCTAGCTCCTAATTCCAAGAGTGGAGAGGCATGATAATGTGCAGTCTTTTCTAGCCTGTTTTTAAAATTGGCCACTATGGACTCTCATATGGATTTCACACGTTCTATGATTGTAGACGACCCTTATGTGTGTCAAGCTTATGGAACCCCACATATATTGCAGGGCCATATATCAACACTCTGGTGCAATAAACTTTCATCTAGCTCCTAACTACAAGAGTGGAGAGGCATGATAATGTGCAGTCTTTTCTCGGCTGTTTTTATCATTGGCCACTAAGGACTCTCATAATGATTTCACACGGTCCATGATTATAGGAGACCCATTCGTGCAACTAGCGTAAGTGACCACACAGACATTGCTGGGCCGTATCTGAACCCTCTTTTGCAAGACACATTCATCTTGCAGCTAACTACAAGACTGCAGATGCATTAAAATTTGCATATATTTCTATGCTGTTTACATCATTGGCCATTATAGAGTCTCTCATATGGGTTTCACATGGTACATGAATGTAGGAGACACTTTTGTGCGTCAAGCTTATGGAACCACACATACATTGCAGGGCCATATCTCAACACTCTGGTAGAAGAAATGTTCATCTAGCACCTAACTACAAGAGTGGAAATACATTGTAATGTAAAGTCTTTTCTAGGCTCTTTTTATCATTGGCCACTATGGACTCTCATATTGATTTCACATGGTCCATGATTGTAGGAGACCCTTTCGTGCAACAAGCTTAAGTGACCCCACATTGCAGGGCCATATCTATAACTACAAGAGTGGAGAGGTATGATAATGTGTATTCTTTTCTCGGCTGTTTTTATCATTGGCCACTAAGGACTCTCATAATGATTTCACACGGTCCATGATTATAGGAGACCCATTCGTGCAACTACCTTAAGTTGACCACACATACATTGCAGGGCCGTATCTGAACACTCTTTTGCAAGACACATTCATCTTGCAGCTAACTACAACTGCAGATGCATTAAAATTTGCATATATTTCTATGCTGTTTACATCATCGGCCATTATAGAGTCTCTCATATGCATTTCACATGGTACTTGAATGTAGGAGACACTTTTGTGCGTCAAGCTTATGGAACCACACATACATTGCAAGGCCCTATCTCAACACTCTGGTAGAAGAAATGTTCATCTAGCACCTAACTACAAGAGTGGAAATACATTGTAATGTAAAGTCTTTTCTAGGCTTTTTTTATCATTGGCCACTATGGACTCTCATATTGATTTCACATGGTCCATGATTGTAGGAGACCCTTTCGTGCAACAAGCTTAAGTGACCCCACATTGCAGGGCCATATCTATAACTACAAGAGTGGAGAGGCATGATAATGTGCAGTCTTTTCTCGGCTGTTTTTATCATTGGCCACTAAGGACTCTCATAATGATTTCACACGGTCCATGATTATAGGAGACCCATTCGTGCAACTAGCTTAAGTTGAGCACACATACGTTGCAGGGCTGTATCACAACACTCTGTTGCAAGACACATTCATCTTGCAGCTAACTACAACTGCAGATGCATTAAAATTTGAATGTATTTCTATGCTGTTTACATCATCGGCCATTATAGAGTCTCTCCTATGCATTTCACATGGTACTTGAATGTAGGAGACCCTTTTGTGCGTCAAGCTTATGGAACCACACATACATTGCAAGGCCCTATCTCAACACTCTGGTAGAAGAAATGTTCATCTAGCACCCCACTGCAAGAGTGGAAATACATTGTAATGTGCAGTCTTTTCTAGGCTGTTTTTATCATTGGGCACTGTGGAGTCTCGTATTGATTTGATACTTTCCATTATTGTAGGAGACCCGTTCATGCAACAAGCTTATGGAAAACGCCGTGCATTGCAGGGCGGCATCTTAACACTCAGGGGTAAGTAACTTTCATCTAGCACCTAACTACAGGAGTGGAGAGGCATGATAATGTGCAGTCTTTTCTCGGCTGTTTTTATCATTGGCCACTAAGGACACTCATATTGATTTCACACGGTCCATGATTATAGGAGACCCAGTCGTGCAACAAGCTTAAGTGACCAAACATACATTGCAGGGCCATATCTGAACACTCTGTTGCAAGACACATTCATCTTGCAGCTAACTACAAGACTGCAGATGCATTAAAATTTGCATATATTTCTATGCTGTTTTCACCATTGGCCATTATTGAGTCTCTCATATGGATTTCACACGTTCCATGATTGTAGTCGACCCTTTTGTGTGTTAAGCTTATGGAACCACACATATATTGCAGGGCCATATCTCAACACTCTGGTGCAATATACTTTCATCTAGCTCCTAATTCCAAGAGTGGAGAGGCATGATAATGTGCAGTCTTTTCTAGGCTGTTTTTAAAATTGGCCACTATGGACTCTCATATGGATTTCACACGTTCTATGATTGTAGACAACCCTTATGTGTGTCAAGCTTATGGAACCCCACATATATTGCAGGGCCATATATCAACACTCTGGTGCAATAAACTTTCATCTAGCTCCTAACTACAAGAGTGGAGAGGCATGATAATGTGCAGTCTTTTCTCGGCTGTTTTTATCATTGGCCACTAAGGACTCTCATAATGATTTCACACGGTCCATGATTATAGGAGACCCATTCGTGCAACTAGCGTAAGTGACCACACAGACATTGCTGGGCCGTATCTGAACCCTCTTTTGCAAGACACATTCATCTTGCAGCTAACTACAACAGCAGATGCATTAAAATTTGAATGTATTTCTATGCTGTTTACATCATCGGCCATTATAGAGTCTCTCCTATGCATTTCACATGGTACTTGAATGTAGGAGACCCTTTTGTGCGTCAAGCTTATGGAACCACACATACATTGCAAGGCCCTATCTCAACACTCTGGTAGAAGAAATGTTCATCTAGCACCCCACTGCAAGAGTGGAAATACATTGTAATGTGCAGTCTTTTCTAGGCTGTTTTTATCATTGGGCACTGTGGAGTCTCGTATTGATTTGATACTTTCCATTATTGTAGGAGACCCGTTCATGCAACAAGCTTATGGAAAACGCCGTGCATTGCAGGGCGGCATCTTAACACTCAGGGGTAAGTAACTTTCATCTAGCACCTAACTACAGGAGTGGAGAGGCATGATAATGTGCAGTCTTTTCTCGGCTGTTTTTATCATTGGCCACTAAGGACACTCATATTGATTTCACACGGTCCATGATTATAGGAGACCCAGTCGTGCAACAAGCTTAAGTGACCAAACATACATTGCAGGGCCATATCTGAACACTCTGTTGCAAGACACATTCATCTTGCAGCTAACTACAAGACTGCAGATGCATTAAAATTTGCATATATTTCTATGCTGTTTTCACCATTGGCCATTATTGAGTCTCTCATATGGATTTCACACGTTCCATGATTGTAGTCGACCCTTTTGTGTGTTAAGCTTATGGAACCACACATATATTGCAGGGCCATATCTCAACACTCTGGTGCAATATACTTTCATCTAGCTCCTAATTCCAAGAGTGGAGAGGCATGATAATGTGCAGTCTTTTCTAGCCTGTTTTTAAAATTGGCCACTATGGACTCTCATATGGATTTCACACGTTCTATGATTGTAGACGACCCTTATGTGTGTCAAGCTTATGGAACCCCACATATATTGCAGGGCCATATATCAACACTCTGGTGCAATAAACTTTCATCTAGCTCCTAACTACAAGAGTGGAGAGGCATGATAATGTGCAGTCTTTTCTCGGCTGTTTTTATCATTGGCCACTAAGGACTCTCATAATGATTTCACACGGTCCATGATTATAGGAGACCCATTCGTGCAACTAGCGTAAGTGACCACACAGACATTGCTGGGCCGTATCTGAACCCTCTTTTGCAAGACACATTCATCTTGCAGCTAACTACAAGACTGCAGATGCATTAAAATTTGCATATATTTCTATGCTGTTTACATCATTGGCCATTATAGAGTCTCTCATATGGGTTTCACATGGTACATGAATGTAGGAGACACTTTTGTGCGTCAAGCTTATGGAACCACACATACATTGCAGGGCCATATCTCAACACTCTGGTAGAAGAAATGTTCATCTAGCACCTAACTACAAGAGTGGAAATACATTGTAATGTAAAGTCTTTTCTAGGCTCTTTTTATCATTGGCCACTATGGACTCTCATATTGATTTCACATGGTCCATGATTGTAGGAGACCCTTTCGTGCAACAAGCTTAAGTGACCCCACATTGCAGGGCCATATCTATAACTACAAGAGTGGAGAGGTATGATAATGTGTATTCTTTTCTCGGCTGTTTTTATCATTGGCCACTAAGGACTCTCATAATGATTTCACACGGTCCATGATTATAGGAGACCCATTCGTGCAACTAGCTTAAGTTGACCACACATACATTGCAGGGCCGTATCTGAACACTCTTTTGCAAGACACATTCATCTTGCAGCTAACTACAACTGCAGATGCATTAAAATTTGCATATATTTCTATGCTGTTTACATCATCGGCCATTATAGAGTCTCTCATATGCATTTCACATGGTACTTGAATGTAGGAGACACTTTTGTGCGTCAAGCTTATGGAACCACACATACATTGCAAGGCCCTATCTCAACACTCTGGTAGAAGAAATGTTCATCTAGCAACTAACTACAAGAGTGGAAATACATTGTAATGTAAAGTCTTTTCTAGGCTTTTTTTATCATTGGCCACTATGGACTCTCATATTGATTTCACATGGTCCATGATTGTAGGAGACCCTTTCGTGCAACAAGCTTAAGTGACCCCACATTGCAGGGCCATATCTATAACTACAAGAGTGGAGAGGCATGATAATGTGCAGTCTTTTCTCGGCTGTTTTTATCATTGGCCACTAAGGACTCTCATAATGATTTCACACGGTCCATGATTATAGGAGACCCATTCGTGCAACTAGCTTAAGTTGAGCACACATACGTTGCAGGGCTGTATCACAACACTCTGTTGCAAGACACATTCATCTTGCAGCTAACTACAACTGCAGATGCATTAAAATTTGAATGTATTTCTATGCTGTTTACATCATCGGCCATTATAGAGTCTCTCCTATGCATTTCACATGGTACTTGAATGTAGGAGACCCTTTTGTGCGTCAAGCTTATGGAACCACACATACATTGCAAGGCCCTATCTCAACACTCTGGTAGAAGAAATGTTCATCTAGCACCCCACTGCAAGAGTGGAAATACATTGTAATGTGCAGTCTTTTCTAGGCTGTTTTTATCATTGGGCACTGTGGAGTCTCGTATTGATTTGATACTTTCCATTATTGTAGGAGACCCGTTCATGCAACAAGCTTATGGAAAACGCCGTGCATTGCAGGGCGGCATCTTAACACTCAGGGGTAAGTAACTTTCATCTAGCACCTAACTACAGGAGTGGAGAGGCATGATAATGTGCAGTCTTTTCTCGGCTGTTTTTATCATTGGCCACTAAGGACACTCATATTGATTTCACACGGTCCATGATTATAGGAGACCCAGTCGTGCAACAAGCTTAAGTGACCAAACATACATTGCAGGGCCATATCTGAACACTCTGTTGCAAGACACATTCATCTTGCAGCTAACTACAAGACTGCAGATGCATTAAAATTTGCATATATTTCTATGCTGTTTTCACCATTGGCCATTATTGAGTCTCTCATATGGATTTCACACGTTCCATGATTGTAGTCGACCCTTTTGTGTGTTAAGCTTATGGAACCACACATATATTGCAGGGCCATATCTCAACACTCTGGTGCAATATACTTTCATCTAGCTCCTAATTCCAAGAGTGGAGAGGCATGATAATGTGCAGTCTTTTCTAGGCTGTTTTTAAAATTGGCCACTATGGACTCTCATATGGATTTCACACGTTCTATGATTGTAGACAACCCTTATGTGTGTCAAGCTTATGGAACCCCACATATATTGCAGGGCCATATATCAACACTCTGGTGCAATAAACTTTCATCTAGCTCCTAACTACAAGAGTGGAGAGGCATGATAATGTGCAGTCTTTTCTCGGCTGTTTTTATCATTGGCCACTAAGGACTCTCATAATGATTTCACACGGTCCATGATTATAGGAGACCCATTCGTGCAACTAGCGTAAGTGACCACACAGACATTGCTGGGCCGTATCTGAACCCTCTTTTGCAAGACACATTCATCTTGCAGCTAACTACAACTGCAGATGCATTAAAATTTGAATGTATTTCTATGCTGTTTACATCATCGGCCATTATAGAGTCTCTCCTATGCATTTCACATGGTACTTGAATGTAGGAGACCCTTTTGTGCGTCAAGCTTATGGAACCACACATACATTGCAAGGCCCTATCTCAACACTCTGGTAGAAGAAATGTTCATCTAGCACCCCACTGCAAGAGTGGAAATACATTGTAATGTGCAGTCTTTTCTAGGCTGTTTTTATCATTGGGCACTGTGGAGTCTCGTATTGATTTGATACTTTCCATTATTGTAGGAGACCCGTTCATGCAACAAGCTTATGGAAAACGCCGTGCATTGCAGGGCGGCATCTTAACACTCAGGGGTAAGTAACTTTCATCTAGCACCTAACTACAGGAGTGGAGAGGCATGATAATGTGCAGTCTTTTCTCGGCTGTTTTTATCATTGGCCACTAAGGACACTCATATTGATTTCACACGGTCCATGATTATAGGAGACCCAGTCGTGCAACAAGCTTAAGTGACCAAACATACATTGCAGGGCCATATCTGAACACTCTGTTGCAAGACACATTCATCTTGCAGCTAACTACAAGACTGCAGATGCATTAAAATTTGCATATATTTCTATGCTGTTTTCACCATTGGCCATTATTGAGTCTCTCATATGGATTTCACACGTTCCATGATTGTAGTCGACCCTTTTGTGTGTTAAGCTTATGGAACCACACATATATTGCAGGGCCATATCTCAACACTCTGGTGCAATATACTTTCATCTAGCTCCTAATTCCAAGAGTGGAGAGGCATGATAATGTGCAGTCTTTTCTAGCCTGTTTTTAAAATTGGCCACTATGGACTCTCATATGGATTTCACACGTTCTATGATTGTAGACGACCCTTATGTGTGTCAAGCTTATGGAACCCCACATATATTGCAGGGCCATATATCAACACTCTGGTGCAATAAACTTTCATCTAGCTCCTAACTACAAGAGTGGAGAGGCATGATAATGTGCAGTCTTTTCTCGGCTGTTTTTATCATTGGCCACTAAGGACTCTCATAATGATTTCACACGGTCCATGATTATAGGAGACCCATTCGTGCAACTAGCGTAAGTGACCACACAGACATTGCTGGGCCGTATCTGAACCCTCTTTTGCAAGACACATTCATCTTGCAGCTAACTACAAGACTGCAGATGCATTAAAATTTGCATATATTTCTATGCTGTTTACATCATTGGCCATTATAGAGTCTCTCATATGGGTTTCACATGGTACATGAATGTAGGAGACACTTTTGTGCGTCAAGCTTATGGAACCACACATACATTGCAGGGCCATATCTCAACACTCTGGTAGAAGAAATGTTCATCTAGCACCTAACTACAAGAGTGGAAATACATTGTAATGTAAAGTCTTTTCTAGGCTCTTTTTATCATTGGCCACTATGGACTCTCATATTGATTTCACATGGTCCATGATTGTAGGAGACCCTTTCGTGCAACAAGCTTAAGTGGCCCCACATTGCAGGGCCATATCTATAACTACAAGAGTGGAGAGGTATGATAATGTGTATTCTTTTCTCGGCTGTTTTTATCATTGGCCACTAAGGACTCTCATAATGATTTCACACGGTCCATGATTATAGGAGACCCATTCGTGCAACTACCTTAAGTTGACCACACATACATTGCAGGGCCGTATCTGAACACTCTTTTGCAAGACACATTCATCTTGCAGCTAACTACAACTGCAGATGCATTAAAATTTGCATATATTTCTATGCTGTTTACATCATCGGCCATTATAGAGTCTCTCATATGCATTTCACATGGTACTTGAATGTAGGAGACACTTTTGTGCGTCAAGCTTATGGAACCACACATACATTGCAAGGCCCTATCTCAACACTCTGGTAGAAGAAATGTTCATCTAGCACCTAACTACAAGAGTGGAAATACATTGTAATGTAAAGTCTTTTCTAGGCTTTTTTTATCATTGGCCACTATGGACTCTCATATTGATTTCACATGGTCCATGATTGTAGGAGACCCTTTCGTGCAACAAGCTTAAGTGACCCCACATTGCAGGGCCATATCTATAACTACAAGAGTGGAGAGGCATGATAATGTGCAGTCTTTTCTCGGCTGTTTTTATCATTGGCCACTAAGGACTCTCATAATGATTTCACACGGTCCATGATTATAGGAGACCCATTCGTGCAACTAGCTTAAGTTGAGCACACATACGTTGCAGGGCTGTATCACAACACTCTGTTGCAAGACACATTCATCTTGCAGCTAACTACAACTGCAGATGCATTAAAATTTGAATGTATTTCTATGCTGTTTACATCATCGGCCATTATAGAGTCTCTCCTATGCATTTCACATGGTACTTGAATGTAGGAGACCCTTTTGTGCGTCAAGCTTATGGAACCACACATACATTGCAAGGCCCTATCTCAACACTCTGGTAGAAGAAATGTTCATCTAGCACCCCACTGCAAGAGTGGAAATACATTGTAATGTGCAGTCTTTTCTAGGCTGTTTTTATCATTGGGCACTGTGGAGTCTCGTATTGATTTGATACTTTCCATTATTGTAGGAGACCCGTTCATGCAACAAGCTTATGGAAAACGCCGTGCATTGCAGGGCGGCATCTTAACACTCAGGGGTAAGTAACTTTCATCTAGCACCTAACTACAGGAGTGGAGAGGCATGATAATGTGCAGTCTTTTCTCGGCTGTTTTTATCATTGGCCACTAAGGACACTCATATTGATTTCACACGGTCCATGATTATAGGAGACCCAGTCGTGCAACAAGCTTAAGTGACCAAACATACATTGCAGGGCCATATCTGAACACTCTGTTGCAAGACACATTCATCTTGCAGCTAACTACAAGACTGCAGATGCATTAAAATTTGCATATATTTCTATGCTGTTTTCACCATTGGCCATTATTGAGTCTCTCATATGGATTTCACACGTTCCATGATTGTAGTCGACCCTTTTGTGTGTTAAGCTTATGGAACCACACATATATTGCAGGGCCATATCTCAACACTCTGGTGCAATATACTTTCATCTAGCTCCTAATTCCAAGAGTGGAGAGGCATGATAATGTGCAGTCTTTTCTAGGCTGTTTTTAAAATTGGCCACTATGGACTCTCATATGGATTTCACACGTTCTATGATTGTAGACGACCCTTATGTGTGTCAAGCTTATGGAACCCCACATATATTGCAGGGCCATATATCAACACTCTGGTGCAATAAACTTTCATCTAGCTCCTAACTACAAGAGTGGAGAGGCATGATAATGTGCAGTCTTTTCTCGGCTGTTTTTATCATTGGCCACTAAGGACTCTCATAATGATTTCACACGGTCCATGATTATAGGAGACCCATTCGTGCAACTAGCGTAAGTGACCACACAGACATTGCTGGGCCGTATCTGAACCCTCTTTTGCAAGACACATTCATCTTGCAGCTAACTACAAGACTGCAGATGCATTAAAATTTGCATATATTTCTATGCTGTTTACATCATTGGCCATTATAGAGTCTCTCATATGGGTTTCACATGGTACATGAATGTAGGAGACACTTTTGTGCGTCAAGCTTATGGAACCACACATACATTGCAGGGCCATATCTCAACACTCTGGTAGAAGAAATGTTCATCTAGCACCTAACTACAAGAGTGGAAATACATTGTAATGTAAAGTCTTTTCTAGGCTCTTTTTATCATTGGCCACTATGGACTCTCATATTGATTTCACATGGTCCATGATTGTAGGAGACCCTTTCGTGCAACAAGCTTAAGTGACCCCACATTGCAGGGCCATATCTATAACTACAAGAGTGGAGAGGTATGATAATGTGTATTCTTTTCTCGGCTGTTTTTATCATTGGCCACTAAGGACTCTCATAATGATTTCACACGGTCCATGATTATAGGAGACCCATTCGTGCAACTAGCTTAAGTTGACCACACATACATTGCAGGGCCGTATCTGAACACTCTTTTGCAAGACACATTCATCTTGCAGCTAACTACAACTGCAGATGCATTAAAATTTGCATATATTTCTATGCTGTTTACATCATCGGCCATTATAGAGTCTCTCATATGCATTTCACATGGTACTTGAATGTAGGAGACACTTTTGTGCGTCAAGCTTATGGAACCACACATACATTGCAAGGCCCTATCTCAACACTCTGGTAGAAGAAATGTTCATCTAGCACCTAACTACAAGAGTGGAAATACATTGTAATGTAAAGTCTTTTCTAGGCTTTTTTTATCATTGGCCACTATGGACTCTCATATTGATTTCACATGGTCCATGATTGTAGGAGACCCTTTCGTGCAACAAGCTTAAGTGACCCCACATTGCAGGGCCATATCTATAACTACAAGAGTGGAGAGGCATGATAATGTGCAGTCTTTTCTCGGCTGTTTTTATCATTGGCCACTAAGGACTCTCATAATGATTTCACACGGTCCATGATTATAGGAGACCCATTCGTGCAACTAGCTTAAGTTGAGCACACATACGTTGCAGGGCTGTATCACAACACTCTGTTGCAAGACACATTCATCTTGCAGCTAACTACAACTGCAGATGCATTAAAATTTGAATGTATTTCTATGCTGTTTACATCATCGGCCATTATAGAGTCTCTCCTATGCATTTCACATGGTACTTGAATGTAGGAGACCCTTTTGTGCGTCAAGCTTATGGAACCACACATACATTGCAAGGCCCTATCTCAACACTCTGGTAGAAGAAATGTTCATCTAGCACCCCACTGCAAGAGTGGAAATACATTGTAATGTGCAGTCTTTTCTAGGCTGTTTTTATCATTGGGCACTGTGGAGTCTCGTATTGATTTGATACTTTCCATTATTGTAGGAGACCCGTTCATGCAACAAGCTTATGGAAAACGCCGTGCATTGCAGGGCGGCATCTTAACACTCAGGGGTAAGTAACTTTCATCTAGCACCTAACTACAGGAGTGGAGAGGCATGATAATGTGCAGTCTTTTCTCGGCTGTTTTTATCATTGGCCACTAAGGACACTCATATTGATTTCACACGGTCCATGATTATAGGAGACCCAGTCGTGCAACAAGCTTAAGTGACCAAACATACATTGCAGGGCCATATCTGAACACTCTGTTGCAAGACACATTCATCTTGCAGCTAACTACAAGACTGCAGATGCATTAAAATTTGCATATATTTCTATGCTGTTTTCACCATTGGCCATTATTGAGTCTCTCATATGGATTTCACACGTTCCATGATTGTAGTCGACCCTTTTGTGTGTTAAGCTTATGGAACCACACATATATTGCAGGGCCATATCTCAACACTCTGGTGCAATATACTTTCATCTAGCTCCTAATTCCAAGAGTGGAGAGGCATGATAATGTGCAGTCTTTTCTAGGCTGTTTTTAAAATTGGCCACTATGGACTCTCATATGGATTTCACACGTTCTATGATTGTAGACGACCCTTATGTGTGTCAAGCTTATGGAACCCCACATATATTGCAGGGCCATATATCAACACTCTGGTGCAATAAACTTTCATCTAGCTCCTAACTACAAGAGTGGAGAGGCATGATAATGTGCAGTCTTTTCTCGGCTGTTTTTATCATTGGCCACTAAGGACTCTCATAATGATTTCACACGGTCCATGATTATAGGAGACCCATTCGTGCAACTAGCGTAAGTGACCACACAGACATTGCTGGGCCGTATCTGAACCCTCTTTTGCAAGACACATTCATCTTGCAGCTAACTACAACTGCAGATGCATTAAAATTTGAATGTATTTCTATGCTGTTTACATCATCGGCCATTATAGAGTCTCTCCTATGCATTTCACATGGTACTTGAATGTAGGAGACCCTTTTGTGCGTCAAGCTTATGGAACCACACATACATTGCAAGGCCCTATCTCAACACTCTGGTAGAAGAAATGTTCATCTAGCACCCCACTGCAAGAGTGGAAATACATTGTAATGTGCAGTCTTTTCTAGGCTGTTTTTATCATTGGGCACTGTGGAGTCTCGTATTGATTTGATACTTTCCATTATTGTAGGAGACCCGTTCATGCAACAAGCTTATGGAAAACGCCGTGCATTGCAGGGCGGCATCTTAACACTCAGGGGTAAGTAACTTTCATCTAGCACCTAACTACAGGAGTGGAGAGGCATGATAATGTGCAGTCTTTTCTCGGCTGTTTTTATCATTGGCCACTAAGGACACTCATATTGATTTCACACGGTCCATGATTATAGGAGACCCAGTCGTGCAACAAGCTTAAGTGACCAAACATACATTGCAGGGCCATATCTGAACACTCTGTTGCAAGACACATTCATCTTGCAGCTAACTACAAGACTGCAGATGCATTAAAATTTGCATATATTTCTATGCTGTTTTCACCATTGGCCATTATTGAGTCTCTCATATGGATTTCACACGTTCCATGATTGTAGTCGACCCTTTTGTGTGTTAAGCTTATGGAACCACACATATATTGCAGGGCCATATCTCAACACTCTGGTGCAATATACTTTCATCTAGCTCCTAATTCCAAGAGTGGAGAGGCATGATAATGTGCAGTCTTTTCTAGGCTGTTTTTAAAATTGGCCACTATGGACTCTCATATGGATTTCACACGTTCTATGATTGTAGACGACCCTTATGTGTGTCAAGCTTATGGAACCCCACATATATTGCAGGGCCATATATCAACACTCTGGTGCAATAAACTTTCATCTAGCTCCTAACTACAAGAGTGGAGAGGCATGATAATGTGCAGTCTTTTCTCGGCTGTTTTTATCATTGGCCACTAAGGACTCTCATAATGATTTCACACGGTCCATGATTATAGGAGACCCATTCGTGCAACTAGCGTAAGTGACCACACAGACATTGCTGGGCCGTATCTGAACCCTCTTTTGCAAGACACATTCATCTTGCAGCTAACTACAAGACTGCAGATGCATTAAAATTTGCATATATTTCTATGCTGTTTACATCATTGGCCATTATAGAGTCTCTCATATGGGTTTCACATGGTACATGAATGTAGGAGACACTTTTGTGCGTCAAGCTTATGGAACCACACATACATTGCAGGGCCATATCTCAACACTCTGGTAGAAGAAATGTTCATCTAGCACCTAACTACAAGAGTGGAAATACATTGTAATGTAAAGTCTTTTCTAGGCTCTTTTTATCATTGGCCACTATGGACTCTCATATTGATTTCACATGGTCCATGATTGTAGGAGACCCTTTCGTGCAACAAGCTTAAGTGACCCCACATTGCAGGGCCATATCTATAACTACAAGAGTGGAGAGGTATGATAATGTGTATTCTTTTCTCGGCTGTTTTTATCATTGGCCACTAAGGACTCTCATAATGATTTCACACGGTCCATGATTATAGGAGACCCATTCGTGCAACTACCTTAAGTTGACCACACATACATTGCAGGGCCGTATCTGAACACTCTTTTGCAAGACACATTCATCTTGCAGCTAACTACAACTGCAGATGCATTAAAATTTGCATATATTTCTATGCTGTTTACATCATCGGCCATTATAGAGTCTCTCATATGCATTTCACATGGTACTTGAATGTAGGAGACACTTTTGTGCGTCAAGCTTATGGAACCACACATACATTGCAAGGCCCTATCTCAACACTCTGGTAGAAGAAATGTTCATCTAGCACCTAACTACAAGAGTGGAAATACATTGTAATGTAAAGTCTTTTCTAGGCTTTTTTTATCATTGGCCACTATGGACTCTCATATTGATTTCACATGGTCCATGATTGTAGGAGACCCTTTCGTGCAACAAGCTTAAGTGACCCCACATTGCAGGGCCATATCTATAACTACAAGAGTGGAGAGGCATGATAATGTGCAGTCTTTTCTCGGCTGTTTTTATCATTGGCCACTAAGGACTCTCATAATGATTTCACACGGTCCATGATTATAGGAGACCCATTCGTGCAACTAGCTTAAGTTGAGCACACATACGTTGCAGGGCTGTATCACAACACTCTGTTGCAAGACACATTCATCTTGCAGCTAACTACAACTGCAGATGCATTAAAATTTGAATGTATTTCTATGCTGTTTACATCATCGGCCATTATAGAGTCTCTCCTATGCATTTCACATGGTACTTGAATGTAGGAGACCCTTTTGTGCGTCAAGCTTATGGAACCACACATACATTGCAAGGCCCTATCTCAACACTCTGGTAGAAGAAATGTTCATCTAGCACCCCACTGCAAGAGTGGAAATACATTGTAATGTGCAGTCTTTTCTAGGCTGTTTTTATCATTGGGCACTGTGGAGTCTCGTATTGATTTGATACTTTCCATTATTGTAGGAGACCCGTTCATGCAACAAGCTTATGGAAAACGCCGTGCATTGCAGGGCGGCATCTTAACACTCAGGGGTAAGTAACTTTCATCTAGCACCTAACTACAGGAGTGGAGAGGCATGATAATGTGCAGTCTTTTCTCGGCTGTTTTTATCATTGGCCACTAAGGACACTCATATTGATTTCACACGGTCCATGATTATAGGAGACCCAGTCGTGCAACAAGCTTAAGTGACCAAACATACATTGCAGGGCCATATCTGAACACTCTGTTGCAAGACACATTCATCTTGCAGCTAACTACAAGACTGCAGATGCATTAAAATTTGCATATATTTCTATGCTGTTTTCACCATTGGCCATTATTGAGTCTCTCATATGGATTTCACACGTTCCATGATTGTAGTCGACCCTTTTGTGTGTTAAGCTTATGGAACCACACATATATTGCAGGGCCATATCTCAACACTCTGGTGCAATATACTTTCATCTAGCTCCTAATTCCAAGAGTGGAGAGGCATGATAATGTGCAGTCTTTTCTAGGCTGTTTTTAAAATTGGCCACTATGGACTCTCATATGGATTTCACACGTTCTATGATTGTAGACGACCCTTATGTGTGTCAAGCTTATGGAACCCCACATATATTGCAGGGCCATATATCAACACTCTGGTGCAATAAACTTTCATCTAGCTCCTAACTACAAGAGTGGAGAGGCATGATAATGTGCAGTCTTTTCTCGGCTGTTTTTATCATTGGCCACTAAGGACTCTCATAATGATTTCACACGGTCCATGATTATAGGAGACCCATTCGTGCAACTAGCGTAAGTGACCACACAGACATTGCTGGGCCGTATCTGAACCCTCTTTTGCAAGACACATTCATCTTGCAGCTAACTACAAGACTGCAGATGCATTAAAATTTGCATATATTTCTATGCTGTTTACATCATTGGCCATTATAGAGTCTCTCATATGGGTTTCACATGGTACATGAATGTAGGAGACACTTTTGTGCGTCAAGCTTATGGAACCACACATACATTGCAGGGCCATATCTCAACACTCTGGTAGAAGAAATGTTCATCTAGCACCTAACTACAAGAGTGGAAATACATTGTAATGTAAAGTCTTTTCTAGGCTCTTTTTATCATTGGCCACTATGGACTCTCATATTGATTTCACATGGTCCATGATTGTAGGAGACCCTTTCGTGCAACAAGCTTAAGTGACCCCACATTGCAGGGCCATATCTATAACTACAAGAGTGGAGAGGTATGATAATGTGTATTCTTTTCTCGGCTGTTTTTATCATTGGCCACTAAGGACTCTCATAATGATTTCACACGGTCCATGATTATAGGAGACCCATTCGTGCAACTAGCTTAAGTTGACCACACATACATTGCAGGGCCGTATCTGAACACTCTTTTGCAAGACACATTCATCTTGCAGCTAACTACAACTGCAGATGCATTAAAATTTGCATATATTTCTATGCTGTTTACATCATCGGCCATTATAGAGTCTCTCATATGCATTTCACATGGTACTTGAATGTAGGAGACACTTTTGTGCGTCAAGCTTATGGAACCACACATACATTGCAAGGCCCTATCTCAACACTCTGGTAGAAGAAATGTTCATCTAGCACCTAACTACAAGAGTGGAAATACATTGTAATGTAAAGTCTTTTCTAGGCTTTTTTTATCATTGGCCACTATGGACTCTCATATTGATTTCACATGGTCCATGATTGTAGGAGACCCTTTCGTGCAACAAGCTTAAGTGACCCCACATTGCAGGGCCATATCTATAACTACAAGAGTGGAGAGGCATGATAATGTGCAGTCTTTTCTCGGCTGTTTTTATCATTGGCCACTAAGGACTCTCATAATGATTTCACACGGTCCATGATTATAGGAGACCCATTCGTGCAACTAGCTTAAGTTGACCACACATACGTTGCAGGGCTGTATCACAACACTCTGTTGCAAGACACATTCATCTTGCAGCTAACTACAACTGCAGATGCATTAAAATTTGAATGTATTTCTATGCTGTTTACATCATCGGCCATTATAGAGTCTCTTCTATGCATTTCACATGGTACTTGAATGTAGGAGACCCTTTTGTGCGTCAAGCTTATGGAACCACACATACATTGCAAGGCCCTATCTCAACACTCTGGTAGAAGAAATGTTCATCTAGCACCCCACTGCAAGAGTGGAAATACATTGTAATGTGCAGTCTTTTCTAGGCTGTTTTTATCATTGGGCACTGTGGAGTCTCGTATTGATTTGATACTTTCCATTATTGTAGGAGACCCGTTCATGCAACAAGCTTATGGAAAACGCCGTGCATTGCAGGGCGGCATCTTAACACTCAGGGGTAAGTAACTTTCATCTAGCACCTAACTACAGGAGTGGAGAGGCATGATAATGTGCAGTCTTTTCTCGGCTGTTTTTATCATTGGCCACTAAGGACACTCATATTGATTTCACACGGTCCATGATTATAGGAGACCCAGTCGTGCAACAAGCTTAAGTGACCAAACATACATTGCAGGGCCATATCTGAACACTCTGTTGCAAGACACATTCATCTTGCAGCTAACTACAAGACTGCAGATGCATTAAAATTTGCATATATTTCTATGCTGTTTTCACCATTGGCCATTATTGAGTCTCTCATATGGATTTCACACGTTCCATGATTGTAGTCGACCCTTTTGTGTGTTAAGCTTATGGAACCACACATATATTGCAGGGCCATATCTCAACACTCTGGTGCAATATACTTTCATCTAGCTCCTAATTCCAAGAGTGGAGAGGCATGATAATGTGCAGTCTTTTCTAGGCTGTTTTTAAAATTGGCCACTATGGACTCTCATATGGATTTCACACGTTCTATGATTGTAGACGACCCTTATGTGTGTCAAGCTTATGGAACCCCACATATATTGCAGGGCCATATATCAACACTCTGGTGCAATAAACTTTCATCTAGCTCCTAACTACAAGAGTGGAGAGGCATGATAATGTGCAGTCTTTTCTCGGCTGTTTTTATCATTGGCCACTAAGGACTCTCATAATGATTTCACACGGTCCATGATTATAGGAGACCCATTCGTGCAACTAGCGTAAGTGACCACACAGACATTGCTGGGCCGTATCTGAACCCTCTTTTGCAAGACACATTCATCTTGCAGCTAACTACAAGACTGCAGATGCATTAAAATTTGCATATATTTCTATGCTGTTTACATCATTGGCCATTATAGAGTCTCTCATATGGGTTTCACATGGTACATGAATGTAGGAGACACTTTTGTGCGTCAAGCTTATGGAACCACACATACATTGCAGGGCCATATCTCAACACTCTGGTAGAAGAAATGTTCATCTAGCACCTAACTACAAGAGTGGAAATACATTGTAATGTAAAGTCTTTTCTAGGCTCTTTTTATCATTGGCCACTATGGACTCTCATATTGATTTCACATGGTCCATGATTGTAGGAGACCCTTTCGTGCAACAAGCTTAAGTGACCCCACATTGCAGGGCCATATCTATAACTACAAGAGTGGAGAGGTATGATAATGTGTATTCTTTTCTCGGCTGTTTTTATCATTGGCCACTAAGGACTCTCATAATGATTTCACACGGTCCATGATTATAGGAGACCCATTCGTGCAACTAGCTTAAGTTGACCACACATACATTGCAGGGCCGTATCTGAACACTCTTTTGCAAGACACATTCATCTTGCAGCTAACTACAACTGCAGATGCATTAAAATTTGCATATATTTCTATGCTGTTTACATCATCGGCCATTATAGAGTCTCTCATATGCATTTCACATGGTACTTGAATGTAGGAGACACTTTTGTGCGTCAAGCTTATGGAACCACACATACATTGCAAGGCCCTATCTCAACACTCTGGTAGAAGAAATGTTCATCTAGCACCTAACTACAAGAGTGGAAATACATTGTAATGTAAAGTCTTTTCTAGGCTTTTTTTATCATTGGCCACTATGGACTCTCATATTGATTTCACATGGTCCATGATTGTAGGAGACCCTTTCGTGCAACAAGCTTAAGTGACCCCACATTGCAGGGCCATATCTATAACTACAAGAGTGGAGAGGCATGATAATGTGCAGTCTTTTCTCGGCTGTTTTTATCATTGGCCACTAAGGACTCTCATAATGATTTCACACGGTCCATGATTATAGGAGACCCATTCGTGCAACTAGCTTAAGTTGAGCACACATACGTTGCAGGGCTGTATCACAACACTCTGTTGCAAGACACATTCATCTTGCAGCTAACTACAACTGCAGATGCATTAAAATTTGAATGTATTTCTATGCTGTTTACATCATCGGCCATTATAGAGTCTCTCCTATGCATTTCACATGGTACTTGAATGTAGGAGACCCTTTTGTGCGTCAAGCTTATGGAACCACACATACATTGCAAGGCCCTATCTCAACACTCTGGTAGAAGAAATGTTCATCTAGCACCCCACTGCAAGAGTGGAAATACATTGTAATGTGCAGTCTTTTCTAGGCTGTTTTTATCATTGGGCACTGTGGAGTCTCGTATTGATTTGATACTTTCCATTATTGTAGGAGACCCGTTCATGCAACAAGCTTATGGAAAACGCCGTGCATTGCAGGGCGGCATCTTAACACTCAGGGGTAAGTAACTTTCATCTAGCACCTAACTACAGGAGTGGAGAGGCATGATAATGTGCAGTCTTTTCTCGGCTGTTTTTATCATTGGCCACTAAGGACACTCATATTGATTTCACACGGTCCATGATTATAGGAGACCCAGTCGTGCAACAAGCTTAAGTGACCAAACATACATTGCAGGGCCATATCTGAACACTCTGTTGCAAGACACATTCATCTTGCAGCTAACTACAAGACTGCAGATGCATTAAAATTTGCATATATTTCTATGCTGTTTTCACCATTGGCCATTATTGAGTCTCTCATATGGATTTCACACGTTCCATGATTGTAGTCGACCCTTTTGTGTGTTAAGCTTATGGAACCACACATATATTGCAGGGCCATATCTCAACACTCTGGTGCAATATACTTTCATCTAGCTCCTAATTCCAAGAGTGGAGAGGCATGATAATGTGCAGTCTTTTCTAGGCTGTTTTTAAAATTGGCCACTATGGACTCTCATATGGATTTCACACGTTCTATGATTGTAGACGACCCTTATGTGTGTCAAGCTTATGGAACCCCACATATATTGCAGGGCCATATATCAACACTCTGGTGCAATAAACTTTCATCTAGCTCCTAACTACAAGAGTGGAGAGGCATGATAATGTGCAGTCTTTTCTCGGCTGTTTTTATCATTGGCCACTAAGGACTCTCATAATGATTTCACACGGTCCATGATTATAGGAGACCCATTCGTGCAACTAGCGTAAGTGACCACACAGACATTGCTGGGCCGTATCTGAACCCTCTTTTGCAAGACACATTCATCTTGCAGCTAACTACAAGACTGCAGATGCATTAAAATTTGCATATATTTCTATGCTGTTTACATCATTGGCCATTATAGAGTCTCTCATATGGGTTTCACATGGTACATGAATGTAGGAGACACTTTTGTGCGTCAAGCTTATGGAACCACACATACATTGCAGGGCCATATCTCAACACTCTGGTAGAAGAAATGTTCATCTAGCACCTAACTACAAGAGTGGAAATACATTGTAATGTAAAGTCTTTTCTAGGCTCTTTTTATCATTGGCCACTATGGACTCTCATATTGATTTCACATGGTCCATGATTGTAGGAGACCCTTTCGTGCAACAAGCTTAAGTGGCCCCACATTGCAGGGCCATATCTATAACTACAAGAGTGGAGAGGTATGATAATGTGTATTCTTTTCTCGGCTGTTTTTATCATTGGCCACTAAGGACTCTCATAATGATTTCACACGGTCCATGATTATAGGAGACCCATTCGTGCAACTACCTTAAGTTGACCACACATACATTGCAGGGCCGTATCTGAACACTCTTTTGCAAGACACATTCATCTTGCAGCTAACTACAACTGCAGATGCATTAAAATTTGCATATATTTCTATGCTGTTTACATCATCGGCCATTATAGAGTCTCTCATATGCATTTCACATGGTACTTGAATGTAGGAGACACTTTTGTGCGTCAAGCTTATGGAACCACACATACATTGCAAGGCCCTATCTCAACACTCTGGTAGAAGAAATGTTCATCTAGCACCTAACTACAAGAGTGGAAATACATTGTAATGTAAAGTCTTTTCTAGGCTTTTTTTATCATTGGCCACTATGGACTCTCATATTGATTTCACATGGTCCATGATTGTAGGAGACCCTTTCGTGCAACAAGCTTAAGTGACCCCACATTGCAGGGCCATATCTATAACTACAAGAGTGGAGAGGCATGATAATGTGCAGTCTTTTCTCGGCTGTTTTTATCATTGGCCACTAAGGACTCTCATAATGATTTCACACGGTCCATGATTATAGGAGACCCATTCGTGCAACTAGCTTAAGTTGAGCACACATACGTTGCAGGGCTGTATCACAACACTCTGTTGCAAGACACATTCATCTTGCAGCTAACTACAACTGCAGATGCATTAAAATTTGAATGTATTTCTATGCTGTTTACATCATCGGCCATTATAGAGTCTCTCCTATGCATTTCACATGGTACTTGAATGTAGGAGACCCTTTTGTGCGTCAAGCTTATGGAACCACACATACATTGCAAGGCCCTATCTCAACACTCTGGTAGAAGAAATGTTCATCTAGCACCCCACTGCAAGAGTGGAAATACATTGTAATGTGCAGTCTTTTCTAGGCTGTTTTTATCATTGGGCACTGTGGAGTCTCGTATTGATTTGATACTTTCCATTATTGTAGGAGACCCGTTCATGCAACAAGCTTATGGAAAACGCCGTGCATTGCAGGGCGGCATCTTAACACTCAGGGGTAAGTAACTTTCATCTAGCACCTAACTACAGGAGTGGAGAGGCATGATAATGTGCAGTCTTTTCTCGGCTGTTTTTATCATTGGCCACTAAGGACACTCATATTGATTTCACACGGTCCATGATTATAGGAGACCCAGTCGTGCAACAAGCTTAAGTGACCAAACATACATTGCAGGGCCATATCTGAACACTCTGTTGCAAGACACATTCATCTTGCAGCTAACTACAAGACTGCAGATGCATTAAAATTTGCATATATTTCTATGCTGTTTTCACCATTGGCCATTATTGAGTCTCTCATATGGATTTCACACGTTCCATGATTGTAGTCGACCCTTTTGTGTGTTAAGCTTATGGAACCACACATATATTGCAGGGCCATATCTCAACACTCTGGTGCAATATACTTTCATCTAGCTCCTAATTCCAAGAGTGGAGAGGCATGATAATGTGCAGTCTTTTCTAGGCTGTTTTTAAAATTGGCCACTATGGACTCTCATATGGATTTCACACGTTCTATGATTGTAGACGACCCTTATGTGTGTCAAGCTTATGGAACCCCACATATATTGCAGGGCCATATATCAACACTCTGGTGCAATAAACTTTCATCTAGCTCCTAACTACAAGAGTGGAGAGGCATGATAATGTGCAGTCTTTTCTCGGCTGTTTTTATCATTGGCCACTAAGGACTCTCATAATGATTTCACACGGTCCATGATTATAGGAGACCCATTCGTGCAACTAGCGTAAGTGACCACACAGACATTGCTGGGCCGTATCTGAACACTCTTTTGCAAGACACATTCATCTTGCAGCTAACTACAACTGCAGATGCATTAAAATTTGCATATATTTCTATGCTGTTTACATCATCGGCCATTATAGAGTCTCTCATATGCATTTCACATGGTACTTGAATGTAGGAGACACTTTTGTGCGTCAAGCTTATGGAACCACACATACATTGCAAGGCCCTATCTCAACACTCTGGTAGAAGAAATGTTCATCTAGCACCTAACTACAAGAGTGGAAATACATTGTAATGTAAAGTCTTTTCTAGGCTTTTTTTATCATTGGCCACTATGGACTCTCATATTGATTTCACATGGTCCATGATTGTAGGAGACCCTTTCGTGCAACAAGCTTAAGTGACCCCACATTGCAGGGCCATATCTATAACTACAAGAGTGGAGAGGCATGATAATGTGCAGTCTTTTCTCGGCTGTTTTTATCATTGGCCACTAAGGACTCTCATAATGATTTCACACGGTCCATGATTATAGGAGACCCATTCGTGCAACTAGCTTAAGTTGAGCACACATACGTTGCAGGGCTGTATCACAACACTCTGTTGCAAGACACATTCATCTTGCAGCTAACTACAACTGCAGATGCATTAAAATTTGAATGTATTTCTATGCTGTTTACATCATCGGCCATTATAGAGTCTCTCCTATGCATTTCACATGGTACTTGAATGTAGGAGACCCTTTTGTGCGTCAAGCTTATGGAACCACACATACATTGCAAGGCCCTATCTCAACACTCTGGTAGAAGAAATGTTCATCTAGCACCCCACTGCAAGAGTGGAAATACATTGTAATGTGCAGTCTTTTCTAGGCTGTTTTTATCATTGGGCACTGTGGAGTCTCGTATTGATTTGATACTTTCCATTATTGTAGGAGACCCGTTCATGCAACAAGCTTATGGAAAACGCCGTGCATTGCAGGGCGGCATCTTAACACTCAGGGGTAAGTAACTTTCATCTAGCACCTAACTACAGGAGTGGAGAGGCATGATAATGTGCAGTCTTTTCTCGGCTGTTTTTATCATTGGCCACTAAGGACACTCATATTGATTTCACACGGTCCATGATTATAGGAGACCCAGTCGTGCAACAAGCTTAAGTGACCAAACATACATTGCAGGGCCATATCTGAACACTCTGTTGCAAGACACATTCATCTTGCAGCTAACTACAAGACTGCAGATGCATTAAAATTTGCATATATTTCTATGCTGTTTTCACCATTGGCCATTATTGAGTCTCTCATATGGATTTCACACGTTCCATGATTGTAGTCGACCCTTTTGTGTGTTAAGCTTATGGAACCACACATATATTGCAGGGCCATATCTCAACACTCTGGTGCAATATACTTTCATCTAGCTCCTAATTCCAAGAGTGGAGAGGCATGATAATGTGCAGTCTTTTCTAGGCTGTTTTTAAAATTGGCCACTATGGACTCTCATATGGATTTCACACGTTCTATGATTGTAGACGACCCTTATGTGTGTCAAGCTTATGGAACCCCACATATATTGCAGGGCCATATATCAACACTCTGGTGCAATAAACTTTCATCTAGCTCCTAACTACAAGAGTGGAGAGGCATGATAATGTGCAGTCTTTTCTCGGCTGTTTTTATCATTGGCCACTAAGGACTCTCATAATGATTTCACACGGTCCATGATTATAGGAGACCCATTCGTGCAACTAGCGTAAGTGACCACACAGACATTGCTGGGCCGTATCTGAACACTCTTTTGCAAGACACATTCATCTTGCAGCTAACTACAACTGCAGATGCATTAAAATTTGCATATATTTCTATGCTGTTTACATCATCGGCCATTATAGAGTCTCTCATATGCATTTCACATGGTACTTGAATGTAGGAGACACTTTTGTGCGTCAAGCTTATGGAACCACACATACATTGCAAGGCCCTATCTCAACACTCTGGTAGAAGAAATGTTCATCTAGCACCTAACTACAAGAGTGGAAATACATTGTAATGTAAAGTCTTTTCTAGGCTTTTTTTATCATTGGCCACTATGGACTCTCATATTGATTTCACATGGTCCATGATTGTAGGAGACCCTTTCGTGCAACAAGCTTAAGTGACCCCACATTGCAGGGCCATATCTATAACTACAAGAGTGGAGAGGCATGATAATGTGCAGTCTTTTCTCGGCTGTTTTTATCATTGGCCACTAAGGACTCTCATAATGATTTCACACGGTCCATGATTATAGGAGACCCATTCGTGCAACTAGCTTAAGTTGAGCACACATACGTTGCAGGGCTGTATCACAACACTCTGTTGCAAGACACATTCATCTTGCAGCTAACTACAACTGCAGATGCATTAAAATTTGAATGTATTTCTATGCTGTTTACATCATCGGCCATTATAGAGTCTCTCCTATGCATTTCACATGGTACTTGAATGTAGGAGACCCTTTTGTGCGTCAAGCTTATGGAACCACACATACATTGCAAGGCCCTATCTCAACACTCTGGTAGAAGAAATGTTCATCTAGCACCCCACTGCAAGAGTGGAAATACATTGTAATGTGCAGTCTTTTCTAGGCTGTTTTTATCATTGGGCACTGTGGAGTCTCGTATTGATTTGATACTTTCCATTATTGTAGGAGACCCGTTCATGCAACAAGCTTATGGAAAACGCCGTGCATTGCAGGGCGGCATCTTAACACTCAGGGGTAAGTAACTTTCATCTAGCACCTAACTACAGGAGTGGAGAGGCATGATAATGTGCAGTCTTTTCTCGGCTGTTTTTATCATTGGCCACTAAGGACACTCATATTGATTTCACACGGTCCATGATTATAGGAGACCCAGTCGTGCAACAAGCTTAAGTGACCAAACATACATTGCAGGGCCATATCTGAACACTCTGTTGCAAGACACATTCATCTTGCAGCTAACTACAAGACTGCAGATGCATTAAAATTTGCATATATTTCTATGCTGTTTTCACCATTGGCCATTATTGAGTCTCTCATATGGATTTCACACGTTCCATGATTGTAGTCGACCCTTTTGTGTGTTAAGCTTATGGAACCACACATATATTGCAGGGCCATATCTCAACACTCTGGTGCAATATACTTTCATCTAGCTCCTAATTCCAAGAGTGGAGAGGCATGATAATGTGCAGTCTTTTCTAGGCTGTTTTTAAAATTGGCCACTATGGACTCTCATATGGATTTCACACGTTCTATGATTGTAGACGACCCTTATGTGTGTCAAGCTTATGGAACCCCACATATATTGCAGGGCCATATATCAACACTCTGGTGCAATAAACTTTCATCTAGCTCCTAACTACAAGAGTGGAGAGGCATGATAATGTGCAGTCTTTTCTCGGCTGTTTTTATCATTGGCCACTAAGGACTCTCATAATGATTTCACACGGTCCATGATTATAGGAGACCCATTCGTGCAACTAGCGTAAGTGACCACAGAGACATTGCTGGGCCGTATCTGAACACTCTTTTGCAAGACACATTCATCTTGCAGCTAACTACAACTGCAGATGCATTAAAATTTGCATATATTTCTATGCTGTTTACATCATCGGCCATTATAGAGTCTCTCATATGCATTTCACATGGTACTTGAATGTAGGAGACACTTTTGTGCGTCAAGCTTATGGAACCACACATACATTGCAAGGCCCTATCTCAACACTCTGGTAGAAGAAATGTTCATCTAGCACCTAACTACAAGAGTGGAAATACATTGTAATGTAAAGTCTTTTCTAGGCTTTTTTTATCATTGGCCACTATGGACTCTCATATTGATTTCACATGGTCCATGATTGTAGGAGACCCTTTCGTGCAACAAGCTTAAGTGACCCCACATTGCAGGGCCATATCTATAACTACAAGAGTGGAGAGGCATGATAATGTGCAGTCTTTTCTCGGCTGTTTTTATCATTGGCCACTAAGGACTCTCATAATGATTTCACACGGTCCATGATTATAGGAGACCCATTCGTGCAACTAGCTTAAGTTGAGCACACATACGTTGCAGGGCTGTATCACAACACTCTGTTGCAAGACACATTCATCTTGCAGCTAACTACAACTGCAGATGCATTAAAATTTGAATGTATTTCTATGCTGTTTACATCATCGGCCATTATAGAGTCTCTCCTATGCATTTCACATGGTACTTGAATGTAGGAGACCCTTTTGTGCGTCAAGCTTATGGAACCACACATACATTGCAAGGCCCTATCTCAACACTCTGGTAGAAGAAATGTTCATCTAGCACCCCACTGCAAGAGTGGAAATACATTGTAATGTGCAGTCTTTTCTAGGCTGTTTTTATCATTGGGCACTGTGGAGTCTCGTATTGATTTGATACTTTCCATTATTGTAGGAGACCCGTTCATGCAACAAGCTTATGGAAAACGCCGTGCATTGCAGGGCGGCATCTTAACACTCAGGGGTAAGTAACTTTCATCTAGCACCTAACTACAGGAGTGGAGAGGCATGATAATGTGCAGTCTTTTCTCGGCTGTTTTTATCATTGGCCACTAAGGACACTCATATTGATTTCACACGGTCCATGATTATAGGAGACCCAGTCGTGCAACAAGCTTAAGTGACCAAACATACATTGCAGGGCCATATCTGAACACTCTGTTGCAAGACACATTCATCTTGCAGCTAACTACAAGACTGCAGATGCATTAAAATTTGCATAT
Organism: Cryptoblepharus egeriae; assembly: GCA_030015325.1. Lineage (NCBI taxonomy): Eukaryota > Metazoa > Chordata > Lepidosauria > Squamata > Scincidae > Cryptoblepharus > Cryptoblepharus egeriae. Next base: position 111,523,138 of record JAREYC010000001.1, on the reverse strand, counting down.
ATTTCTATGCTGTTTTCACCATTGGCCATTATTGAGTCTCTCATATGGATTTCACACGTTCCATGATTGTAGTCGACCCTTTTGTGTGTTAAGCTTATGGAACCACACATATATTGCAGGGCCATATCTCAACACTCTGGTGCAATATACTTTCATCTAGCTCCTAATTCCAAGAGTGGAGAGGCATGATAATGTGCAGTCTTTTCTAGGCTGTTTTTAAAATTGGCCACTATGGACTCTCATATGGATTTCACACGTTCTATGATTGTAGACGACCCTTATGTGTGTCAAGCTTATGGAACCCCACATATATTGCAGGGCCATATATCAACACTCTGGTGCAATAAACTTTCATCTAGCTCCTAACTACAAGAGTGGAGAGGCATGATAATGTGCAGTCTTTTCTCGGCTGTTTTTATCATTGGCCACTAAGGACTCTCATAATGATTTCACACGGTCCATGATTATAGGAGACCCATTCGTGCAACTAGCGTAAGTGACCACACAGACATTGCTGGGCCGTATCTGAACCCTCTTTTGCAAGACACATTCATCTTGCAGCTAACTACAAGACTGCAGATGCATTAAAATTTGCATATATTTCTATGCTGTTTACATCATTGGCCATTATAGAGTCTCTCATATGGGTTTCACATGGTACATGAATGTAGGAGACACTTTTGTGCGTCAAGCTTATGGAACCACACATACATTGCAGGGCCATATCTCAACACTCTGGTAGAAGAAATGTTCATCTAGCACCTAACTACAAGAGTGGAAATACATTGTAATGTAAAGTCTTTTCTAGGCTCTTTTTATCATTGGCCACTATGGACTCTCATATTGATTTCACATGGTCCATGATTGTAGGAGACCCTTTCGTGCAACAAGCTTAAGTGACCCCACATTGCAGGGCCATATCTATAACTACAAGAGTGGAGAGGTATGATAATGTGTATTCTTTTCTCGGCTGTTTTTATCATTGGCCACTAAGGACTCTCATAATGATTTCACACGGTCCATGATTATAGGAGACCCATTCGTGCAACTAGCTTAAGTTGACCACACATACATTGCAGGGCCGTATCTGAACACTCTTTTGCAAGACACATTCATCTTGCAGCTAACTACAACTGCAGATGCATTAAAATTTGCATATATTTCTATGCTGTTTACATCATCGGCCATTATAGAGTCTCTCATATGCATTTCACATGGTACTTGAATGTAGGAGACACTTTTGTGCGTCAAGCTTATGGAACCACACATACATTGCAAGGCCCTATCTCAACACTCTGGTAGAAGAAATGTTCATCTAGCACCTAACTACAAGAGTGGAAATACATTGTAATGTAAAGTCTTTTCTAGGCTTTTTTTATCATTGGCCACTATGGACTCTCATATTGATTTCACATGGTCCATGATTGTAGGAGACCCTTTCGTGCAACAAGCTTAAGTGACCCCACATTGCAGGGCCATATCTATAACTACAAGAGTGGAGAGGCATGATAATGTGCAGTCTTTTCTCGGCTGTTTTTATCATTGGCCACTAAGGACTCTCATAATGATTTCACACGGTCCATGATTATAGGAGACCCATTCGTGCAACTAGCTTAAGTTGAGCACACATACGTTGCAGGGCTGTATCACAACACTCTGTTGCAAGACACATTCATCTTGCAGCTAACTACAACTGCAGATGCATTAAAATTTGAATGTATTTCTATGCTGTTTACATCATCGGCCATTATAGAGTCTCTCCTATGCATTTCACATGGTACTTGAATGTAGGAGACCCTTTTGTGCGTCAAGCTTATGGAACCACACATACATTGCAAGGCCCTATCTCAACACTCTGGTAGAAGAAATGTTCATCTAGCACCCCACTGCAAGAGTGGAAATACATTGTAATGTGCAGTCTTTTCTAGGCTGTTTTTATCATTGGGCACTGTGGAGTCTCGTATTGATTTGATACTTTCCATTATTGTAGGAGACCCGTTCATGCAACAAGCTTATGGAAAACGCCGTGCATTGCAGGGCGGCATCTTAACACTCAGGGGTAAGTAACTTTCATCTAGCACCTAACTACAGGAGTGGAGAGGCATGATAATGTGCAGTCTTTTCTCGGCTGTTTTTATCATTGGCCACTAAGGACACTCATATTGATTTCACACGGTCCATGATTATAGGAGACCCAGTCGTGCAACAAGCTTAAGTGACCAAACATACATTGCAGGGCCATATCTGAACACTCTGTTGCAAGACACATTCATCTTGCAGCTAACTACAAGACTGCAGATGCATTAAAATTTGCATATATTTCTATGCTGTTTTCACCATTGGCCATTATTGAGTCTCTCATATGGATTTCACACGTTCCATGATTGTAGTCGACCCTTTTGTGTGTTAAGCTTATGGAACCACACATATATTGCAGGGCCATATCTCAACACTCTGGTGCAATATACTTTCATCTAGCTCCTAATTCCAAGAGTGGAGAGGCATGATAATGTGCAGTCTTTTCTAGGCTGTTTTTAAAATTGGCCACTATGGACTCTCATATGGATTTCACACGTTCTATGATTGTAGACGACCCTTATGTGTGTCAAGCTTATGGAACCCCACATATATTGCAGGGCCATATATCAACACTCTGGTGCAATAAACTTTCATCTAGCTCCTAACTACAAGAGTGGAGAGGCATGATAATGTGCAGTCTTTTCTCGGCTGTTTTTATCATTGGCCACTAAGGACTCTCATAATGATTTCACACGGTCCATGATTATAGGAGACCCATTCGTGCAACTAGCGTAAGTGACCACACAGACATTGCTGGGCCGTATCTGAACACTCTTTTGCAAGACACATTCATCTTGCAGCTAACTACAACTGCAGATGCATTAAAATTTGCATATATTTCTATGCTGTTTACATCATCGGCCATTATAGAGTCTCTCATATGCATTTCACATGGTACTTGAATGTAGGAGACACTTTTGTGCGTCAAGCTTATGGAACCACACATACATTGCAAGGCCCTATCTCAACACTCTGGTAGAAGAAATGTTCATCTAGCACCTAACTACAAGAGTGGAAATACATTGTAATGTAAAGTCTTTTCTAGGCTTTTTTTATCATTGGCCACTATGGACTCTCATATTGATTTCACATGGTCCATGATTGTAGGAGACCCTTTCGTGCAACAAGCTTAAGTGACCCCACATTGCAGGGCCATATCTATAACTACAAGAGTGGAGAGGCATGATAATGTGCAGTCTTTTCTCGGCTGTTTTTATCATTGGCCACTAAGGACTCTCATAATGATTTCACACGGTCCATGATTATAGGAGACCCATTCGTGCAACTAGCTTAAGTTGAGCACACATACGTTGCAGGGCTGTATCACAACACTCTGTTGCAAGACACATTCATCTTGCAGCTAACTACAACTGCAGATGCATTAAAATTTGAATGTATTTCTATGCTGTTTACATCATCGGCCATTATAGAGTCTCTCCTATGCATTTCACATGGTACTTGAATGTAGGAGACCCTTTTGTGCGTCAAGCTTATGGAACCACACATACATTGCAAGGCCCTATCTCAACACTCTGGTAGAAGAAATGTTCATCTAGCACCCCACTGCAAGAGTGGAAATACATTGTAATGTGCAGTCTTTTCTAGGCTGTTTTTATCATTGGGCACTGTGGAGTCTCGTATTGATTTGATACTTTCCATTATTGTAGGAGACCCGTTCATGCAACAAGCTTATGGAAAACGCCGTGCATTGCAGGGCGGCATCTTAACACTCAGGGGTAAGTAACTTTCATCTAGCACCTAACTACAGGAGTGGAGAGGCATGATAATGTGCAGTCTTTTCTCGGCTGTTTTTATCATTGGCCACTAAGGACACTCATATTGATTTCACACGGTCCATGATTATAGGAGACCCAGTCGTGCGACAAGCTTAAGTGACCAAACATACATTGCAGGGCCATATCTGAACACTCTGTTGCAAGACACATTCATCTTGCAGCTAACTACAAGACTGCAGATGCATTAAAATTTGCATATATTTCTATGCTGTTTTCACCATTGGCCATTATTGAGTCTCTCATATGGATTTCACACGTTCCATGATTGTAGTCGACCCTTTTGTGTGTTAAGCTTATGGAACCACACATATATTGCAGGGCCATATCTCAACACTCTGGTGCAATATACTTTCATCTAGCTCCTAATTCCAAGAGTGGAGAGGCATGATAATGTGCAGTCTTTTCTAGGCTGTTTTTAAAATTGGCCACTATGGACTCTCATATGGATTTCACACGTTCTATGATTGTAGACGACCCTTATGTGTGTCAAGCTTATGGAACCCCACATATATTGCAGGGCCATATATCAACACTCTGGTGCAATAAACTTTCATCTAGCTCCTAACTACAAGAGTGGAGAGGCATGATAATGTGCAGTCTTTTCTCGGCTGTTTTTATCATTGGCCACTAAGGACTCTCATAATGATTTCACACGGTCCATGATTATAGGAGACCCATTCGTGCAACTAGCGTAAGTGACCACACAGACATTGCTGGGCCGTATCTGAACACTCTTTTGCAAGACACATTCATCTTGCAGCTAACTACAACTGCAGATGCATTAAAATTTGCATATATTTCTATGCTGTTTACATCATCGGCCATTATAGAGTCTCTCATATGCATTTCACATGGTACTTGAATGTAGGAGACACTTTTGTGCGTCAAGCTTATGGAACCACACATACATTGCAAGGCCCTATCTCAACACTCTGGTAGAAGAAATGTTCATCTAGCACCTAACTACAAGAGTGGAAATACATTGTAATGTAAAGTCTTTTCTAGGCTTTTTTTATCATTGGCCACTATGGACTCTCATATTGATTTCACATGGTCCATGATTGTAGGAGACCCTTTCGTGCAACAAGCTTAAGTGACCCCACATTGCAGGGCCATATCTATAACTACAAGAGTGGAGAGGCATGATAATGTGCAGTCTTTTCTCGGCTGTTTTTATCATTGGCCACTAAGGACTCTCATAATGATTTCACACGGTCCATGATTATAGGAGACCCATTCGTGCAACTAGCTTAAGTTGAGCACACATACGTTGCAGGGCTGTATCACAACACTCTGTTGCAAGACACATTCATCTTGCAGCTAACTACAACTGCAGATGCATTAAAATTTGAATGTATTTCTATGCTGTTTACATCATCGGCCATTATAGAGTCTCTCCTATGCATTTCACATGGTACTTGAATGTAGGAGACCCTTTTGTGCGTCAAGCTTATGGAACCACACATACATTGCAAGGCCCTATCTCAACACTCTGGTAGAAGAAATGTTCATCTAGCACCCCACTGCAAGAGTGGAAATACATTGTAATGTGCAGTCTTTTCTAGGCTGTTTTTATCATTGGGCACTGTGGAGTCTCGTATTGATTTGATACTTTCCATTATTGTAGGAGACCCGTTCATGCAACAAGCTTATGGAAAACGCCGTGCATTGCAGGGCGGCATCTTAACACTCAGGGGTAAGTAACTTTCATCTAGCACCTAACTACAGGAGTGGAGAGGCATGATAATGTGCAGTCTTTTCTCGGCTGTTTTTATCATTGGCCACTAAGGACACTCATATTGATTTCACACGGTCCATGATTATAGGAGACCCAGTCGTGCAACAAGCTTAAGTGACCAAACATACATTGCAGGGCCATATCTGAACACTCTGTTGCAAGACACATTCATCTTGCAGCTAACTACAAGACTGCAGATGCATTAAAATTTGCATATATTTCTATGCTGTTTTCACCATTGGCCATTATTGAGTCTCTCATATGGATTTCACACGTTCCATGATTGTAGTCGACCCTTTTGTGTGTTAAGCTTATGGAACCACACATATATTGCAGGGCCATATCTCAACACTCTGGTGCAATATACTTTCATCTAGCTCCTAATTCCAAGAGTGGAGAGGCATGATAATGTGCAGTCTTTTCTAGGCTGTTTTTAAAATTGGCCACTATGGACTCTCATATGGATTTCACACGTTCTATGATTGTAGACGACCCTTATGTGTGTCAAGCTTATGGAACCCCACATATATTGCAGGGCCATATATCAACACTCTGGTGCAATAAACTTTCATCTAGCTCCTAACTACAAGAGTGGAGAGGCATGATAATGTGCAGTCTTTTCTCGGCTGTTTTTATCATTGGCCACTAAGGACTCTCATAATGATTTCACACGGTCCATGATTATAGGAGACCCATTCGTGCAACTAGCGTAAGTGACCACACAGACATTGCTGGGCCGTATCTGAACCCTCTTTTGCAAGACACATTCATCTTGCAGCTAACTACAAGACTGCAGATGCATTAAAATTTGCATATATTTCTATGCTGTTTACATCATTGGCCATTATAGAGTCTCTCATATGGGTTTCACATGGTACATGAATGTAGGAGACACTTTTGTGCGTCAAGCTTATGGAACCACACATACATTGCAGGGCCATATCTCAACACTCTGGTAGAAGAAATGTTCATCTAGCACCTAACTACAAGAGTGGAAATACATTGTAATGTAAAGTCTTTTCTAGGCTCTTTTTATCATTGGCCACTATGGACTCTCATATTGATTTCACATGGTCCATGATTGTAGGAGACCCTTTCGTGCAACAAGCTTAAGTGACCCCACATTGCAGGGCCATATCTATAACTACAAGAGTGGAGAGGTATGATAATGTGTATTCTTTTCTCGGCTGTTTTTATCATTGGCCACTAAGGACTCTCATAATGATTTCACACGGTCCATGATTATAGGAGACCCATTCGTGCAACTACCTTAAGTTGACCACACATACATTGCAGGGCCGTATCTGAACACTCTTTTGCAAGACACATTCATCTTGCAGCTAACTACAACTGCAGATGCATTAAAATTTGCATATATTTCTATGCTGTTTACATCATCGGCCATTATAGAGTCTCTCATATGCATTTCACATGGTACTTGAATGTAGGAGACACTTTTGTGCGTCAAGCTTATGGAACCACACATACATTGCAAGGCCCTATCTCAACACTCTGGTAGAAGAAATGTTCATCTAGCACCTAACTACAAGAGTGGAAATACATTGTAATGTAAAGTCTTTTCTAGGCTTTTTTTATCATTGGCCACTATGGACTCTCATATTGATTTCACATGGTCCATGATTGTAGGAGACCCTTTCGTGCAACAAGCTTAAGTGACCCCACATTGCAGGGCCATATCTATAACTACAAGAGTGGAGAGGCATGATAATGTGCAGTCTTTTCTCGGCTGTTTTTATCATTGGCCACTAAGGACTCTCATAATGATTTCACACGGTCCATGATTATAGGAGACCCATTCGTGCAACTAGCTTAAGTTGAGCACACATACGTTGCAGGGCTGTATCACAACACTCTGTTGCAAGACACATTCATCTTGCAGCTAACTACAACTGCAGATGCATTAAAATTTGAATGTATTTCTATGCTGTTTACATCATCGGCCATTATAGAGTCTCTCCTATGCATTTCACATGGTACTTGAATGTAGGAGACCCTTTTGTGCGTCAAGCTTATGGAACCACACATACATTGCAAGGCCCTATCTCAACACTCTGGTAGAAGAAATGTTCATCTAGCACCCCACTGCAAGAGTGGAAATACATTGTAATGTGCAGTCTTTTCTAGGCTGTTTTTATCATTGGGCACTGTGGAGTCTCGTATTGATTTGATACTTTCCATTATTGTAGGAGACCCGTTCATGCAACAAGCTTATGGAAAACGCCGTGCATTGCAGGGCGGCATCTTAACACTCAGGGGTAAGTAACTTTCATCTAGCACCTAACTACAGGAGTGGAGAGGCATGATAATGTGCAGTCTTTTCTCGGCTGTTTTTATCATTGGCCACTAAGGACACTCATATTGATTTCACACGGTCCATGATTATAGGAGACCCAGTCGTGCAACAAGCTTAAGTGACCAAACATACATTGCAGGGCCATATCTGAACACTCTGTTGCAAGACACATTCATCTTGCAGCTAACTACAAGACTGCAGATGCATTAAAATTTGCATATATTTCTATGCTGTTTTCACCATTGGCCATTATTGAGTCTCTCATATGGATTTCACACGTTCCATGATTGTAGTCGACCCTTTTGTGTGTTAAGCTTATGGAACCCCACATATATTGCAGGGCCATATATCAACACTCTGGTGCAATAAACTTTCATCTAGCTCCTAACTACAAGAGTGGAGAGGCATGATAATGTGCTGTCTTTTCTCGGCTGTTTTTATCATTGGCCACTAAGGACTCTCATAATGATTTCACACGGTCCATGATTATAGGAGACCCATTCGTGCAACTAGCGTAAGTGACCACACAGACATTGCTGGGCCGTATCTGAACCCTCTTTTGCAAGACACATTCATCTTGCAGCTAACTACAAGACTGCAGATGCATTAAAATTTGCATATATTTCTATGCTGTTTACATCATTGGCCATTATAGAGTCTCTCATATGGGTTTCACATGGTACATGAATGTAGGAGACACTTTTGTGCGTCAAGCTTATGGAACCACACATACATTGCAGGGCCATATCTCAACACTCTGGTAGAAGAAATGTTCATCTAGCACCTAACTACAAGAGTGGAAATACATTGTAATGTAAAGTCTTTTCTAGGCTCTTTTTATCATTGGCCACTATGGACTCTCATATTGATTTCACATGGTCCATGATTGTAGGAGACCCTTTCGTGCAACAAGCTTAAGTGACCCCACATTGCAGGGCCATATCTATAACTACAAGAGTGGAGAGGTATGATAATGTGTATTCTTTTCTCGGCTGTTTTTATCATTGGCCACTAAGGACTCTCATAATGATTTCACACGGTCCATGATTATAGGAGACCCATTCGTGCAACTAGCTTAAGTTGACCACACATACATTGCAGGGCCGTATCTGAACACTCTTTTGCAAGACACATTCATCTTGCAGCTAACTACAACTGCAGATGCATTAAAATTTGCATATATTTCTATGCTGTTTACATCATCGGCCATTATAGAGTCTCTCATATGCATTTCACATGGTACTTGAATGTAGGAGACACTTTTGTGCGTCAAGCTTATGGAACCACACATACATTGCAAGGCCCTATCTCAACACTCTGGTAGAAGAAATGTTCATCTAGCACCTAACTACAAGAGTGGAAATACATTGTAATGTAAAGTCTTTTCTAGGCTTTTTTTATCATTGGCCACTATGGACTCTCATATTGATTTCACATGGTCCATGATTGTAGGAGACCCTTTCGTGCAACAAGCTTAAGTGACCCCACATTGCAGGGCCATATCTATAACTACAAGAGTGGAGAGGCATGATAATGTGCAGTCTTTTCTCGGCTGTTTTTATCATTGGCCACTAAGGACTCTCATAATGATTTCACACGGTCCATGATTATAGGAGACCCATTCGTGCAACTAGCTTAAGTTGAGCACACATACGTTGCAGGGCTGTATCACAACACTCTGTTGCAAGACACATTCATCTTGCAGCTAACTACAACTGCAGATGCATTAAAATTTGAATGTATTTCTATGCTGTTTACATCATCGGCCATTATAGAGTCTCTTCTATGCATTTCACATGGTACTTGAATGTAGGAGACCCTTTTGTGCGTCAAGCTTATGGAACCACACATACATTGCAAGGCCCTATCTCAACACTCTGGTAGAAGAAATGTTCATCTAGCACCCCACTGCAAGAGTGGAAATACATTGTAATGTGCAGTCTTTTCTAGGCTGTTTTTATCATTGGGCACTGTGGAGTCTCGTATTGATTTGATACTTTCCATTATTGTAGGAGACCCGTTCATGCAACAAGCTTATGGAAAACGCCGTGCATTGCAGGGCGGCATCTTAACACTCAGGGGTAAGTAACTTTCATCTAGCACCTAACTACAGGAGTGGAGAGGCATGATAATGTGCAGTCTTTTCTCGGCTGTTTTTATCATTGGCCACTAAGGACACTCATATTGATTTCACACGGTCCATGATTATAGGAGACCCAGTCGTGCAACAAGCTTAAGTGACCAAACATACATTGCAGGGCCATATCTGAACACTCTGTTGCAAGACACATTCATCTTGCAGCTAACTACAAGACTGCAGATGCATTAAAATTTGCATATATTTCTATGCTGTTTTCACCATTGGCCATTATTGAGTCTCTCATATGGATTTCACACGTTCCATGATTGTAGTCGACCCTTTTGTGTGTTAAGCTTATGGAACCACACATATATTGCAGGGCCATATCTCAACACTCTGGTGCAATATACTTTCATCTAGCTCCTAATTCCAAGAGTGGAGAGGCATGATAATGTGCAGTCTTTTCTAGGCTGTTTTTAAAATTGGCCACTATGGACTCTCATATGGATTTCACACGTTCTATGATTGTAGACGACCCTTATGTGTGTCAAGCTTATGGAACCCCACATATATTGCAGGGCCATATATCAACACTCTGGTGCAATAAACTTTCATCTAGCTCCTAACTACAAGAGTGGAGAGGCATGATAATGTGCAGTCTTTTCTCGGCTGTTTTTATCATTGGCCACTAAGGACTCTCATAATGATTTCACACGGTCCATGATTATAGGAGACCCATTCGTGCAACTAGCGTAAGTGACCACACAGACATTGCTGGGCCGTATCTGAACCCTCTTTTGCAAGACACATTCATCTTGCAGCTAACTACAAGACTGCAGATGCATTAAAATTTGCATATATTTCTATGCTGTTTACATCATTGGCCATTATAGAGTCTCTCATATGGGTTTCACATGGTACATGAATGTAGGAGACACTTTTGTGCGTCAAGCTTATGGAACCACACATACATTGCAGGGCCATATCTCAACACTCTGGTAGAAGAAATGTTCATCTAGCACCTAACTACAAGAGTGGAAATACATTGTAATGTAAAGTCTTTTCTAGGCTCTTTTTATCATTGGCCACTATGGACTCTCATATTGATTTCACATGGTCCATGATTGTAGGAGACCCTTTCGTGCAACAAGCTTAAGTGACCCCACATTGCAGGGCCATATCTATAACTACAAGAGTGGAGAGGTATGATAATGTGTATTCTTTTCTCGGCTGTTTTTATCATTGGCCACTAAGGACTCTCATAATGATTTCACACGGTCCATGATTATAGGAGACCCATTCGTGCAACTACCTTAAGTTGACCACACATACATTGCAGGGCCGTATCTGAACACTCTTTTGCAAGACACATTCATCTTGCAGCTAACTACAACTGCAGATGCATTAAAATTTGCATATATTTCTATGCTGTTTACATCATCGGCCATTATAGAGTCTCTCATATGCATTTCACATGGTACTTGAATGTAGGAGACACTTTTGTGCGTCAAGCTTATGGAACCACACATACATTGCAAGGCCCTATCTCAACACTCTGGTAGAAGAAATGTTCATCTAGCACCTAACTACAAGAGTGGAAATACATTGTAATGTAAAGTCTTTTCTAGGCTTTTTTTATCATTGGCCACTATGGACTCTCATATTGATTTCACATGGTCCATGATTGTAGGAGACCCTTTCGTGCAACAAGCTTAAGTGACCCCACATTGCAGGGCCATATCTATAACTACAAGAGTGGAGAGGCATGATAATGTGCAGTCTTTTCTCGGCTGTTTTTATCATTGGCCACTAAGGACTCTCATAATGATTTCACACGGTCCATGATTATAGGAGACCCATTCGTGCAACTAGCTTAAGTTGAGCACACATACGTTGCAGGGCTGTATCACAACACTCTGTTGCAAGACACATTCATCTTGCAGCTAACTACAACTGCAGATGCATTAAAATTTGAATGTATTTCTATGCTGTTTACATCATCGGCCATTATAGAGTCTCTCCTATGCATTTCACATGGTACTTGAATGTAGGAGACCCTTTTGTGCGTCAAGCTTATGGAACCACACATACATTGCAAGGCCCTATCTCAACACTCTGGTAGAAGAAATGTTCATCTAGCACCCCACTGCAAGAGTGGAAATACATTGTAATGTGCAGTCTTTTCTAGGCTGTTTTTATCATTGGGCACTGTGGAGTCTCGTATTGATTTGATACTTTCCATTATTGTAGGAGACCCGTTCATGCAACAAGCTTATGGAAAACGCCGTGCATTGCAGGGCGGCATCTTAACACTCAGGGGTAAGTAACTTTCATCTAGCACCTAACTACAGGAGTGGAGAGGCATGATAATGTGCAGTCTTTTCTCGGCTGTTTTTATCATTGGCCACTAAGGACACTCATATTGATTTCACACGGTCCATGATTATAGGAGACCCAGTCGTGCAACAAGCTTAAGTGACCAAACATACATTGCAGGGCCATATCTGAACACTCTGTTGCAAGACACATTCATCTTGCAGCTAACTACAAGACTGCAGATGCATTAAAATTTGCATATATTTCTATGCTGTTTTCACCATTGGCCATTATTGAGTCTCTCATATGGATTTCACACGTTCCATGATTGTAGTCGACCCTTTTGTGTGTTAAGCTTATGGAACCACACATATATTGCAGGGCCATATCTCAACACTCTGGTGCAATATACTTTCATCTAGCTCCTAATTCCAAGAGTGGAGAGGCATGATAATGTGCAGTCTTTTCTAGGCTGTTTTTAAAATTGGCCACTATGGACTCTCATATGGATTTCACACGTTCTATGATTGTAGACGACCCTTATGTGTGTCAAGCTTATGGAACCCCACATATATTGCAGGGCCATATATCAACACTCTGGTGCAATAAACTTTCATCTAGCTCCTAACTACAAGAGTGGAGAGGCATGATAATGTGCTGTCTTTTCTCGGCTGTTTTTATCATTGGCCACTAAGGACTCTCATAATGATTTCACACGGTCCATGATTATAGGAGACCCATTCGTGCAACTAGCGTAAGTGACCACACAGACATTGCTGGGCCGTATCTGAACCCTCTTTTGCAAGACACATTCATCTTGCAGCTAACTACAAGACTGCAGATGCATTAAAATTTGCATATATTTCTATGCTGTTTACATCATTGGCCATTATAGAGTCTCTCATATGGGTTTCACATGGTACATGAATGTAGGAGACACTTTTGTGCGTCAAGCTTATGGAACCACACATACATTGCAGGGCCATATCTCAACACTCTGGTAGAAGAAATGTTCATCTAGCACCTAACTACAAGAGTGGAAATACATTGTAATGTAAAGTCTTTTCTAGGCTCTTTTTATCATTGGCCACTATGGACTCTCATATTGATTTCACATGGTCCATGATTGTAGGAGACCCTTTCGTGCAACAAGCTTAAGTGACCCCACATTGCAGGGCCATATCTATAACTACAAGAGTGGAGAGGTATGATAATGTGTATTCTTTTCTCGGCTGTTTTTATCATTGGCCACTAAGGACTCTCATAATGATTTCACACGGTCCATGATTATAGGAGACCCATTCGTGCAACTAGCTTAAGTTGACCACACATACATTGCAGGGCCGTATCTGAACACTCTTTTGCAAGACACATTCATCTTGCAGCTAACTACAACTGCAGATGCATTAAAATTTGCATATATTTCTATGCTGTTTACATCATCGGCCATTATAGAGTCTCTCATATGCATTTCACATGGTACTTGAATGTAGGAGACACTTTTGTGCGTCAAGCTTATGGAACCACACATACATTGCAAGGCCCTATCTCAACACTCTGGTAGAAGAAATGTTCATCTAGCACCTAACTACAAGAGTGGAAATACATTGTAATGTAAAGTCTTTTCTAGGCTTTTTTTATCATTGGCCACTATGGACTCTCATATTGATTTCACATGGTCCATGATTGTAGGAGACCCTTTCGTGCAACAAGCTTAAGTGACCCCACATTGCAGGGCCATATCTATAACTACAAGAGTGGAGAGGCATGATAATGTGCAGTCTTTTCTCGGCTGTTTTTATCATTGGCCACTAAGGACTCTCATAATGATTTCACACGGTCCATGATTATAGGAGACCCATTCGTGCAACTAGCTTAAGTTGAGCACACATACGTTGCAGGGCTGTATCACAACACTCTGTTGCAAGACACATTCATCTTGCAGCTAACTACAACTGCAGATGCATTAAAATTTGAATGTATTTCTATGCTGTTTACATCATCGGCCATTATAGAGTCTCTTCTATGCATTTCACATGGTACTTGAATGTAGGAGACCCTTTTGTGCGTCAAGCTTATGGAACCACACATACATTGCAAGGCCCTATCTCAACACTCTGGTAGAAGAAATGTTCATCTAGCACCCCACTGCAAGAGTGGAAATACATTGTAATGTGCAGTCTTTTCTAGGCTGTTTTTATCATTGGGCACTGTGGAGTCTCGTATTGATTTGATACTTTCCATTATTGTAGGAGACCCGTTCATGCAACAAGCTTATGGAAAACGCCGTGCATTGCAGGGCGGCATCTTAACACTCAGGGGTAAGTAACTTTCATCTAGCACCTAACTACAGGAGTGGAGAGGCATGATAATGTGCAGTCTTTTCTCGGCTGTTTTTATCATTGGCCACTAAGGACACTCATATTGATTTCACACGGTCCATGATTATAGGAGACCCAGTCGTGCAACAAGCTTAAGTGACCAAACATACATTGCAGGGCCATATCTGAACACTCTGTTGCAAGACACATTCATCTTGCAGCTAACTACAAGACTGCAGATGCATTAAAATTTGCATATATTTCTATGCTGTTTTCACCATTGGCCATTATTGAGTCTCTCATATGGATTTCACACGTTCCATGATTGTAGTCGACCCTTTTGTGTGTTAAGCTTATGGAACCACACATATATTGCAGGGCCATATCTCAACACTCTGGTGCAATATACTTTCATCTAGCTCCTAATTCCAAGAGTGGAGAGGCATGATAATGTGCAGTCTTTTCTAGGCTGTTTTTAAAATTGGCCACTATGGACTCTCATATGGATTTCACACGTTCTATGATTGTAGACGACCCTTATGTGTGTCAAGCTTATGGAACCCCACATATATTGCAGGGCCATATATCAACACTCTGGTGCAATAAACTTTCATCTAGCTCCTAACTACAAGAGTGGAGAGGCATGATAATGTGCAGTCTTTTCTCGGCTGTTTTTATCATTGGCCACTAAGGACTCTCATAATGATTTCACACGGTCCATGATTATAGGAGACCCATTCGTGCAACTAGCGTAAGTGACCACACAGACATTGCTGGGCCGTATCTGAACCCTCTTTTGCAAGACACATTCATCTTGCAGCTAACTACAAGACTGCAGATGCATTAAAATTTGCATATATTTCTATGCTGTTTACATCATTGGCCATTATAGAGTCTCTCATATGGGTTTCACATGGTACATGAATGTAGGAGACACTTTTGTGCGTCAAGCTTATGGAACCACACATACATTGCAGGGCCATATCTCAACACTCTGGTAGAAGAAATGTTCATCTAGCACCTAACTACAAGAGTGGAAATACATTGTAATGTAAAGTCTTTTCTAGGCTCTTTTTATCATTGGCCACTATGGACTCTCATATTGATTTCACATGGTCCATGATTGTAGGAGACCCTTTCGTGCAACAAGCTTAAGTGACCCCACATTGCAGGGCCATATCTATAACTACAAGAGTGGAGAGGTATGATAATGTGTATTCTTTTCTCGGCTGTTTTTATCATTGGCCACTAAGGACTCTCATAATGATTTCACACGGTCCATGATTATAGGAGACCCATTCGTGCAACTACCTTAAGTTGACCACACATACATTGCAGGGCCGTATCTGAACACTCTTTTGCAAGACACATTCATCTTGCAGCTAACTACAACTGCAGATGCATTAAAATTTGCATATATTTCTATGCTGTTTACATCATCGGCCATTATAGAGTCTCTCATATGCATTTCACATGGTACTTGAATGTAGGAGACACTTTTGTGCGTCAAGCTTATGGAACCACACATACATTGCAAGGCCCTATCTCAACACTCTGGTAGAAGAAATGTTCATCTAGCACCTAACTACAAGAGTGGAAATACATTGTAATGTAAAGTCTTTTCTAGGCTTTTTTTATCATTGGCCACTATGGACTCTCATATTGATTTCACATGGTCCATGATTGTAGGAGACCCTTTCGTGCAACAAGCTTAAGTGACCCCACATTGCAGGGCCATATCTATAACTACAAGAGTGGAGAGGCATGATAATGTGCAGTCTTTTCTCGGCTGTTTTTATCATTGGCCACTAAGGACTCTCATAATGATTTCACACGGTCCATGATTATAGGAGACCCATTCGTGCAACTAGCTTAAGTTGAGCACACATACGTTGCAGGGCTGTATCACAACACTCTGTTGCAAGACACATTCATCTTGCAGCTAACTACAACTGCAGATGCATTAAAATTTGAATGTATTTCTATGCTGTTTACATCATCGGCCATTATAGAGTCTCTCCTATGCATTTCACATGGTACTTGAATGTAGGAGACCCTTTTGTGCGTCAAGCTTATGGAACCACACATACATTGCAAGGCCCTATCTCAACACTCTGGTAGAAGAAATGTTCATCTAGCACCCCACTGCAAGAGTGGAAATACATTGTAATGTGCAGTCTTTTCTAGGCTGTTTTTATCATTGGGCACTGTGGAGTCTCGTATTGATTTGATACTTTCCATTATTGTAGGAGACCCGTTCATGCAACAAGCTTATGGAAAACGCCGTGCATTGCAGGGCGGCATCTTAACACTCAGGGGTAAGTAACTTTCATCTAGCACCTAACTACAGGAGTGGAGAGGCATGATAATGTGCAGTCTTTTCTCGGCTGTTTTTATCATTGGCCACTAAGGACACTCATATTGATTTCACACGGTCCATGATTATAGGAGACCCAGTCGTGCAACAAGCTTAAGTGACCAAACATACATTGCAGGGCCATATCTGAACACTCTGTTGCAAGACACATTCATCTTGCAGCTAACTACAAGACTGCAGATGCATTAAAATTTGCATATATTTCTATGCTGTTTTCACCATTGGCCATTATTGAGTCTCTCATATGGATTTCACACGTTCCATGATTGTAGTCGACCCTTTTGTGTGTTAAGCTTATGGAACCACACATATATTGCAGGGCCATATCTCAACACTCTGGTGCAATATACTTTCATCTAGCTCCTAATTCCAAGAGTGGAGAGGCATGATAATGTGCAGTCTTTTCTAGGCTGTTTTTAAAATTGGCCACTATGGACTCTCATATGGATTTCACACGTTCTATGATTGTAGACGACCCTTATGTGTGTCAAGCTTATGGAACCCCACATATATTGCAGGGCCATATATCAACACTCTGGTGCAATAAACTTTCATCTAGCTCCTAACTACAAGAGTGGAGAGGCATGATAATGTGCAGTCTTTTCTCGGCTGTTTTTATCATTGGCCACTAAGGACTCTCATAATGATTTCACACGGTCCATGATTATAGGAGACCCATTCGTGCAACTAGCGTAAGTGACCACACAGACATTGCTGGGCCGTATCTGAACCCTCTTTTGCAAGACACATTCATCTTGCAGCTAACTACAAGACTGCAGATGCATTAAAATTTGCATATATTTCTATGCTGTTTACATCATTGGCCATTATAGAGTCTCTCATATGGGTTTCACATGGTACATGAATGTAGGAGACACTTTTGTGCGTCAAGCTTATGGAACCACACATACATTGCAGGGCCATATCTCAACACTCTGGTAGAAGAAATGTTCATCTAGCACCTAACTACAAGAGTGGAAATACATTGTAATGTAAAGTCTTTTCTAGGCTCTTTTTATCATTGGCCACTATGGACTCTCATATTGATTTCACATGGTCCATGATTGTAGGAGACCCTTTCGTGCAACAAGCTTAAGTGACCCCACATTGCAGGGCCATATCTATAACTACAAGAGTGGAGAGGTATGATAATGTGTATTCTTTTCTCGGCTGTTTTTATCATTGGCCACTAAGGACTCTCATAATGATTTCACACGGTCCATGATTATAGGAGACCCATTCGTGCAACTAGCTTAAGTTGACCACACATACATTGCAGGGCCGTATCTGAACACTCTTTTGCAAGACACATTCATCTTGCAGCTAACTACAACTGCAGATGCATTAAAATTTGCATATATTTCTATGCTGTTTACATCATCGGCCATTATAGAGTCTCTCATATGCATTTCACATGGTACTTGAATGTAGGAGACACTTTTGTGCGTCAAGCTTATGGAACCACACATACATTGCAAGGCCCTATCTCAACACTCTGGTAGAAGAAATGTTCATCTAGCACCTAACTACAAGAGTGGAAATACATTGTAATGTAAAGTCTTTTCTAGGCTTTTTTTATCATTGGCCACTATGGACTCTCATATTGATTTCACATGGTCCATGATTGTAGGAGACCCTTTCGTGCAACAAGCTTAAGTGACCCCACATTGCAGGGCCATATCTATAACTACAAGAGTGGAGAGGCATGATAATGTGCAGTCTTTTCTCGGCTGTTTTTATCATTGGCCACTAAGGACTCTCATAATGATTTCACACGGTCCATGATTATAGGAGACCCATTCGTGCAACTAGCTTAAGTTGAGCACACATACGTTGCAGGGCTGTATCACAACACTCTGTTGCAAGACACATTCATCTTGCAGCTAACTACAACTGCAGATGCATTAAAATTTGAATGTATTTCTATGCTGTTTACATCATCGGCCATTATAGAGTCTCTTCTATGCATTTCACATGGTACTTGAATGTAGGAGACCCTTTTGTGCGTCAAGCTTATGGAACCACACATACATTGCAAGGCCCTATCTCAACACTCTGGTAGAAGAAATGTTCATCTAGCACCCCACTGCAAGAGTGGAAATACATTGTAATGTGCAGTCTTTTCTAGGCTGTTTTTATCATTGGGCACTGTGGAGTCTCGTATTGATTTGATACTTTCCATTATTGTAGGAGACCCGTTCATGCAACAAGCTTATGGAAAACGCCGTGCATTGCAGGGCGGCATCTTAACACTCAGGGGTAAGTAACTTTCATCTAGCACCTAACTACAGGAGTGGAGAGGCATGATAATGTGCAGTCTTTTCTCGGCTGTTTTTATCATTGGCCACTAAGGACACTCATATTGATTTCACACGGTCCATGATTATAGGAGACCCAGTCGTGCAACAAGCTTAAGTGACCAAACATACATTGCAGGGCCATATCTGAACACTCTGTTGCAAGACACATTCATCTTGCAGCTAACTACAAGACTGCAGATGCATTAAAATTTGCATATATTTCTATGCTGTTTTCACCATTGGCCATTATTGAGTCTCTCATATGGATTTCACACGTTCCATGATTGTAGTCGACCCTTTTGTGTGTTAAGCTTATGGAACCACACATATATTGCAGGGCCATATCTCAACACTCTGGTGCAATATACTTTCATCTAGCTCCTAATTCCAAGAGTGGAGAGGCATGATAATGTGCAGTCTTTTCTAGGCTGTTTTTAAAATTGGCCACTATGGACTCTCATATGGATTTCACACGTTCTATGATTGTAGACGACCCTTATGTGTGTCAAGCTTATGGAACCCCACATATATTGCAGGGCCATATATCAACACTCTGGTGCAATAAACTTTCATCTAGCTCCTAACTACAAGAGTGGAGAGGCATGATAATGTGCAGTCTTTTCTCGGCTGTTTTTATCATTGGCCACTAAGGACTCTCATAATGATTTCACACGGTCCATGATTATAGGAGACCCATTCGTGCAACTAGCGTAAGTGACCACACAGACATTGCTGGGCCGTATCTGAACCCTCTTTTGCAAGACACATTCATCTTGCAGCTAACTACAAGACTGCAGATGCATTAAAATTTGCATATATTTCTATGCTGTTTACATCATTGGCCATTATAGAGTCTCTCATATGGGTTTCACATGGTACATGAATGTAGGAGACACTTTTGTGCGTCAAGCTTATGGAACCACACATACATTGCAGGGCCATATCTCAACACTCTGGTAGAAGAAATGTTCATCTAGCACCTAACTACAAGAGTGGAAATACATTGTAATGTAAAGTCTTTTCTAGGCTCTTTTTATCATTGGCCACTATGGACTCTCATATTGATTTCACATGGTCCATGATTGTAGGAGACCCTTTCATGCAACAAGCTTAAGTGACCCCACATTGCAGGGCCATATCTATAACTACAAGAGTGGAGAGGTATGATAATGTGTATTCTTTTCTCGGCTGTTTTTATCATTGGCCACTAAGGACTCTCATAATGATTTCACACGGTCCATGATTATAGGAGACCCATGCGTGCAACTAGCTTAAGTTGACCACACATACATTGCAGGGCCGTATCTGAACACTCTTTTGCAAGACACATTCATCTTGCAGCTAACTACAACTGCAGATGCATTAAAATTTGCATATATTTCTATGCTGTTTACATCATCGGCCATTATAGAGTCTCTCCTATGCATTTCACATGGTACTTGAATGTAGGAGACCCTTTTGTGCGTCAAGCTTATGGAACCACACATACATTGCAAGGCCCTATCTCAACACTCTGGTAGAAGAAATGTTCATCTAGCACCCCACTGCAAGAGTGGAAATACATTGTAATGTGCAGTCTTTTCTAGGCTGTTTTTATCATTGGGCACTGTGGAGTCTCGTATTGATTTGATACTTTCCATTATTGTAGGAGACCCGTTCATGCAACAAGCTTATGGAAAACGCCGTGCATTGCAGGGCGGCATCTTAACACTCAGGGGTAAGTAACTTTCATCTAGCACCTAACTACAGGAGTGGAGAGGCATGATAATGTGCAGTCTTTTCTCGGCTGTTTTTATCATTGGCCACTAAGGACACTCATATTGATTTCACACGGTCCATGATTATAGGAGACCCAGTCGTGCAACAAGCTTAAGTGACCAAACATACATTGCAGGGCCATATCTGAACACTCTGTTGCAAGACACATTCATCTTGCAGCTAACTACAAGACTGCAGATGCATTAAAATTTGCATATATTTCTATGCTGTTTTCACCATTGGCCATTATTGAGTCTCTCATATGGATTTCACACGTTCCATGATTGTAGTCGACCCTTTTGTGTGTTAAGCTTATGGAACCACACATATATTGCAGGGCCATATCTCAACACTCTGGTGCAATATACTTTCATCTAGCTCCTAATTCCAAGAGTGGAGAGGCATGATAATGTGCAGTCTTTTCTAGGCTGTTTTTAAAATTGGCCACTATGGACTCTCATATGGATTTCACACGTTCTATGATTGTAGACGACCCTTATGTGTGTCAAGCTTATGGAACCCCACATATATTGCAGGGCCATATATCAACACTCTGGTGCAATAAACTTTCATCTAGCTCCTAACTACAAGAGTGGAGAGGCATGATAATGTGCAGTCTTTTCTCGGCTGTTTTTATCATTGGCCACTAAGGACTCTCATAATGATTTCACACGGTCCATGATTATAGGAGACCCATTCGTGCAACTAGCGTAAGTGACCACACAGACATTGCTGGGCCGTATCTGAACCCTCTTTTGCAAGACACATTCATCTTGCAGCTAACTACAAGACTGCAGATGCATTAAAATTTGCATATATTTCTATGCTGTTTACATCATTGGCCATTATAGAGTCTCTCATATGGGTTTCACATGGTACATGAATGTAGGAGACACTTTTGTGCGTCAAGCTTATGGAACCACACATACATTGCAGGGCCATATCTCAACACTCTGGTAGAAGAAATGTTCATCTAGCACCTAACTACAAGAGTGGAAATACATTGTAATGTAAAGTCTTTTCTAGGCTCTTTTTATCATTGGCCACTATGGACTCTCATATTGATTTCACATGGTCCATGATTGTAGGAGACCCTTTCGTGCAACAAGCTTAAGTGACCCCACATTGCAGGGCCATATCTATAACTACAAGAGTGGAGAGGTATGATAATGTGTATTCTTTTCTCGGCTGTTTTTATCATTGGCCACTAAGGACTCTCATAATGATTTCACACGGTCCATGATTATAGGAGACCCATTCGTGCAACTACCTTAAGTTGACCACACATACATTGCAGGGCCGTATCTGAACACTCTTTTGCAAGACACATTCATCTTGCAGCTAACTACAACTGCAGATGCATTAAAATTTGCATATATTTCTATGCTGTTTACATCATCGGCCATTATAGAGTCTCTCATATGCATTTCACATGGTACTTGAATGTAGGAGACACTTTTGTGCGTCAAGCTTATGGAACCACACATACATTGCAAGGCCCTATCTCAACACTCTGGTAGAAGAAATGTTCATCTAGCACCTAACTACAAGAGTGGAAATACATTGTAATGTAAAGTCTTTTCTAGGCTTTTTTTATCATTGGCCACTATGGACTCTCATATTGATTTCACATGGTCCATGATTGTAGGAGACCCTTTCGTGCAACAAGCTTAAGTGACCCCACATTGCAGGGCCATATCTATAACTACAAGAGTGGAGAGGCATGATAATGTGCAGTCTTTTCTCGGCTGTTTTTATCATTGGCCACTAAGGACTCTCATAATGATTTCACACGGTCCATGATTATAGGAGACCCATTCGTGCAACTAGCTTAAGTTGAGCACACATACGTTGCAGGGCTGTATCACAACACTCTGTTGCAAGACACATTCATCTTGCAGCTAACTACAACTGCAGATGCATTAAAATTTGAATGTATTTCTATGCTGTTTACATCATCGGCCATTATAGAGTCTCTCCTATGCATTTCACATGGTACTTGAATGTAGGAGACCCTTTTGTGCGTCAAGCTTATGGAACCACACATACATTGCAAGGCCCTATCTCAACACTCTGGTAGAAGAAATGTTCATCTAGCACCCCACTGCAAGAGTGGAAATACATTGTAATGTGCAGTCTTTTCTAGGCTGTTTTTATCATTGGGCACTGTGGAGTCTCGTATTGATTTGATACTTTCCATTATTGTAGGAGACCCGTTCATGCAACAAGCTTATGGAAAACGCCGTGCATTGCAGGGCGGCATCTTAACACTCAGGGGTAAGTAACTTTCATCTAGCACCTAACTACAGGAGTGGAGAGGCATGATAATGTGCAGTCTTTTCTCGGCTGTTTTTATCATTGGCCACTAAGGACACTCATATTGATTTCACACGGTCCATGATTATAGGAGACCCAGTCGTGCAACAAGCTTAAGTGACCAAACATACATTGCAGGGCCATATCTGAACACTCTGTTGCAAGACACATTCATCTTGCAGCTAACTACAAGACTGCAGATGCATTAAAATTTGCATATATTTCTATGCTGTTTTCACCATTGGCCATTATTGAGTCTCTCATATGGATTTCACACGTTCCATGATTGTAGTCGACCCTTTTGTGTGTTAAGCTTATGGAACCACACATATATTGCAGGGCCATATCTCAACACTCTGGTGCAATATACTTTCATCTAGCTCCTAATTCCAAGAGTGGAGAGGCATGATAATGTGCAGTCTTTTCTAGGCTGTTTTTAAAATTGGCCACTATGGACTCTCATATGGATTTCACACGTTCTATGATTGTAGACGACCCTTATGTGTGTCAAGCTTATGGAACCCCACATATATTGCAGGGCCATATATCAACACTCTGGTGCAATAAACTTTCATCTAGCTCCTAACTACAAGAGTGGAGAGGCATGATAATGTGCAGTCTTTTCTCGGCTGTTTTTATCATTGGCCACTAAGGACTCTCATAATGATTTCACACGGTCCATGATTATAGGAGACCCATTCGTGCAACTAGCGTAAGTGACCACACAGACATTGCTGGGCCGTATCTGAACCCTCTTTTGCAAGACACATTCATCTTGCAGCTAACTACAAGACTGCAGATGCATTAAAATTTGCATATATTTCTATGCTGTTTACATCATTGGCCATTATAGAGTCTCTCAAATGGGTTTCACATGGTACATGAATGTAGGAGACACTTTTGTGCGTCAAGCTTATGGAACCACACATACATTGCAGGGCCATATCTCAACACTCTGGTAGAAGAAATGTTCATCTAGCACCTAACTACAAGAGTGGAAATACATTGTAATGTAAAGTCTTTTCTAGGCTCTTTTTATCATTGGCCACTATGGACTCTCATATTGATTTCACATGGTCCATGATTGTAGGAGACCCTTTCGTGCAACAAGCTTAAGTGACCCCACATTGCAGGGCCATATCTATAACTACAAGAGTGGAGAGGTATGATAATGTGTATTCTTTTCTCGGCTGTTTTTATCATTGGCCACTAAGGACTCTCATAATGATTTCACACGGTCCATGATTATAGGAGACCCATTCGTGCAACTACCTTAAGTTGACCACACATACATTGCAGGGCCGTATCTGAACACTCTTTTGCAAGACACATTCATCTTGCAGCTAACTACAACTGCAGATGCATTAAAATTTGCATATATTTCTATGCTGTTTACATCATCGGCCATTATAGAGTCTCTCATATGCATTTCACATGGTACTTGAATGTAGGAGACACTTTTGTGCGTCAAGCTTATGGAACCACACATACATTGCAAGGCCCTATCTCAACACTCTGGTAGAAGAAATGTTCATCTAGCACCTAACTACAAGAGTGGAAATACATTGTAATGTAAAGTCTTTTCTAGGCTTTTTTTATCATTGGCCACTATGGACTCTCATATTGATTTCACATGGTCCATGATTGTAGGAGACCCTTTCGTGCAACAAGCTTAAGTGACCCCACATTGCAGGGCCATATCTATAACTACAAGAGTGGAGAGGCATGATAATGTGCAGTCTTTTCTCGGCTGTTTTTATCATTGGCCACTAAGGACTCTCATAATGATTTCACACGGTCCATGATTATAGGAGACCCATTCGTGCAACTAGCTTAAGTTGAGCACACATACGTTGCAGGGCTGTATCACAACACTCTGTTGCAAGACACATTCATCTTGCAGCTAACTACAACTGCAGATGCATTAAAATTTGAATGTATTTCTATGCTGTTTACATCATCGGCCATTATAGAGTCTCTCCTATGCATTTCACATGGTACTTGAATGTAGGAGACCCTTTTGTGCGTCAAGCTTATGGAACCACACATACATTGCAAGGCCCTATCTCAACACTCTGGTAGAAGAAATGTTCATCTAGCACCCCACTGCAAGAGTGGAAATACATTGTAATGTGCAGTCTTTTCTAGGCTGTTTTTATCATTGGGCACTGTGGAGTCTCGTATTGATTTGATACTTTCCATTATTGTAGGAGACCCGTTCATGCAACAAGCTTATGGAAAACGCCGTGCATTGCAGGGCGGCATCTTAACACTCAGGGGTAAGTAACTTTCATCTAGCACCTAACTACAGGAGTGG
Source organism: Cryptoblepharus egeriae (assembly GCA_030015325.1). NCBI lineage: Eukaryota > Metazoa > Chordata > Lepidosauria > Squamata > Scincidae > Cryptoblepharus > Cryptoblepharus egeriae. Next base: position 111,497,426 of record JAREYC010000001.1, on the reverse strand, counting down.
AGAGGCATGATAATGTGCAGTCTTTTCTCGGCTGTTTTTATCATTGGCCACTAAGGACACTCATATTGATTTCACACGGTCCATGATTATAGGAGACCCAGTCGTGCAACAAGCTTAAGTGACCAAACATACATTGCAGGGCCATATCTGAACACTCTGTTGCAAGACACATTCATCTTGCAGCTAACTACAAGACTGCAGATGCATTAAAATTTGCATATATTTCTATGCTGTTTTCACCATTGGCCATTATTGAGTCTCTCATATGGATTTCACACGTTCCATGATTGTAGTCGACCCTTTTGTGTGTTAAGCTTATGGAACCACACATATATTGCAGGGCCATATCTCAACACTCTGGTGCAATATACTTTCATCTAGCTCCTAATTCCAAGAGTGGAGAGGCATGATAATGTGCAGTCTTTTCTAGGCTGTTTTTAAAATTGGCCACTATGGACTCTCATATGGATTTCACACGTTCTATGATTGTAGACGACCCTTATGTGTGTCAAGCTTATGGAACCCCACATATATTGCAGGGCCATATATCAACACTCTGGTGCAATAAACTTTCATCTAGCTCCTAACTACAAGAGTGGAGAGGCATGATAATGTGCAGTCTTTTCTCGGCTGTTTTTATCATTGGCCACTAAGGACTCTCATAATGATTTCACACGGTCCATGATTATAGGAGACCCATTCGTGCAGCTAGCGTAAGTGACCACACAGACATTGCTGGGCCGTATCTGAACCCTCTTTTGCAAGACACATTCATCTTGCAGCTAACTACAAGACTGCAGATGCATTAAAATTTGCATATATTTCTATGCTGTTTACATCATTGGCCATTATAGAGTCTCTCATATGGGTTTCACATGGTACATGAATGTAGGAGACACTTTTGTGCGTCAAGCTTATGGAACCACACATACATTGCAGGGCCATATCTCAACACTCTGGTAGAAGAAATGTTCATCTAGCACCTAACTACAAGAGTGGAAATACATTGTAATGTAAAGTCTTTTCTAGGCTCTTTTTATCATTGGCCACTATGGACTCTCATATTGATTTCACATGGTCCATGATTGTAGGAGACCCTTTCGTGCAACAAGCTTAAGTGACCCCACATTGCAGGGCCATATCTATAACTACAAGAGTGGAGAGGTATGATAATGTGTATTCTTTTCTTGGCTGTTTTTATCATTGGCCACTAAGGACTCTCATAATGATTTCACACGGTCCATGATTATAGGAGACCCATTCGTGCAACTAGCTTAAGTTGACCACACATACATTGCAGGGCCGTATCTGAACACTCTTTTGCAAGACACATTCATCTTGCAGCTAACTACAACTGCAGATGCATTAAAATTTGCATATATTTCTATGCTGTTTACATCATCGGCCATTATAGAGTCTCTCATATGCATTTCACATGGTACTTGAATGTAGGAGACACTTTTGTGCGTCAAGCTTATGGAACCACACATACATTGCAAGGCCCTATCTCAACACTCTGGTAGAAGAAATGTTCATCTAGCACCTAACTACAAGAGTGGAAATACATTGTAATGTAAAGTCTTTTCTAGGCTTTTTTTATCATTGGCCACTATGGACTCTCATATTGATTTCACATGGTCCATGATTGTAGGAGACCCTTTCGTGCAACAAGCTTAAGTGACCCCACATTGCAGGGCCATATCTATAACTACAAGAGTGGAGAGGCATGATAATGTGCAGTCTTTTCTCGGCTGTTTTTATCATTGGCCACTAAGGACTCTCATAATGATTTCACACGGTCCATGATTATAGGAGACCCATTCGTGCAACTAGCTTAAGTTGAGCACACATACGTTGCAGGGCTGTATCACAACACTCTGTTGCAAGACACATTCATCTTGCAGCTAACTACAACTGCAGATGCATTAAAATTTGAATGTATTTCTATGCTGTTTACATCATCGGCCATTATAGAGTCTCTCCTATGCATTTCACATGGTACTTGAATGTAGGAGACCCTTTTGTGCGTCAAGCTTATGGAACCACACATACATTGCAAGGCCCTATCTCAACACTCTGGTAGAAGAAATGTTCATCTAGCACCCCACTGCAAGAGTGGAAATACATTGTAATGTGCAGTCTTTTCTAGGCTGTTTTTATCATTGGGCACTGTGGAGTCTCGTATTGATTTGATACTTTCCATTATTGTAGGAGACCCGTTCATGCAACAAGCTTATGGAAAACGCCGTGCATTGCAGGGCGGCATCTTAACACTCAGGGGTAAGTAACTTTCATCTAGCACCTAACTACAGGAGTGGAGAGGCATGATAATGTGCAGTCTTTTCTCGGCTGTTTTTATCATTGGCCACTAAGGACACTCATATTGATTTCACACGGTCCATGATTATAGGAGACCCAGTCGTGCAACAAGCTTAAGTGACCAAACATACATTGCAGGGCCATATCTGAACACTCTGTTGCAAGACACATTCATCTTGCAGCTAACTACAAGACTGCAGATGCATTAAAATTTGCATATATTTCTATGCTGTTTTCACCATTGGCCATTATTGAGTCTCTCATATGGATTTCACACGTTCCATGATTGTAGTCGACCCTTTTGTGTGTTAAGCTTATGGAACCACACATATATTGCAGGGCCATATCTCAACACTCTGGTGCAATATACTTTCATCTAGCTCCTAATTCCAAGAGTGGAGAGGCATGATAATGTGCAGTCTTTTCTAGGCTGTTTTTAAAATTGGCCACTATGGACTCTCATATGGATTTCACACGTTCTATGATTGTAGACGACCCTTATGTGTGTCAAGCTTATGGAACCCCACATATATTGCAGGGCCATATATCAACACTCTGGTGCAATAAACTTTCATCTAGCTCCTAACTACAAGAGTGGAGAGGCATGATAATGTGCAGTCTTTTCTCGGCTGTTTTTATCATTGGCCACTAAGGACTCTCATAATGATTTCACACGGTCCATGATTATAGGAGACCCATTCGTGCAGCTAGCGTAAGTGACCACACAGACATTGCTGGGCCGTATCTGAACCCTCTTTTGCAAGACACATTCATCTTGCAGCTAACTACAAGACTGCAGATGCATTAAAATTTGCATATATTTCTATGCTGTTTACATCATTGGCCATTATAGAGTCTCTCATATGGGTTTCACATGGTACATGAATGTAGGAGACACTTTTGTGCGTCAAGCTTATGGAACCACACATACATTGCAGGGCCATATCTCAACACTCTGGTAGAAGAAATGTTCATCTAGCACCTAACTACAAGAGTGGAAATACATTGTAATGTAAAGTCTTTTCTAGGCTCTTTTTATCATTGGCCACTATGGACTCTCATATTGATTTCACATGGTCCATGATTGTAGGAGACCCTTTCGTGCAACAAGCTTAAGTGACCCCACATTGCAGGGCCATATCTATAACTACAAGAGTGGAGAGGTATGATAATGTGTATTCTTTTCTTGGCTGTTTTTATCATTGGCCACTAAGGACTCTCATAATGATTTCACACGGTCCATGATTATAGGAGACCCATTCGTGCAACTAGCTTAAGTTGACCACACATACATTGCAGGGCCGTATCTGAACACTCTTTTGCAAGACACATTCATCTTGCAGCTAACTACAACTGCAGATGCATTAAAATTTGCATATATTTCTATGCTGTTTACATCATCGGCCATTATAGAGTCTCTCATATGCATTTCACACGGTACTTGAAAGTAGGAGACACTTTTGTGCGTCAAGCTTATGGAACCACACATACATTGCAAGGCCCTATCTCAACACTCTGGTAGAAGAAATGTTCATCTAGCACCTAACTACAAGAGTGGAAATACATTGTAATGTAAAGTCTTTTCTAGGCTTTTTTTATCATTGGCCACTATGGACTCTCATATTGATTTCACATGGTCCATGATTGTAGGAGACCCTTTCGTGCAACAAGCTTAAGTGACCCCACATTGCAGGGCCATATCTATAACTACAAGAGTGGAGAGGCATGATAATGTGCAGTCTTTTCTCGGCTGTTTTTATCATTGGCCACTAAGGACTCTCATAATGATTTCACACGGTCCATGATTATAGGAGACCCATTCGTGCAACTAGCTTAAGTTGAGCACACATACGTTGCAGGGCTGTATCACAACACTCTGTTGCAAGACACATTCATCTTGCAGCTAACTACAACTGCAGATGCATTAAAATTTGAATGTATTTCTATGCTGTTTACATCATCGGCCATTATAGAGTCTCTCCTATGCATTTCACATGGTACTTGAATGTAGGAGACCCTTTTGTGCGTCAAGCTTATGGAACCACACATACATTGCAAGGCCCTATCTCAACACTCTGGTAGAAGAAATGTTCATCTAGCACCCCACTGCAAGAGTGGAAATACATTGTAATGTGCAGTCTTTTCTAGGCTGTTTTTATCATTGGGCACTGTGGAGTCTCGTATTGATTTGATACTTTCCATTATTGTAGGAGACCCGTTCATGCAACAAGCTTATGGAAAACGCCGTGCATTGCAGGGCGGCATCTTAACACTCAGGGGTAAGTAACTTTCATCTAGCACCTAACTACAGGAGTGGAGAGGCATGATAATGTGCAGTCTTTTCTCGGCTGTTTTTATCATTGGCCACTAAGGACACTCATATTGATTTCACACGGTCCATGATTATAGGAGACCCAGTCGTGCAACAAGCTTAAGTGACCAAACATACATTGCAGGGCCATATCTGAACACTCTGTTGCAAGACACATTCATCTTGCAGCTAACTACAAGACTGCAGATGCATTAAAATTTGCATATATTTCTATGCTGTTTTCACCATTGGCCATTATTGAGTCTCTCATATGGATTTCACACGTTCCATGATTGTAGTCGACCCTTTTGTGTGTTAAGCTTATGGAACCACACATATATTGCAGGGCCATATCTCAACACTCTGGTGCAATATACTTTCATCTAGCTCCTAATTCCAAGAGTGGAGAGGCATGATAATGTGCAGTCTTTTCTAGGCTGTTTTTAAAATTGGCCACTATGGACTCTCATATGGATTTCACACGTTCTATGATTGTAGACGACCCTTATGTGTGTCAAGCTTATGGAACCCCACATATATTGCAGGGCCATATATCAACACTCTGGTGCAATAAACTTTCATCTAGCTCCTAACTACAAGAGTGGAGAGGCATGATAATGTGCAGTCTTTTCTCGGCTGTTTTTATCATTGGCCACTAAGGACTCTCATAATGATTTCACACGGTCCATGATTATAGGAGACCCATTCGTGCAGCTAGCGTAAGTGACCACACAGACATTGCTGGGCCGTATCTGAACCCTCTTTTGCAAGACACATTCATCTTGCAGCTAACTACAAGACTGCAGATGCATTAAAATTTGCATATATTTCTATGCTGTTTACATCATTGGCCATTATAGAGTCTCTCATATGGGTTTCACATGGTACATGAATGTAGGAGACACTTTTGTGCGTCAAGCTTATGGAACCACACATACATTGCAGGGCCATATCTCAACACTCTGGTAGAAGAAATGTTCATCTAGCACCTAACTACAAGAGTGGAAATACATTGTAATGTAAAGTCTTTTCTAGGCTCTTTTTATCATTGGCCACTATGGACTCTCATATTGATTTCACATGGTCCATGATTGTAGGAGACCCTTTCGTGCAACAAGCTTAAGTGACCCCACATTGCAGGGCCATATCTATAACTACAAGAGTGGAGAGGTATGATAATGTGTATTCTTTTCTTGGCTGTTTTTATCATTGGCCACTAAGGACTCTCATAATGATTTCACACGGTCCATGATTATAGGAGACCCATTCGTGCAACTAGCTTAAGTTGACCACACATACATTGCAGGGCCGTATCTGAACACTCTTTTGCAAGACACATTCATCTTGCAGCTAACTACAACTGCAGATGCATTAAAATTTGCATATATTTCTATGCTGTTTACATCATCGGCCATTATAGAGTCTCTCATATGCATTTCACACGGTACTTGAAAGTAGGAGACACTTTTGTGCGTCAAGCTTATGGAACCACACATACATTGCAAGGCCCTATCTCAACACTCTGGTAGAAGAAATGTTCATCTAGCACCTAACTACAAGAGTGGAAATACATTGTAATGTAAAGTCTTTTCTAGGCTTTTTTTATCATTGGCCACTATGGACTCTCATATTGATTTCACATGGTCCATGATTGTAGGAGACCCTTTCGTGCAACAAGCTTAAGTGACCCCACATTGCAGGGCCATATCTATAACTACAAGAGTGGAGAGGCATGATAATGTGCAGTCTTTTCTCGGCTGTTTTTATCATTGGCCACTAAGGACTCTCATAATGATTTCACACGGTCCATGATTATAGGAGACCCATTCGTGCAACTAGCTTAAGTTGAGCACACATACGTTGCAGGGCTGTATCACAACACTCTGTTGCAAGACACATTCATCTTGCAGCTAACTACAACTGCAGATGCATTAAAATTTGAATGTATTTCTATGCTGTTTACATCATCGGCCATTATAGAGTCTCTCCTATGCATTTCACATGGTACTTGAATGTAGGAGACCCTTTTGTGCGTCAAGCTTATGGAACCACACATACATTGCAAGGCCCTATCTCAACACTCTGGTAGAAGAAATGTTCATCTAGCACCCCACTGCAAGAGTGGAAATACATTGTAATGTGCAGTCTTTTCTAGGCTGTTTTTATCATTGGGCACTGTGGAGTCTCGTATTGATTTGATACTTTCCATTATTGTAGGAGACCCGTTCATGCAACAAGCTTATGGAAAACGCCGTGCATTGCAGGGCGGCATCTTAACACTCAGGGGTAAGTAACTTTCATCTAGCACCTAACTACAGGAGTGGAGAGGCATGATAATGTGCAGTCTTTTCTCGGCTGTTTTTATCATTGGCCACTAAGGACACTCATATTGATTTCACACGGTCCATGATTATAGGAGACCCAGTCGTGCAACAAGCTTAAGTGACCAAACATACATTGCAGGGCCATATCTGAACACTCTGTTGCAAGACACATTCATCTTGCAGCTAACTACAAGACTGCAGATGCATTAAAATTTGCATATATTTCTATGCTGTTTTCACCATTGGCCATTATTGAGTCTCTCATATGGATTTCACACGTTCCATGATTGTAGTCGACCCTTTTGTGTGTTAAGCTTATGGAACCACACATATATTGCAGGGCCATATCTCAACACTCTGGTGCAATATACTTTCATCTAGCTCCTAATTCCAAGAGTGGAGAGGCATGATAATGTGCAGTCTTTTCTAGGCTGTTTTTAAAATTGGCCACTATGGACTCTCATATGGATTTCACACGTTCTATGATTGTAGACGACCCTTATGTGTGTCAAGCTTATGGAACCCCACATATATTGCAGGGCCATATATCAACACTCTGGTGCAATAAACTTTCATCTAGCTCCTAACTACAAGAGTGGAGAGGCATGATAATGTGCAGTCTTTTCTCGGCTGTTTTTATCATTGGCCACTAAGGACTCTCATAATGATTTCACACGGTCCATGATTATAGGAGACCCATTCGTGCAGCTAGCGTAAGTGACCACACAGACATTGCTGGGCCGTATCTGAACCCTCTTTTGCAAGACACATTCATCTTGCAGCTAACTACAAGACTGCAGATGCATTAAAATTTGCATATATTTCTATGCTGTTTACATCATTGGCCATTATAGAGTCTCTCATATGGGTTTCACATGGTACATGAATGTAGGAGACACTTTTGTGCGTCAAGCTTATGGAACCACACATACATTGCAGGGCCATATCTCAACACTCTGGTAGAAGAAATGTTCATCTAGCACCTAACTACAAGAGTGGAAATACATTGTAATGTAAAGTCTTTTCTAGGCTCTTTTTATCATTGGCCACTATGGACTCTCATATTGATTTCACATGGTCCATGATTGTAGGAGACCCTTTCGTGCAACAAGCTTAAGTGACCCCACATTGCAGGGCCATATCTATAACTACAAGAGTGGAGAGGTATGATAATGTGTATTCTTTTCTCGGCAGTTTTTATCATTGGCCACTAAGGACTCTCATAATGATTTCACACGGTCCATGATTATAGGAGACCCATTCGTGCAACTAGCTTAAGTTGACCACACATACATTGCAGGGCCGTATCTGAACACTCTTTTGCAAGACACATTCATCTTGCAGCTAACTACAACTGCAGATGCATTAAAATTTGCATATATTTCTATGCTGTTTACATCATCGGCCATTATAGAGTCTCTCATATGCATTTCACATGGTACTTGAATGTAGGAGACACTTTTGTGTGTCAAGCTTATGGAACCACACATACATTGCAAGGCCCTATCTCAACACTCTGGTAGAAGAAATGTTCATCTAGCACCTAACTACAAGAGTGGAAATACATTGTAATGTAAAGTCTTTTCTAGGCTTTTTTTATCATTGGCCACTATGGACTCTCATATTGATTTCACATGGTCCATGATTGTAGGAGACCCTTTCGTGCAACAAGCTTAAGTGACCCCACATTGCAGGGCCATATCTATAACTACAAGAGTGGAGAGGCATGATAATGTGCAGTCTTTTCTCGGCTGTTTTTATCATTGGCCACTAAGGACTCTCATAATGATTTCACACGGTCCATGATTATAGGAGACCCATTCGTGCAACTAGCTTAAGTTGAGCACACATACGTTGCAGGGCTGTATCACAACACTCTGTTGCAAGACACATTCATCTTGCAGCTAACTACAACTGCAGATGCATTAAAATTTGAATGTATTTCTATGCTGTTTACATCATCGGCCATTATAGAGTCTCTCCTATGCATTTCACATGGTACTTGAATGTAGGAGACCCTTTTGTGCGTCAAGCTTATGGAACCACACATACATTGCAAGGCCCTATCTCAACACTCTGGTAGAAGAAATGTTCATCTAGCACCCCACTGCAAGAGTGGAAATACATTGTAATGTGCAGTCTTTTCTAGGCTGTTTTTATCATTGGGCACTGTGGAGTCTCGTATTGATTTGATACTTTCCATTATTGTAGGAGACCCGTTCATGCAACAAGCTTATGGAAAACGCCGTGCATTGCAGGGCGGCATCTTAACACTCAGGGGTAAGTAACTTTCATCTAGCACCTAACTACAGGAGTGGAGAGGCATGATAATGTGCAGTCTTTTCTCGGCTGTTTTTATCATTGGCCACTAAGGACACTCATATTGATTTCACACGGTCCATGATTATAGGAGACCCAGTCGTGCAACAAGCTTAAGTGACCAAACATACATTGCAGGGCCATATCTGAACACTCTGTTGCAAGACACATTCATCTTGCAGCTAACTACAAGACTGCAGATGCATTAAAATTTGCATATATTTCTATGCTGTTTTCACCATTGGCCATTATTGAGTCTCTCATATGGATTTCACACGTTCCATGATTGTAGTCGACCCTTTTGTGTGTTAAGCTTATGGAACCACACATATATTGCAGGGCCATATCTCAACACTCTGGTGCAATATACTTTCATCTAGCTCCTAATTCCAAGAGTGGAGAGGCATGATAATGTGCAGTCTTTTCTAGGCTGTTTTTAAAATTGGCCACTATGGACTCTCATATGGATTTCACACGTTCTATGATTGTAGACGACCCTTATGTGTGTCAAGCTTATGGAACCCCACATATATTGCAGGGCCATATATCAACACTCTGGTGCAATAAACTTTCATCTAGCTCCTAACTACAAGAGTGGAGAGGCATGATAATGTGCAGTCTTTTCTCGGCTGTTTTTATCATTGGCCACTAAGGACTCTCATAATGATTTCACACGGTCCATGATTATAGGAGACCCATTCGTGCAGCTAGCGTAAGTGACCACACAGACATTGCTGGGCCGTATCTGAACCCTCTTTTGCAAGACACATTCATCTTGCAGCTAACTACAAGACTGCAGATGCATTAAAATTTGCATATATTTCTATGCTGTTTACATCATTGGCCATTATAGAGTCTCTCATATGGGTTTCACATGGTACATGAATGTAGGAGACACTTTTGTGCGTCAAGCTTATGGAACCACACATACATTGCAGGGCCATATCTCAACACTCTGGTAGAAGAAATGTTCATCTAGCACCTAACTACAAGAGTGGAAATACATTGTAATGTAAAGTCTTTTCTAGGCTCTTTTTATCATTGGCCACTATGGACTCTCATATTGATTTCACATGGTCCATGATTGTAGGAGACCCTTTCGTGCAACAAGCTTAAGTGACCCCACATTGCAGGGCCATATCTATAACTACAAGAGTGGAGAGGTATGATAATGTGTATTCTTTTCTTGGCTGTTTTTATCATTGGCCACTAAGGACTCTCATAATGATTTCACACGGTCCATGATTATAGGAGACCCATTCGTGCAACTAGCTTAAGTTGACCACACATACATTGCAGGGCCGTATCTGAACACTCTTTTGCAAGACACATTCATCTTGCAGCTAACTACAACTGCAGATGCATTAAAATTTGCATATATTTCTATGCTGTTTACATCATCGGCCATTATAGAGTCTCTCATATGCATTTCACACGGTACTTGAAAGTAGGAGACACTTTTGTGCGTCAAGCTTATGGAACCACACATACATTGCAAGGCCCTATCTCAACACTCTGGTAGAAGAAATGTTCATCTAGCACCTAACTACAAGAGTGGAAATACATTGTAATGTAAAGTCTTTTCTAGGCTTTTTTTATCATTGGCCACTATGGACTCTCATATTGATTTCACATGGTCCATGATTGTAGGAGACCCTTTCGTGCAACAAGCTTAAGTGACCCCACATTGCAGGGCCATATCTATAACTACAAGAGTGGAGAGGCATGATAATGTGCAGTCTTTTCTCGGCTGTTTTTATCATTGGCCACTAAGGACTCTCATAATGATTTCACACGGTCCATGATTATAGGAGACCCATTCGTGCAACTAGCTTAAGTTGAGCACACATACGTTGCAGGGCTGTATCACAACACTCTGTTGCAAGACACATTCATCTTGCAGCTAACTACAACTGCAGATGCATTAAAATTTGAATGTATTTCTATGCTGTTTACATCATCGGCCATTATAGAGTCTCTCCTATGCATTTCACATGGTACTTGAATGTAGGAGACCCTTTTGTGCGTCAAGCTTATGGAACCACACATACATTGCAAGGCCCTATCTCAACACTCTGGTAGAAGAAATGTTCATCTAGCACCCCACTGCAAGAGTGGAAATACATTGTAATGTGCAGTCTTTTCTAGGCTGTTTTTATCATTGGGCACTGTGGAGTCTCGTATTGATTTGATACTTTCCATTATTGTAGGAGACCCGTTCATGCAACAAGCTTATGGAAAACGCCGTGCATTGCAGGGCGGCATCTTAACACTCAGGGGTAAGTAACTTTCATCTAGCACCTAACTACAGGAGTGGAGAGGCATGATAATGTGCAGTCTTTTCTCGGCTGTTTTTATCATTGGCCACTAAGGACACTCATATTGATTTCACACGGTCCATGATTATAGGAGACCCAGTCGTGCAACAAGCTTAAGTGACCAAACATACATTGCAGGGCCATATCTGAACACTCTGTTGCAAGACACATTCATCTTGCAGCTAACTACAAGACTGCAGATGCATTAAAATTTGCATATATTTCTATGCTGTTTTCACCATTGGCCATTATTGAGTCTCTCATATGGATTTCACACGTTCCATGATTGTAGTCGACCCTTTTGTGTGTTAAGCTTATGGAACCACACATATATTGCAGGGCCATATCTCAACACTCTGGTGCAATATACTTTCATCTAGCTCCTAATTCCAAGAGTGGAGAGGCATGATAATGTGCAGTCTTTTCTAGGCTGTTTTTAAAATTGGCCACTATGGACTCTCATATGGATTTCACACGTTCTATGATTGTAGACGACCCTTATGTGTGTCAAGCATATGGAACCCCACATATATTGCAGGGCCATATATCAACACTCTGGTGCAATAAACTTTCATCTAGCTCCTAACTACAAGAGTGGAGAGGCATGATAATGTGCAGTCTTTTCTCGGCTGTTTTTATCATTGGCCACTAAGGACTCTCATAATGATTTCACACGGTCCATGATTATAGGAGACCCATTCGTGCAACTAGCGTAAGTGACCACACAGACATTGCTGGGCCGTATCTGAACCCTCTTTTGCAAGACACATTCATCTTGCAGCTAACTACAAGACTGCAGATGCATTAAAATTTGCATATATTTCTATGCTGTTTACATCATTGGCCATTATAGAGTCTCTCATATGGGTTTCACATGGTACATGAATGTAGGAGACACTTTTGTGCGTCAAGCTTATGGAACCACACATACATTGCAGGGCCATATCTCAACACTCTGGTAGAAGAAATGTTCATCTAGCACCTAACTACAAGAGTGGAAATACATTGTAATGTAAAGTCTTTTCTAGGCTCTTTTTATCATTGGCCACTATGGACTCTCATATTGATTTCACATGGTCCATGATTGTAGGAGACCCTTTCGTGCAACAAGCTTAAGTGACCCCACATTGCAGGGCCATATCTATAACTACAAGAGTGGAGAGGTATGATAATGTGTATTCTTTTCTCGGCTGTTTTTATCATTGGCCACTAAGGACTCTCATAATGATTTCACACGGTCCATGATTATAGGAGACCCATTCGTGCAACTACCTTAAGTTGACCACACATACATTGCAGGGCCGTATCTGAACACTCTTTTGCAAGACACATTCATCTTGCAGCTAACTACAACTGCAGATGCATTAAAATTTGCATATATTTCTATGCTGTTTACATCATCGGCCATTATAGAGTCTCTCATATGCATTTCACACGGTACTTGAATGTAGGAGACACTTTTGTGCGTCAAGCTTATGGAACCACACATACATTGCAAGGCCCTATCTCAACACTCTGGTAGAAGAAATGTTCATCTAGCAACTAACTACAAGAGTGGAAATACATTGTAATGTAAAGTCTTTTCTAGGCTTTTTTTATCATTGGCCACTATGGACTCTCATATTGATTTCACATGGTCCATGATTGTAGGAGACCCTTTCGTGCAACAAGCTTAAGTGACCCCACATTGCAGGGCCATATCTATAACTACAAGAGTGGAGAGGCATGATAATGTGCAGTCTTTTCTCGGCTGTTTTTATCATTGGCCACTAAGGACTCTCATAATGATTTCACACGGTCCATGATTATAGGAGACCCATTCGTGCAACTAGCTTAAGTTGAGCACACATACGTTGCAGGGCTGTATCACAACACTCTGTTGCAAGACACATTCATCTTGCAGCTAACTACAACTGCAGATGCATTAAAATTTGAATGTATTTCTATGCTGTTTACATCATCGGCCATTATAGAGTCTCTCCTATGCATTTCACATGGTACTTGAATGTAGGAGACCCTTTTGTGCGTCAAGCTTATGGAACCACACATACATTGCAAGGCCCTATCTCAACACTCTGGTAGAAGAAATGTTCATCTAGCACCCCACTGCAAGAGTGGAAATACATTGTAATGTGCAGTCTTTTCTAGGCTGTTTTTATCATTGGGCACTGTGGAGTCTCGTATTGATTTGATACTTTCCATTATTGTAGGAGACCCGTTCATGCAACAAGCTTATGGAAAACGCCGTGCATTGCAGGGCGGCATCTTAACACTCAGGGGTAAGTAACTTTCATCTAGCACCTAACTACAGGAGTGGAGAGGCATGATAATGTGCAGTCTTTTCTCGGCTGTTTTTATCATTGGCCACTAAGGACACTCATATTGATTTCACACGGTCCATGATTATAGGAGACCCAGTCGTGCAACAAGCTTAAGTGACCAAACATACATTGCAGGGCCATATCTGAACACTCTGTTGCAAGACACATTCATCTTGCAGCTAACTACAAGACTGCAGATGCATTAAAATTTGCATATATTTCTATGCTGTTTACATCATTGGCCATTATAGAGTCTCTCATATGGGTTTCACATGGTACATGAATGTAGGAGACACTTTTGTGCGTCAAGCTTATGGAACCACACATACATTGCAGGGCCATATCTCAACACTCTGGTAGAAGAAATGTTCATCTAGCACCTAACTACAAGAGTGGAAATACATTGTAATGTAAAGTCTTTTCTAGGCTCTTTTTATCATTGGCCACTATGGACTCTCATATTGATTTCACATGGTCCATGATTGTAGGAGACCCTTTCGTGCAACAAGCTTAAGTGACCCCACATTGCAGGGCCATATCTATAACTACAAGAGTGGAGAGGTATGATAATGTGTATTCTTTTCTCGGCTGTTTTTATCATTGGCCACTAAGGACTCTCATAATGATTTCACACGGTCCATGATTATAGGAGACCCATTCGTGCAACTACCTTAAGTTGACCACACATACATTGCAGGGCCGTATCTGAACACTCTTTTGCAAGACACATTCATCTTGCAGCTAACTACAACTGCAGATGCATTAAAATTTGCATATATTTCTATGCTGTTTACATCATCGGCCATTATAGAGTCTCTCATATGCATTTCACACGGTACTTGAATGTAGGAGACACTTTTGTGCGTCAAGCTTATGGAACCACACATACATTGCAAGGCCCTATCTCAACACTCTGGTAGAAGAAATGTTCATCTAGCAACTAACTACAAGAGTGGAAATACATTGTAATGTAAAGTCTTTTCTAGGCTTTTTTTATCATTGGCCACTATGGACTCTCATATTGATTTCACATGGTCCATGATTGTAGGAGACCCTTTCGTGCAACAAGCTTAAGTGACCCCACATTGCAGGGCCATATCTATAACTACAAGAGTGGAGAGGCATGATAATGTGCAGTCTTTTCTCGGCTGTTTTTATCATTGGCCACTAAGGACTCTCATAATGATTTCACACGGTCCATGATTATAGGAGACCCATTCGTGCAACTAGCTTAAGTTGAGCACACATACGTTGCAGGGCTGTATCACAACACTCTGTTGCAAGACACATTCATCTTGCAGCTAACTACAACTGCAGATGCATTAAAATTTGAATGTATTTCTATGCTGTTTACATCATCGGCCATTATAGAGTCTCTCCTATGCATTTCACATGGTACTTGAATGTAGGAGACCCTTTTGTGCGTCAAGCTTATGGAACCACACATACATTGCAAGGCCCTATCTCAACACTCTGGTAGAAGAAATGTTCATCTAGCACCCCACTGCAAGAGTGGAAATACATTGTAATGTGCAGTCTTTTCTAGGCTGTTTTTATCATTGGGCACTGTGGAGTCTCGTATTGATTTGATACTTTCCATTATTGTAGGAGACCCGTTCATGCAACAAGCTTATGGAAAACGCCGTGCATTGCAGGGCGGCATCTTAACACTCAGGGGTAAGTAACTTTCATCTAGCACCTAACTACAGGAGTGGAGAGGCATGATAATGTGCAGTCTTTTCTCGGCTGTTTTTATCATTGGCCACTAAGGACACTCATATTGATTTCACACGGTCCATGATTATAGGAGACCCAGTCGTGCAACAAGCTTAAGTGACCAAACATACATTGCAGGGCCATATCTGAACACTCTGTTGCAAGACACATTCATCTTGCAGCTAACTACAAGACTGCAGATGCATTAAAATTTGCATATATTTCTATGCTGTTTACATCATTGGCCATTATAGAGTCTCTCATATGGGTTTCACATGGTACATGAATGTAGGAGACACTTTTGTGCGTCAAGCTTATGGAACCACACATACATTGCAGGGCCATATCTCAACACTCTGGTAGAAGAAATGTTCATCTAGCACCTAACTACAAGAGTGGAAATACATTGTAATGTAAAGTCTTTTCTAGGCTCTTTTTATCATTGGCCACTATGGACTCTCATATTGATTTCACATGGTCCATGATTGTAGGAGACCCTTTCGTGCAACAAGCTTAAGTGACCCCACATTGCAGGGCCATATCTATAACTACAAGAGTGGAGAGGTATGATAATGTGTATTCTTTTCTCGGCTGTTTTTATCATTGGCCACTAAGGACTCTCATAATGATTTCACACGGTCCATGATTATAGGAGACCCATTCGTGCAACTACCTTAAGTTGACCACACATACATTGCAGGGCCGTATCTGAACACTCTTTTGCAAGACACATTCATCTTGCAGCTAACTACAACTGCAGATGCATTAAAATTTGCATATATTTCTATGCTGTTTACATCATCGGCCATTATAGAGTCTCTCATATGCATTTCACATGGTACTTGAATGTAGGAGACACTTTTGTGCGTCAAGCTTATGGAACCACACATACATTGCAAGGCCCTATCTCAACACTCTGGTAGAAGAAATGTTCATCTAGCACCTAACTACAAGAGTGGAAATACATTGTAATGTAAAGTCTTTTCTAGGCTTTTTTTATCATTGGCCACTATGGACTCTCATATTGATTTCACATGGTCCATGATTGTAGGATACCCTTTCGTGCAACAAGCTTAAGTGACCCCACATTGCAGGGCCATATCTATAACTACAAGAGTGGAGAGGCATGATAATGTGCAGTCTTTTCTCGGCTGTTTTTATCATTGGCCACTAAGGACTCTCATAATGATTTCACACGGTCCATGATTATAGGAGACCCATTCGTGCAACTAGCTTAAGTTGAGCACACATACGTTGCAGGGCTGTATCACAACACTCTGTTGCAAGACACATTCATCTTGCAGCTAACTACAACTGCAGATGCATTAAAATTTGAATGTATTTCTATGCTGTTTACATCATCGGCCATTATAGAGTCTCTCCTATGCATTTCACATGGTACTTGAATGTAGGAGACCCTTTTGTGCGTCAAGCTTATGGAACCACACATACATTGCAAGGCCCTATCTCAACACTCTGGTAGAAGAAATGTTCATCTAGCACCCCACTGCAAGAGTGGAAATACATTGTAATGTGCAGTCTTTTCTAGGCTGTTTTTATCATTGGGCACTGTGGAGTCTCGTATTGATTTGATACTTTCCATTATTGTAGGAGACCCGTTCATGCAACAAGCTTATGGAAAACGCCGTGCATTGCAGGGCGGCATCTTAACACTCAGGGGTAAGTAACTTTCATCTAGCACCTAACTACAGGAGTGGAGAGGCATGATAATGTGCAGTCTTTTCTCGGCTGTTTTTATCATTGGCCACTAAGGACACTCATATTGATTTCACACGGTCCATGATTATAGGAGACCCAGTCGTGCAACAAGCTTAAGTGACCAAACATACATTGCAGGGCCATATCTGAACACTCTGTTGCAAGACACATTCATCTTGCAGCTAACTACAAGACTGCAGATGCATTAAAATTTGCATATATTTCTATGCTGTTTTCACCATTGGCCATTATTGAGTCTCTCATATGGATTTCACACGTTCCATGATTGTAGTCGACCCTTTTGTGTGTTAAGCTTATGGAACCACACATATATTGCAGGGCCATATCTCAACACTCTGGTGCAATATACTTTCATCTAGCTCCTAATTCCAAGAGTGGAGAGGCATGATAATGTGCAGTCTTTTCTAGGCTGTTTTTAAAATTGGCCACTATGGACTCTCATATGGATTTCACACGTTCTATGATTGTAGACGACCCTTATGTGTGTCAAGCTTATGGAACCCCACATATATTGCAGGGCCATATATCAACACTCTGGTGCAATAAACTTTCATCTAGCTCCTAACTACAAGAGTGGAGAGGCATGATAATGTGCAGTCTTTTCTCGGCTGTTTTTATCATTGGCCACTAATGACTCTCATAATGATTTCACACGGTCCATGATTATAGGAGACCCATTCGTGCAACTAGCGTAAGTGACCACACAGACATTGCTGGGCCGTATCTGAACCCTCTTTTGCAAGACACATTCATCTTGCAGCTAACTACAAGACTGCAGATGCATTAAAATTTGCATATATTTCTATGCTGTTTACATCATTGGCCATTATAGAGTCTCTCATATGGGTTTCACATGGTACATGAATGTAGGAGACACTTTTGTGCGTCAAGCTTATGGAACCACACATACATTGCAGGGCCATATCTCAACACTCTGGTAGAAGAAATGTTCATCTAGCACCTAACTACAAGAGTGGAAATACATTGTAATGTAAAGTCTTTTCTAGGCTCTTTTTATCATTGGCCACTATGGACTCTCATATTGATTTCACATGGTCCATGATTGTAGGAGACCCTTTCGTGCAACAAGCTTAAGTGACCCCACATTGCAGGGCCATATCTATAACTACAAGAGTGGAGAGGTATGATAATGTGTATTCTTTTCTCGGCTGTTTTTATCATTGGCCACTAAGGACTCTCATAATGATTTCACACGGTCCATGATTATAGGAGACCCATTCGTGCAACTAGCTTAAGTTGACCACACATACATTGCAGGGCCGTATCTGAACACTCTTTTGCAAGACACATTCATCTTGCAGCTAACTACAACTGCAGATGCATTAAAATTTGCATATATTTCTATGCTGTTTACATCATCGGCCATTATAGAGTCTCTCATATGCATTTCACATGGTACTTGAATGTAGGAGACACTTTTGTGCGTCAAGCTTATGGAACCACACATACATTGCAAGGCCCTATCTCAACACTCTGGTAGAAGAAATGTTCATCTAGCACCTAACTACAAGAGTGGAAATACATTGTAATGTAAAGTCTTTTCTAGGCTTTTTTTATCATTGGCCACTATGGACTCTCATATTGATTTCACATGGTCCATGATTGTAGGAGACCCTTTCGTGCAACAAGCTTAAGTGACCCCACATTGCAGGGCCATATCTATAACTACAAGAGTGGAGAGGCATGATAATGTGCAGTCTTTTCTCGGCTGTTTTTATCATTGGCCACTAAGGACTCTCATAATGATTTCACACGGTCCATGATTATAGGAGACCCATTCGTGCAACTAGCTTAAGTTGAGCACACATACGTTGCAGGGCTGTATCACAACACTCTGTTGCAAGACACATTCATCTTGCAGCTAACTACAACTGCAGATGCATTAAAATTTGAATGTATTTCTATGCTGTTTACATCATCGGCCATTATAGAGTCTCTCCTATGCATTTCACATGGTACTTGAATGTAGGAGACCCTTTTGTGCGTCAAGCTTATGGAACCACACATACATTGCAAGGCCCTATCTCAACACTCTGGTAGAAGAAATGTTCATCTAGCACCCCACTGCAAGAGTGGAAATACATTGTAATGTGCAGTCTTTTCTAGGCTGTTTTTATCATTGGGCACTGTGGAGTCTCGTATTGATTTGATACTTTCCATTATTGTAGGAGACCCGTTCATGCAACAAGCTTATGGAAAACGCCGTGCATTGCAGGGCGGCATCTTAACACTCAGGGGTAAGTAACTTTCATCTAGCACCTAACTACAGGAGTGGAGAGGCATGATAATGTGCAGTCTTTTCTCGGCTGTTTTTATCATTGGCCACTAAGGACACTCATATTGATTTCACACGGTCCATGATTATAGGAGACCCAGTCGTGCAACAAGCTTAAGTGACCAAACATACATTGCAGGGCCATATCTGAACACTCTGTTGCAAGACACATTCATCTTGCAGCTAACTACAAGACTGCAGATGCATTAAAATTTGCATATATTTCTATGCTGTTTTCACCATTGGCCATTATTGAGTCTCTCATATGGATTTCACACGTTCCATGATTGTAGTCGACCCTTTTGTGTGTTAAGCTTATGGAACCACACATATATTGCAGGGCCATATCTCAACACTCTGGTGCAATATACTTTCATCTAGCTCCTAATTCCAAGAGTGGAGAGGCATGATAATATGCAGTCTTTTCTAGGCTGTTTTTAAAATTGGCCACTATGGACTCTCATATGGATTTCACACGTTCTATGATTGTAGACGACCCTTATGTGTGTCAAGCTTATGGAACCCCACATATATTGCAGGGCCATATATCAACACTCTGGTGCAATATACTTTCATCTAGCTCCTAATTCCAAGAGTGGAGAGGCATGATAATGTGCAGTCTTTTCTAGGCTGTTTTTAAAATTGGCCACTATGGACTCTCATATGGATTTCACACGTTCTATGATTGTAGACGACCCTTATGTGTGTCAAGCTTATGGAACCCCACATATATTGCAGGGCCATATATCAACACTCTGGTGCAATAAACTTTCATCTAGCTCCTAACTACAAGAGTGGAGAGGCATGATAATGTGCAGTCTTTTCTCGGCTGTTTTTATCATTGGCCACTAAGGACTCTCATAATGATTTCACACGGTCCATGATTATAGGAGACCCATTCGTGCAACTAGCGTAAGTGACCACACAGACATTGCTGGGCCGTATCTGAACCCTCTTTTGCAAGACACATTCATCTTGCAGCTAACTACAAGACTGCAGATGCATTAAAATTTGCATATATTTCTATGCTGTTTACATCATTGGCCATTATAGAGTCTCTCATATGGGTTTCACATGGTACATGAGTGTAGGAGACACTTTTGTGCGTCAAGCTTATGGAACCACACATACATTGCAGGGCCATATCTCAACACTCTGGTAGAAGAAATGTTCATCTAGCACCTAACTACAAGAGTGGAAATACATTGTAATGTAAAGTCTTTTCTAGGCTCTTTTTATCATTGGCCACTATGGACTCTCATATTGATTTCACATGGTCCATGATTGTAGGAGACCCTTTCGTGCAACAAGCTTAAGTGACCCCACATTGCAGGGCCATATCTATAACTACAAGAGTGGAGAGGTATGATAATGTGTATTCTTTTCTCGGCTGTTTTTATCATTGGCCACTAAGGACTCTCATAATGATTTCACACGGTCCATGATTATAGGAGACCCATTCGTGCAACTACCTTAAGTTGACCACACATACATTGCAGGGCCGTATCTGAACACTCTTTTGCAAGACACATTCATCTTGCAGCTAACTACAACTGCAGATGCATTAAAATTTGCATATATTTCTATGCTGTTTACATCATCGGCCATTATAGAGTCTCTCATATGCATTTCACATGGTACTTGAATGTAGGAGACACTTTTGTGCGTCAAGCTTATGGAACCACACATACATTGCAAGGCCCTATCTCAACACTCTGGTAGAAGAAATGTTCATCTAGCAACTAACTACAAGAGTGGAAATACATTGTAATGTAAAGTCTTTTCTAGGCTTTTTTTATCATTGGCCACTATGGACTCTCATATTGATTTCACATGGTCCATGATTGTAGGAGACCCTTTCGTGCATCAAGCTTAAGTGACCCCACATTGCAGGGCCATATCTATAACTACAAGAGTGGAGAGGCATGATAATGTGCAGTCTTTTCTCGGCTGTTTTTATCATTGGCCACTAAGGACTCTCATAATGATTTCACACGGTCCATGATTATAGGAGACCCATTCGTGCAACTAGCTTAAGTTGAGCACACATACGTTGCAGGGCTGTATCACAACACTCTGTTGCAAGACACATTCATCTTGCAGCTAACTACAACTGCAGATGCATTAAAATTTGAATGTATTTCTATGCTGTTTACATCATCGGCCATTATAGAGTCTCTCCTATGCATTTCACATGGTACTTGAATGTAGGAGACCCTTTTGTGCGTCAAGCTTATGGAACCACACATACATTGCAAGGCCCTATCTCAACACTCTGGTAGAAGAAATGTTCATCTAGCACCCCACTGCAAGAGTGGAAATACATTGTAATGTGCAGTCTTTTCTAGGCTGTTTTTATCATTGGGCACTGTGGAGTCTCGTATTGATTTGATACTTTCCATTATTGTAGGAGACCCGTTCATGCAACAAGCTTATGGAAAACGCCGTGCATTGCAGGGCGGCATCTTAACACTCAGGGGTAAGTAACTTTCATCTAGCACCTAACTACAGGAGTGGAGAGGCATGATAATGTGCAGTCTTTTCTCGGCTGTTTTTATCATTGGCCACTAAGGACACTCATATTGATTTCACACGGTCCATGATTATAGGAGACCCAGTCGTGCAACAAGCTTAAGTGACCAAACATACATTGCAGGGCCATATCTGAACACTCTGTTGCAAGACACATTCATCTTGCAGCTAACTACAAGACTGCAGATGCATTAAAATTTGCATATATTTCTATGCTCTTTACATCATTGGCCATTATAGAGTCTCTCATATGGGTTTCACATGGTACATGAATGTAGGAGACACTTTTGTGCGTCAAGCTTATGGAACCACACATACATTGCAGGGCCCTATCTCAACACTCTGGTAGAAGAAATGTTCATCTAGCACCTAACTACAAGAGTGGAAATACATTGTAAT
This sequence comes from Cryptoblepharus egeriae, assembly GCA_030015325.1. Taxonomy (NCBI): domain Eukaryota; kingdom Metazoa; phylum Chordata; class Lepidosauria; order Squamata; family Scincidae; genus Cryptoblepharus; species Cryptoblepharus egeriae. The sequence goes on along the minus strand of JAREYC010000001.1, from coordinate 111,474,831 downwards.
GTAAAGTCTTTTCTAGGCTCTTTTTATCATTGGCCACTATGGACTCTCATATTGATTTCACATGGTCCATGATTGTAGGAGACCCTTTCGTGCAACAAGCTTAAGTGACCCCACATTGCAGGGCCATATCTATAACTACAAGAGTGGAGAGGCATGATAATGTGTAGTCTTTTCTCGGCTGTTTTTATCATTGGCCACTAAGGACTCTCATAATGATTTCACACGGTCCATGATTATAGGAGACCCATTCGTGCAACTAGCTTAAGTTGACCACACATACATTGCAGGGCCGTATCTGAACACTCTTTTGCAAGACACATTCATCTTGCAGCTAACTACAACTGCAGATGCATTAAAATTTGCATATATTTCTATGCTGTTTACATCATCGGCCATTATAGAGTCTCTCATATGCATTTCACATGGTACTTGAATGTAGGAGACACTTTTGTGCGTCAAGCTTATGGAACCACACATACATTGCAAGGCCCTATCTCAACACTCTGGTAGAAGAAATGTTCATCTAGCACCTAACTACAAGAGTGGAAATACATTGTAATGTAAAGTCTTTTCTAGGCTTTTTTTATCATTGGCCACTATGGACTCTCATATTGATTTCACATGGTCCATGATTGTAGGATACCCTTTCGTGCAACAAGCTTAAGTGACCCCACATTGCAGGGCCATATCTATAACTACAAGAGTGGAGAGGCATGATAATGTGCAGTCTTTTCTCGGCTGTTTTTATCATTGGCCACTAAGGACTCTCATAATGACTTCACACTGTCCATGATTATAGGAGACCCATTCGTGCAACTACCTTAAGTTGACCACACATACATTGCAGGGCCGTATCTGAACACTCTTTTGCAAGACACATTCATCTTGCAGCTAACTACAACTGCAGATGCATTAAAATTTGCATATATTTCTATGCTGTTTACATCATCGGCCATTATAGAGTCTCTCATATGCATTTCACATGGTACTTGAATGTAGGAGACACTTTTGTGCGTCAAGCTTATGGAACCACACATACATTGCAAGGCCCTATCTCAACACTCTGGTAGAAGAAATGTTCATCTAGCACCTAACTACAAGAGTGGAAATACATTGTAATGTAAAGTCTTTTCTAGGCTTTTTTTATCATTGGCCACTATGGACTCTCATATTGATTTCACATGGTCCATGATTGTAGGAGACCCTTTCGTGCAACAAGCTTAAGTGACCCCACATTGCAGGGCCATATCTATAACTACAAGAGTGGAGAGGCATGATAATGTGCAGTCTTTTCTCGGCTGTTTTTATCATTGGCCACTAAGGACTCTCATAATGATTTCACACGGTCCATGATTATAGGAGACCCATTCGTGCAACTAGCTTAAGTTGAGCACACATACGTTGCAGGGCTGTATCACAACACTCTGTTGCAAGACACATTCATCTTGCAGCTAACTACAACTGCAGATGCATTAAAATTTGAATGTATTTCTATGCTGTTTACATCATCGGCCATTATAGAGTCTCTCCTATGCATTTCACATGGTACTTGAATGTAGGAGACCCTTTTGTGCGTCAAGCTTATGGAACCACACATACATTGCAAGGCCCTATCTCAACACTCTGGTAGAAGAAATGTTCATCTAGCACCCCACTGCAAGAGTGGAAATACATTGTAATGTGCAGTCTTTTCTAGGCTGTTTTTATCATTGGGCACTGTGGAGTCTCGTATTGATTTGATACTTTCCATTATTGTAGGAGACCCGTTCATGCAACAAGCTTATGGAAAACGCCGTGCATTGCAGGGCGGCATCTTAACACTCAGGGGTAAGTAACTTTCATCTAGCACCTAACTACAGGAGTGGAGAGGCATGATAATGTGCAGTCTTTTCTCGGCTGTTTTTATCATTGGCCACTAAGGACACTCATATTGATTTCACACGGTCCATGATTATAGGAGACCCAGTCGTGCAACAAGCTTAAGTGACCAAACATACATTGCAGGGCCATATCTGAACACTCTGTTGCAAGACACATTCATCTTGCAGCTAACTACAAGACTGCAGATGCATTAAAATTTGCATATATTTCTATGCTCTTTACATCATTGGCCATTATAGAGTCTCTCATATGGGTTTCACATGGTACATGAATGTAGGAGACACTTTTGTGCGTCAAGCTTATGGAACCACACATACATTGCAGGGCCATATCTCAACACTCTGGTAGAAGAAATGTTCATCTAGCACCTAACTACAAGAGTGGAAATACATTGTAATGTAAAGTCTTTTCTAGGCTCTTTTTATCATTGGCCACTATGGACTCTCATATTGATTTCACATGGTCCATGATTGTAGGAGACCCTTTCGTGCAACAAGCTTAAGTGACCCCACATTGCAGGGCCATATCTATAACTACAAGAGTGGAGAGGTATGATAATGTGTAGTCTTTTCTCGGCTGTTTTTATCATTGGCCACTAAGGACTCTCATAATGATTTCACACGGTCCATGATTATAGGAGACCCATTCGTGCAACTAGCTTAAGTTGACCACACATACATTGCAGGGCCGTATCTGAACACTCTTTTGCAAGACACATTCATCTTGCAGCTAACTACAACTGCAGATGCATTAAAATTTGCATATATTTCTATGCTGTTTACATCATCGGCCATTATAGAGTCTCTCATATGCATTTCACATGGTACTTGAATGTAGGAGACACTTTTGTGCGTCAAGCTTATGGAACCACACATACATTGCAAGGCCCTATCTCAACACTCTGGTAGAAGAAATGTTCATCTAGCACCTAACTACAAGAGTGGAAATACATTGTAATGTAAAGTCTTTTCTAGGCTTTTTTTATCATTGGCCACTATGGACTCTCATATTGATTTCACATGGTCCATGATTGTAGGATACCCTTTCGTGCAACAAGCTTAAGTGACCCCACATTGCAGGGCCATATCTATAACTACAAGAGTGGAGAGGCATGATAATGTGCAGTCTTTTCTCGGCTGTTTTTATCATTGGCCACTAAGGACTCTCATAATGATTTCACACGGTCCATGATTATAGGAGACCCATTCGTGCAACTACCTTAAGTTGACCACACATACATTGCAGGGCCGTATCTGAACACTCTTTTGCAAGACACATTCATCTTGCAGCTAACTACAACTGCAGATGCATTAAAATTTGCATATATTTCTATGCTGTTTACATCATCGGCCATTATAGAGTCTCTCATATGCATTTCACATGGTACTTGAATGTAGGAGACACTTTTGTGCGTCAAGCTTATGGAACCACACATACATTGCAAGGCCCTATCTCAACACTCTGGTAGAAGAAATGTTCATCTAGCACCTAACTACAAGAGTGGAAATACATTGTAATGTAAAGTCTTTTCTAGGCTTTTTTTATCATTGGCCACTATGGACTCTCATATTGATTTCACATGGTCCATGATTGTAGGATACCCTTTCGTGCAACAAGCTTAAGTGACCCCACATTGCAGGGCCATATCTATAACTACAAGAGTGGAGAGGCATGATAATGTGCAGTCTTTTCTCGGCTGTTTTTATCATTGGCCACTAAGGACTCTCATAATGATTTCACACGGTCCATGATTATAGGAGACCCATTCGTGCAACTAGCTTAAGTTGACCACACATACATTGCAGGGCCGTATCTGAACACTCTATTGCAAGACACATTCATCTTGCAGCTAACTACAACTGCAGATGCATTAAAATTTGCATATATTTCTATGCTGTTTACATCATCGGCCATTATAGAGTCTCTCATATGCATTTCACATGGTACTTGAATGTAGGAGACACTTTTGTGCGTCAAGCTTATGGAACCACACATACATTGCAAGGCCCTATCTCAACACTCTGGTAGAAGAAATGTTCATCTAGCACCTAACTACAAGAGTGGAAATACATTGTAATGTAAAGTCTTTTCTAGGCTTTTTTTATCATTGGCCACTATGGACTCTCATATTGATTTCACATGGTCCATGATTGTAGGAGACCCTTTCGTGCAACAAGCTTAAGTGACCCCACATTGCAGGGCCATATCTATAACTACAAGAGTGGAGAGGCATGATAATGTGCAGTCTTTTCTCGGCTGTTTTTATCATTGGCCACTAAGGACTCTCATAATGATTTCACACGGTCCATGATTATAGGAGACCCATTCGTGCAACTAGCTTAAGTTGAGCACACATACGTTGCAGGGCTGTATCACAACACTCTGTTGCAAGACACATTCATCTTGCAGCTAACTACAACTGCAGATGCATTAAAATTTGAATGTATTTCTATGCTGTTTACATCATCGGCCATTACAGAGTCTCTCCTATGCATTTCACATGGTACTTGAATGTAGGAGACCCTTTTGTGCGTCAAGCTTATGGAACCACACATACATTGCAAGGCCCTATCTCAACACTCTGGTAGAAGAAATGTTCATCTAGCACCCCACTGCAAGAGTGGAAATACATTGTAATGTGCAGTCTTTTCTAGGCTGTTTTTATCATTGGGCACTGTGGAGTCTCGTATTGATTTGATACTTTCCATTATTGTAGGAGACCCGTTCATGCAACAAGCTTATGGAAAACGCCGTGCATTGCAGGGCGGCATCTTAACACTCAGGGGTAAGTAACTTTCATCTAGCACCTAACTACAGGAGTGGAGAGGCATGATAATGTGCAGTCTTTTCTCGGCTGTTTTTATCATTGGCCACTAAGGACACTCATATTGATTTCACACGGTCCATGATTATAGGAGACCCAGTCGTGCAACAAGCTTAAGTGACCAAACATACATTGCAGGGCCATATCTGAACACTCTGTTGCAAGACACATTCATCTTGCAGCTAACTACAAGACTGCAGATGCATTAAAATTTGCATATATTTCTATGCTGTTTACATCATTGGCCATTATAGAGTCTCTCATATGGGTTTCACATGGTACATGAATGTAGGAGACACTTTTGTGCGTCAAGCTTATGGAACCACACATACATTGCAGGGCCATATCTCAACACTCTGGTAGAAGAAATGTTCATCTAGCACCTAACTACAAGAGTGGAAATACATTGTAATGTAAAGTCTTTTCTAGGCTCTTTTTATCATTGGCCACTATGGACTCTCATATTGATTTCACATGGTCCATGATTGTAGGAGACCCTTTCGTGCAACAAGCTTAAGTGACCCCACATTGCAGGGCCATATCTATAACTACAAGAGTGGAGAGGTATGATAATGTGTAGTCTTTTCTCGGCTGTTTTTATCATTGGCCACTAAGGACTCTCATAATGATTTCACACGGTCCATGATTATAGGAGACCCATTCGTGCAACTAGCTTAAGTTGACCACACATACATTGCAGGGCCGTATCTGAACACTCTTTTGCAAGACACATTCATCTTGCAGCTAACTACAACTGCAGATGCATTAAAATTTGCATATATTTCTATGCTGTTTACATCATCGGCCATTATAGAGTCTCTCATATGCATTTCACATGGTACTTGAATGTAGGAGACACTTTTGTGCGTCAAGCTTATGGAACCACACATACATTGCAAGGCCCTATCTCAACACTCTGGTAGAAGAAATGTTCATCTAGCACCTAACTACAAGAGTGGAAATACATTGTAATGTAAAGTCTTTTCTAGGCTTTTTTTATCATTGGCCACTATGGACTCTCATATTGATTTCACATGGTCCATGATTGTAGGATACCCTTTCGTGCAACAAGCTTAAGTGACCCCACATTGCAGGGCCATATCTATAACTACAAGAGTGGAGAGGCATGATAATGTGCAGTCTTTTCTCGGCTGTTTTTATCATTGGCCACTAAGGACTCTCATAATGATTTCACACTGTCCATGATTATAGGAGACCCATTCGTGCAACTACCTTAAGTTGACCACACATACATTGCAGGGCCGTATCTGAACACTCTTTTGCAAGACACATTCATCTTGCAGCTAACTACAACTGCAGATGCATTAAAATTTGCATATATTTCTATGCTGTTTACATCATCGGCCATTATAGAGTCTCTCATATGCATTTCACATGGTACTTGAATGTAGGAGACACTTTTGTGCGTCAAGCTTATGGAACCACACATACATTGCAAGGCCCTATCTCAACACTCTGGTAGAAGAAATGTTCATCTAGCACCTAACTACAAGAGTGGAAATACATTGTAATGTAAAGTCTTTTCTAGGCTTTTTTTATCATTGGCCACTATGGACTCTCATATTGATTTCACATGGTCCATGATTGTAGGAGACCCTTTCGTGCAACAAGCTTAAGTGACCCCACATTGCAGGGCCATATCTATAACTACAAGAGTGGAGAGGCATGATAATGTGCAGTCTTTTCTCGGCTGTTTTTATCATTGGCCACTAAGGACTCTCATAATGATTTCACACGGTCCATGATTATAGGAGACCCATTCGTGCAACTAGCTTAAGTTGAGCACACATACGTTGCAGGGCTGTATCACAACACTCTGTTGCAAGACACATTCATCTTGCAGCTAACTACAACTGCAGATGCATTAAAATTTGAATGTATTTCTATGCTGTTTACATCATCGGCCATTATAGAGTCTCTCCTATGCATTTCACATGGTACTTGAATGTAGGAGACCCTTTTGTGCGTCAAGCTTATGGAACCACACATACATTGCAAGGCCCTATCTCAACACTCTGGTAGAAGAAATGTTCATCTAGCACCCCACTGCAAGAGTGGAAATACATTGTAATGTGCAGTCTTTTCTAGGCTGTTTTTATCATTGGGCACTGTGGAGTCTCGTATTGATTTGATACTTTCCATTATTGTAGGAGACCCGTTCATGCAACAAGCTTATGGAAAACGCCGTGCATTGCAGGGCGGCATCTTAACACTCAGGGGTAAGTAACTTTCATCTAGCACCTAACTACAGGAGTGGAGAGGCATGATAATGTGCAGTCTTTTCTCGGCTGTTTTTATCATTGGCCACTAAGGACACTCATATTGATTTCACACGGTCCATGATTATAGGAGACCCAGTCGTGCAACAAGCTTAAGTGACCAAACATACATTGCAGGGCCATATCTGAACACTCTGTTGCAAGACACATTCATCTTGCAGCTAACTACAAGACTGCAGATGCATTAAAATTTGCATATATTTCTATGCTGTTTACATCATTGGCCATTATAGAGTCTCTCATATGGGTTTCACATGGTACATGAATGTAGGAGACACTTTTGTGCGTCAAGCTTATGGAACCACACATACATTGCAGGGCCATATCTCAACACTCTGGTAGAAGAAATGTTCATCTAGCACCTAACTACAAGAGTGGAAATACATTGTAATGTAAAGTCTTTTCTAGGCTCTTTTTATCATTGGCCACTATGGACTCTCATATTGATTTCACATGGTCCATGATTGTAGGAGACCCTTTCGTGCAACAAGCTTAAGTGACCCCACATTGCAGGGCCATATCTATAACTACAAGAGTGGAGAGGTATGATAATGTGTAGTCTTTTCTCGGCTGTTTTTATCATTGGCCACTAAGGACTCTCATAATGATTTCACACGGTCCATGATTATAGGAGACCCATTCGTGCAACTAGCTTAAGTTGACCACACATACATTGCAGGGCCGTATCTGAACACTCTTTTGCAAGACACATTCATCTTGCAGCTAACTACAACTGCAGATGCATTAAAATTTGCATATATTTCTATGCTGTTTACATCATCGGCCATTATAGAGTCTCTCATATGCATTTCACATGGTACTTGAATGTAGGAGACACTTTTGTGCGTCAAGCTTATGGAACCACACATACATTGCAAGGCCCTATCTCAACACTCTGGTAGAAGAAATGTTCATCTAGCACCTAACTACAAGAGTGGAAATACATTGTAATGTAAAGTCTTTTCTAGGCTTTTTTTATCATTGGCCACTATGGACTCTCATATTGATTTCACATGGTCCATGATTGTAGGATACCCTTTCGTGCAACAAGCTTAAGTGACCCCACATTGCAGGGCCATATCTATAACTACAAGAGTGGAGAGGCATGATAATGTGCAGTCTTTTCTCGGCTGTTTTTATCATTGGCCACTAAGGACTCTCATAATGATTTCACACGGTCCATGATTATAGGAGACCCATTCGTGCAACTACCTTAAGTTGACCACACATACATTGCAGGGCCGTATCTGAACACTCTTTTGCAAGACACATTCATCTTGCAGCTAACTACAACTGCAGATGCATTAAAATTTGCATATATTTCTATGCTGTTTACATCATCGGCCATTATAGAGTCTCTCATATGCATTTCACATGGTACTTGAATGTAGGAGACACTTTTGTGCGTCAAGCTTATGGAACCACACATACATTGCAAGGCCCTATCTCAACACTCTGGTAGAAGAAATGTTCATCTAGCACCTAACTACAAGAGTGGAAATACATTGTAATGTAAAGTCTTTTCTAGGCTTTTTTTATCATTGGCCACTATGGACTCTCATATTGATTTCACATGGTCCATGATTGTAGGAGACCCTTTCGTGCAACAAGCTTAAGTGACCCCACATTGCAGGGCCATATCTATAACTACAAGAGTGGAGAGGCATGATAATGTGCAGTCTTTTCTCGGCTGTTTTTATCATTGGCCACTAAGGACTCTCATAATGATTTCACACGGTCCATGATTATAGGAGACCCATTCGTGCAACTAGCTTAAGTTGAGCACACATACGTTGCAGGGCTGTATCACAACACTCTGTTGCAAGACACATTCATCTTGCAGCTAACTACAACTGCAGATGCATTAAAATTTGAATGTATTTCTATGCTGTTTACATCATCGGCCATTATAGAGTCTCTCCTATGCATTTCACATGGTACTTGAATGTAGGAGACCCTTTTGTGCGTCAAGCTTATGGAACCACACATACATTGCAAGGCCCTATCTCAACACTCTGGTAGAAGAAATGTTCATCTAGCACCCCACTGCAAGAGTGGAAATACATTGTAATGTGCAGTCTTTTCTAGGCTGTTTTTATCATTGGGCACTGTGGAGTCTCGTATTGATTTGATACTTTCCATTATTGTAGGAGACCCGTTCATGCAACAAGCTTATGGAAAACGCCGTGCATTGCAGGGCGGCATCTTAACACTCAGGGGTAAGTAACTTTCATCTAGCACCTAACTACAGGAGTGGAGAGGCATGATAATGTGCAGTCTTTTCTCGGCTGTTTTTATCATTGGCCACTAAGGACACTCATATTGATTTCACACGGTCCATGATTATAGGAGACCCAGTCGTGCAACAAGCTTAAGTGACCAAACATACATTGCAGGGCCATATCTGAACACTCTGTTGCAAGACACATTCATCTTGCAGCTAACTACAAGACTGCAGATGCATTAAAATTTGCATATATTTCTATGCTGTTTACATCATTGGCCATTATAGAGTCTCTCATATGGGTTTCACATGGTACATGAATGTAGGAGACACTTTTGTGCGTCAAGCTTATGGAACCACACATACATTGCAGGGCCATATCTCAACACTCTGGTAGAAGAAATGTTCATCTAGCACCTAACTACAAGAGTGGAAATACATTGTAATGTAAAGTCTTTTCTAGGCTCTTTTTATCATTGGCCACTATGGACTCTCATATTGATTTCACATGGTCCATGATTGTAGGAGACCCTTTCGTGCAACAAGCTTAAGTGACCCCACATTGCAGGGCCATATCTATAACTACAAGAGTGGAGAGGTATGATAATGTGTAGTCTTTTCTCGGCTGTTTTTATCATTGGCCACTAAGGACTCTCATAATGATTTCACACGGTCCATGATTATAGGAGACCCATTCGTGCAACTAGCTTAAGTTGACCACACATACATTGCAGGGCCGTATCTGAACACTCTTTTGCAAGACACATTCATCTTGCAGCTAACTACAACTGCAGATGCATTAAAATTTGCATATATTTCTATGCTGTTTACATCATCGGCCATTATAGAGTCTCTCATATGCATTTCACATGGTACTTGAATGTAGGAGACACTTTTGTGCGTCAAGCTTATGGAACCACACATACATTGCAAGGCCCTATCTCAACACTCTGGTAGAAGAAATGTTCATCTAGCACCTAACTACAAGAGTGGAAATACATTGTAATGTAAAGTCTTTTCTAGGCTTTTTTTATCATTGGCCACTATGGACTCTCATATTGATTTCACATGGTCCATGATTGTAGGATACCCTTTCGTGCAACAAGCTTAAGTGACCCCACATTGCAGGGCCATATCTATAACTACAAGAGTGGAGAGGCATGATAATGTGCAGTCTTTTCTCGGCTGTTTTTATCATTGGCCACTAAGGACTCTCATAATGATTTCACACGGTCCATGATTATAGGAGACCCATTCGTGCAACTACCTTAAGTTGACCACACATACATTGCAGGGCCGTATCTGAACACTCTTTTGCAAGACACATTCATCTTGCAGCTAACTACAACTGCAGATGCATTAAAATTTGCATATATTTCTATGCTGTTTACATCATCGGCCATTATAGAGTCTCTCATATGCATTTCACATGGTACTTGAATGTAGGAGACACTTTTGTGCGTCAAGCTTATGGAACCACACATACATTGCAAGGCCCTATCTCAACACTCTGGTAGAAGAAATGTTCATCTAGCACCTAACTACAAGAGTGGAAATACATTGTAATGTAAAGTCTTTTCTAGGCTTTTTTTATCATTGGCCACTATGGACTCTCATATTGATTTCACATGGTCCATGATTGTAGGAGACCCTTTCGTGCAACAAGCTTAAGTGACCCCACATTGCAGGGCCATATCTATAACTACAAGAGTGGAGAGGCATGATAATGTGCAGTCTTTTCTCGGCTGTTTTTATCATTGGCCACTAAGGACTCTCATAATGATTTCACACGGTCCATGATTATAGGAGACCCATTCGTGCAACTAGCTTAAGTTGAGCACACATACGTTGCAGGGCTGTATCACAACACTCTGTTGCAAGACACATTCATCTTGCAGCTAACTACAACTGCAGATGCATTAAAATTTGAATGTATTTCTATGCTGTTTACATCATCGGCCATTATAGAGTCTCTCCTATGCATTTCACATGGTACTTGAATGTAGGAGACCCTTTTGTGCGTCAAGCTTATGGAACCACACATACATTGCAAGGCCCTATCTCAACACTCTGGTAGAAGAAATGTTCATCTAGCACCCCACTGCAAGAGTGGAAATACATTGTAATGTGCAGTCTTTTCTAGGCTGTTTTTATCATTGGGCACTGTGGAGTCTCGTATTGATTTGATACTTTCCATTATTGTAGGAGACCCGTTCATGCAACAAGCTTATGGAAAACGCCGTGCATTGCAGGGCGGCATCTTAACACTCAGGGGTAAGTAACTTTCATCTAGCACCTAACTACAGGAGTGGAGAGGCATGATAATGTGCAGTCTTTTCTCGGCTGTTTTTATCATTGGCCACTAAGGACACTCATATTGATTTCACACGGTCCATGATTATAGGAGACCCAGTCGTGCAACAAGCTTAAGTGACCAAACATACATTGCAGGGCCATATCTGAACACTCTGTTGCAAGACACATTCATCTTGCAGCTAACTACAAGACTGCAGATGCATTAAAATTTGCATATATTTCTATGCTGTTTACATCATTGGCCATTATAGAGTCTCTCATATGGGTTTCACATGGTACATGAATGTAGGAGACACTTTTGTGCGTCAAGCTTATGGAACCACACATACATTGCAGGGCCATATCTCAACACTCTGGTAGAAGAAATGTTCATCTAGCACCTAACTACAAGAGTGGAAATACATTGTAATGTAAAGTCTTTTCTAGGCTCTTTTTATCATTGGCCACTATGGACTCTCATATTGATTTCACATGGTCCATGATTGTAGGAGACCCTTTCGTGCAACAAGCTTAAGTGACCCCACATTGCAGGGCCATATCTATAACTACAAGAGTGGAGAGGTATGATAATGTGTAGTCTTTTCTCGGCTGTTTTTATCATTGGCCACTAAGGACTCTCATAATGATTTCACACGGTCCATGATTATAGGAGACCCATTCGTGCAACTAGCTTAAGTTGACCACACATACATTGCAGGGCCGTATCTGAACACTCTTTTGCAAGACACATTCATCTTGCAGCTAACTACAACTGCAGATGCATTAAAATTTGCATATATTTCTATGCTGTTTACATCATCGGCCATTATAGAGTCTCTCATATGCATTTCACATGGTACTTGAATGTAGGAGACACTTTTGTGCGTCAAGCTTATGGAACCACACATACATTGCAAGGCCCTATCTCAACACTCTGGTAGAAGAAATGTTCATCTAGCACCTAACTACAAGAGTGGAAATACATTGTAATGTAAAGTCTTTTCTAGGCTTTTTTTATCATTGGCCACTATGGACTCTCATATTGATTTCACATGGTCCATGATTGTAGGATACCCTTTCGTGCAACAAGCTTAAGTGACCCCACATTGCAGGGCCATATCTATAACTACAAGAGTGGAGAGGCATGATAATGTGCAGTCTTTTCTCGGCTGTTTTTATCATTGGCCACTAAGGACTCTCATAATGATTTCACACGGTCCATGATTATAGGAGACCCATTCGTGCAACTACCTTAAGTTGACCACACATACATTGCAGGGCCGTATCTGAACACTCTTTTGCAAGACACATTCATCTTGCAGCTAACTACAACTGCAGATGCATTAAAATTTGCATATATTTCTATGCTGTTTACATCATCGGCCATTATAGAGTCTCTCATATGCATTTCACATGGTACTTGAATGTAGGAGACACTTTTGTGCGTCAAGCTTATGGAACCACACATACATTGCAAGGCCCTATCTCAACACTCTGGTAGAAGAAATGTTCATCTAGCACCTAACTACAAGAGTGGAAATACATTGTAATGTAAAGTCTTTTCTAGGCTTTTTTTATCATTGGCCACTATGGACTCTCATATTGATTTCACATGGTCCATGATTGTAGGAGACCCTTTCGTGCAACAAGCTTAAGTGACCCCACATTGCAGGGCCATATCTATAACTACAAGAGTGGAGAGGCATGATAATGTGCAGTCTTTTCTCGGCTGTTTTTATCATTGGCCACTAAGGACTCTCATAATGATTTCACACGGTCCATGATTATAGGAGACCCATTCGTGCAACTAGCTTAAGTTGAGCACACATACGTTGCAGGGCTGTATCACAACACTCTGTTGCAAGACACATTCATCTTGCAGCTAACTACAACTGCAGATGCATTAAAATTTGAATGTATTTCTATGCTGTTTACATCATCGGCCATTATAGAGTCTCTCCTATGCATTTCACATGGTACTTGAATGTAGGAGACCCTTTTGTGCGTCAAGCTTATGGAACCACACATACATTGCAAGGCCCTATCTCAACACTCTGGTAGAAGAAATGTTCATCTAGCACCCCACTGCAAGAGTGGAAATACATTGTAATGTGCAGTCTTTTCTAGGCTGTTTTTATCATTGGGCACTGTGGAGTCTCGTATTGATTTGATACTTTCCATTATTGTAGGAGACCCGTTCATGCAACAAGCTTATGGAAAACGCCGTGCATTGCAGGGCGGCATCTTAACACTCAGGGGTAAGTAACTTTCATCTAGCACCTAACTACAGGAGTGGAGAGGCATGATAATGTGCAGTCTTTTCTCGGCTGTTTTTATCATTGGCCACTAAGGACACTCATATTGATTTCACACGGTCCATGATTATAGGAGACCCAGTCGTGCAACAAGCTTAAGTGACCAAACATACATTGCAGGGCCATATCTGAACACTCTGTTGCAAGACACATTCATCTTGCAGCTAACTACAAGACTGCAGATGCATTAAAATTTGCATATATTTCTATGCTGTTTACATCATTGGCCATTATAGAGTCTCTCATATGGGTTTCACATGGTACATGAATGTAGGAGACACTTTTGTGCGTCAAGCTTATGGAACCACACATACATTGCAGGGCCATATCTCAACACTCTGGTAGAAGAAATGTTCATCTAGCACCTAACTACAAGAGTGGAAATACATTGTAATGTAAAGTCTTTTCTAGGCTCTTTTTATCATTGGCCACTATGGACTCTCATATTGATTTCACATGGTCCATGATTGTAGGAGACCCTTTCGTGCAACAAGCTTAAGTGACCCCACATTGCAGGGCCATATCTATAACTACAAGAGTGGAGAGGTATGATAATGTGTAGTCTTTTCTCGGCTGTTTTTATCATTGGCCACTAAGGACTCTCATAATGATTTCACACGGTCCATGATTATAGGAGACCCATTCGTGCAACTAGCTTAAGTTGACCACACATACATTGCAGGGCCGTATCTGAACACTCTTTTGCAAGACACATTCATCTTGCAGCTAACTACAACTGCAGATGCATTAAAATTTGCATATATTTCTATGCTGTTTACATCATCGGCCATTATAGAGTCTCTCATATGCATTTCACATGGTACTTGAATGTAGGAGACACTTTTGTGCGTCAAGCTTATGGAACCACACATACATTGCAAGGCCCTATCTCAACACTCTGGTAGAAGAAATGTTCATCTAGCACCTAACTACAAGAGTGGAAATACATTGTAATGTAAAGTCTTTTCTAGGCTTTTTTTATCATTGGCCACTATGGACTCTCATATTGATTTCACATGGTCCATGATTGTAGGAGACCCTTTCGTGCAACAAGCTTAAGTGACCCCACATTGCAGGGCCATATCTATAACTACAAGAGTGGAGAGGTATGATAATGTGTAGTCTTTTCTCGGCTGTTTTTATCATTGGCCACTAAGGACTCTCATAATGATTTCACACGGTCCATGATTATAGGAGACCCATTCGTGCAACTAGCTTAAGTTGACCACACATACATTGCAGGGCCGTATCTGAACACTCTTTTGCAAGACACATTCATCTTGCAGCTAACTACAACTGCAGATGCATTAAAATTTGCATATATTTCTATGCTGTTTACATCATCGGCCATTATAGAGTCTCTCATATGCATTTCACATGGTACTTGAATGTAGGAGACACTTTTGTGCGTCAAGCTTATGGAACCACACATACATTGCAAGGCCCTATCTCAACACTCTGGTAGAAGAAATGTTCATCTAGCACCTAACTACAAGAGTGGAAATACATTGTAATGTAAAGTCTTTTCTAGGCTTTTTTTATCATTGGCCACTATGGACTCTCATATTGATTTCACATGGTCCATGATTGTAGGATACCCTTTCGTGCAACAAGCTTAAGTGACCCCACATTGCAGGGCCATATCTATAACTACAAGAGTGGAGAGGCATGATAATGTGCAGTCTTTTCTCGGCTGTTTTTATCATTGGCCACTAAGGACTCTCATAATGATTTCACACTGTCCATGATTATAGGAGACCCATTCGTGCAACTACCTTAAGTTGACCACACATACATTGCAGGGCCGTATCTGAACACTCTTTTGCAAGACACATTCATCTTGCAGCTAACTACAACTGCAGATGCATTAAAATTTGCATATATTTCTATGCTGTTTACATCATCGGCCATTATAGAGTCTCTCATATGCATTTCACATGGTACTTGAATGTAGGAGACACTTTTGTGCGTCAAGCTTATGGAACCACACATACATTGCAAGGCCCTATCTCAACACTCTGGTAGAAGAAATGTTCATCTAGCACCTAACTACAAGAGTGGAAATACATTGTAATGTAAAGTCTTTTCTAGGCTTTTTTTATCATTGGCCACTATGGACTCTCATATTGATTTCACATGGTCCATGATTGTAGGAGACCCTTTCGTGCAACAAGCTTAAGTGACCCCACATTGCAGGGCCATATCTATAACTACAAGAGTGGAGAGGCATGATAATGTGCAGTCTTTTCTCGGCTGTTTTTATCATTGGCCACTAAGGACTCTCATAATGATTTCACACGGTCCATGATTATAGGAGACCCATTCGTGCAACTAGCTTAAGTTGACCACACATACGTTGCAGGGCTGTATCACAACACTCTGTTGCAAGACACATTCATCTTGCAGCTAACTACAACTGCAGATGCATTAAAATTTGAATGTATTTCTATGCTGTTTACATCATCGGCCATTATAGAGTCTCTCCTATGCATTTCACATGGTACTTGAATGTAGGAGACCCTTTTGTGCGTCAAGCTTATGGAACCACACATACATTGCAAGGCCCTATCTCAACACTCTGGTAGAAGAAATGTTCATCTAGCACCCCACTGCAAGAGTGGAAATACATTGTAATGTGCAGTCTTTTCTAGGCTGTTTTTATCATTGGGCACTGTGGAGTCTCGTATTGATTTGATACTTTCCATTATTGTAGGAGACCCGTTCATGCAACAAGCTTATGGAAAACGCCGTGCATTGCAGGGCGGCATCTTAACACTCAGGGGTAAGTAACTTTCATCTAGCACCTAACTACAGGAGTGGAGAGGCATGATAATGTGCAGTCTTTTCTCGGCTGTTTTTATCATTGGCCACTAAGGACACTCATATTGATTTCACACGGTCCATGATTATAGGAGACCCAGTCGTGCAACAAGCTTAAGTGACCAAACATACATTGCAGGGCCATATCTGAACACTCTGTTGCAAGACACATTCATCTTGCAGCTAACTACAAGACTGCAGATGCATTAAAATTTGCATATATTTCTATGCTGTTTACATCATTGGCCATTATAGAGTCTCTCATATGGGTTTCACATGGTACATGAATGTAGGAGACACTTTTGTGCGTCAAGCTTATGGAACCACACATACATTGCAGGGCCATATCTCAACACTCTGGTAGAAGAAATGTTCATCTAGCACCTAACTACAAGAGTGGAAATACATTGTAATGTAAAGTCTTTTCTAGGCTCTTTTTATCATTGGCCACTATGGACTCTCATATTGATTTCACATGGTCCATGATTGTAGGAGACCCTTTCGTGCAACAAGCTTAAGTGACCCCACATTGCAGGGCCATATCTATAACTACAAGAGTGGAGAGGTATGATAATGTGTAGTCTTTTCTCGGCTGTTTTTATCATTGGCCACTAAGGACTCTCATAATGATTTCACACGGTCCATGATTATAGGAGACCCATTCGTGCAACTAGCTTAAGTTGACCACACATACATTGCAGGGCCGTATCTGAACACTCTTTTGCAAGACACATTCATCTTGCAGCTAACTACAACTGCAGATGCATTAAAATTTGCATATATTTCTATGCTGTTTACATCATCGGCCATTATAGAGTCTCTCATATGCATTTCACATGGTACTTGAATGTAGGAGACACTTTTGTGCGTCAAGCTTATGGAACCACACATACATTGCAAGGCCCTATCTCAACACTCTGGTAGAAGAAATGTTCATCTAGCACCTAACTACAAGAGTGGAAATACATTGTAATGTAAAGTCTTTTCTAGGCTTTTTTTATCATTGGCCACTATGGACTCTCATATTGATTTCACATGGTCCATGATTGTAGGATACCCTTTCGTGCAACAAGCTTAAGTGACCCCACATTGCAGGGCCATATCTATAACTACAAGAGTGGAGAGGCATGATAATGTGCAGTCTTTTCTCGGCTGTTTTTATCATTGGCCACTAAGGACTCTCATAATGATTTCACACTGTCCATGATTATAGGAGACCCATTCGTGCAACTACCTTAAGTTGACCACACATACATTGCAGGGCCGTATCTGAACACTCTTTTGCAAGACACATTCATCTTGCAGCTAACTACAACTGCAGATGCATTAAAATTTGCATATATTTCTATGCTGTTTACATCATCGGCCATTATAGAGTCTCTCATATGCATTTCACATGGTACTTGAATGTAGGAGACACTTTTGTGCGTCAAGCTTATGGAACCACACATACATTGCAAGGCCCTATCTCAACACTCTGGTAGAAGAAATGTTCATCTAGCACCTAACTACAAGAGTGGAAATACATTGTAATGTAAAGTCTTTTCTAGGCTTTTTTTATCATTGGCCACTATGGACTCTCATATTGATTTCACATGGTCCATGATTGTAGGAGACCCTTTCGTGCAACAAGCTTAAGTGACCCCACATTGCAGGGCCATATCTATAACTACAAGAGTGGAGAGGCATGATAATGTGCAGTCTTTTCTCGGCTGTTTTTATCATTGGCCACTAAGGACTCTCATAATGATTTCACACGGTCCATGATTATAGGAGACCCATTCGTGCAACTAGCTTAAGTTGAGCACACATACGTTGCAGGGCTGTATCACAACACTCTGTTGCAAGACACATTCATCTTGCAGCTAACTACAACTGCAGATGCATTAAAATTTGAATGTATTTCTATGCTGTTTACATCATCGGCCATTATAGAGTCTCTCCTATGCATTTCACATGGTACTTGAATGTAGGAGACCCTTTTGTGCGTCAAGCTTATGGAACCACACATACATTGCAAGGCCCTATCTCAACACTCTGGTAGAAGAAATGTTCATCTAGCACCCCACTGCAAGAGTGGAAATACATTGTAATGTGCAGTCTTTTCTAGGCTGTTTTTATCATTGGGCACTGTGGAGTCTCGTATTGATTTGATACTTTCCATTATTGTAGGAGACCCGTTCATGCAACAAGCTTATGGAAAACGCCGTGCATTGCAGGGCGGCATCTTAACACTCAGGGGTAAGTAACTTTCATCTAGCACCTAACTACAGGAGTGGAGAGGCATGATAATGTGCAGTCTTTTCTCGGCTGTTTTTATCATTGGCCACTAAGGACACTCATATTGATTTCACACGGTCCATGATTATAGGAGACCCAGTCGTGCAACAAGCTTAAGTGACCAAACATACATTGCAGGGCCATATCTGAACACTCTGTTGCAAGACACATTCATCTTGCAGCTAACTACAAGACTGCAGATGCATTAAAATTTGCATATATTTCTATGCTGTTTACATCATTGGCCATTATAGAGTCTCTCATATGGGTTTCACATGGTACATGAATGTAGGAGACACTTTTGTGCGTCAAGCTTATGGAACCACACATACATTGCAGGGCCATATCTCAACACTCTGGTAGAAGAAATGTTCATCTAGCACCTAACTACAAGAGTGGAAATACATTGTAATGTAAAGTCTTTTCTAGGCTCTTTTTATCATTGGCCACTATGGACTCTCATATTGATTTCACATGGTCCATGATTGTAGGAGACCCTTTCGTGCAACAAGCTTAAGTGACCCCACATTGCAGGGCCATATCTATAACTACAAGAGTGGAGAGGTATGATAATGTGTAGTCTTTTCTCGGCTGTTTTTATCATTGGCCACTAAGGACTCTCATAATGATTTCACACGGTCCATGATTATAGGAGACCCATTCGTGCAACTAGCTTAAGTTGACCACACATACATTGCAGGGCCGTATCTGAACACTCTTTTGCAAGACACATTCATCTTGCAGCTAACTACAACTGCAGATGCATTAAAATTTGCATATATTTCTATGCTGTTTACATCATCGGCCATTATAGAGTCTCTCATATGCATTTCACATGGTACTTGAATGTAGGAGACACTTTTGTGCGTCAAGCTTATGGAACCACACATACATTGCAAGGCCCTATCTCAACACTCTGGTAGAAGAAATGTTCATCTAGCACCTAACTACAAGAGTGGAAATACATTGTAATGTAAAGTCTTTTCTAGGCTTTTTTTATCATTGGCCACTATGGACTCTCATATTGATTTCACATGGTCCATGATTGTAGGATACCCGTTCGTGCAACAAGCTTAAGTGACCCCACATTGCAGGGCCATATCTATAACTACAAGAGTGGAGAGGCATGATAATGTGCAGTCTTTTCTCGGCTGTTTTTATCATTGGCCACTAAGGACTCTCATAATGATTTCACACGGTCCATGATTATAGGAGACCCATTCGTGCAACTACCTTAAGTTGACCACACATACATTGCAGGGCCGTATCTGAACACTCTTTTGCAAGACACATTCATCTTGCAGCTAACTACAACTGCAGATGCATTAAAATTTGCATATATTTCTATGCTGTTTACATCATCGGCCATTATAGAGTCTCTCATATGCATTTCACATGGTACTTGAATGTAGGAGACACTTTTGTGCGTCAAGCTTATGGAACCACACATACATTGCAAGGCCCTATCTCAACACTCTGGTAGAAGAAATGTTCATCTAGCACCTAACTACAAGAGTGGAAATACATTGTAATGTAAAGTCTTTTCTAGGCTTTTTTTATCATTGGCCACTATGGACTCTCATATTGATTTCACATGGTCCATGATTGTAGGAGACCCTTTCGTGCAACAAGCTTAAGTGACCCCACATTGCAGGGCCATATCTATAACTACAAGAGTGGAGAGGCATGATAATGTGCAGTCTTTTCTCGGCTGTTTTTATCATTGGCCACTAAGGACTCTCATAATGATTTCACACGGTCCATGATTATAGGAGACCCATTCGTGCAACTAGCTTAAGTTGAGCACACATACGTTGCAGGGCTGTATCACAACACTCTGTTGCAAGACACATTCATCTTGCAGCTAACTACAACTGCAGATGCATTAAAATTTGAATGTATTTCTATGCTGTTTACATCATCGGCCATTATAGAGTCTCTCCTATGCATTTCACATGGTACTTGAATGTAGGAGACCCTTTTGTGCGTCAAGCTTATGGAACCACACATACATTGCAAGGCCCTATCTCAACACTCTGGTAGAAGAAATGTTCATCTAGCACCCCACTGCAAGAGTGGAAATACATTGTAATGTGCAGTCTTTTCTAGGCTGTTTTTATCATTGGGCACTGTGGAGTCTCGTATTGATTTGATACTTTCCATTATTGTAGGAGACCCGTTCATGCAACAAGCTTATGGAAAACGCCGTGCATTGCAGGGCGGCATCTTAACACTCAGGGGTAAGTAACTTTCATCTAGCACCTAACTACAGGAGTGGAGAGGCATGATAATGTGCAGTCTTTTCTCGGCTGTTTTTATCATTGGCCACTAAGGACACTCATATTGATTTCACACGGTCCATGATTATAGGAGACCCAGTCGTGCAACAAGCTTAAGTGACCAAACATACATTGCAGGGCCATATCTGAACACTCTGTTGCAAGACACATTCATCTTGCAGCTAACTACAAGACTGCAGATGCATTAAAATTTGCATATATTTCTATGCTGTTTACATCATTGGCCATTATAGAGTCTCTCATATGGGTTTCACATGGTACATGAATGTAGGAGACACTTTTGTGCGTCAAGCTTATGGAACCACACATACATTGCAGGGCCATATCTCAACACTCTGGTAGAAGAAATGTTCATCTAGCACCTAACTACAAGAGTGGAAATACATTGTAATGTAAAGTCTTTTCTAGGCTCTTTTTATCATTGGCCACTATGGACTCTCATATTGATTTCACATGGTCCATGATTGTAGGAGACCCTTTCGTGCAACAAGCTTAAGTGACCCCACATTGCAGGGCCATATCTATAACTACAAGAGTGGAGAGGTATGATAATGTGTAGTCTTTTCTCGGCTGTTTTTATCATTGGCCACTAAGGACTCTCATAATGATTTCACACGGTCCATGATTATAGGAGACCCATTCGTGCAACTAGCTTAAGTTGACCACACATACATTGCAGGGCCGTATCTGAACACTCTTTTGCAAGACACATTCATCTTGCAGCTAACTACAACTGCAGATGCATTAAAATTTGCATATATTTCTATGCTGTTTACATCATCGGCCATTATAGAGTCTCTCATATGCATTTCACATGGTACTTGAATGTAGGAGACACTTTTGTGCGTCAAGCTTATGGAACCACACATACATTGCAAGGCCCTATCTCAACACTCTGGTAGAAGAAATGTTCATCTAGCACCTAACTACAAGAGTGGAAATACATTGTAATGTAAAGTCTTTTCTAGGCTTTTTTTATCATTGGCCACTATGGACTCTCATATTGATTTCACATGGTCCATGATTGTAGGATACCCTTTCGTGCAACAAGCTTAAGTGACCCCACATTGCAGGGCCATATCTATAACTACAAGAGTGGAGAGGCATGATAATGTGCAGTCTTTTCTCGGCTGTTTTTATCATTGGCCACTAAGGACTCTCATAATGATTTCACACTGTCCATGATTATAGGAGACCCATTCGTGCAACTACCTTAAGTTGACCACACATACATTGCAGGGCCGTATCTGAACACTCTTTTGCAAGACACATTCATCTTGCAGCTAACTACAACTGCAGATGCATTAAAATTTGCATATATTTCTATGCTGTTTACATCATCGGCCATTATAGAGTCTCTCATATGCATTTCACATGGTACTTGAATGTAGGAGACACTTTTGTGCGTCAAGCTTATGGAACCACACATACATTGCAAGGCCCTATCTCAACACTCTGGTAGAAGAAATGTTCATCTAGCACCTAACTACAAGAGTGGAAATACATTGTAATGTAAAGTCTTTTCTAGGCTTTTTTTATCATTGGCCACTATGGACTCTCATATTGATTTCACATGGTCCATGATTGTAGGAGACCCTTTCGTGCAACAAGCTTAAGTGACCCCACATTGCAGGGCCATATCTATAACTACAAGAGTGGAGAGGCATGATAATGTGCAGTCTTTTCTCGGCTGTTTTTATCATTGGCCACTAAGGACTCTCATAATGATTTCACACGGTCCATGATTATAGGAGACCCATTCGTGCAACTAGCTTAAGTTGACCACACATACGTTGCAGGGCTGTATCACAACACTCTGTTGCAAGACACATTCATCTTGCAGCTAACTACAACTGCAGATGCATTAAAATTTGAATGTATTTCTATGCTGTTTACATCATCGGCCATTATAGAGTCTCTCCTATGCATTTCACATGGTACTTGAATGTAGGAGACCCTTTTGTGCGTCAAGCTTATGGAACCACACATACATTGCAAGGCCCTATCTCAACACTCTGGTAGAAGAAATGTTCATCTAGCACCCCACTGCAAGAGTGGAAATACATTGTAATGTGCAGTCTTTTCTAGGCTGTTTTTATCATTGGGCACTGTGGAGTCTCGTATTGATTTGATACTTTCCATTATTGTAGGAGACCCGTTCATGCAACAAGCTTATGGAAAACGCCGTGCATTGCAGGGCGGCATCTTAACACTCAGGGGTAAGTAACTTTCATCTAGCACCTAACTACAGGAGTGGAGAGGCATGATAATGTGCAGTCTTTTCTCGGCTGTTTTTATCATTGGCCACTAAGGACACTCATATTGATTTCACACGGTCCATGATTATAGGAGACCCAGTCGTGCAACAAGCTTAAGTGACCAAACATACATTGCAGGGCCATATCTGAACACTCTGTTGCAAGACACATTCATCTTGCAGCTAACTACAAGACTGCAGATGCATTAAAATTTGCATATATTTCTATGCTGTTTACATCATTGGCCATTATAGAGTCTCTCATATGGGTTTCACATGGTACATGAATGTAGGAGACACTTTTGTGCGTCAAGCTTATGGAACCACACATACATTGCAGGGCCATATCTCAACACTCTGGTAGAAGAAATGTTCATCTAGCACCTAACTACAAGAGTGGAAATACATTGTAATGTAAAGTCTTTTCTAGGCTCTTTTTATCATTGGCCACTATGGACTCTCATATTGATTTCACATGGTCCATGATTGTAGGAGACCCTTTCGTGCAACAAGCTTAAGTGACCCCACATTGCAGGGCCATATCTATAACTACAAGAGTGGAGAGGCATGATAATGTGCAGTCTTTTCTCGGCTGTTTTTATCATTGGCCACTAAGGACTCTCATAATGATTTCACACGGTCCATGATTATAGGAGACCCATTCGTGCAACTAGCTTAAGTTGAGCACACATACGTTGCAGGGCTGTATCACAACACTCTGTTGCAAGACACATTCATCTTGCAGCTAACTACAACTGCAGATGCATTAAAATTTGAATGTATTTCTATGCTGTTTACATCATCGGCCATTATAGAGTCTCTCCTATGCATTTCACATGGTACTTGAATGTAGGAGACCCTTTTGTGCGTCAAGCTTATGGAACCACACATACATTGCAAGGCCCTATCTCAACACTCTGGTAGAAGAAATGTTCATCTAGCACCCCACTGCAAGAGTGGAAATACATTGTAATGTGCAGTCTTTTCTAGGCTGTTTTTATCATTGGGCACTGTGGAGTCTCGTATTGATTTGATACTTTCCATTATTGTAGGAGACCCGTTCATGCAACAAGCTTATGGAAAACGCCGTGCATTGCAGGGCGGCATCTTAACACTCAGGGGTAAGTAACTTTCATCTAGCACCTAACTACAGGAGTGGAGAGGCATGATAATGTGCAGTCTTTTCTCGGCTGTTTTTATCATTGGCCACTAAGGACACTCATATTGATTTCACACGGTCCATGATTATAGGAGACCCAGTCGTGCAACAAGCTTAAGTGACCAAACATACATTGCAGGGCCATATCTGAACACTCTGTTGCAAGACACATTCATCTTGCAGCTAACTACAAGACTGCAGATGCATTAAAATTTGCATATATTTCTATGCTGTTTACATCATTGGCCATTATAGAGTCTCTCATATGGGTTTCACATGGTACATGAATGTAGGAGACACTTTTGTGCGTCAAGCTTATGGAACCACACATACATTGCAGGGCCATATCTCAACACTCTGGTAGAAGAAATGTTCATCTAGCACCTAACTACAAGAGTGGAAATACATTGTAATGTAAAGTCTTTTCTAGGCTCTTTTTATCATTGGCCACTATGGACTCTCATATTGATTTCACATGGTCCATGATTGTAGGAGACCCTTTCGTGCAACAAGCTTAAGTGACCCCACATTGCAGGGCCATATCTATAACTACAAGAGTGGAGAGGCATGATAATGTGCAGTCTTTTCTCGGCTGTTTTTATCATTGGCCACTAAGGACTCTCATAATGATTTCACACGGTCCATGATTATAGGAGACCCATTCGTGCAACTACCTTAAGTTGACCACACATACATTGCAGGGCCGTATCTGAACACTCTTTTGCAAGACACATTCATCTTGCAGCTAACTACAACTGCAGATGCATTAAAATTTGCATATATTTCTATGCTGTTTACATCATCGGCCATTATAGAGTCTCTCATATGCATTTCACATGGTACTTGAATGTAGGAGACACTTTTGTGCGTCAAGCTTATGGAACCACACATACATTGCAAGGCCCTATCTCAACACTCTGGTAGAAGAAATGTTCATCTAGCACCTAACTACAAGAGTGGAAATACATTGTAATGTAAAGTCTTTTCTAGGCTTTTTTTATCATTGGCCACTATGGACTCTCATATTGATTTCACATGGTCCATGATTGTAGGAGACCCTTTCGTGCAACAAGCTTAAGTGACCCCACATTGCAGGGCCATATCTATAACTACAAGAGTGGAGAGGCATGATAATGTGCAGTCTTTTCTCGGCTGTTTTTATCATTGGCCACTAAGGACTCTCATAATGATTTCACACGGTCCATGATTATAGGAGACCCATTCGTGCAACTAGCTTAAGTTGAGCACACATACGTTGCAGGGCTGTATCACAACACTCTGTTGCAAGACACATTCATCTTGCAGCTAACTACAACTGCAGATGCATTAAAATTTGAATGTATTTCTATGCTGTTTACATCATCGGCCATTATAGAGTCTCTCCTATGCATTTCACATGGTACTTGAATGTAGGAGACCCTTTTGTGCGTCAAGCTTATGGAACCACACATACATTGCAAGGCCCTATCTCAACACTCTGGTAGAAGAAATGTTCATCTAGCACCCCACTGCAAGAGTGGAAATACATTGTAATGTGCAGTCTTTTCTAGGCTGTTTTTATCATTGGGCACTGTGGAGTCTCGTATTGATTTGATACTTTCCATTATTGTAGGAGACCCGTTCATGCAACAAGCTTATGGAAAACGCCGTGCATTGCAGGGCGGCATCTTAACACTCAGGGGTAAGTAACTTTCATCTAGCACCTAACTACAGGAGTGGAGAGGCATGATAATGTGCAGTCTTTTCTCGGCTGTTTTTATCATTGGCCACTAAGGACACTCATATTGATTTCACACGGTCCATGATTATAGGAGACCCAGTCGTGCAACAAGCTTAAGTGACCAAACATACATTGCAGGGCCATATCTGAACACTCTGTTGCAAGACACATTCATCTTGCAGCTAACTACAAGACTGCAGATGCATTAAAATTTGCATATATTTCTATGCTCTTTACATCATTGGCCATTATAGAGTCTCTCATATGGGTTTCACATGGTACATGAATGTAGGAGACACTTTTGTGCGTCAAGCTTATGGAACCACACATACATTGCAGGGCCATATCTCAACACTCTGGTAGAAGAAATGTTCATCTAGCACCTAACTACAAGAGTGGAAATACATTGTAATGTAAAGTCTTTTCTAGGCTCTTTTTATCATTGGCCACTATGGACTCTCATATTGATTTCACATGGTCCATGATTGTAGGAGACCCTTTCGTGCAACAAGCTTAAGTGACCCCACATTGCAGGGCCATATCTATAACTACAAGAGTGGAGAGGCATGATAATGTGCAGTCTTTTCTCGGCTGTTTTTATCATTGGCCACTAAGGACTCTCATAATGATTTCACACGGTCCATGATTATAGGAGACCCATTCGTGCAACTAGCTTAAGTTGAGCACACATACGTTGCAGGGCTGTATCACAACACTCTGTTGCAAGACACATTCATCTTGCAGCTAACTACAACTGCAGATGCATTAAAATTTGAATGTATTTCTATGCTGTTTACATCATCGGCCATTATAGAGTCTCTCCTATGCATTTCACATGGTACTTGAATGTAGGAGACCCTTTTGTGCGTCAAGCTTATGGAACCACACATACATTGCAAGGCCCTATCTCAACACTCTGGTAGAAGAAATGTTCATCTAGCACCCCACTGCAAGAGTGGAAATACATTGTAATGTGCAGTCTTTTCTAGGCTGTTTTTATCATTGGGCACTGTGGAGTCTCGTATTGATTTGATACTTTCCATTATTGTAGGAGACCCGTTCATGCAACAAGCTTATGGAAAACGCCGTGCATTGCAGGGCGGCATCTTAACACTCAGGGGTAAGTAACTTTCATCTAGCACCTAACTACAGGAGTGGAGAGGCATGATAATGTGCAGTCTTTTCTCGGCTGTTTTTATCATTGGCCACTAAGGACACTCATATTGATTTCACACGGTCCATGATTATAGGAGACCCAGTCGTGCAACAAGCTTAAGTGACCAAACATACATTGCAGGGCCATATCTGAACACTCTGTTGCAAGACACATTCATCTTGCAGCTAACTACAAGACTGCAGATGCATTAAAATTTGCATATATTTCTATGCTCTTTACATCATTGGCCATTATAGAGTCTCTCATATGGGTTTCACATGGTACATGAATGTAGGAGACACTTTTGTGCGTCAAGCTTATGGAACCACACATACATTGCAGGGCCATATCTCAACACTCTGGTAGAAGAAATGTTCATCTAGCACCTAACTACAAGAGTGGAAATACATTGTAATGTAAAGTCTTTTCTAGGCTCTTTTTATCATTGGCCACTATGGACTCTCATATTGATTTCACATGGTCCATGATTGTAGGAGACCCTTTCGTGCAACAAGCTTAAGTGACCCCACATTGCAGGGCCATATCTATAACTACAAGAGTGGAGAGGCATGATAATGTGTAGTCTTTTCTCGGCTGTTTTTATCATTGGCCACTAAGGACTCTCATAATGATTTCACACGGTCCATGATTATAGGAGACCCATTCGTGCAACTAGCTTAAGTTGACCACACATACATTGCAGGGCCGTATCTGAACACTCTTTTGCAAGACACATTCATCTTGCAGCTAACTACAACTGCAGATGCATTAAAATTTGCATATATTTCTATGCTGTTTACATCATCGGCCATTATAGAGTCTCTCATATGCATTTCACATGGTACTTGAATGTAGGAGACACTTTTGTGCGTCAAGCTTATGGAACCACACATACATTGCAAGGCCCTATCTCAACACTCTGGTAGAAGAAATGTTCATCTAGCACCTAACTACAAGAGTGGAAATACATTGTAATGTAAAGTCTTTTCTAGGCTTTTTTTATCATTGGCCACTATGGACTCTCATATTGATTTCACATGGTCCATGATTGTAGGATACCCTTTCGTGCAACAAGCTTAAGTGACCCCACATTGCAGGGCCATATCTATAACTACAAGAGTGGAGAGGCATGATAATGTGCAGTCTTTTCTCGGCTGTTTTTATCATTGGCCACTAAGGACTCTCATAATGATTTCACACGGTCCATGATTATAGGAGACCCATTCGTGCAACTACCTTAAGTTGACCACACATACATTGCAGGGCCGTATCTGAACACTCTTTTGCAAGACACATTCATCTTGCAGCTAACTACAACTGCAGATGCATTAAAATTTGCATATATTTCTATGCTGTTTACATCATCGGCCATTATAGAGTCTCTCATATGCATTTCACATGGTACTTGAATGTAGGAGACACTTTTGTGCGTCAAGCTTATGGAACCACACATACATTGCAAGGCCCTATCTCAACACTCTGGTAGAAGAAATGTTCATCTAGCACCTAACTACAAGAGTGGAAATACATTGTAATGTAAAGTCTTTTCTAGGCTTTTTTTATCATTGGCCACTATGGACTCTCATATTGATTTCACATGGTCCATGATTGTAGGAGACCCTTTCGTGCAACAAGCTTAAGTGACCCCACATTGCAGGGCCATATCTATAACTACAAGAGTGGAGAGGCATGATAATGTGCAGTCTTTTCTCGGCTGTTTTTATCATTGGCCACTAAGGACTCTCATAATGATTTCACACGGTCCATGATTATAGGAGACCCATTCGTGCAACTAGCTTAAGTTGACCACACATACATTGCAGGGCCGTATCTGAACACTCTTTTGCAAGACACATTCATCTTGCAGCTAACTACAACTGCAGATGCATTAAAATTTGCATATATTTCTATGCTGTTTACATCATCGGCCATTATAGAGTCTCTCATATGGAACATGAATGTAGGAGACACTTTTGTGCGTCAAGCTTATGGAACCACACATACATTGCAAGGCCCTATCTCAACACTCTGGTAGAAGAAATGTTCATCTAGCACCTAACTACAAGAGTGGAAATACATTGTAATGTAAAGTCTTTTCTAGGCTTTTTTTATCATTGGCCACTATGGACTCTCATATTGATTTCACATGGTCCATGATTGTAGGAGACCCTTTCGTGCAACAAGCTTAAGTGACCCCACATTGCAGGGCCATATCTATAACTACAAGAGTGGAGAGGCATGATAATGTGCAGTCTTTTCTCGGCTGTTTTTATCATTGGCCACTAAGGACTCTCATAATGATTTCACACGGTCCATGATTATAGGAGACCCATTCGTGCAACTAGCTTAAGTTGAGCACACATACGTTGCAGGGCTGTATCACAACACTCTGTTGCAAGACACATTCATCTTGCAGCTAACTACAACTGCAGATGCATTAAAATTTGAATGTATTTCTATGCTGTTTACATCATCGGCCATTATAGAGTCTCTCCTATGCATTTCACATGGTACTTGAATGTAGGAGACCCTTTTGTGCGTCAAGCTTATGGAACCACACATACATTGCAAGGCCCTATCTCAACACTCTGGTAGAAGAAATGTTCATCTAGCACCCCACTGCAAGAGTGGAAATACATTGTAATGTGCAGTCTTTTCTAGGCTGTTTTTATCATTGGGCACTGTGGAGTCTCGTATTGATTTGATACTTTCCATTATTGTAGGAGACCCGTTCATGCAACAAGCTTATGGAAAACGCCGTGCATTGCAGGGCGGCATCTTAACACTCAGGGGTAAGTAACTTTCATCTAGCACCTAACTACAGGAGTGGAGAGGCATGATAATGTGCAGTCTTTTCTCGGCTGTTTTTATCATTGGCCACTAAGGACACTCATATTGATTTCACACGGTCCATGATTATAGGAGACCCAGTCGTGCAACAAGCTTAAGTGACCAAACATACATTGCAGGGCCATATCTAAACACTCTGTTGCAAGACACATTCATCTTGCAGCTAACTACAAGACTGCAGATGCATTAAAATTTGCATATATTTCTATGCTGTTTACATCATTGGCCATTATAGAGTCTCTCATATGGGTTTCACATGGTACATGAATGTAGGAGACACTTTTGTGCGTCAAGCTTATGGAACCACACATACATTGCAGGGCCATATCTCAACACTCTGGTAGAAGAAATGTTCATCTAGCACCTAACTACAAGAGTGGAAATACATTGTAATGTAAAGTCTTTTCTAGGCTCTTTTTATCATTGGCCACTATGGACTCTCATATTGATTTCACATGGTCCATGATTGTAGGAGACCCTTTCGTGCAACAAGCTTAAGTGACCCCACATTGCAGGGCCATATCTATAACTACAAGAGTGGAGAGGCATGATAATGTGCAGTCTTTTCTCGGCTGTTTTTATCATTGGCCACTAAGGACTCTCATAATGATTTCACACGGTCCATGATTATAGGAGACCCATTCGTGCAACTAGCTTAAGTTGAGCACACATACGTTGCAGGGCTGTATCACAACACTCTGTTGCAAGACACATTCATCTTGCAGCTAACTACAACTGCAGATGCATTAAAATTTGAATGTATTTCTATGCTGTTTACATCATCGGCCATTATAGAGTCTCTCCTATGCATTTCACATGGTACTTGAATGTAGGAGACCCTTTTGTGCGTCAAGCTTATGGAACCACACATACATTGCAAGGCCCTATCTCAACACTCTGGTAGAAGAAATGTTCATCTAGCACCCCACTGCAAGAGTGGAAATACATTGTAATGTGCAGTCTTTTCTAGGCTGTTTTTATCATTGGGCACTGTGGAGTCTCGTATTGATTTGATACTTTCCATTATTGTAGGAGACCCGTTCATGCAACAAGCTTATGGAAAACGCCGTGCATTGCAGGGCGGCATCTTAACACTCAGGGGTAAGTAACTTTCATCTAGCACCTAACTACAGGAGTGGAGAGGCATGATAATGTGCAGTCTTTTCTCGGCTGTTTTTATCATTGGCCACTAAGGACACTCATATTGATTTCACACGGTCCATGATTATAGGAGACCCAGTCGTGCAACAAGCTTAAGTGACCAAACATACATTGCAGGGCCATATCTGAACACTCTGTTGCAAGACACATTCATCTTGCAGCTAACTACAAGACTGCAGATGCATTAAAATTTGCATATATTTCTATGCTGTTTACATCATTGGCCATTATAGAGTCTCTCATATGGGTTTCACATGGTACATGAATGTAGGAGACACTTTTGTGCGTCAAGCTTATGGAACCACACATACATTGCAGGGCCATATCTCAACACTCTGGTAGAAGAAATGTTCATCTAGCACCTAACTACAAGAGTGGAAATACATTGTAATGTAAAGTCTTTTCTAGGCTCTTTTTATCATTGGCCACTATGGACTCTCATATTGATTTCACATGGTCCATGATTGTAGGAGACCCTTTCGTGCAACAAGCTTAAGTGACCCCACATTGCAGGGCCATATCTATAACTACAAGAGTGGAGAGGTATGATAATGTGTAGTCTTTTCTCGGCTGTTTTTATCATTGGCCACTAAGGACTCTCATAATGATTTCACACGGTCCATGATTATAGGAGACCCATTCGTGCAACTAGCTTAAGTTGACCACACATACATTGCAGGGCCGTATCTGAACACTCTTTTGCAAGACACATTCATCTTGCAGCTAACTACAACTGCAGATGCATTAAAATTTGCATATATTTCTATGCTGTTTACATCATCGGCCATTATAGAGTCTCTCATATGCATTTCACATGGTACTTGAATGTAGGAGACACTTTTGTGCGTCAAGCTTATGGAACCACACATACATTGCAAGGCCCTATCTCAACACTCTGGTAGAAGAAATGTTCATCTAGCACCTAACTACAAGAGTGGAAATACATTGTAATGTAAAGTCTTTTCTAGGCTTTTTTTATCATTGGCCACTATGGACTCTCATATTGATTTCACATGGTCCATGATTGTAGGATACCCTTTCGTGCAACAAGCTTAAGTGACCCCACATTGCAGGGCCATATCTATAACTACAAGAGTGGAGAGGCATGATAATGTGCAGTCTTTTCTCGGCTGTTTTTATCATTGGCCACTAAGGACTCTCATAATGATTTCACACGGTCCATGATTATAGGAGACCCATTCGTGCAACTACCTTAAGTTGACCACACATACATTGCAGGGCCGTATCTGAACACTCTTTTGCAAGACACATTCATCTTGCAGCTAACTACAACTGCAGATGCATTAAAATTTGCATATATTTCTATGCTGTTTACATCATCGGCCATTATAGAGTCTCTCATATGCATTTCACATGGTACTTGAATGTAGGAGACACTTTTGTGCGTCAAGCTTATGGAACCACACATACATTGCAAGGCCCTATCTCAACACTCTGGTAGAAGAAATGTTCATCTAGCACCTAACTACAAGAGTGGAAATACATTGTAATGTAAAGTCTTTTCTAGGCTTTTTTTATCATTGGCCACTATGGACTCTCATATTGATTTCACATGGTCCATGATTGTAGGATACCCTTTCGTGCAACAAGCTTAAGTGACCCCACATTGCAGGGCCATATCTATAACTACAAGAGTGGAGAGGCATGATAATGTGCAGTCTTTTCTCGGCTGTTTTTATCATTGGCCACTAAGGACTCTCATAATGATTTCACACGGTCCATGATTATAGGAGACCCATTCGTGCAACTAGCTTAAGTTGACCACACATACATTGCAGGGCCGTATCTGAACACTCTTTTGCAAGACACATTCATCTTGCAGCTAACTACAAGACTGCAGATGCATTAAAATTTGCATATATTTCTATGCTGTTTACATCATTGGCCATTATAGAGTCTCTCATATGGGTTTCACATGGTACATGAATGTAGGAGACACTTTTGTGCGTCAAGCTTATGGAACCACACATACATTGCAGGGCCATATCTCAACACTCTGGTAGAAGAAATGTTCATCTAGCACCTAACTACAAGAGTGGAAATACATTGTAATGTAAAGTCTTTTCTAGGCTCTTTTTATCATTGGCCACTATGGACTCTCATATTGATTTCACATGGTCCATGATTGTAGGAGACCCTTTCGTGCAACAAGCTTAAGTGACCCCACATTGCAGGGCCATATCTATAACTACAAGAGTGGAGAGGTATGATAATGTGTAGTCTTTTCTCGGCGGTTTTTATCATTGGCCACTAAGGACTCTCATAATGATTTCACACGGTCCATGATTATAGGAGACCCATTCGTGCAACTAGCTTAAGTTGACCACACATACATTGCAGGGCCGTATCTGAACACTCTTTTGCAAGACACATTCATCTTGCAGCTAACTACAACTGCAGATGCATTAAAATTTGCATATATTTCTATGCTGTTTACATCATCGGCCATTATAGAGTCTCTCATATGCATTTCACATGGTACTTGAATGTAGGAGACACTTTTGTGCGTCAAGCTTATGGAACCACACATACATTGCAAGGCCCTATCTCAACACTCTGGTAGAAGAAATGTTCATCTAGCACCTAACTACAAGAGTGGAAATACATTGTAATGTAAAGTCTTTTCTAGGCTTTTTTTATCATTGGCCACTATGGACTCTCATATTGATTTCACATGGTCCATGATTGTAGGAGACCCTTTCGTGCAACAAGCTTAAGTGACCCCACATTGCAGGGCCATATCTATAACTACAAGAGTGGAGAGGCATGATAATGTGCAGTCTTTTCTCGGCTGTTTTTATCATTGGCCACTAAGGACTCTCATAATGATTTCACACGGTCCATGATTATAGGAGACCCATTCGTGCAACTAGCTTAAGTTGAGCACACATACGTTGCAGGGCTGTATCACAACACTCTGTTGCAAGACACATTCATCTTGCAGCTAACTACAACTGCAGATGCATTAAAATTTGAATGTATTTCTATGCTGTTTACATCATCGGCCATTATAGAGTCTCTCCTATGCATTTCACATGGTACTTGAATGTAGGAGACCCTTTTGTGCGTCAAGCTTATGGAACCACACATACATTGCAAGGCCCTATCTCAACACTCTGGTAGAAGAAATGTTCATCTAGCACCCCACTGCAAGAGTGGAAATACATTGTAATGTGCAGTCTTTTCTAGGCTGTTTTTATCATTGGGCACTGTGGAGTCTCGTATTGATTTGATACTTTCCATTATTGTAGGAGACCCGTTCATGCAACAAGCTTATGGAAAACGCCGTGCATTGCAGGGCGGCATCTTAACACTCAGGGGTAAGTAACTTTCATCTAGCACCTAACTACAGGAGTGGAGAGGCATGATAATGTGCAGTCTTTTCTCGGCTGTTTTTATCATTGGCCACTAAGGACACTCATATTGATTTCACACGGTCCATGATTATAGGAGACCCAGTCGTGCAACAAGCTTAAGTGACCAAACATACATTGCAGGGCCATATCTGAACACTCTGTTGCAAGACACATTCATCTTGCAGCTAACTACAAGACTGCAGATGCATTAAAATTTGCATATATTTCTATGCTGTTTTCACCATTGGCCATTATTGAGTCTCTCATATGGATTTCACACGTTCCATGATTGTAGTCGACCCTTTTGTGTGTTAAGCTTATGGAACCACACATATATTGCAGGGCCATATCTCAACACTCTGGTGCAATATACTTTCATCTAGCTCCTAATTCCAAGAGTGGAGAGGCATGATAATGTGCAGTCTTTTCTAGGCTGTTTTTAAAATTGGCCACTATGGACTCTCATATGGATTTCACACGTTCTATGATTGTAGACGACCCTTATGTGTGTCAAGCTTATGGAACCCCACATATATTGCAGGGCCATATATCAACACTCTGGTGCAATAAACTTTCATCTAGCTCCTAACTACAAGAGTGGAGAGGCATGATAATGTGCAGTCTTTTCTCGGCTGTTTTTATCATTGGCCACTAAGGACTCTCATAATGATTTCACACGGTTCATGATTATAGGAGACCCATTCGTGCAACTAGCGTAAGTGACCACACAGACATTGCTGGGCCGTATCTGAACCCTCTTTTGCAAGACACATTCATCTTGCAGCTAACTACAAGACTGCAGATGCATTAAAATTTGCATATATTTCTATGCTGTTTACATCATCGGCCATTATAGAGTCTCTCATATGGGTTTCACATGGTACATGAATGTAGGAGACACTTTTGTGCGTCAAGCTTATGGAACCACACATACATTGCAGGGCCATATCTCAACACTCTGGTAGAAGAAATGTTCATCTAGCACCTAACTACAAGAGTGGAAATACATTGTAATGTAAAGTCTTTTCTAGGCTCTTTTTATCATTGGCCACTATGGACTCTCATATTGATTTCACATGGTCCATGATTGTAGGAGACCCTTTCGTGCAACAAGCTTAAGTGACCCCACATTGCAGGGCCATATCTATAACTACAAGAGTGGAGAGGTATGATAATGTGTATTCTTTTCTCGGCTGTTTTTATCATTGGCCACTAAGGACTCTCATAATGATTTCACACGGTCCATGATTATAGGAGACCCATTCGTGCAACTAGCTTAAGTTGACCACACATACATTGCAGGGCCGTATCTGAACACTCTTTTGCAAGACACATTCATCTTGCAGCTAACTACAACTGCAGATGCATTAAAATTTGCATATATTTCTATGCTGTTTACATCATCGGCCATTATAGAGTCTCTCATATGCATTTCACATGGTACTTGAATGTAGGAGACACTTTTGTGCGTCAAGCTTATGGAACCACACATACATTGCAAGGCCCTATCTCAACACTCTGGTAGAAGAAATGTTCATCTAGCACCTAACTACAAGAGTGGAAATACATTGTAATGTAAAGTCTTTTCTAGGCTTTTTTTATCATTGGCCACTATGGACTCTCATATTGATTTCACATGGTCCATGATTGTAGGATACCCTTTCGTGCAACAAGCTTAAGTGACCCCACATTGCAGGGCCATATCTATAACTACAAGAGTGGAGAGGCATGATAATGTGCAGTCTTTTCTCGGCTGTTTTTATCATTGGCCACTAAGGACTCTCATAATGATTTCACACGGTCCATGATTATAGGAGACCCATTCGTGCAACTAGCTTAAGTTGAGCACACATACGTTGCAGGGCTGTATCACAACACTCTGTTGCAAGACACATTCATCTTGCAGCTAACTACAACTGCAGATGCATTAAAATTTGAATGTATTTCTATGCTGTTTACATCATCGGCCATTATAGAGTCTCTCCTATGCATTTCACATGGTACTTGAATGTAGGAGACCCTTTTGTGCGTCAAGCTTATGGAACCACACATACATTGCAAGGCCCTATCTCAACACTCTGGTAGAAGAAATGTTCATCTAGCACCCCACTGCAAGAGTGGAAATACATTGTAA
Organism: Cryptoblepharus egeriae; assembly: GCA_030015325.1. NCBI lineage: Eukaryota > Metazoa > Chordata > Lepidosauria > Squamata > Scincidae > Cryptoblepharus > Cryptoblepharus egeriae. The sequence continues at coordinate 111,437,778 of JAREYC010000001.1, read as the reverse complement.
TGTGCAGTCTTTTCTAGGCTGTTTTTATCATTGGGCACTGTGGAGTCTCGTATTGATTTGATACTTTCCATTATTGTAGGAGACCCGTTCATGCAACAAGCTTATGGAAAACGCCGTGCATTGCAGGGCGGCATCTTAACACTCAGGGGTAAGTAACTTTCATCTAGCACCTAACTACAGGAGTGGAGAGGCATGATAATGTGCAGTCTTTTCTCGGCTGTTTTTATCATTGGCCACTAAGGACACTCATATTGATTTCACACGGTCCATGATTATAGGAGACCCAGTCGTGCAACAAGCTTAAGTGACCAAACATACATTGCAGGGCCATATCTGAACACTCTGTTGCAAGACACATTCATCTTGCAGCTAACTACAAGACTGCAGATGCATTAAAATTTGCATATATTTCTATGCTGTTTTCACCATTGGCCATTATTGAGTCTCTCATATGGATTTCACACGTTCCATGATTGTAGTCGACCCTTTTGTGTGTTAAGCTTATGGAACCACACATATATTGCAGGGCCATATCTCAACACTCTGGTGCAATATACTTTCATCTAGCTCCTAATTCCAAGAGTGGAGAGGCATGATAATGTGCAGTCTTTTCTAGGCTGTTTTTAAAATTGGCCACTATGGACTCTCATATGGATTTCACACGTTCTATGATTGTAGACGACCCTTATGTGTGTCAAGCTTATGGAACCCCACATATATTGCAGGGCCATATATCAACACTCTGGTGCAATAAACTTTCATCTAGCTCCTAACTACAAGAGTGGAGAGGCATGATAATGTGCAGTCTTTTCTCGGCTGTTTTTATCATTGGCCACTAATGACTCTCATAATGATTTCACACGGTCCATGATTATAGGAGACCCATTCGTGCAACTAGCGTAAGTGACCACACAGACATTGCTGGGCCGTATCTGAACCCTCTTTTGCAAGACACATTCATCTTGCAGCTAACTACAAGACTGCAGATGCATTAAAATTTGCATATATTTCTATGCTGTTTACATCATTGGCCATTATAGAGTCTCTCATATGGGTTTCACATGGTACATGAATGTAGGAGACACTTTTGTGCGTCAAGCTTATGGAACCACACATACATTGCAGGGCCATATCTCAACACTCTGGTAGAAGAAATGTTCATCTAGCACCTAACTACAAGAGTGGAAATACATTGTAATGTAAAGTCTTTTCTAGGCTCTTTTTATCATTGGCCACTATGGACTCTCATATTGATTTCACATGGTCCATGATTGTAGGAGACCCTTTCGTGCAACAAGCTTAAGTGACCCCACATTGCAGGGCCATATCTATAACTACAAGAGTGGAGAGGTATGATAATGTGTATTCTTTTCTCGGCTGTTTTTATCATTGGCCACTAAGGACTCTCATAATGATTTCACACGGTCCATGATTATAGGAGACCCATTCGTGCAACTAGCTTAAGTTGACCACACATACATTGCAGGGCCGTATCTGAACACTCTTTTGCAAGACACATTCATCTTGCAGCTAACTACAACTGCAGATGCATTAAAATTTGCATATATTTCTATGCTGTTTACATCATCGGCCATTATAGAGTCTCTCATATGCATTTCACATGGTACTTGAATGTAGGAGACACTTTTGTGCGTCAAGCTTATGGAACCACACATACATTGCAAGGCCCTATCTCAACACTCTGGTAGAAGAAATGTTCATCTAGCACCTAACTACAAGAGTGGAAATACATTGTAATGTAAAGTCTTTTCTAGGCTTTTTTTATCATTGGCCACTATGGACTCTCATATTGATTTCTCATGGTCCATGATTGTAGGAGACCCTTTCGTGCAACAAGCTTAAGTGACCCCACATTGCAGGGCCATATCTATAACTACAAGAGTGGAGAGGCATGATAATGTGCAGTCTTTTCTCGGCTGTTTTTATCATTGGCCACTAAGGACTCTCATAATGATTTCACACGGTCCATGATTATAGGAGACCCATTCGTGCAACTAGCTTAAGTTGAGCACACATACGTTGCAGGGCTGTATCACAACACTCTGTTGCAAGACACATTCATCTTGCAGCTAACTACAACTGCAGATGCATTAAAATTTGAATGTATTTCTATGCTGTTTACATCATCGGCCATTATAGAGTCTCTCCTATGCATTTCACATGGTACTTGAATGTAGGAGACCCTTTTGTGCGTCAAGCTTATGGAACCACACATACATTGCAAGGCCCTATCTCAACACTCTGGTAGAAGAAATGTTCATCTAGCACCCCACTGCAAGAGTGGAAATACATTGTAATGTGCAGTCTTTTCTAGGCTGTTTTTATCATTGGGCACTGTGGAGTCTCGTATTGATTTGATACTTTCCATTATTGTAGGAGACCCGTTCATGCAACAAGCTTATGGAAAACGCCGTGCATTGCAGGGCGGCATCTTAACACTCAGGGGTAAGTAACTTTCATCTAGCACCTAACTACAGGAGTGGAGAGGCATGATAATGTGCAGTCTTTTCTCGGCTGTTTTTATCATTGGCCACTAAGGACACTCATATTGATTTCACACGGTCCATGATTATAGGAGACCCAGTCGTGCAACAAGCTTAAGTGACCAAACATACATTGCAGGGCCATATCTGAACACTCTGTTGCAAGACACATTCATCTTGCAGCTAACTACAAGACTGCAGATGCATTAAAATTTGCATATATTTCTATGCTGTTTTCACCATTGGCCATTATTGAGTCTCTCATATGGATTTCACACGTTCCATGATTGTAGTCGACCCTTTTGTGTGTTAAGCTTATGGAACCACACATATATTGCAGGGCCATATCTCAACACTCTGGTGCAATATACTTTCATCTAGCTCCTAATTCCAAGAGTGGAGAGGCATGATAATGTGCAGTCTTTTCTAGGCTGTTTTTAAAATTGGCCACTATGGACTCTCATATGGATTTCACACGTTCTATGATTGTAGACGACCCTTATGTGTGTCAAGCTTATGGAACCCCACATATATTGCAGGGCCATATATCAACACTCTGGTGCAATAAACTTTCATCTAGCTCCTAACTACAAGAGTGGAGAGGCATGATAATGTGCAGTCTTTTCTAGGCTGTTTTTAAAATTGGCCACTATGGACTCTCATATGGATTTCACACGTTCTATGATTGTAGACGACCCTTATGTGTGTCAAGCTTATGGAACCCCACATATATTGCAGGGCCATATATCAACACTCTGGTGCAATAAACTTTCATCTAGCTCCTAACTACAAGAGTGGAGAGGCATGATAATGTGCAGTCTTTTCTCGGCTGTTTTTATCATTGGCCACTAAGGACTCTCATAATGATTTCACACGGTCCATGATTATAGGAGACCCATTCGTGCAACTAGCGTAAGTGACCACACAGACATTGCTGGGCCGTATCTGAACCCTCTTTTGCAAGACACATTCATCTTGCAGCTAACTACAAGACTGCAGATGCATTAAAATTTGCATATATTTCTATGCTGTTTACATCATTGGCCATTATAGAGTCTCTCATATGGGTTTCACATGGTACATGAATGTAGGAGACACTTTTGTGCGTCAAGCTTATGGAACCACACATACATTGCAGGGCCATATCTCAACACTCTGGTAGAAGAAATGTTCATCTAGCACCTAACTACAAGAGTGGAAATACATTGTAATGTAAAGTCTTTTCTAGGCTCTTTTTATCATTGGCCACTATGGACTCTCATATTGATTTCACATGGTCCATGATTGTAGGAGACCCTTTCGTGCAACAAGCTTAAGTGACCCCACATTGCAGGGCCATATCTATAACTACAAGAGTGGAGAGGTATGATAATGTGTATTCTTTTCTCGGCTGTTTTTATCATTGGCCACTAAGGACTCTCATAATGATTTCACACGGTCCATGATTATAGGAGACCCATTCGTGCAACTAGCTTAAGTTGACCACACATACATTGCAGGGCCGTATCTGAACACTCTTTTGCAAGACACATTCATCTTGCAGCTAACTACAACTGCAGATGCATTAAAATTTGCATATATTTCTATGCTGTTTACATCATCGGCCATTATAGAGTCTCTCATATGCATTTCACATGGTACTTGAATGTAGGAGACACTTTTGTGCGTCAAGCTTATGGAACCACACATACATTGCAAGGCCCTATCTCAACACTCTGGTAGAAGAAATGTTCATCTAGCACCTAACTACAAGAGTGGAAATACATTGTAATGTAAAGTCTTTTCTAGGCTTTTTTTATCATTGGCCACTATGGACTCTCATATTGATTTCTCATGGTCCATGATTGTAGGAGACCCTTTCGTGCAACAAGCTTAAGTGACCCCACATTGCAGGGCCATATCTATAACTACAAGAGTGGAGAGGCATGATAATGTGCAGTCTTTTCTCGGCTGTTTTTATCATTGGCCACTAAGGACTCTCATAATGATTTCACACGGTCCATGATTATAGGAGACCCATTCGTGCAACTAGCTTAAGTTGAGCACACATACGTTGCAGGGCTGTATCACAACACTCTGTTGCAAGACACATTCATCTTGCAGCTAACTACAACTGCAGATGCATTAAAATTTGAATGTATTTCTATGCTGTTTACATCATCGGCCATTATAGAGTCTCTCCTATGCATTTCACATGGTACTTGAATGTAGGAGACCCTTTTGTGCGTCAAGCTTATGGAACCACACATACATTGCAAGGCCCTATCTCAACACTCTGGTAGAAGAAATGTTCATCTAGCACCCCACTGCAAGAGTGGAAATACATTGTAATGTGCAGTCTTTTCTAGGCTGTTTTTATCATTGGGCACTGTGGAGTCTCGTATTGATTTGATACTTTCCATTATTGTAGGAGACCCGTTCATGCAACAAGCTTATGGAAAACGCCGTGCATTGCAGGGCGGCATCTTAACACTCAGGGGTAAGTAACTTTCATCTAGCACCTAACTACAGGAGTGGAGAGGCATGATAATGTGCAGTCTTTTCTCGGCTGTTTTTATCATTGGCCACTAAGGACACTCATATTGATTTCACACGGTCCATGATTATAGGAGACCCAGTCGTGCAACAAGCTTAAGTGACCAAACATACATTGCAGGGCCATATCTGAACACTCTGTTGCAAGACACATTCATCTTGCAGCTAACTACAAGACTGCAGATGCATTAAAATTTGCATATATTTCTATGCTGTTTTCACCATTGGCCATTATTGAGTCTCTCATATGGATTTCACACGTTCCATGATTGTAGTCGACCCTTTTGTGTGTTAAGCTTATGGAACCACACATATATTGCAGGGCCATATCTCAACACTCTGGTGCAATATACTTTCATCTAGCTCCTAATTCCAAGAGTGGAGAGGCATGATAATGTGCAGTCTTTTCTAGGCTGTTTTTAAAATTGGCCACTATGGACTCTCATATGGATTTCACACGTTCTATGATTGTAGACGACCCTTATGTGTGTCAAGCTTATGGAACCCCACATATATTGCAGGGCCATATATCAACACTCTGGTGCAATAAACTTTCATCTAGCTCCTAACTACAAGAGTGGAGAGGCATGATAATGTGCAGTCTTTTCTAGGCTGTTTTTAAAATTGGCCACTATGGACTCTCATATGGATTTCACACGTTCTATGATTGTAGACGACCCTTATGTGTGTCAAGCTTATGGAACCCCACATATATTGCAGGGCCATATATCAACACTCTGGTGCAATAAACTTTCATCTAGCTCCTAACTACAAGAGTGGAGAGGCATGATAATGTGCAGTCTTTTCTCGGCTGTTTTTATCATTGGCCACTAAGGACTCTCATAATGATTTCACACGGTCCATGATTATAGGAGACCCATTCGTGCAACTAGCGTAAGTGACCACACAGACATTGCTGGGCCGTATCTGAACCCTCTTTTGCAAGACACATTCATCTTGCAGCTAACTACAAGACTGCAGATGCATTAAAATTTGCATATATTTCTATGCTGTTTACATCATTGGCCATTATAGAGTCTCTCATATGGGTTTCACATGGTACATGAATGTAGGAGACACTTTTGTGCGTCAAGCTTATGGAACCACACATACATTGCAGGGCCATATCTCAACACTCTGGTAGAAGAAATGTTCATCTAGCACCTAACTACAAGAGTGGAAATACATTGTAATGTAAAGTCTTTTCTAGGCTCTTTTTATCATTGGCCACTATGGACTCTCATATTGATTTCACATGGTCCATGATTGTAGGAGACCCTTTCGTGCAACAAGCTTAAGTGACCCCACATTGCAGGGCCATATCTATAACTACAAGAGTGGAGAGGTATGATAATGTGTATTCTTTTCTCGGCTGTTTTTATCATTGGCCACTAAGGACTCTCATAATGATTTCACACGGTCCATGATTATAGGAGACCCATTCGTGCAACTAGCTTAAGTTGACCACACATACATTGCAGGGCCGTATCTGAACACTCTTTTGCAAGACACATTCATCTTGCAGCTAACTACAACTGCAGATGCATTAAAATTTGCATATATTTCTATGCTGTTTACATCATCGGCCATTATAGAGTCTCTCATATGCATTTCACATGGTACTTGAATGTAGGAGACACTTTTGTGCGTCAAGCTTATGGAACCACACATACATTGCAAGGCCCTATCTCAACACTCTGGTAGAAGAAATGTTCATCTAGCAACTAACTACAAGAGTGGAAATACATTGTAATGTAAAGTCTTTTCTAGGCTTTTTTTATCATTGGCCACTATGGACTCTCATATTGATTTCACATGGTCCATGATTGTAGGAGACCCTTTCGTGCATCAAGCTTAAGTGACCCCACATTGCAGGGCCATATCTATAACTACAAGAGTGGAGAGGCATGATAATGTGCAGTCTTTTCTCGGCTGTTTTTATCATTGGCCACTAAGGACTCTCATAATGATTTCACACGGTCCATGATTATAGGAGACCCATTCGTGCAACTAGCTTAAGTTGAGCACACATACGTTGCAGGGCTGTATCACAACACTCTGTTGCAAGACACATTCATCTTGCAGCTAACTACAACTGCAGATGCATTAAAATTTGAATGTATTTCTATGCTGTTTACATCATCGGCCATTATAGAGTCTCTTCTATGCATTTCACATGGTACTTGAATGTAGGAGACCCTTTTGTGCGTCAAGCTTATGGAACCACACATACATTGCAAGGCCCTATCTCAACACTCTGGTAGAAGAAATGTTCATCTAGCACCCCACTGCAAGAGTGGAAATACATTGTAATGTGCAGTCTTTTCTAGGCTGTTTTTATCATTGGGCACTGTGGAGTCTCGTATTGATTTGATACTTTCCATTATTGTAGGAGACCCGTTCATGCAACAAGCTTATGGAAAACGCCGTGCATTGCAGGGCGGCATCTTAACACTCAGGGGTAAGTAACTTTCATCTAGCACCTAACTACAGGAGTGGAGAGGCATGATAATGTGCAGTCTTTTCTCGGCTGTTTTTATCATTGGCCACTAAGGACACTCATATTGATTTCACACGGTCCATGATTATAGGAGACCCAGTCGTGCAACAAGCTTAAGTGACCAAACATACATTGCAGGGCCATATCTGAACACTCTGTTGCAAGACACATTCATCTTGCAGCTAACTACAAGACTGCAGATGCATTAAAATTTGCATATATTTCTATGCTGTTTACATCATTGGCCATTATAGAGTCTCTCATATGGGTTTCACATGGTACATGAATGTAGGAGACACTTTTGTGCGTCAAGCTTATGGAACCACACATACATTGCAGGGCCATATCTCAACACTCTGGTAGAAGAAATGTTCATCTAGCACCTAACTACAAGAGTGGAAATACATTGTAATGTAAAGTCTTTTCTAGGCTCTTTTTATCATTGGCCACTATGGACTCTCATATTGATTTCACATGGTCCATGATTGTAGGAGACCCTTTCGTGCAACAAGCTTAAGTGACCCCACATTGCAGGGCCATATCTATAACTACAAGAGTGGAGAGGTATGATAATGTGTAGTCTTTTCTCGGCTGTTTTTATCATTGGCCACTAAGGACTCTCATAATGATTTCACACGGTCCATGATTATAGGAGACCCATTCGTGCAACTAGCTTAAGTTGACCACACATACATTGCAGGGCCGTATCTGAACACTCTTTTGCAAGACACATTCATCTTGCAGCTAACTACAACTGCAGATGCATTAAAATTTGCATATATTTCTATGCTGTTTACATCATCGGCCATTATAGAGTCTCTCATATGCATTTCACATGGTACTTGAATGTAGGAGACACTTTTGTGCGTCAAGCTTATGGAACCACACATACATTGCAAGGCCCTATCTCAACACTCTGGTAGAAGAAATGTTCATCTAGCACCTAACTACAAGAGTGGAAATACATTGTAATGTAAAGTCTTTTCTAGGCTTTTTTTATCATTGGCCACTATGGACTCTCATATTGATTTCACATGGTCCATGATTGTAGGATACCCTTTCGTGCAACAAGCTTAAGTGACCCCACATTGCAGGGCCATATCTATAACTACAAGAGTGGAGAGGCATGATAATGTGCAGTCTTTTCTCGGCTGTTTTTATCATTGGCCACTAAGGACTCTCATAATGATTTCACACGGTCCATGATTATAGGAGACCCATTCGTGCAACTACCTTAAGTTGACCACACATACATTGCAGGGCCGTATCTGAACACTCTTTTGCAAGACACATTCATCTTGCAGCTAACTACAACTGCAGATGCATTAAAATTTGCATATATTTCTATGCTGTTTACATCATCGGCCATTATAGAGTCTCTCATATGCATTTCACATGGTACTTGAATGTAGGAGACACTTTTGTGCGTCAAGCTTATGGAACCACACATACATTGCAAGGCCCTATCTCAACACTCTGGTAGAAGAAATGTTCATCTAGCACCTAACTACAAGAGTGGAAATACATTGTAATGTAAAGTCTTTTCTAGGCTTTTTTTATCATTGGCCACTATGGACTCTCATATTGATTTCACATGGTCCATGATTGTAGGATACCCTTTCGTGCAACAAGCTTAAGTGACCCCACATTGCAGGGCCATATCTATAACTACAAGAGTGGAGAGGCATGATAATGTGCAGTCTTTTCTCGGCTGTTTTTATCATTGGCCACTAAGGACTCTCATAATGATTTCACACGGTCCATGATTATAGGAGACCCATTCGTGCAACTACCTTAAGTTGACCACACATACATTGCAGGGCCGTATCTGAACACTCTTTTGCAAGACACATTCATCTTGCAGCTAACTACAACTGCAGATGCATTAAAATTTGCATATATTTCTATGCTGTTTACATCATCGGCCATTATAGAGTCTCTCATATGCATTTCACATGGTACTTGAATGTAGGAGACACTTTTGTGCGTCAAGCTTATGGAACCACACATACATTGCAAGGCCCTATCTCAACACTCTGGTAGAAGAAATGTTCATCTAGCACCTAACTACAAGAGTGGAAATACATTGTAATGTAAAGTCTTTTCTAGGCTTTTTTTATCATTGGCCACTATGGACTCTCATATTGATTTCACATGGTCCATGATTGTAGGAGACCCTTTCGTGCAACAAGCTTAAGTGACCCCACATTGCAGGGCCATATCTATAACTACAAGAGTGGAGAGGCATGATAATGTGCAGTCTTTTCTCGGCTGTTTTTATCATTGGCCACTAAGGACTCTCATAATGATTTCACACGGTCCATGATTATAGGAGACCCATTCGTGCAACTAGCTTAAGTTGAGCACACATACGTTGCAGGGCTGTATCACAACACTCTGTTGCAAGACACATTCATCTTGCAGCTAACTACAACTGCAGATGCATTAAAATTTGAATGTATTTCTATGCTGTTTACATCATCGGCCATTATAGAGTCTCTCCTATGCATTTCACATGGTACTTGAATGTAGGAGACCCTTTTGTGCGTCAAGCTTATGGAACCACACATACATTGCAAGGCCCTATCTCAACACTCTGGTAGAAGAAATGTTCATCTAGCACCCCACTGCAAGAGTGGAAATACATTGTAATGTGCAGTCTTTTCTAGGCTGTTTTTATCATTGGGCACTGTGGAGTCTCGTATTGATTTGATACTTTCCATTATTGTAGGAGACCCGTTCATGCAACAAGCTTATGGAAAACGCCGTGCATTGCAGGGCGGCATCTTAACACTCAGGGGTAAGTAACTTTCATCTAGCACCTAACTACAGGAGTGGAGAGGCATGATAATGTGCAGTCTTTTCTCGGCTGTTTTTATCATTGGCCACTAAGGACACTCGTATTGATTTCACACGGTCCATGATTATAGGAGACCCAGTCGTGCAACAAGCTTAAGTGACCAAACATACATTGCAGGGCCATATCTGAACACTCTGTTGCAAGACACATTCATCTTGCAGCTAACTACAAGACTGCAGATGCATTAAAATTGGCATATATTTCTATGCTGTTTTCACCATTGGCCATTATTGAGTCTCTCATATGGATTTCACACGTTCCATGATTGTAGTCGACCCTTTTGTGTGTTAAGCTTATGGAACCACACATATATTGCAGGGCCATATCTCAACACTCTGGTGCAATATACTTTCATCTAGCTCCTAATTCCAAGAGTGGAGAGGCATGATAATGTGCAGTCTTTTCTAGGCTGTTTTTAAAATTGGCCACTATGGACTTTCATATGGATTTCACACGTTCTATGATTGTAGACGACCCTTATGTGTGTCAAGCTTATGGAACCCCACATATATTGCAGGGCCATATATCAACACTCTGGTGCAATAAACTTTCATCTAGCTCCTAACTACAAGAGAGGAGAGGCATGATAATGTGCAGTCTTTTCTAGGCTGTTTTTAAAATTGGCCACTATGGACTCTCATATGGATTTCACACGTTCTATGATTGTAGACGACCCTTATGTGTGTCAAGCTTATGGAACCCCACATATATTGCAGGGCCATATATCAACACTCTGGTGCAATAAACTTTCATCTAGCTCCTAACTACAAGAGTGGAGAGGCATGATAATGTGCAGTCTTTTCTCGGCTGTTTTTATCATTGGCCACTAAGGACTCTCATAATGATTTCACACGGTCCATGATTATAGGAGACCCATTCGTGCAACTAGCGTAAGTGACCACACAGACATTGCTGGGCCGTATCTGAACCCTCTTTTGCAAGACACATTCATCTTGCAGCTAACTACCAGACTGCAGATGCATTAAAATTTGCATATATTTCTATGCTGTTTACATCATTGGCCATTATAGAGTCTCTCATATGGGTTTCACATGGTACATGAATGTAGGAGACACTTTTGTGCGTCAAGCTTATGGAACCACACATACATTGCAGGGCCATATCTCAACACTCTGGTAGAAGAAATGTTCATCTAGCACCTAACTACAAGAGTGGAAATACATTGTAATGTAAAGTCTTTTCTAGGCTCTTTTTATCATTGGCCACTATGGACTCTCATATTGATTTCACATGGTCCATGATTGTAGGAGACCCTTTCGTGCAACAAGCTTAAGTGACCCCACATTGCAGGGCCATATCTATAACTACAAGAGTGGAGAGGTATGATAATGTGTATTCTTTTCTCGGCTGTTTTTATCATTGGCCACTAAGGACTCTCATAATGATTTCACACGGTCCATGATTATAGGAGACCCATTCGTGCAACTAGCTTAAGTTGACCACACATACATTGCAGGGCCGTATCTGAACACTCTTTTGCAAGACACATTCATCTTGCAGCTAACTACAACTGCAGATGCATTAAAATTTGCATATATTTCTATGCTGTTTACATCATCGGCCATTATAGAGTCTCTCATATGCATTTCACATGGTACTTGAATGTAGGAGACACTTTTGTGCGTCAAGCTTATGGAACCACACATACATTGCAAGGCCCTATCTCAACACTCTGGTAGAAGAAATGTTCATCTAGCAACTAACTACAAGAGTGGAAATACATTGTAATGTAAAGTCTTTTCTAGGCTTTTTTTATCATTGGCCACTATGGACTCTCATATTGATTTCACATGGTCCATGATTGTAGGAGACCCTTTCGTGCATCAAGCTTAAGTGACCCCACATTGCAGGGCCATATCTATAACTACAAGAGTGGAGAGGCATGATAATGTGCAGTCTTTTCTCGGCTGTTTTTATCATTGGCCACTAAGGACTCTCATAATGATTTCACACGGTCCATGATTATAGGAGACCCATTCGTGCAACTAGCTTAAGTTGAGCACACATACGTTGCAGGGCTGTATCACAACACTCTGTTGCAAGACACATTCATCTTGCAGCTAACTACAACTGCAGATGCATTAAAATTTGAATGTATTTCTATGCTGTTTACATCATCGGCCATTATAGAGTCTCTTCTATGCATTTCACATGGTACTTGAATGTAGGAGACCCTTTTGTGCGTCAAGCTTATGGAACCACACATACATTGCAAGGCCCTATCTCAACACTCTGGTAGAAGAAATGTTCATCTAGCACCCCACTGCAAGAGTGGAAATACATTGTAATGTGCAGTCTTTTCTAGGCTGTTTTTATCATTGGGCACTGTGGAGTCTCGTATTGATTTGATACTTTCCATTATTGTAGGAGACCCGTTCATGCAACAAGCTTATGGAAAACGCCGTGCATTGCAGGGCGGCATCTTAACACTCAGGGGTAAGTAACTTTCATCTAGCACCTAACTACAGGAGTGGAGAGGCATGATAATGTGCAGTCTTTTCTCGGCTGTTTTTATCATTGGCCACTAAGGACACTCATATTGATTTCACACGGTCCATGATTATAGGAGACCCAGTCGTGCAACAAGCTTAAGTGACCAAACATACATTGCAGGGCCATATCTGAACACTCTGTTGCAAGACACATTCATCTTGCAGCTAACTACAAGACTGCAGATGCATTAAAATTTGCATATATTTCTATGCTGTTTACATCATTGGCCATTATAGAGTCTCTCATATGGGTTTCACATGGTACATGAATGTAGGAGACACTTTTGTGCGTCAAGCTTATGGAACCACACATACATTGCAGGGCCATATCTCAACACTCTGGTAGAAGAAATGTTCATCTAGCACCTAACTACAAGAGTGGAAATACATTGTAATGTAAAGTCTTTTCTAGGCTCTTTTTATCATTGGCCACTATGGACTCTCATATTGATTTCACATGGTCCATGATTGTAGGAGACCCTTTCGTGCAACAAGCTTAAGTGACCCCACATTGCAGGGCCATATCTATAACTACAAGAGTGGAGAGGTATGATAATGTGTAGTCTTTTCTCGGCTGTTTTTATCATTGGCCACTAAGGACTCTCATAATGATTTCACACGGTCCATGATTATAGGAGACCCATTCGTGCAACTAGCTTAAGTTGACCACACATACATTGCAGGGCCGTATCTGAACACTCTTTTGCAAGACACATTCATCTTGCAGCTAACTACAACTGCAGATGCATTAAAATTTGCATATATTTCTATGCTGTTTACATCATCGGCCATTATAGAGTCTCTCATATGCATTTCACATGGTACTTGAATGTAGGAGACACTTTTGTGCGTCAAGCTTATGGAACCACACATACATTGCAAGGCCCTATCTCAACACTCTGGTAGAAGAAATGTTCATCTAGCACCTAACTACAAGAGTGGAAATACATTGTAATGTAAAGTCTTTTCTAGGCTTTTTTTATCATTGGCCACTATGGACTCTCATATTGATTTCACATGGTCCATGATTGTAGGATACCCTTTCGTGCAACAAGCTTAAGTGACCCCACATTGCAGGGCCATATCTATAACTACAAGAGTGGAGAGGCATGATAATGTGCAGTCTTTTCTCGGCTGTTTTTATCATTGGCCACTAAGGACTCTCATAATGATTTCACACGGTCCATGATTATAGGAGACCCATTCGTGCAACTACCTTAAGTTGACCACACATACATTGCAGGGCCGTATCTGAACACTCTTTTGCAAGACACATTCATCTTGCAGCTAACTACAACTGCAGATGCATTAAAATTTGCATATATTTCTATGCTGTTTACATCATCGGCCATTATAGAGTCTCTCATATGCATTTCACATGGTACTTGAATGTAGGAGACACTTTTGTGCGTCAAGCTTATGGAACCACACATACATTGCAAGGCCCTATCTCAACACTCTGGTAGAAGAAATGTTCATCTAGCACCTAACTACAAGAGTGGAAATACATTGTAATGTAAAGTCTTTTCTAGGCTTTTTTTATCATTGGCCACTATGGACTCTCATATTGATTTCACATGGTCCATGATTGTAGGAGACCCTTTCGTGCAACAAGCTTAAGTGACCCCACATTGCAGGGCCATATCTATAACTACAAGAGTGGAGAGGCATGATAATGTGCAGTCTTTTCTCGGCTGTTTTTATCATTGGCCACTAAGGACTCTCATAATGATTTCACACGGTCCATGATTATAGGAGACCCATTCGTGCAACTAGCTTAAGTTGAGCACACATACGTTGCAGGGCTGTATCACAACACTCTGTTGCAAGACACATTCATCTTGCAGCTAACTACAACTGCAGATGCATTAAAATTTGAATGTATTTCTATGCTGTTTACATCATCGGCCATTATAGAGTCTCTCCTATGCATTTCACATGGTACTTGAATGTAGGAGACCCTTTTGTGCGTCAAGCTTATGGAACCACACATACATTGCAAGGCCCTATCTCAACACTCTGGTAGAAGAAATGTTCATCTAGCACCCCACTGCAAGAGTGGAAATACATTGTAATGTGCAGTCTTTTCTAGGCTGTTTTTATCATTGGGCACTGTGGAGTCTCGTATTGATTTGATACTTTCCATTATTGTAGGAGACCCGTTCATGCAACAAGCTTATGGAAAACGCCGTGCATTGCAGGGCGGCATCTTAACACTCAGGGGTAAGTAACTTTCATCTAGCACCTAACTACAGGAGTGGAGAGGCATGATAATGTGCAGTCTTTTCTCGGCTGTTTTTATCATTGGCCACTAAGGACACTCATATTGATTTCACACGGTCCATGATTATAGGAGACCCAGTCGTGCAACAAGCTTAAGTGACCAAACATACATTGCAGGGCCATATCTGAACACTCTGTTGCAAGACACATTCATCTTGCAGCTAACTACAAGACTGAAGATGCATTAAAATTTGCATATATTTCTATGCTGTTTACATCATTGGCCATTATAGAGTCTCTCATATGGGTTTCACATGGTACATGAATGTAGGAGACACTTTTGTGCGTCAAGCTTATGGAACCACACATACATTGCAGGGCCCTATCTCAACACTCTGGTAGAAGAAATGTTCATCTAGCACCTAACTACAAGAGTGGAAATACATTGTAATGTAAAGTCTTTTCTAGGCTCTTTTTATCATTGGCCACTATGGACTCTCATATTGATTTCACATGGTCCATGATTGTAGGAGACCCTTTCGTGCAACAAGCTTAAGTGACCCCACATTGCAGGGCCATATCTATAACTACAAGAGTGGAGAGGTATGATAATGTGTAGTCTTTTCTCGGCTGTTTTTATCATTGGCCACTAAGGACTCTCATAATGATTTCACACGGTCCATGATTATAGGAGACCCAGTCGTGCAACTAGCTTAAGTTGACCACACATACATTGCAGGGCCGTATCTGAACACTCTTTTGCAAGACACATTCATCTTGCAGCTAACTACAACTGCAGATGCATTAAAATTTGCATATATTTCTATGCTGTTTACATCATCGGCCATTATAGAGTCTCTCATATGCATTTCACATGGTACTTGAATGTAGGAGACACTTTTGTGCGTCAAGCTTATGGAACCACACATACATTGCAAGGCCCTATCTCAACACTCTGGTAGAAGAAATGTTCATCTAGCACCTAACTACAAGAGTGGAAATACATTGTAATGTAAAGTCTTTTCTAGGCTTTTTTTATCATTGGCCACTATGGACTCTCATATTGATTTCACATGGTCCATGATTGTAGGATACCCTTTCGTGCAACAAGCTTAAGTGACCCCACATTGCAGGGCCATATCTATAACTACAAGAGTGGAGAGGCATGATAATGTGCAGTCTTTTCTCGGCTGTTTTTATCATTGGCCACTAAGGACTCTCATAATGATTTCACACGGTCCATGATTATAGGAGACCCATTCGTGCAACTAGCTTAAGTTGACCACACATACATTGCAGGGCCGTATCTGAACACTCTTTTGCAAGACACATTCATCTTGCAGCTAACTACAACTGCAGATGCATTAAAATTTGCATATATTTCTATGCTGTTTACATCATCGGCCATTATAGAGTCTCTCATATGCATTTCACATGGTACTTGAATGTAGGAGACACTTTTGTGCGTCAAGCTTATGGAACCACACATACATTGCAAGGCCCTATCTCAACACTCTGGTAGAAGAAATGTTCATCTAGCACCTAACTACAAGAGTGGAAATACATTGTAATGTAAAGTCTTTTCTAGGCTTTTTTTATCATTGGCCACTATGGACTCTCATATTGATTTCACATGGTCCATGATTGTAGGATACCCTTTCGTGCAACAAGCTTAAGTGACCCCACATTGCAGGGCCATATCTATAACTACAAGAGTGGAGAGGCATGATAATGTGCAGTCTTTTCTCGGCTGTTTTTATCATTGGCCACTAAGGACTCTCATAATGATTTCACACTGTCCATGATTATAGGAGACCCATTCGTGCAACTACCTTAAGTTGACCACACATACATTGCAGGGCCGTATCTGAACACTCTTTTGCAAGACACATTCATCTTGCAGCTAACTACAACTGCAGATGCATTAAAATTTGCATATATTTCTATGCTGTTTACATCATCGGCCATTATAGAGTCTCTCATATGCATTTCACATGGTACTTGAATGTAGGAGACACTTTTGTGCGTCAAGCTTATGGAACCACACATACATTGCAAGGCCCTATCTCAACACTCTGGTAGAAGAAATGTTCATCTAGCACCTAACTACAAGAGTGGAAATACATTGTAATGTAAAGTCTTTTCTAGGCTTTTTTTATCATTGGCCACTATGGACTCTCATATTGATTTCACATGGTCCATGATTGTAGGAGACCCTTTCGTGCAACAAGCTTAAGTGACCCCACATTGCAGGGCCATATCTATAACTACAAGAGTGGAGAGGCATGATAATGTGCAGTCTTTTCTCGGCTGTTTTTATCATTGGCCACTAAGGACTCTCATAATGATTTCACACGGTCCATGATTATAGGAGACCCATTCGTGCAACTAGCTTAAGTTGACCACACATACGTTGCAGGGCTGTATCACAACACTCTGTTGCAAGACACATTCATCTTGCAGCTAACTACAACTGCAGATGCATTAAAATTTGAATGTATTTCTATGCTGTTTACATCATCGGCCATTATAGAGTCTCTCCTATGCATTTCACATGGTACTTGAATGTAGGAGACCCTTTTGTGCGTCAAGCTTATGGAACCACACATACATTGCAAGGCCCTATCTCAACACTCTGGTAGAAGAAATGTTCATCTAGCACCCCACTGCAAGAGTGGAAATACATTGTAATGTGCAGTCTTTTCTAGGCTGTTTTTATCATTGGGCACTGTGGAGTCTCGTATTGATTTGATACTTTCCATTATTGTAGGAGACCCGTTCATGCAACAAGCTTATGGAAAACGCCGTGCATTGCAGGGCGGCATCTTAACACTCAGGGGTAAGTAACTTTCATCTAGCACCTAACTACAGGAGTGGAGAGGCATGATAATGTGCAGTCTTTTCTCGGCTGTTTTTATCATTGGCCACTAAGGACACTCATATTGATTTCACACGGTCCATGATTATAGGAGACCCAGTCGTGCAACAAGCTTAAGTGACCAAACATACATTGCAGGGCCATATCTGAACACTCTGTTGCAAGACACATTCATCTTGCAGCTAACTACAAGACTGCAGATGCATTAAAATTTGCATATATTTCTATGCTGTTTACATCATTGGCCATTATAGAGTCTCTCATATGGGTTTCACATGGTACATGAATGTAGGAGACACTTTTGTGCGTCAAGCTTATGGAACCACACATACATTGCAGGGCCATATCTCAACACTCTGGTAGAAGAAATGTTCATCTAGCACCTAACTACAAGAGTGGAAATACATTGTAATGTAAAGTCTTTTCTAGGCTCTTTTTATCATTGGCCACTATGGACTCTCATATTGATTTCACATGGTCCATGATTGTAGGAGACCCTTTCGTGCAACAAGCTTAAGTGACCCCACATTGCAGGGCCATATCTATAACTACAAGAGTGGAGAGGTATGATAATGTGTAGTCTTTTCTCGGCTGTTTTTATCATTGGCCACTAAGGACTCTCATAATGATTTCACACGGTCCATGATTATAGGAGACCCATTCGTGCAACTAGCTTAAGTTGACCACACATACATTGCAGGGCCGTATCTGAACACTCTTTTGCAAGACACATTCATCTTGCAGCTAACTACAACTGCAGATGCATTAAAATTTGCATATATTTCTATGCTGTTTACATCATCGGCCATTATAGAGTCTCTCATATGCATTTCACATGGTACTTGAATGTAGGAGACACTTTTGTGCGTCAAGCTTATGGAACCACACATACATTGCAAGGCCCTATCTCAACACTCTGGTAGAAGAAATGTTCATCTAGCACCTAACTACAAGAGTGGAAATACATTGTAATGTGCAGTCTTTTCTAGGCTGTTTTTATCATTGGCCACTATGGACTCTCATATTGATTTCACATGGTCCATGATTGTAGGAGACCCTTTCGTGCAACAAGCTTAAGTGACCCCACATTGCAGGGCCATATCTATAACTACAAGAGTGGAGAGGCATGATAATGTGCAGTCTTTTCTCGGCTGTTTTTATCATTGGCCACTAAGGACTCTCATAATGATTTCACACGGTCCATGATTATAGGAGACCCATTCGTGCAACTAGCTTAAGTTGAGCACACATACGTTGCAGGGCTGTATCACAACACTCTGTTGCAAGACACATTCATCTTGCAGCTAACTACAACTGCAGATGCATTAAAATTTGAATGTATTTCTATGCTGTTTACATCATCGGCCATTATAGAGTCTCTCCTATGCATTTCACATGGTACTTGAATGTAGGAGACCCTTTTGTGCGTCAAGCTTATGGAACCACACATACATTGCAAGGCCCTATCTCAACACTCTGGTAGAAGAAATGTTCATCTAGCACCCCACTGCAAGAGTGGAAATACATTGTAATGTGCAGTCTTTTCTAGGCTGTTTTTATCATTGGGCACTGTGGAGTCTCGTATTGATTTGATACTTTCCATTATTGTAGGAGACCCGTTCATGCAACAAGCTTATGGAAAACGCCGTGCATTGCAGGGCGGCATCTTAACACTCAGGGGTAAGTAACTTTCATCTAGCACCTAACTACAGGAGTGGAGAGGCATGATAATGTGCAGTCTTTTCTCGGCTGTTTTTATCATTGGCCACTAAGGACACTCATATTGATTTCACACGGTCCATGATTATAGGAGACCCAGTCGTGCAACAAGCTTAAGTGACCAAACATACATTGCAGGGCCATATCTGAACACTCTGTTGCAAGACACATTCATCTTGCAGCTAACTACAAGACTGCAGATGCATTAAAATTTGCATATATTTCTATGCTGTTTTCACCATTGGCCATTATTGAGTCTCTCATATGGATTTCACACGTTCCATGATTGTAGTCGACCCTTTTATGTGTTAAGCTTATGGAACCACACATATATTGCAGGGCCATATCTCAACACTCTGGTGCAATATACTTTCATCTAGCTCCTAATTCCAAGAGTGGAGAGGCATGATAATGTGCAGTCTTTTCTAGGCTGTTTTTAAAATTGGCCACTATGGACTCTCATATGGATTTCACACGTTCTATGATTGTAGACGACCCTTATGTGTGTCAAGCTTATGGAACCCCACATATATTGCAGGGCCATATATCAACACTCTGGTGCAATAAACTTTCATCTAGCTCCTAACTACAAGAGTGGAGAGGCATGATAATGTGCAGTCTTTTCTCGGCTGTTTTTATCATTGGCCACTAAGGACTCTCATAATGATTTCACACGGTCCATGATTATAGGAGACCCATTCGTGCAACTAGCGTAAGTGACCACACAGACATTGCTGGGCCGTATCTGAACCCTCTTTTGCAAGACACATTCATCTTGCAGCTAACTACAAGACTGCAGATGCATTAAAATTTGCATATATTTCTATGCTGTTTACATCATCGGCCATTATAGAGTCTCTCATATGCATTTCACATGGTACTTGAATGTAGGAGACACTTTTGTGTGTCAAGCTTATGGAACCACACATACATTGCAAGGCCCTATCTCAACACTCTGGTAGAAGAAATGTTCATCTAGCACCTAACTACAAGAGTGGAAATACATTGTAATGTGCAGTCTTTTCTAGGCTGTTTTTATCATTGGCCACTATGGACTCTCATATTGATTTCACATGGTCCATGATTGTAGGAGACCCTTTCGTGCAACAAGCTTAAGTGACCCCACATTTCAGGGCCATATCTATAACTACAAGAGTGGAGAGGCATGATAATGTGCAGTCTTTTCTCGGCTGTTTTTATCATTGGCCACTAAGGACTCTCATAATGATTTCACACGGTCCATGATTATAGGAGACCCATTCGTGCAACTAGCTTAAGTTGAGCACACATACGTTGCAGGGCTGTATCACAACACTCTGTTGCAAGACACATTCATCTTGCAGCTAACTACAACTGCAGATGCATTAAAATTTGAATGTATTTCTATGCTGTTTACATCATCGGCCATTATAGAGTCTCTCCTATGCATTTCACATGGTACTTGAATGTAGGAGACCCTTTTGTGCGTCAAGCTTATGGAACCACACATACATTGCAAGGCCCTATCTCAACACTCTGGTAGAAGAAATGTTCATCTAGCACCCCACTGCAAGAGTGGAAATACATTGTAATGTGCAGTCTTTTCTAGGCTGTTTTTATCATTGGGCACTGTGGAGTCTCGTATTGATTTGATACTTTCCATTATTGTAGGAGACCCGTTCATGCAACAAGCTTATGGAAAACGCCGTGCATTGCAGGGCGGCATCTTAACACTCAGGGGTAAGTAACTTTCATCTAGCACCTAACTACAGGAGTGGAGAGGCATGATAATGTGCAGTCTTTTCTCGGCTGTTTTTATCATTGGCCACTAAGGACACTCATATTGATTTCACACGGTCCATGATTATAGGAGACCCAGTCGTGCAACAAGCTTAAGTGACCAAACATACATTGCAGGGCCATATCTGAACACTCTGTTGCAAGACACATTCATCTTGCAGCTAACTACAAGACTGCAGATGCATTAAAATTTGCATATATTTCTATGCTGTTTACATCATTGGCCATTATAGAGTCTCTCATATGGGTTTCACATGGTACATGAATGTAGGAGACACTTTTGTGCGTCAAGCTTATGGAACCACACATACATTGCAGGGCCATATCTCAACACTCTGGTAGAAGAAATGTTCATCTAGCACCTAACTACAAGAGTGGAAATACATTGTAATGTAAAGTCTTTTCTAGGCTCTTTTTATCATTGGCCACTATGGACTCTCATATTGATTTCACATGGTCCATGATTGTAGGAGACCCTTTCGTGCAACAAGCTTAAGTGACCCCACATTGCAGGGCCATATCTATAACTACAAGAGTGGAGAGGTATGATAATGTGTAGTCTTTTCTCGGCTGTTTTTATCATTGGCCACTAAGGACTCTCATAATGATTTCACACGGTCCATGATTATAGGAGACCCATTCGTGCAACTAGCTTAAGTTGACCACACATACATTGCAGGGCCGTATCTGAACACTCTTTTGCAAGACACATTCATCTTGCAGCTAACTACAACTGCAGATGCATTAAAATTTGCATATATTTCTATGCTGTTTACATCATCGGCCATTATAGAGTCTCTCATATGCATTTCACATGGTACTTGAATGTAGGAGACACTTTTGTGCGTCAAGCTTATGGAACCACACATACATTGCAAGGCCCTATCTCAACACTCTGGTAGAAGAAATGTTCATCTAGCACCTAACTACAAGAGTGGAAATACATTGTAATGTGCAGTCTTTTCTAGGCTGTTTTTATCATTGGCCACTATGGACTCTCATATTGATTTCACATGGTCCATGATTGTAGGAGACCCTTTCGTGCAACAAGCTTAAGTGACCCCACATTGCAGGGCCATATCTATAACTACAAGAGTGGAGAGGCATGATAATGTGCAGTCTTTTCTCGGCTGTTTTTATCATTGGCCACTAAGGACTCTCATAATGATTTCACACGGTCCATGATTATAGGAGACCCATTCGTGCAACTAGCTTAAGTTGAGCACACATACGTTGCAGGGCTGTATCACAACACTCTGTTGCAAGACACATTCATCTTGCAGCTAACTACAACTGCAGATGCATTAAAATTTGAATGTATTTCTATGCTGTTTACATCATCGGCCATTATAGAGTCTCTCCTATGCATTTCACATGGTACTTGAATGTAGGAGACCCTTTTGTGCGTCAAGCTTATGGAACCACACATACATTGCAAGGCCCTATCTCAACACTCTGGTAGAAGAAATGTTCATCTAGCACCCCACTGCAAGAGTGGAAATACATTGTAATGTGCAGTCTTTTCTAGGCTGTTTTTATCATTGGGCACTGTGGAGTCTCGTATTGATTTGATACTTTCCATTATTGTAGGAGACCCGTTCATGCAACAAGCTTATGGAAAACGCCGTGCATTGCAGGGCGGCATCTTAACACTCAGGGGTAAGTAACTTTCATCTAGCACCTAACTACAGGAGTGGAGAGGCATGATAATGTGCAGTCTTTTCTCGGCTGTTTTTATCATTGGCCACTAAGGACACTCATATTGATTTCACACGGTCCATGATTATAGGAGACCCAGTCGTGCAACAAGCTTAAGTGACCAAACATACATTGCAGGGCCATATCTGAACACTCTGTTGCAAGACACATTCATCTTGCAGCTAACTACAAGACTGCAGATGCATTAAAATTTGCATATATTTCTATGCTGTTTTCACCATTGGCCATTATTGAGTCTCTCATATGGATTTCACACGTTCCATGATTGTAGTCGACCCTTTTATGTGTTAAGCTTATGGAACCACACATATATTGCAGGGCCATATCTCAACACTCTGGTGCAATATACTTTCATCTAGCTCCTAATTCCAAGAGTGGAGAGGCATGATAATGTGCAGTCTTTTCTAGGCTGTTTTTAAAATTGGCCACTATGGACTCTCATATGGATTTCACACGTTCTATGATTGTAGACGACCCTTATGTGTGTCAAGCTTATGGAACCCCACATATATTGCAGGGCCATATATCAACACTCTGGTGCAATAAACTTTCATCTAGCTCCTAACTACAAGAGTGGAGAGGCATGATAATGTGCAGTCTTTCCTCGGCTGTTTTTATCATTGGCCACTAAGGACTCTCATAATGATTTCACACGGTCCATGATTATAGGAGACCCATTCGTGCAACTAGCGTAAGTGACCACACAGACATTGCTGGGCCGTATCTGAACCCTCTTTTGCAAGACACATTCATCTTGCAGCTAACTACAAGACTGCAGATGCATTAAAATTTGCATATATTTCTATGCTGTTTACATCATTGGCCATTATAGAGTCTCTCATATGGGTTTCACATGGTACATGAATGTAGGAGACACTTTTGTGCGTCAAGCTTATGGAACCACACATACATTGCAGGGCCATATCTCAACACTCTGGTAGAAGAAATGTTCATCTAGCACCTAACTACAAGAGTGGAAATACATTGTAATGTAAAGTCTTTTCTAGGCTCTTTTTATCATTGGCCACTATGGACTCTCATATTGATTTCACATGGTCCATGATTGTAGGAGACCCTTTCGTGCAACAAGCTTAGGTGACCCCACATTGCAGGGCCATATCTATAACTACAAGAGTGGAGAGGTATGATAATGTGTATTCTTTTCTCGGCTGATTTTATCATTGGCCACTAAGGACTCTCATAATGATTTCACACGGTCCATGATTATAGGAGACCCATTCGTGCAACTAGCTTAAGTTGACCACACATACATTGCAGGGCCGTATCTGAACACTCTTTTGCAAGACACATTCATCTTGCAGCTAACTACAACTGCAGATGCATTAAAATTTGCATATATTTCTATGCTGTTTACATCATCGGCCATTATAGAGTCTCTCATATGCATTTCACATGGTACTTGAATGTAGGAGACACTTTTGTGCGTCAAGCTTATGGAACCACACATACATTGCAAGGCCCTATCTCAACACTCTGGTAGAAGAAATGTTCATCTAGCACCTAACTACAAGAGTGGAAATACATTGTAATGTAAAGTCTTTTCTAGGCTTTTTTTATCATTGGCCACTATGGACTCTCATATTGATTTCACATGGTCCATGATTGTAGGATACCCTTTCGTGCAACAAGCTTAAGTGACCCCACATTGCAGGGCCATATCTATAACTACAAGAGTGGAGAGGCATGATAATGTGCAGTCTTTTCTCGGCTGTTTTTATCATTGGCCACTAAGGACTCTCATAATGATTTCACACGGTCCATGATTATAGGAGACCCATTCGTGCAACTAGCTTAAGTTGAGCACACATACGTTGCAGGGCTGTATCACAACACTCTGTTGCAAGACACATTCATCTTGCAGCTAACTACAACTGCAGATGCATTAAAATTTGAATGTATTTCTATGCTGTTTACATCATCGGCCATTATAGAGTCTCTCCTATGCATTTCACATGGTACTTGAATGTAGGAGACCCTTTTGTGCGTCAAGCTTATGGAACCACACATACATTGCAAGGCCCTATCTCAACACTCTGGTAGAAGAAATGTTCATCTAGCCCCCCACTGCAAGAGTGGAAATACATTGTAATGTGCAGTCTTTTCTAGGCTGTTTTTATCATTGGGCACTGTGGAGTCTCGTATTGATTTGATACTTTCCATTATTGTAGGAGACCCGTTCATGCAACAAGCTTATGGAAAACGCCGTGCATTGCAGGGCGGCATCTTAACACTCAGGGGTAAGTAACTTTCATCTAGCACCTAACTACAGGAGTGGAGAGGCATGATAATGTGCAGTCTTTTCTCGGCTGTTTTTATCATTGGCCACTAAGGACACTCATATTGATTTCACACGGTCCATGATTATAGGAGACCCAGTCGTGCAACAAGCTTAAGTGACCAAACATACATTGCAGGGCCATATCTGAACACTCTGTTGCAAGACACATTCACCTTGCAGCTAACTACAAGACTGCAGATGCATTAAAATTTGCATATATTTCTATGCTGTTTTCACCATTGGCCATTATTGAGTCTCTCATATGGATTTCACACGTTCCATGATTGTAGTCGACCCTTTTGTGTTTTAAGCTTATGGAACCACACATATATTGCAGGGCCATATCTCAACACTCTGGTGCAATATACTTTCATCTAGCTCCTAATTCCAAGAGTGGAGAGGCATGATAATGTGCAGTCTTTTCTAGGCTGTTTTTAAAATTGGCCACTATGGACTCTCATATGGATTTCACACGTTCTATGATTGTAGACGACCCTTATGTGTGTCAAGCTTATGGAACCCCACATATATTGCAGGGCCATATATCAACACTCTGGTGCAATAAACTTTCATCTAGCTCCTAACTACAAGAGTGGAGAGGCATGATAATGTGCAGTCTTTTCTCGGCTGTTTTTATCATTGGCCACTAAGGACTCTCATAGTGATTTCACACGGTCCATGATTATAGGAGACCCATTCGTGCAACTAGCGTAAGTGACCACACAGACATTGCTGGGCCGTATCTGAACCCTCTTTTGCAAGACACATTCATCTTGCAGCTAACTACAAGACTGCAGATGCATTAAAATTTGCATATATTTCTATGCTGTTTACATCATTGGCCATTATAGAGTCTCTCATATGGGTTTCACATGGTACATGAATGTAGGAGACACTTTTGTGCGTCAAGCTTATGGAACCACACATACATTGCAGGGCCATATCTCAACACTCTGGTAGAAGAAATGTTCATCTAGCACCTAACTACAAGAGTGGAAATACATTGTAATGTAAAGTCTTTTCTAGGCTCTTTTTATCATTGGCCACTATGGACTCTCATATTGATTTCACATGGTCCATGATTGTAGGAGACCCTTTCGTGCAACAAGCTTAAGTGACCCCACATTGCAGGGCCATATCTATAACTACAAGAGTGGAGAGGTATGATAATGTGTAGTCTTTTCTCGGCTGTTTTTATCATTGGCCACTAAGGACTCTCATAATGATTTCACACGGTCCATGATTATAGGAGACCCATTCGTGCAACTAGCTTAAGTTGACCACACATACATTGCAGGGCCGTATCTGAACACTCTTTTGCAAGACACATTCATCTTGCAGCTAACTACAACTGCAGATGCATTAAAATTTGCATATATTTCTATGCTGTTTACATCATCGGCCATTATAGAGTCTCTCATATGCATTTCACATGGTACTTGAATGTAGGAGACACTTTTGTGCGTCAAGCTTATGGAACCACACATACATTGCAAGGCCCTATCTCAACACTCTGGTAGAAGAAATGTTCATCTAGCACCTAACTACAAGAGTGGAAATACATTGTAATGTAAAGTCTTTTCTAGGCTTTTTTTATCATTGGCCACTATGGACTCTCATATTGATTTCACATGGTCCATGATTGTAGGATACCCTTTCGTGCAACAAGCTTAAGTGACCCCACATTGCAGGGCCATATCTATAACTACAAGAGTGGAGAGGCATGATAATGTGCAGTCTTTTCTCGGCTGTTTTTATCATTGGCCACTAAGGACTCTCATAATGATTTCACACGGTCCATGATTATAGGAGACCCATTCGTGCAACTAGCTTAAGTTGACCACACATACATTGCAGGGCCGTATCTGAACACTCTTTTGCAAGACACATTCATCTTGCAGCTAACTACAACTGCAGATGCATTAAAATTTGCATATATTTCTATGCTGTTTACATCATCGGCCATTATAGAGTCTCTCATATGCATTTCACATGGTACTTGAATGTAGGAGACACTTTTGTGCGTCAAGCTTATGGAACCACACATACATTGCAAGGCCCTATCTCAACACTCTGGTAGAAGAAATGTTCATCTAGCACCTAACTACAAGAGTGGAAATACATTGTAATGTAAAGTCTTTTCTAGGCTTTTTTTATCATTGGCCACTATGGACTCTCATATTGATTTCACATGGTCCATGATTGTAGGATACCCTTTCGTGCAACAAGCTTAAGTGACCCCACATTGCAGGGCCATATCTATAACTACAAGAGTGGAGAGGCATGATAATGTGCAGTCTTTTCTCGGCTGTTTTTATCATTGGCCACTAAGGACTCTCATAATGATTTCACACGGTCCATGATTATAGGAGACCCATTCGTGCAACTAGCTTAAGTTGACCACACATACGTTGCAGGGCTGTATCACAACACTCTGTTGCAAGACACATTCATCTTGCAGCTAACTACAACTGCAGATGCATTAAAATTCGAATGTATTTCTATGCTGTTTACATCATCGGCCATTATAGAGTCTCTCCTATGCATTTCACATGGTACTTGAATGTAGGAGACCCTTTTGTGCGTCAAGCTTATGGAACCACACATACATTGCAAGGCCCTATCTCAACACTCTGGTAGAAGAAATGTTCATCTAGCACCCCACTGCAAGAGTGGAAATACATTGTAATGTGCAGTCTTTTCTAGGCTGTTTTTATCATTGGGCACTGTGGAGTCTCGTATTGATTTGATACTTTCCATTATTGTAGGAGACCCGTTCATGCAACAAGCTTATGGAAAACGCCGTGCATTGCAGGGCGGCATCTTAACACTCAGGGGTAAGTAACTTTCATCTAGCACCTAACTACAGGAGTGGAGAGGCACGATAATGTGCAGTCTTTTCTCGGCTGTTTTTATCATTGGCCACTAAGGACACTCATATTGATTTCACACGGTCCATGATTATAGGAGACCCAGTCGTGCAACAAGCTTAAGTGACCAAACATACATTGCAGGGCCATATCTGAACACTCTGTTGCAAGACACATTCATCTTGCAGCTAACTACAAGACTGCAGATGCATTAAAATTTGCATATATTTCTATGCTGTTTTCACCATTGGCCATTATTGAGTCTCTCATATGGATTTCACACGTTCCATGATTGTAGTCGACCCTTTTGTGTGTTAAGCTTATGGAACCACACATATATTGCAGGGCCATATCTCAACACTCTGGTGCAATATACTTTCATCTAGCTCCTAATTCCAAGAGTGGAGAGGCATGATAATGTGCAGTCTTTTCTAGGCTGTTTTTAAAATTGGCCACTATGGACTCTCATATGGATTTCACACGTTCTATGATTGTAGACGACCCTTATGTGTGTCAAGCTTATGGAACCCCACATATATTGCAGGGCAAATATATCAACACTCTGGTGCAATAAACTTTCATCTAGCTCCTAACTACAAGAGTGGAGAGGCATGATAATGTGCAGTCTTTTCTCGGCTGTTTTTATCATTGGCCACTAAGGACTCTCATAATGATTTCACACGGTCCATGATTATAGGAGACCCATTCGTGCAACTAGCTTAAGTTGAGCACACATACGTTGCAGGGCTGTATCACAACACTCTGTTGCAAGACACATTCATCTTGCAGCTAACTACAACTGCAGATGCATTAAAATTTGAATGTATTTCTATGCTGTTTACATCATCGGCCATTATAGAGTCTCTCCTATGCATTTCACATGGTACTTGAATGTAGGAGACCCTTTTGTGCGTCAAGCTTATGGAACCACACATACATTGCAAGGCCCTATCTCAACACTCTGGTAGAAGAAATGTTCATCTAGCACCCCACTGCAAGAGTGGAAATACATTGTAATGTGCAGTCTTTTCTAGGCTGTTTTTATCATTGGGCACTGTGGAGTCTCGTATTGATTTGATACTTTCCATTATTGTAGGAGACCCGTTCATGCAACAAGCTTATGGAAAACGCCGTGCATTGCAGGGCGGCATCTTAACACTCAGGGGTAAGTAACTTTCATCTAGCACCTAACTACAGGAGTGGAGAGGCATGATAATGTGCAGTCTTTTCTCGGCTGTTTTTATCATTGGCCACTAAGGACACTCATATTGATTTCACACGGTCCATGATTATAGGAGACCCAGTCGTGCAACAAGTTTAAGTGACCAAACATACATTGCAGGGCCATATCTGAACACTCTGTTGCAAGACACATTCACCTTGCAGCTAACTACAAGACTGCAGATGCATTAAAATTTGCATATATTTCTATGCTGTTTTCACCATTGGCCATTATTGAGTCTCTCATATGGATTTCACACGTTCCATGATTGTAGTCGACCCTTTTGTGTGTTAAGCTTATGGAACCACACATATATTGCAGGGCCATATCTCAACACTCTGGTGCAATATACTTTCATCTAGCTCCTAATTCCAAGAGTGGAGAGGCATGATAATGTGCAGTCTTTTCTAGGCTGTTTTTAAAATTGGCCACTATGGACTCTCATATGGATTTCACACGTTCTATGATTGTAGACGACCCTTATGTGTGTCAAGCTTATGGAACCCCACATATATTGCAGGGCCATATATCAACACTCTGGTGCAATAAACTTTCATCTAGCTCCTAACTACAAGAGTGGAGAGGCATGATAATGTGCAGTCTTTTCTCGGCTGTTTTTATCATTGGCCACTAAGGACTCTCATAATGATTTCACACGGTCCATGATTATAGGAGACCCATTCGTGCAACTAGCGTAAGTGACCACACAGACATTGCTGGGCCGTATCTGAACCCTCTTTTGCAAGACACATTCATCTTGCAGCTAACTACAAGACTGCAGATGCATTAAAATTTGCATATATTTCTATGCTGTTTACATCATAGGCCATTATAGAGTCTCTCATATGGGTTTCACATGGTACATGAATGTAGGAGACACTTTTGTGCGTCAAGCTTATGGAACCACACATACATTGCAGGGCCATATCTCAACACTCTGGTAGAAGAAATGTTCATCTAGCACCTAACTACAAGAGTGGAAATACATTGTAATGTAAAGTCTTTTCTAGGCTCTTTTTATCATTGGCCACTATGGACTCTCATATTGATTTCACATGGTCCATGATTGTAGGAGACCCTTTCGTGCAACAAGCTTAAGTGACCCCACATTGCAGGGCCATATCTATAACTACAAGAGTGGAGAGGTATGATAATGTGTATTCTTTTCTCGGCTGTTTTTATCATTGGCCACTAAGGACTCTCATAATGATTTCACACGGTCCATGATTATAGGAGACCCATTCGTGCAACTAGCTTAAGTTGACCACACATACATTGCAGGGCCGTATCTGAACACTCTTTTGCAAGACACATTCACCTTGCAGCTAACTACAACTGCAGATGCATTAAAATTTGCATATATTTCTATGCTGTTTACATCATCGGCCATTATAGAGTCTCTCATATGCATTTCACATGGTACTTGAATGTAGGAGACACTTTTGTGCGTCAAGCTTATGGAACCACACATACATTGCAAGGCCCTATCTCAATACTCTGGTAGAAGAAATGTTCATCTAGCACCTAACTACAAGAGTGGAAATACATTGTAATGTAAAGTCTTTTCTAGGCTTTTTTTATCATTGGCCACTATGGACTCTCATATTGATTTCACATGGTCCATGATTGTAGGATACCCTTTCGTGCAACAAGCTTAAGTGACCCCACATTGCAGGGCCATATCTATAACTACAAGAGTGGAGAGGCATGATAATGTGCAGTCTTTTCTCGGCTGTTTTTATCATTGGCCACTAAGGACACTCATATTGATTTCACACGGTCCATGATTATAGGAGACCCAGTCGTGCAACAAGCTTAAGTGACCAAACATACATTGCAGGGCCATATCTGAACTCTCTGTTGCAAGACACATTCATCTTGCAGCTAACTACAAGACTGCAGATGCATTAAAATTTGCTTATATTTCTATGCTGTTTTCACCATTGGCCATTATTGAGTCTCTCATATGGATTTCACACGTTCCATGATTGTAGTCGACCCTTTTGTGTGTTAAGCTTATGGAACCACACATATATTGCAGGGCCATATCTCAACACTCTGGTGCAATATACTTTCATCTAGCTCCTAATTCCAAGAGTGGAGAGGCATGATAATGTGCAGTCTTTTCTAGGCTGTTTTTAAAATTGGCCACTATGGACTCTCATATGGATTTCACACGTTCTATGATTGTAGACGACCCTTATGTGTGTCAAGCTTATGGAACCCCACATATATTGCAGGGCCATATATCAACACTCTGGTGCAATAAACTTTCATCTAGCTCCTAACTACAAGAGTGGAGAGGCATGATAATGTGCAGTCTTTTCTCGGCTGTTTTTATCATTGGCCACTAAGGACTCTCATAATGATTTCACACGGTCCATGATTATAGGAGACCCATTCGTGCAACTAGCGTAAGTGACCACACAGACATTGCTGGGCCGTATCTGAACCCTCTTTTGCAAGACACATTCATCTTGCAGCTAACTACAAGACTGCAGATGCATTAAAATTTGCATATATTTCTATGCTGTTTACATCATTGGCCATTATAGAGTCTCTCATATGGGTTTCACATGGTACATGAATGTAGGAGACACTTTTGTGCGTCAAGCTTATGGAACCACACATACATTGCAGGGCCATATCTCAACACTCTGGTAGAAGAAATGTTCATCTAGCACCTAACTACAAGAGTGGAAATACATTGTAATGTAAAGTCTTTTCTAGGCTCTTTTTATCATTGGCCACTATGGACTCTCATATTGATTTCACATGGTCCATGATTGTAGGATACCCTTTCGTGCAACAAGCTTAAGTGACCCCACATTGCAGGGCCATATCTATAACTACAAGAGTGGAGAGGCATGATAATGTGCAGTCTTTTCTCGGCTGTTTTTATCATTGGCCACTAAGGACACTCATATTGATTTCACACGGTCCATGATTATAGGAGACCCAGTCGTGCAACAAGCTTAAGTGACCAAACATACATTGCAGGGCCATATCTGAACACTCTGTTGCAAGACACATTCATCTTGCAGCTAACTACAAGACT
The DNA here is from genome assembly GCA_030015325.1 of Cryptoblepharus egeriae. Lineage (NCBI taxonomy): Eukaryota > Metazoa > Chordata > Lepidosauria > Squamata > Scincidae > Cryptoblepharus > Cryptoblepharus egeriae. The sequence goes on along the minus strand of JAREYC010000001.1, from coordinate 111,405,099 downwards.
GCAGATGCATTAAAATTTGCATATATTTCTATGCTGTTTTCACCATTGGCCATTATTGAGTCTCTCATATGGATTTCACACGTTCCATGATTGTAGTCGACCCTTTTGTGTGTTAAGCTTATGGAACCACACATATATTGCAGGGCCATATCTCAACACTCTGGTGCAATATACTTTCATCTAGCTCCTAATTCCAAGAGTGGAGAGGCATGATAATGTGCAGTCTTTTCTAGGCTGTTTTTAAAATTGGCCACTATGGACTCTCATATGGATTTCACACGTTCTATGATTGTAGACGACCCTTATGTGTGTCAAGCTTATGGAACCCCACATATATTGCAGGGCCATATATCAACACTCTGGTGCAATAAACTTTCATCTAGCTCCTAACTACAAGAGTGGAGAGGCATGATAATGTGCAGTCTTTTCTCGGCTGTTTTTATCATTGGCCACTAAGGACTCTCATAATGATTTCACACGGTCCATGATTATAGGAGACCCATTCGTGCAACTAGCGTAAGTGACCACACAGACATTGCTGGGCCGTATCTGAACCCTCTTTTGCAAGACACATTCATCTTGCAGCTAACTACAAGACTGCAGATGCATTAAAATTTGCATATATTTCTATGCTGTTTACATCATTGGCCATTATAGAGTCTCTCATATGGGTTTCACATGGTACATGAATGTAGGAGACACTTTTGTGCGTCAAGCTTATGGAACCACACATACATTGCAGGGCCATATCTCAACACTCTGGTAGAAGAAATGTTCATCTAGCACCTAACTACAAGAGTGGAAATACATTGTAATGTAAAGTCTTTTCTAGGCTCTTTTTATCATTGGCCACTATGGACTCTCATATTGATTTCACATGGTCCATGATTGTAGGAGACCCTTTCGTGCAACAAGCTTAAGTGACCCCACATTGCAGGGCCATATCTATAACTACAAGAGTGGAGAGGTATGATAATGTGTATTCTTTTCTCGGCTGTTTTTATCATTGGCCACTAAGGACTCTCATAATGATTTCACACGGTCCATGATTATAGGAGACCCATTCGTGCAACTACCTTAAGTTGACCACACATACATTGCAGGGCCGTATCTGAACACTCTTTTGCAAGACACATTCATCTTGCAGCTAACTACAACTGCAGATGCATTAAAATTTGCATATATTTCTATGCTGTTTACATCATCGGCCATTATAGAGTCTCTCATATGCATTTCACATGGTACTTGAATGTAGGAGACACTTTTGTGCGTCAAGCTTATGGAACCACACATACATTGCAAGGCCCTATCTCAACACTCTGGTAGAAGAAATGTTCATCTAGCACCTAACTACAAGAGTGGAAATACATTGTAATGTAAAGTCTTTTCTAGGCTCTTTTTATCATTGGCCACTATGGACTCTCATATTGATTTCACATGGTCCATGATTGTAGGAGACCCTTTCGTGCAACAAGCTTAAGTGACCCCACATTGCAGGGCCATATCTATAACTACAAGAGTGGAGAGGTATGATAATGTGTATTCTTTTCTCGGCTGTTTTTATCATTGGCCACTAAGGACTCTCATAATGATTTCACACGGTCCATGATTATAGGAGACCCATTCGTGCAACTAGCTTAAGTTGACCACACATACATTGCAGGGCCGTATCTGAACACTCTGTTGCAAGACACATTCATCTTGCAGCTAACTACAACTGCAGATGCATTAAAATTTGAATGTATTTCTATGCTGTTTACATCATCGGCCATTATAGAGTCTCTCCTATGCATTTCACATGGTACTTGAATGTAGGAGACCCTTTTGTGCGTCAAGCTTATGGAACCACACATACATTGCAAGGCCCTATCTCAACACTCTGGTAGAAGAAATGTTCATCTAGCACCCCCCTGCAAGAGTGGAAATACATTGTTATGTGCAGTCTTTTCTAGGCTGTTTTTATCATTGGGCACTGTGGAGTCTCGTATTGATTTGATACTTTCCATTATTGTAGGAGACCCGTTCATGCAACAAGCTTATGGAAAACGCCGTGCATTGCAGGGCGGCATCTTAACACTCAGGGGTAAGTAACTTTCATCTAGCACCTAACTACAGGAGTGGAGAGGCATGATAATGTGCAGTCTTTTCTCGGCTGTTTTTATCATTGGCCACTAAGGACACTCATATTGATTTCACACGGTCCATGATTATAGGAGACCCAGTCGTGCAACAAGCTTAAGTGACCAAACATACATTGCAGGGCCATATCTGAACACTCTGTTGCAAGACACATTCATCTTGCAGCTAACTACAAGACTGCAGATGCATTAAAATTTGCATATATTTCTATGCTGTTTTCACCATTGGCCATTATTGAGTCTCTCATATGGATTTCACACGTTCCATGATTGTAGTCGACCCTTTTGTGTGTTAAGCTTATGGAACCACACATATATTGCAGGGCCATATCTCAACACTCTGGTGCAATATACTTTCATCTAGCTCCTAATTCCAAGAGTGGAGAGGCATGATAATGTGCAGTCTTTTCTAGGCTGTTTTTAAAATTGGCCACTATGGACTCTCATATGGATTTCACACGTTCTATGATTGTAGACGACCCTTATGTGTGTCAAGCTTATGGAACCCCACATATATTGCAGGGCCATATATCAACACTCTGGTGCAATAAACTTTCATCTAGCTCCTAACTACAAGAGTGGAGAGGCATGATAATGTGCAGTCTTTTCTCGGCTGTTTTTATCATTGGCCACTAAGGACTCTCATAATGATTTCACACGGTCCATGATTATAGGAGACCCATTCGTGCAACTAGCGTAAGTGACCACACAGACATTGCTGGGCCGTATCTGAACCCTCTTTTGCAAGACACATTCATCTTGCAGCTAACTACAAGACTGCAGATGCATTAAAATTTGCATATATTTCTATGCTGTTTACATCATTGGCCATTATAGAGTCTCTCATATGGGTTTCACATGGTACATGAATGTAGGAGACACTTTTGTGCGTCAAGCTTATGGAACCACACATACATTGCAGGGCCATATCTCAACACTCTGGTAGAAGAAATGTTCATCTAGCACCTAACTACAAGAGTGGAAATACATTGTAATGTAAAGTCTTTTCTAGGCTCTTTTTATCATTGGCCACTATGGACTCTCATATTGATTTCACATGGTCCATGATTGTAGGAGACCCTTTCGTGCAACAAGCTTAAGTGACCCCACATTGCAGGGCCATATCTATAACTACAAGAGTGGAGAGGTATGATAATGTGTATTCTTTTCTCGGCTGTTTTTATCATTGGCCACTAAGGACTCTCATAATGATTTCACACGGTCCATGATTATAGGAGACCCATTCGTGCAACTACCTTAAGTTGACCACACATACATTGCAGGGCCGTATCTGAACACTCTTTTGCAAGACACATTCATCTTGCAGCTAACTACAACTGCAGATGCATTAAAATTTGCATATATTTCTATGCTGTTTACATCATCGGCCATTATAGAGTCTCTCATATGCATTTCACATGGTACTTGAATGTAGGAGACACTTTTGTGCGTCAAGCTTATGGAACCACACATACATTGCAAGGCCCTATCTCAACACTCTGGTAGAAGAAATGTTCATCTAGCACCTAACTACAAGAGTGGAAATACATTGTAATGTAAAGTCTTTTCTAGGCTTTTTTTATCATTGGCCACTATGGACTCTCATATTGATTTCACATGGTCCATGATTGTAGGAGACCCTTTCGTGCAACAAGCTTAAGTGACCCCACATTGCAGGGCCATATCTATAACTACAAGAGTGGAGAGGCATGATAATGTGCAGTCTTTTCTCGGCTGTTTTTATCATTGGCCACTAAGGACTCTCATAATGATTTCACACGGTCCATGATTATAGGAGACCCATTCGTGCAACTAGCTTAAGTTGAGCACACATACGTTGCAGGGCTGTATCACAACACTCTGTTGCAAGACACATTCATCTTGCAGCTAACTACAACTGCAGATGCATTAAAATTTGAATGTATTTCTATGCTGTTTACATCATCGGCCATTATAGAGTCTCTCCTATGCATTTCACATGGTACTTGAATGTAGGAGACCCTTTTGTGCGTCAAGCTTATGGAACCACACATACATTGCAAGGCCCTATCTCAACACTCTGGTAGAAGAAATGTTCATCTAGCACCCCACTGCAAGAGTGGAAATACATTGTAATGTGCAGTCTTTTCTAGGCTGTTTTTATCATTGGGCACTGTGGAGTCTCGTATTGATTTGATACTTTCCATTATTGTAGGAGACCCGTTCATGCAACAAGCTTATGGAAAACGCCGTGCATTGCAGGGCGGCATCTTAACACTCAGGGGTAAGTAACTTTCATCTAGCACCTAACTACAGGAGTGGAGAGGCATGATAATGTGCAGTCTTTTCTCGGCTGTTTTTATCATTGGCCACTAAGGACACTCATATTGATTTCACACGGTCCATGATTATAGGAGACCCAGTCGTGCAACAAGCTTAAGTGACCAAACATACATTGCAGGGCCATATCTGAACACTCTGTTGCAAGACACATTCATCTTGCAGCTAACTACAAGACTGCAGATGCATTAAAATTTGCATATATTTCTATGCTGTTTTCACCATTGGCCATTATTGAGTCTCTCATATGGATTTCACACGTTCCATGATTGTAGTCGACCCTTTTGTGTGTTAAGCTTATGGAACCACACATATATTGCAGGGCCATATCTCAACACTCTGGTGCAATATACTTTCATCTAGCTCCTAATTCCAAGAGTGGAGAGGCATGATAATGTGCAGTCTTTTCTAGCCTGTTTTTAAAATTGGCCACTATGGACTCTCATATGGATTTCACACGTTCTATGATTGTAGACGACCCTTATGTGTGTCAAGCTTATGGAACCCCACATATATTGCAGGGCCATATATCAACACTCTGGTGCAATAAACTTTCATCTAGCTCCTAACTACAAGAGTGGAGAGGCATGATAATGTGCAGTCTTTTCTCGGCTGTTTTTATCATTGGCCACTAAGGACTCTCATAATGATTTCACACGGTCCATGATTATAGGAGACCCATTCGTGCAACTAGCGTAAGTGACCACACAGACATTGCTGGGCCGTATCTGAACCCTCTTTTGCAAGACACATTCATCTTGCAGCTAACTACAAGACTGCAGATGCATTAAAATTTGCATATATTTCTATGCTGTTTACATCATTGGCCATTATAGAGTCTCTCATATGGGTTTCACATGGTACATGAATGTAGGAGACACTTTTGTGCGTCAAGCTTATGGAACCACACATACATTGCAGGGCCATATCTCAACACTCTGGTAGAAGAAATGTTCATCTAGCACCTAACTACAAGAGTGGAAATACATTGTAATGTAAAGTCTTTTCTAGGCTCTTTTTATCATTGGCCACTATGGACTCTCATATTGATTTCACATGGTCCATGATTGTAGGAGACCCTTTCGTGCAACAAGCTTAAGTGACCCCACATTGCAGGGCCATATCTATAACTACAAGAGTGGAGAGGTATGATAATGTGTATTCTTTTCTCGGCTGTTTTTATCATTGGCCACTAAGGACTCTCATAATGATTTCACACGGTCCATGATTATAGGAGACCCATTCGTGCAACTACCTTAAGTTGACCACACATACATTGCAGGGCCGTATCTGAACACTCTTTTGCAAGACACATTCATCTTGCAGCTAACTACAACTGCAGATGCATTAAAATTTGCATATATTTCTATGCTGTTTACATCATCGGCCATTATAGAGTCTCTCATATGCATTTCACATGGTACTTGAATGTAGGAGACACTTTTGTGCGTCAAGCTTATGGAACCACACATACATTGCAAGGCCCTATCTCAACACTCTGGTAGAAGAAATGTTCATCTAGCACCTAACTACAAGAGTGGAAATACATTGTAATGTAAAGTCTTTTCTAGGCTTTTTTTATCATTGGCCACTATGGACTCTCATATTGATTTCACATGGTCCATGATTGTAGGAGACCCTTTCGTGCAACAAGCTTAAGTGACCCCACATTGCAGGGCCATATCTATAACTACAAGAGTGGAGAGGCATGATAATGTGCAGTCTTTTCTCGGCTGTTTTTATCATTGGCCACTAAGGACTCTCATAATGATTTCACACGGTCCATGATTATAGGAGACCCATTCGTGCAACTAGCTTAAGTTGAGCACACATACGTTGCAGGGCTGTATCACAACACTCTGTTGCAAGACACATTCATCTTGCAGCTAACTACAACTGCAGATGCATTAAAATTTGAATGTATTTCTATGCTGTTTACATCATCGGCCATTATAGAGTCTCTCCTATGCATTTCACATGGTACTTGAATGTAGGAGACCCTTTTGTGCGTCAAGCTTATGGAACCACACATACATTGCAAGGCCCTATCTCAACACTCTGGTAGAAGAAATGTTCATCTAGCACCCCACTGCAAGAGTGGAAATACATTGTAATGTGCAGTCTTTTCTAGGCTGTTTTTATCATTGGGCACTGTGGAGTCTCGTATTGATTTGATACTTTCCATTATTGTAGGAGACCCGTTCATGCAACAAGCTTATGGAAAACGCCGTGCATTGCAGGGCGGCATCTTAACACTCAGGGGTAAGTAACTTTCATCTAGCACCTAACTACAGGAGTGGAGAGGCATGATAATGTGCAGTCTTTTCTCGGCTGTTTTTATCATTGGCCACTAAGGACACTCATATTGATTTCACACGGTCCATGATTATAGGAGACCCAGTCGTGCAACAAGCTTAAGTGACCAAACATACATTGCAGGGCCATATCTGAACACTCTGTTGCAAGACACATTCATCTTGCAGCTAACTACAAGACTGCAGATGCATTAAAATTTGCATATATTTCTATGCTGTTTTCACCATTGGCCATTATTGAGTCTCTCATATGGATTTCACACGTTCCATGATTGTAGTCGACCCTTTTGTGTGTTAAGCTTATGGAACCACACATATATTGCAGGGCCATATCTCAACACTCTGGTGCAATATACTTTCATCTAGCTCCTAATTCCAAGAGTGGAGAGGCATGATAATGTGCAGTCTTTTCTAGGCTGTTTTTAAAATTGGCCACTATGGACTCTCATATGGATTTCACACGTTCTATGATTGTAGACAACCCTTATGTGTGTCAAGCTTATGGAACCCCACATATATTGCAGGGCCATATATCAACACTCTGGTGCAATAAACTTTCATCTAGCTCCTAACTACAAGAGTGGAGAGGCATGATAATGTGCAGTCTTTTCTCGGCTGTTTTTATCATTGGCCACTAAGGACTCTCATAATGATTTCACACGGTCCATGATTATAGGAGACCCATTCGTGCAACTAGCGTAAGTGACCACACAGACATTGCTGGGCCGTATCTGAACCCTCTTTTGCAAGACACATTCATCTTGCAGCTAACTACAACAGCAGATGCATTAAAATTTGAATGTATTTCTATGCTGTTTACATCATCGGCCATTATAGAGTCTCTCCTATGCATTTCACATGGTACTTGAATGTAGGAGACCCTTTTGTGCGTCAAGCTTATGGAACCACACATACATTGCAAGGCCCTATCTCAACACTCTGGTAGAAGAAATGTTCATCTAGCACCCCACTGCAAGAGTGGAAATACATTGTAATGTGCAGTCTTTTCTAGGCTGTTTTTATCATTGGGCACTGTGGAGTCTCGTATTGATTTGATACTTTCCATTATTGTAGGAGACCCGTTCATGCAACAAGCTTATGGAAAACGCCGTGCATTGCAGGGCGGCATCTTAACACTCAGGGGTAAGTAACTTTCATCTAGCACCTAACTACAGGAGTGGAGAGGCATGATAATGTGCAGTCTTTTCTCGGCTGTTTTTATCATTGGCCACTAAGGACACTCATATTGATTTCACACGGTCCATGATTATAGGAGACCCAGTCGTGCAACAAGCTTAAGTGACCAAACATACATTGCAGGGCCATATCTGAACACTCTGTTGCAAGACACATTCATCTTGCAGCTAACTACAAGACTGCAGATGCATTAAAATTTGCATATATTTCTATGCTGTTTTCACCATTGGCCATTATTGAGTCTCTCATATGGATTTCACACGTTCCATGATTGTAGTCGACCCTTTTGTGTGTTAAGCTTATGGAACCACACATATATTGCAGGGCCATATCTCAACACTCTGGTGCAATATACTTTCATCTAGCTCCTAATTCCAAGAGTGGAGAGGCATGATAATGTGCAGTCTTTTCTAGCCTGTTTTTAAAATTGGCCACTATGGACTCTCATATGGATTTCACACGTTCTATGATTGTAGACGACCCTTATGTGTGTCAAGCTTATGGAACCCCACATATATTGCAGGGCCATATATCAACACTCTGGTGCAATAAACTTTCATCTAGCTCCTAACTACAAGAGTGGAGAGGCATGATAATGTGCAGTCTTTTCTCGGCTGTTTTTATCATTGGCCACTAAGGACTCTCATAATGATTTCACACGGTCCATGATTATAGGAGACCCATTCGTGCAACTAGCGTAAGTGACCACACAGACATTGCTGGGCCGTATCTGAACCCTCTTTTGCAAGACACATTCATCTTGCAGCTAACTACAAGACTGCAGATGCATTAAAATTTGCATATATTTCTATGCTGTTTACATCATTGGCCATTATAGAGTCTCTCATATGGGTTTCACATGGTACATGAATGTAGGAGACACTTTTGTGCGTCAAGCTTATGGAACCACACATACATTGCAGGGCCATATCTCAACACTCTGGTAGAAGAAATGTTCATCTAGCACCTAACTACAAGAGTGGAAATACATTGTAATGTAAAGTCTTTTCTAGGCTCTTTTTATCATTGGCCACTATGGACTCTCATATTGATTTCACATGGTCCATGATTGTAGGAGACCCTTTCGTGCAACAAGCTTAAGTGACCCCACATTGCAGGGCCATATCTATAACTACAAGAGTGGAGAGGTATGATAATGTGTATTCTTTTCTCGGCTGTTTTTATCATTGGCCACTAAGGACTCTCATAATGATTTCACACGGTCCATGATTATAGGAGACCCATTCGTGCAACTACCTTAAGTTGACCACACATACATTGCAGGGCCGTATCTGAACACTCTTTTGCAAGACACATTCATCTTGCAGCTAACTACAACTGCAGATGCATTAAAATTTGCATATATTTCTATGCTGTTTACATCATCGGCCATTATAGAGTCTCTCATATGCATTTCACATGGTACTTGAATGTAGGAGACACTTTTGTGCGTCAAGCTTATGGAACCACACATACATTGCAAGGCCCTATCTCAACACTCTGGTAGAAGAAATGTTCATCTAGCACCTAACTACAAGAGTGGAAATACATTGTAATGTAAAGTCTTTTCTAGGCTTTTTTTATCATTGGCCACTATGGACTCTCATATTGATTTCACATGGTCCATGATTGTAGGAGACCCTTTCGTGCAACAAGCTTAAGTGACCCCACATTGCAGGGCCATATCTATAACTACAAGAGTGGAGAGGCATGATAATGTGCAGTCTTTTCTCGGCTGTTTTTATCATTGGCCACTAAGGACTCTCATAATGATTTCACACGGTCCATGATTATAGGAGACCCATTCGTGCAACTAGCTTAAGTTGAGCACACATACGTTGCAGGGCTGTATCACAACACTCTGTTGCAAGACACATTCATCTTGCAGCTAACTACAACTGCAGATGCATTAAAATTTGAATGTATTTCTATGCTGTTTACATCATCGGCCATTATAGAGTCTCTCCTATGCATTTCACATGGTACTTGAATGTAGGAGACCCTTTTGTGCGTCAAGCTTATGGAACCACACATACATTGCAAGGCCCTATCTCAACACTCTGGTAGAAGAAATGTTCATCTAGCACCCCACTGCAAGAGTGGAAATACATTGTAATGTGCAGTCTTTTCTAGGCTGTTTTTATCATTGGGCACTGTGGAGTCTCGTATTGATTTGATACTTTCCATTATTGTAGGAGACCCGTTCATGCAACAAGCTTATGGAAAACGCCGTGCATTGCAGGGCGGCATCTTAACACTCAGGGGTAAGTAACTTTCATCTAGCACCTAACTACAGGAGTGGAGAGGCATGATAATGTGCAGTCTTTTCTCGGCTGTTTTTATCATTGGCCACTAAGGACACTCATATTGATTTCACACGGTCCATGATTATAGGAGACCCAGTCGTGCAACAAGCTTAAGTGACCAAACATACATTGCAGGGCCATATCTGAACACTCTGTTGCAAGACACATTCATCTTGCAGCTAACTACAAGACTGCAGATGCATTAAAATTTGCATATATTTCTATGCTGTTTTCACCATTGGCCATTATTGAGTCTCTCATATGGATTTCACACGTTCCATGATTGTAGTCGACCCTTTTGTGTGTTAAGCTTATGGAACCACACATATATTGCAGGGCCATATCTCAACACTCTGGTGCAATATACTTTCATCTAGCTCCTAATTCCAAGAGTGGAGAGGCATGATAATGTGCAGTCTTTTCTAGGCTGTTTTTAAAATTGGCCACTATGGACTCTCATATGGATTTCACACGTTCTATGATTGTAGACAACCCTTATGTGTGTCAAGCTTATGGAACCCCACATATATTGCAGGGCCATATATCAACACTCTGGTGCAATAAACTTTCATCTAGCTCCTAACTACAAGAGTGGAGAGGCATGATAATGTGCAGTCTTTTCTCGGCTGTTTTTATCATTGGCCACTAAGGACTCTCATAATGATTTCACACGGTCCATGATTATAGGAGACCCATTCGTGCAACTAGCGTAAGTGACCACACAGACATTGCTGGGCCGTATCTGAACCCTCTTTTGCAAGACACATTCATCTTGCAGCTAACTACAACAGCAGATGCATTAAAATTTGAATGTATTTCTATGCTGTTTACATCATCGGCCATTATAGAGTCTCTCCTATGCATTTCACATGGTACTTGAATGTAGGAGACCCTTTTGTGCGTCAAGCTTATGGAACCACACATACATTGCAAGGCCCTATCTCAACACTCTGGTAGAAGAAATGTTCATCTAGCACCCCACTGCAAGAGTGGAAATACATTGTAATGTGCAGTCTTTTCTAGGCTGTTTTTATCATTGGGCACTGTGGAGTCTCGTATTGATTTGATACTTTCCATTATTGTAGGAGACCCGTTCATGCAACAAGCTTATGGAAAACGCCGTGCATTGCAGGGCGGCATCTTAACACTCAGGGGTAAGTAACTTTCATCTAGCACCTAACTACAGGAGTGGAGAGGCATGATAATGTGCAGTCTTTTCTCGGCTGTTTTTATCATTGGCCACTAAGGACACTCATATTGATTTCACACGGTCCATGATTATAGGAGACCCAGTCGTGCAACAAGCTTAAGTGACCAAACATACATTGCAGGGCCATATCTGAACACTCTGTTGCAAGACACATTCATCTTGCAGCTAACTACAAGACTGCAGATGCATTAAAATTTGCATATATTTCTATGCTGTTTTCACCATTGGCCATTATTGAGTCTCTCATATGGATTTCACACGTTCCATGATTGTAGTCGACCCTTTTGTGTGTTAAGCTTATGGAACCACACATATATTGCAGGGCCATATCTCAACACTCTGGTGCAATATACTTTCATCTAGCTCCTAATTCCAAGAGTGGAGAGGCATGATAATGTGCAGTCTTTTCTAGCCTGTTTTTAAAATTGGCCACTATGGACTCTCATATGGATTTCACACGTTCTATGATTGTAGACGACCCTTATGTGTGTCAAGCTTATGGAACCCCACATATATTGCAGGGCCATATATCAACACTCTGGTGCAATAAACTTTCATCTAGCTCCTAACTACAAGAGTGGAGAGGCATGATAATGTGCAGTCTTTTCTCGGCTGTTTTTATCATTGGCCACTAAGGACTCTCATAATGATTTCACACGGTCCATGATTATAGGAGACCCATTCGTGCAACTAGCGTAAGTGACCACACAGACATTGCTGGGCCGTATCTGAACCCTCTTTTGCAAGACACATTCATCTTGCAGCTAACTACAAGACTGCAGATGCATTAAAATTTGCATATATTTCTATGCTGTTTACATCATTGGCCATTATAGAGTCTCTCATATGGGTTTCACATGGTACATGAATGTAGGAGACACTTTTGTGCGTCAAGCTTATGGAACCACACATACATTGCAGGGCCATATCTCAACACTCTGGTAGAAGAAATGTTCATCTAGCACCTAACTACAAGAGTGGAAATACATTGTAATGTAAAGTCTTTTCTAGGCTCTTTTTATCATTGGCCACTATGGACTCTCATATTGATTTCACATGGTCCATGATTGTAGGAGACCCTTTCGTGCAACAAGCTTAAGTGACCCCACATTGCAGGGCCATATCTATAACTACAAGAGTGGAGAGGTATGATAATGTGTATTCTTTTCTCGGCTGTTTTTATCATTGGCCACTAAGGACTCTCATAATGATTTCACACGGTCCATGATTATAGGAGACCCATTCGTGCAACTACCTTAAGTTGACCACACATACATTGCAGGGCCGTATCTGAACACTCTTTTGCAAGACACATTCATCTTGCAGCTAACTACAACTGCAGATGCATTAAAATTTGCATATATTTCTATGCTGTTTACATCATCGGCCATTATAGAGTCTCTCATATGCATTTCACATGGTACTTGAATGTAGGAGACACTTTTGTGCGTCAAGCTTATGGAACCACACATACATTGCAAGGCCCTATCTCAACACTCTGGTAGAAGAAATGTTCATCTAGCACCTAACTACAAGAGTGGAAATACATTGTAATGTAAAGTCTTTTCTAGGCTTTTTTTATCATTGGCCACTATGGACTCTCATATTGATTTCACATGGTCCATGATTGTAGGAGACCCTTTCGTGCAACAAGCTTAAGTGACCCCACATTGCAGGGCCATATCTATAACTACAAGAGTGGAGAGGCATGATAATGTGCAGTCTTTTCTCGGCTGTTTTTATCATTGGCCACTAAGGACTCTCATAATGATTTCACACGGTCCATGATTATAGGAGACCCATTCGTGCAACTAGCTTAAGTTGAGCACACATACGTTGCAGGGCTGTATCACAACACTCTGTTGCAAGACACATTCATCTTGCAGCTAACTACAACTGCAGATGCATTAAAATTTGAATGTATTTCTATGCTGTTTACATCATCGGCCATTATAGAGTCTCTCCTATGCATTTCACATGGTACTTGAATGTAGGAGACCCTTTTGTGCGTCAAGCTTATGGAACCACACATACATTGCAAGGCCCTATCTCAACACTCTGGTAGAAGAAATGTTCATCTAGCACCCCACTGCAAGAGTGGAAATACATTGTAATGTGCAGTCTTTTCTAGGCTGTTTTTATCATTGGGCACTGTGGAGTCTCGTATTGATTTGATACTTTCCATTATTGTAGGAGACCCGTTCATGCAACAAGCTTATGGAAAACGCCGTGCATTGCAGGGCGGCATCTTAACACTCAGGGGTAAGTAACTTTCATCTAGCACCTAACTACAGGAGTGGAGAGGCATGATAATGTGCAGTCTTTTCTCGGCTGTTTTTATCATTGGCCACTAAGGACACTCATATTGATTTCACACGGTCCATGATTATAGGAGACCCAGTCGTGCAACAAGCTTAAGTGACCAAACATACATTGCAGGGCCATATCTGAACACTCTGTTGCAAGACACATTCATCTTGCAGCTAACTACAAGACTGCAGATGCATTAAAATTTGCATATATTTCTATGCTGTTTTCACCATTGGCCATTATTGAGTCTCTCATATGGATTTCACACGTTCCATGATTGTAGTCGACCCTTTTGTGTGTTAAGCTTATGGAACCACACATATATTGCAGGGCCATATCTCAACACTCTGGTGCAATATACTTTCATCTAGCTCCTAATTCCAAGAGTGGAGAGGCATGATAATGTGCAGTCTTTTCTAGGCTGTTTTTAAAATTGGCCACTATGGACTCTCATATGGATTTCACACGTTCTATGATTGTAGACAACCCTTATGTGTGTCAAGCTTATGGAACCCCACATATATTGCAGGGCCATATATCAACACTCTGGTGCAATAAACTTTCATCTAGCTCCTAACTACAAGAGTGGAGAGGCATGATAATGTGCAGTCTTTTCTCGGCTGTTTTTATCATTGGCCACTAAGGACTCTCATAATGATTTCACACGGTCCATGATTATAGGAGACCCATTCGTGCAACTAGCGTAAGTGACCACACAGACATTGCTGGGCCGTATCTGAACCCTCTTTTGCAAGACACATTCATCTTGCAGCTAACTACAACAGCAGATGCATTAAAATTTGAATGTATTTCTATGCTGTTTACATCATCGGCCATTATAGAGTCTCTCCTATGCATTTCACATGGTACTTGAATGTAGGAGACCCTTTTGTGCGTCAAGCTTATGGAACCACACATACATTGCAAGGCCCTATCTCAACACTCTGGTAGAAGAAATGTTCATCTAGCACCCCACTGCAAGAGTGGAAATACATTGTAATGTGCAGTCTTTTCTAGGCTGTTTTTATCATTGGGCACTGTGGAGTCTCGTATTGATTTGATACTTTCCATTATTGTAGGAGACCCGTTCATGCAACAAGCTTATGGAAAACGCCGTGCATTGCAGGGCGGCATCTTAACACTCAGGGGTAAGTAACTTTCATCTAGCACCTAACTACAGGAGTGGAGAGGCATGATAATGTGCAGTCTTTTCTCGGCTGTTTTTATCATTGGCCACTAAGGACACTCATATTGATTTCACACGGTCCATGATTATAGGAGACCCAGTCGTGCAACAAGCTTAAGTGACCAAACATACATTGCAGGGCCATATCTGAACACTCTGTTGCAAGACACATTCATCTTGCAGCTAACTACAAGACTGCAGATGCATTAAAATTTGCATATATTTCTATGCTGTTTTCACCATTGGCCATTATTGAGTCTCTCATATGGATTTCACACGTTCCATGATTGTAGTCGACCCTTTTGTGTGTTAAGCTTATGGAACCACACATATATTGCAGGGCCATATCTCAACACTCTGGTGCAATATACTTTCATCTAGCTCCTAATTCCAAGAGTGGAGAGGCATGATAATGTGCAGTCTTTTCTAGCCTGTTTTTAAAATTGGCCACTATGGACTCTCATATGGATTTCACACGTTCTATGATTGTAGACGACCCTTATGTGTGTCAAGCTTATGGAACCCCACATATATTGCAGGGCCATATATCAACACTCTGGTGCAATAAACTTTCATCTAGCTCCTAACTACAAGAGTGGAGAGGCATGATAATGTGCAGTCTTTTCTCGGCTGTTTTTATCATTGGCCACTAAGGACTCTCATAATGATTTCACACGGTCCATGATTATAGGAGACCCATTCGTGCAACTAGCGTAAGTGACCACACAGACATTGCTGGGCCGTATCTGAACCCTCTTTTGCAAGACACATTCATCTTGCAGCTAACTACAAGACTGCAGATGCATTAAAATTTGCATATATTTCTATGCTGTTTACATCATTGGCCATTATAGAGTCTCTCATATGGGTTTCACATGGTACATGAATGTAGGAGACACTTTTGTGCGTCAAGCTTATGGAACCACACATACATTGCAGGGCCATATCTCAACACTCTGGTAGAAGAAATGTTCATCTAGCACCTAACTACAAGAGTGGAAATACATTGTAATGTAAAGTCTTTTCTAGGCTCTTTTTATCATTGGCCACTATGGACTCTCATATTGATTTCACATGGTCCATGATTGTAGGAGACCCTTTCGTGCAACAAGCTTAAGTGACCCCACATTGCAGGGCCATATCTATAACTACAAGAGTGGAGAGGTATGATAATGTGTATTCTTTTCTCGGCTGTTTTTATCATTGGCCACTAAGGACTCTCATAATGATTTCACACGGTCCATGATTATAGGAGACCCATTCGTGCAACTAGCTTAAGTTGACCACACATACATTGCAGGGCCGTATCTGAACACTCTTTTGCAAGACACATTCATCTTGCAGCTAACTACAACTGCAGATGCATTAAAATTTGCATATATTTCTATGCTGTTTACATCATCGGCCATTATAGAGTCTCTCATATGCATTTCACATGGTACTTGAATGTAGGAGACACTTTTGTGCGTCAAGCTTATGGAACCACACATACATTGCAAGGCCCTATCTCAACACTCTGGTAGAAGAAATGTTCATCTAGCAACTAACTACAAGAGTGGAAATACATTGTAATGTAAAGTCTTTTCTAGGCTTTTTTTATCATTGGCCACTATGGACTCTCATATTGATTTCACATGGTCCATGATTGTAGGAGACCCTTTCGTGCAACAAGCTTAAGTGACCCCACATTGCAGGGCCATATCTATAACTACAAGAGTGGAGAGGCATGATAATGTGCAGTCTTTTCTCGGCTGTTTTTATCATTGGCCACTAAGGACTCTCATAATGATTTCACACGGTCCATGATTATAGGAGACCCATTCGTGCAACTAGCTTAAGTTGAGCACACATACGTTGCAGGGCTGTATCACAACACTCTGTTGCAAGACACATTCATCTTGCAGCTAACTACAACTGCAGATGCATTAAAATTTGAATGTATTTCTATGCTGTTTACATCATCGGCCATTATAGAGTCTCTCCTATGCATTTCACATGGTACTTGAATGTAGGAGACCCTTTTGTGCGTCAAGCTTATGGAACCACACATACATTGCAAGGCCCTATCTCAACACTCTGGTAGAAGAAATGTTCATCTAGCACCCCACTGCAAGAGTGGAAATACATTGTAATGTGCAGTCTTTTCTAGGCTGTTTTTATCATTGGGCACTGTGGAGTCTCGTATTGATTTGATACTTTCCATTATTGTAGGAGACCCGTTCATGCAACAAGCTTATGGAAAACGCCGTGCATTGCAGGGCGGCATCTTAACACTCAGGGGTAAGTAACTTTCATCTAGCACCTAACTACAGGAGTGGAGAGGCATGATAATGTGCAGTCTTTTCTCGGCTGTTTTTATCATTGGCCACTAAGGACACTCATATTGATTTCACACGGTCCATGATTATAGGAGACCCAGTCGTGCAACAAGCTTAAGTGACCAAACATACATTGCAGGGCCATATCTGAACACTCTGTTGCAAGACACATTCATCTTGCAGCTAACTACAAGACTGCAGATGCATTAAAATTTGCATATATTTCTATGCTGTTTTCACCATTGGCCATTATTGAGTCTCTCATATGGATTTCACACGTTCCATGATTGTAGTCGACCCTTTTGTGTGTTAAGCTTATGGAACCACACATATATTGCAGGGCCATATCTCAACACTCTGGTGCAATATACTTTCATCTAGCTCCTAATTCCAAGAGTGGAGAGGCATGATAATGTGCAGTCTTTTCTAGGCTGTTTTTAAAATTGGCCACTATGGACTCTCATATGGATTTCACACGTTCTATGATTGTAGACAACCCTTATGTGTGTCAAGCTTATGGAACCCCACATATATTGCAGGGCCATATATCAACACTCTGGTGCAATAAACTTTCATCTAGCTCCTAACTACAAGAGTGGAGAGGCATGATAATGTGCAGTCTTTTCTCGGCTGTTTTTATCATTGGCCACTAAGGACTCTCATAATGATTTCACACGGTCCATGATTATAGGAGACCCATTCGTGCAACTAGCGTAAGTGACCACACAGACATTGCTGGGCCGTATCTGAACCCTCTTTTGCAAGACACATTCATCTTGCAGCTAACTACAACAGCAGATGCATTAAAATTTGAATGTATTTCTATGCTGTTTACATCATCGGCCATTATAGAGTCTCTCCTATGCATTTCACATGGTACTTGAATGTAGGAGACCCTTTTGTGCGTCAAGCTTATGGAACCACACATACATTGCAAGGCCCTATCTCAACACTCTGGTAGAAGAAATGTTCATCTAGCACCCCACTGCAAGAGTGGAAATACATTGTAATGTGCAGTCTTTTCTAGGCTGTTTTTATCATTGGGCACTGTGGAGTCTCGTATTGATTTGATACTTTCCATTATTGTAGGAGACCCGTTCATGCAACAAGCTTATGGAAAACGCCGTGCATTGCAGGGCGGCATCTTAACACTCAGGGGTAAGTAACTTTCATCTAGCACCTAACTACAGGAGTGGAGAGGCATGATAATGTGCAGTCTTTTCTCGGCTGTTTTTATCATTGGCCACTAAGGACACTCATATTGATTTCACACGGTCCATGATTATAGGAGACCCAGTCGTGCAACAAGCTTAAGTGACCAAACATACATTGCAGGGCCATATCTGAACACTCTGTTGCAAGACACATTCATCTTGCAGCTAACTACAAGACTGCAGATGCATTAAAATTTGCATATATTTCTATGCTGTTTTCACCATTGGCCATTATTGAGTCTCTCATATGGATTTCACACGTTCCATGATTGTAGTCGACCCTTTTGTGTGTTAAGCTTATGGAACCACACATATATTGCAGGGCCATATCTCAACACTCTGGTGCAATATACTTTCATCTAGCTCCTAATTCCAAGAGTGGAGAGGCATGATAATGTGCAGTCTTTTCTAGCCTGTTTTTAAAATTGGCCACTATGGACTCTCATATGGATTTCACACGTTCTATGATTGTAGACGACCCTTATGTGTGTCAAGCTTATGGAACCCCACATATATTGCAGGGCCATATATCAACACTCTGGTGCAATAAACTTTCATCTAGCTCCTAACTACAAGAGTGGAGAGGCATGATAATGTGCAGTCTTTTCTCGGCTGTTTTTATCATTGGCCACTAAGGACTCTCATAATGATTTCACACGGTCCATGATTATAGGAGACCCATTCGTGCAACTAGCGTAAGTGACCACACAGACATTGCTGGGCCGTATCTGAACCCTCTTTTGCAAGACACATTCATCTTGCAGCTAACTACAAGACTGCAGATGCATTAAAATTTGCATATATTTCTATGCTGTTTACATCATTGGCCATTATAGAGTCTCTCATATGGGTTTCACATGGTACATGAATGTAGGAGACACTTTTGTGCGTCAAGCTTATGGAACCACACATACATTGCAGGGCCATATCTCAACACTCTGGTAGAAGAAATGTTCATCTAGCACCTAACTACAAGAGTGGAAATACATTGTAATGTAAAGTCTTTTCTAGGCTCTTTTTATCATTGGCCACTATGGACTCTCATATTGATTTCACATGGTCCATGATTGTAGGAGACCCTTTCGTGCAACAAGCTTAAGTGGCCCCACATTGCAGGGCCATATCTATAACTACAAGAGTGGAGAGGTATGATAATGTGTATTCTTTTCTCGGCTGTTTTTATCATTGGCCACTAAGGACTCTCATAATGATTTCACACGGTCCATGATTATAGGAGACCCATTCGTGCAACTACCTTAAGTTGACCACACATACATTGCAGGGCCGTATCTGAACACTCTTTTGCAAGACACATTCATCTTGCAGCTAACTACAACTGCAGATGCATTAAAATTTGCATATATTTCTATGCTGTTTACATCATCGGCCATTATAGAGTCTCTCATATGCATTTCACATGGTACTTGAATGTAGGAGACACTTTTGTGCGTCAAGCTTATGGAACCACACATACATTGCAAGGCCCTATCTCAACACTCTGGTAGAAGAAATGTTCATCTAGCACCTAACTACAAGAGTGGAAATACATTGTAATGTAAAGTCTTTTCTAGGCTTTTTTTATCATTGGCCACTATGGACTCTCATATTGATTTCACATGGTCCATGATTGTAGGAGACCCTTTCGTGCAACAAGCTTAAGTGACCCCACATTGCAGGGCCATATCTATAACTACAAGAGTGGAGAGGCATGATAATGTGCAGTCTTTTCTCGGCTGTTTTTATCATTGGCCACTAAGGACTCTCATAATGATTTCACACGGTCCATGATTATAGGAGACCCATTCGTGCAACTAGCTTAAGTTGAGCACACATACGTTGCAGGGCTGTATCACAACACTCTGTTGCAAGACACATTCATCTTGCAGCTAACTACAACTGCAGATGCATTAAAATTTGAATGTATTTCTATGCTGTTTACATCATCGGCCATTATAGAGTCTCTCCTATGCATTTCACATGGTACTTGAATGTAGGAGACCCTTTTGTGCGTCAAGCTTATGGAACCACACATACATTGCAAGGCCCTATCTCAACACTCTGGTAGAAGAAATGTTCATCTAGCACCCCACTGCAAGAGTGGAAATACATTGTAATGTGCAGTCTTTTCTAGGCTGTTTTTATCATTGGGCACTGTGGAGTCTCGTATTGATTTGATACTTTCCATTATTGTAGGAGACCCGTTCATGCAACAAGCTTATGGAAAACGCCGTGCATTGCAGGGCGGCATCTTAACACTCAGGGGTAAGTAACTTTCATCTAGCACCTAACTACAGGAGTGGAGAGGCATGATAATGTGCAGTCTTTTCTCGGCTGTTTTTATCATTGGCCACTAAGGACACTCATATTGATTTCACACGGTCCATGATTATAGGAGACCCAGTCGTGCAACAAGCTTAAGTGACCAAACATACATTGCAGGGCCATATCTGAACACTCTGTTGCAAGACACATTCATCTTGCAGCTAACTACAAGACTGCAGATGCATTAAAATTTGCATATATTTCTATGCTGTTTTCACCATTGGCCATTATTGAGTCTCTCATATGGATTTCACACGTTCCATGATTGTAGTCGACCCTTTTGTGTGTTAAGCTTATGGAACCACACATATATTGCAGGGCCATATCTCAACACTCTGGTGCAATATACTTTCATCTAGCTCCTAATTCCAAGAGTGGAGAGGCATGATAATGTGCAGTCTTTTCTAGGCTGTTTTTAAAATTGGCCACTATGGACTCTCATATGGATTTCACACGTTCTATGATTGTAGACGACCCTTATGTGTGTCAAGCTTATGGAACCCCACATATATTGCAGGGCCATATATCAACACTCTGGTGCAATAAACTTTCATCTAGCTCCTAACTACAAGAGTGGAGAGGCATGATAATGTGCAGTCTTTTCTCGGCTGTTTTTATCATTGGCCACTAAGGACTCTCATAATGATTTCACACGGTCCATGATTATAGGAGACCCATTCGTGCAACTAGCGTAAGTGACCACACAGACATTGCTGGGCCGTATCTGAACCCTCTTTTGCAAGACACATTCATCTTGCAGCTAACTACAAGACTGCAGATGCATTAAAATTTGCATATATTTCTATGCTGTTTACATCATTGGCCATTATAGAGTCTCTCATATGGGTTTCACATGGTACATGAATGTAGGAGACACTTTTGTGCGTCAAGCTTATGGAACCACACATACATTGCAGGGCCATATCTCAACACTCTGGTAGAAGAAATGTTCATCTAGCACCTAACTACAAGAGTGGAAATACATTGTAATGTAAAGTCTTTTCTAGGCTCTTTTTATCATTGGCCACTATGGACTCTCATATTGATTTCACATGGTCCATGATTGTAGGAGACCCTTTCGTGCAACAAGCTTAAGTGACCCCACATTGCAGGGCCATATCTATAACTACAAGAGTGGAGAGGTATGATAATGTGTATTCTTTTCTCGGCTGTTTTTATCATTGGCCACTAAGGACTCTCATAATGATTTCACACGGTCCATGATTATAGGAGACCCATTCGTGCAACTAGCTTAAGTTGACCACACATACATTGCAGGGCCGTATCTGAACACTCTTTTGCAAGACACATTCATCTTGCAGCTAACTACAACTGCAGATGCATTAAAATTTGCATATATTTCTATGCTGTTTACATCATCGGCCATTATAGAGTCTCTCATATGCATTTCACATGGTACTTGAATGTAGGAGACACTTTTGTGCGTCAAGCTTATGGAACCACACATACATTGCAAGGCCCTATCTCAACACTCTGGTAGAAGAAATGTTCATCTAGCACCTAACTACAAGAGTGGAAATACATTGTAATGTAAAGTCTTTTCTAGGCTTTTTTTATCATTGGCCACTATGGACTCTCATATTGATTTCACATGGTCCATGATTGTAGGAGACCCTTTCGTGCAACAAGCTTAAGTGACCCCACATTGCAGGGCCATATCTATAACTACAAGAGTGGAGAGGCATGATAATGTGCAGTCTTTTCTCGGCTGTTTTTATCATTGGCCACTAAGGACTCTCATAATGATTTCACACGGTCCATGATTATAGGAGACCCATTCGTGCAACTAGCTTAAGTTGAGCACACATACGTTGCAGGGCTGTATCACAACACTCTGTTGCAAGACACATTCATCTTGCAGCTAACTACAACTGCAGATGCATTAAAATTTGAATGTATTTCTATGCTGTTTACATCATCGGCCATTATAGAGTCTCTCCTATGCATTTCACATGGTACTTGAATGTAGGAGACCCTTTTGTGCGTCAAGCTTATGGAACCACACATACATTGCAAGGCCCTATCTCAACACTCTGGTAGAAGAAATGTTCATCTAGCACCCCACTGCAAGAGTGGAAATACATTGTAATGTGCAGTCTTTTCTAGGCTGTTTTTATCATTGGGCACTGTGGAGTCTCGTATTGATTTGATACTTTCCATTATTGTAGGAGACCCGTTCATGCAACAAGCTTATGGAAAACGCCGTGCATTGCAGGGCGGCATCTTAACACTCAGGGGTAAGTAACTTTCATCTAGCACCTAACTACAGGAGTGGAGAGGCATGATAATGTGCAGTCTTTTCTCGGCTGTTTTTATCATTGGCCACTAAGGACACTCATATTGATTTCACACGGTCCATGATTATAGGAGACCCAGTCGTGCAACAAGCTTAAGTGACCAAACATACATTGCAGGGCCATATCTGAACACTCTGTTGCAAGACACATTCATCTTGCAGCTAACTACAAGACTGCAGATGCATTAAAATTTGCATATATTTCTATGCTGTTTTCACCATTGGCCATTATTGAGTCTCTCATATGGATTTCACACGTTCCATGATTGTAGTCGACCCTTTTGTGTGTTAAGCTTATGGAACCACACATATATTGCAGGGCCATATCTCAACACTCTGGTGCAATATACTTTCATCTAGCTCCTAATTCCAAGAGTGGAGAGGCATGATAATGTGCAGTCTTTTCTAGGCTGTTTTTAAAATTGGCCACTATGGACTCTCATATGGATTTCACACGTTCTATGATTGTAGACGACCCTTATGTGTGTCAAGCTTATGGAACCCCACATATATTGCAGGGCCATATATCAACACTCTGGTGCAATAAACTTTCATCTAGCTCCTAACTACAAGAGTGGAGAGGCATGATAATGTGCAGTCTTTTCTCGGCTGTTTTTATCATTGGCCACTAAGGACTCTCATAATGATTTCACACGGTCCATGATTATAGGAGACCCATTCGTGCAACTAGCGTAAGTGACCACACAGACATTGCTGGGCCGTATCTGAACCCTCTTTTGCAAGACACATTCATCTTGCAGCTAACTACAAGACTGCAGATGCATTAAAATTTGCATATATTTCTATGCTGTTTACATCATTGGCCATTATAGAGTCTCTCATATGGGTTTCACATGGTACATGAATGTAGGAGACACTTTTGTGCGTCAAGCTTATGGAACCACACATACATTGCAGGGCCATATCTCAACACTCTGGTAGAAGAAATGTTCATCTAGCACCTAACTACAAGAGTGGAAATACATTGTAATGTAAAGTCTTTTCTAGGCTCTTTTTATCATTGGCCACTATGGACTCTCATATTGATTTCACATGGTCCATGATTGTAGGAGACCCTTTCGTGCAACAAGCTTAAGTGACCCCACATTGCAGGGCCATATCTATAACTACAAGAGTGGAGAGGTATGATAATGTGTATTCTTTTCTCGGCTGTTTTTATCATTGGCCACTAAGGACTCTCATAATGATTTCACACGGTCCATGATTATAGGAGACCCATTCGTGCAACTAGCTTAAGTTGACCACACATACATTGCAGGGCCGTATCTGAACACTCTTTTGCAAGACACATTCATCTTGCAGCTAACTACAACTGCAGATGCATTAAAATTTGCATATATTTCTATGCTGTTTACATCATCGGCCATTATAGAGTCTCTCATATGCATTTCACATGGTACTTGAATGTAGGAGACACTTTTGTGCGTCAAGCTTATGGAACCACACATACATTGCAAGGCCCTATCTCAACACTCTGGTAGAAGAAATGTTCATCTAGCACCTAACTACAAGAGTGGAAATACATTGTAATGTAAAGTCTTTTCTAGGCTTTTTTTATCATTGGCCACTATGGACTCTCATATTGATTTCACATGGTCCATGATTGTAGGAGACCCTTTCGTGCAACAAGCTTAAGTGACCCCACATTGCAGGGCCATATCTATAACTACAAGAGTGGAGAGGCATGATAATGTGCAGTCTTTTCTCGGCTGTTTTTATCATTGGCCACTAAGGACTCTCATAATGATTTCACACGGTCCATGATTATAGGAGACCCATTCGTGCAACTAGCTTAAGTTGAGCACACATACGTTGCAGGGCTGTATCACAACACTCTGTTGCAAGACACATTCATCTTGCAGCTAACTACAACTGCAGATGCATTAAAATTTGAATGTATTTCTATGCTGTTTACATCATCGGCCATTATAGAGTCTCTTCTATGCATTTCACATGGTACTTGAATGTAGGAGACCCTTTTGTGCGTCAAGCTTATGGAACCACACATACATTGCAAGGCCCTATCTCAACACTCTGGTAGAAGAAATGTTCATCTAGCACCCCACTGCAAGAGTGGAAATACATTGTAATGTGCAGTCTTTTCTAGGCTGTTTTTATCATTGGGCACTGTGGAGTCTCGTATTGATTTGATACTTTCCATTATTGTAGGAGACCCGTTCATGCAACAAGCTTATGGAAAACGCCGTGCATTGCAGGGCGGCATCTTAACACTCAGGGGTAAGTAACTTTCATCTAGCACCTAACTACAGGAGTGGAGAGGCATGATAATGTGCAGTCTTTTCTCGGCTGTTTTTATCATTGGCCACTAAGGACACTCATATTGATTTCACACGGTCCATGATTATAGGAGACCCAGTCGTGCAACAAGCTTAAGTGACCAAACATACATTGCAGGGCCATATCTGAACACTCTGTTGCAAGACACATTCATCTTGCAGCTAACTACAAGACTGCAGATGCATTAAAATTTGCATATATTTCTATGCTGTTTTCACCATTGGCCATTATTGAGTCTCTCATATGGATTTCACACGTTCCATGATTGTAGTCGACCCTTTTGTGTGTTAAGCTTATGGAACCACACATATATTGCAGGGCCATATCTCAACACTCTGGTGCAATATACTTTCATCTAGCTCCTAATTCCAAGAGTGGAGAGGCATGATAATGTGCAGTCTTTTCTAGGCTGTTTTTAAAATTGGCCACTATGGACTCTCATATGGATTTCACACGTTCTATGATTGTAGACGACCCTTATGTGTGTCAAGCTTATGGAACCCCACATATATTGCAGGGCCATATATCAACACTCTGGTGCAATAAACTTTCATCTAGCTCCTAACTACAAGAGTGGAGAGGCATGATAATGTGCAGTCTTTTCTCGGCTGTTTTTATCATTGGCCACTAAGGACTCTCATAATGATTTCACACGGTCCATGATTATAGGAGACCCATTCGTGCAACTAGCGTAAGTGACCACACAGACATTGCTGGGCCGTATCTGAACCCTCTTTTGCAAGACACATTCATCTTGCAGCTAACTACAAGACTGCAGATGCATTAAAATTTGCATATATTTCTATGCTGTTTACATCATTGGCCATTATAGAGTCTCTCATATGGGTTTCACATGGTACATGAATGTAGGAGACACTTTTGTGCGTCAAGCTTATGGAACCACACATACATTGCAGGGCCATATCTCAACACTCTGGTAGAAGAAATGTTCATCTAGCACCTAACTACAAGAGTGGAAATACATTGTAATGTAAAGTCTTTTCTAGGCTCTTTTTATCATTGGCCACTATGGACTCTCATATTGATTTCACATGGTCCATGATTGTAGGAGACCCTTTCGTGCAACAAGCTTAAGTGACCCCACATTGCAGGGCCATATCTATAACTACAAGAGTGGAGAGGTATGATAATGTGTATTCTTTTCTCGGCTGTTTTTATCATTGGCCACTAAGGACTCTCATAATGATTTCACACGGTCCATGATTATAGGAGACCCATTCGTGCAACTAGCTTAAGTTGACCACACATACATTGCAGGGCCGTATCTGAACACTCTTTTGCAAGACACATTCATCTTGCAGCTAACTACAACTGCAGATGCATTAAAATTTGCATATATTTCTATGCTGTTTACATCATCGGCCATTATAGAGTCTCTCATATGCATTTCACATGGTACTTGAATGTAGGAGACACTTTTGTGCGTCAAGCTTATGGAACCACACATACATTGCAAGGCCCTATCTCAACACTCTGGTAGAAGAAATGTTCATCTAGCACCTAACTACAAGAGTGGAAATACATTGTAATGTAAAGTCTTTTCTAGGCTTTTTTTATCATTGGCCACTATGGACTCTCATATTGATTTCACATGGTCCATGATTGTAGGAGACCCTTTCGTGCAACAAGCTTAAGTGACCCCACATTGCAGGGCCATATCTATAACTACAAGAGTGGAGAGGCATGATAATGTGCAGTCTTTTCTCGGCTGTTTTTATCATTGGCCACTAAGGACTCTCATAATGATTTCACACGGTCCATGATTATAGGAGACCCATTCGTGCAACTAGCTTAAGTTGAGCACACATACGTTGCAGGGCTGTATCACAACACTCTGTTGCAAGACACATTCATCTTGCAGCTAACTACAACTGCAGATGCATTAAAATTTGAATGTATTTCTATGCTGTTTACATCATCGGCCATTATAGAGTCTCTCCTATGCATTTCACATGGTACTTGAATGTAGGAGACCCTTTTGTGCGTCAAGCTTATGGAACCACACATACATTGCAAGGCCCTATCTCAACACTCTGGTAGAAGAAATGTTCATCTAGCACCCCACTGCAAGAGTGGAAATACATTGTAATGTGCAGTCTTTTCTAGGCTGTTTTTATCATTGGGCACTGTGGAGTCTCGTATTGATTTGATACTTTCCATTATTGTAGGAGACCCGTTCATGCAACAAGCTTATGGAAAACGCCGTGCATTGCAGGGCGGCATCTTAACACTCAGGGGTAAGTAACTTTCATCTAGCACCTAACTACAGGAGTGGAGAGGCATGATAATGTGCAGTCTTTTCTCGGCTGTTTTTATCATTGGCCACTAAGGACACTCATATTGATTTCACACGGTCCATGATTATAGGAGACCCAGTCGTGCAACAAGCTTAAGTGACCAAACATACATTGCAGGGCCATATCTGAACACTCTGTTGCAAGACACATTCATCTTGCAGCTAACTACAAGACTGCAGATGCATTAAAATTTGCATATATTTCTATGCTGTTTTCACCATTGGCCATTATTGAGTCTCTCATATGGATTTCACACGTTCCATGATTGTAGTCGACCCTTTTGTGTGTTAAGCTTATGGAACCACACATATATTGCAGGGCCATATCTCAACACTCTGGTGCAATATACTTTCATCTAGCTCCTAATTCCAAGAGTGGAGAGGCATGATAATGTGCAGTCTTTTCTAGGCTGTTTTTAAAATTGGCCACTATGGACTCTCATATGGATTTCACACGTTCTATGATTGTAGACGACCCTTATGTGTGTCAAGCTTATGGAACCCCACATATATTGCAGGGCCATATATCAACACTCTGGTGCAATAAACTTTCATCTAGCTCCTAACTACAAGAGTGGAGAGGCATGATAATGTGCAGTCTTTTCTCGGCTGTTTTTATCATTGGCCACTAAGGACTCTCATAATGATTTCACACGGTCCATGATTATAGGAGACCCATTCGTGCAACTAGCGTAAGTGACCACACAGACATTGCTGGGCCGTATCTGAACCCTCTTTTGCAAGACACATTCATCTTGCAGCTAACTACAAGACTGCAGATGCATTAAAATTTGCATATATTTCTATGCTGTTTACATCATTGGCCATTATAGAGTCTCTCATATGGGTTTCACATGGTACATGAATGTAGGAGACACTTTTGTGCGTCAAGCTTATGGAACCACACATACATTGCAGGGCCATATCTCAACACTCTGGTAGAAGAAATGTTCATCTAGCACCTAACTACAAGAGTGGAAATACATTGTAATGTAAAGTCTTTTCTAGGCTCTTTTTATCATTGGCCACTATGGACTCTCATATTGATTTCACATGGTCCATGATTGTAGGAGACCCTTTCGTGCAACAAGCTTAAGTGGCCCCACATTGCAGGGCCATATCTATAACTACAAGAGTGGAGAGGTATGATAATGTGTATTCTTTTCTCGGCTGTTTTTATCATTGGCCACTAAGGACTCTCATAATGATTTCACACGGTCCATGATTATAGGAGACCCATTCGTGCAACTACCTTAAGTTGACCACACATACATTGCAGGGCCGTATCTGAACACTCTTTTGCAAGACACATTCATCTTGCAGCTAACTACAACTGCAGATGCATTAAAATTTGCATATATTTCTATGCTGTTTACATCATCGGCCATTATAGAGTCTCTCATATGCATTTCACATGGTACTTGAATGTAGGAGACACTTTTGTGCGTCAAGCTTATGGAACCACACATACATTGCAAGGCCCTATCTCAACACTCTGGTAGAAGAAATGTTCATCTAGCACCTAACTACAAGAGTGGAAATACATTGTAATGTAAAGTCTTTTCTAGGCTTTTTTTATCATTGGCCACTATGGACTCTCATATTGATTTCACATGGTCCATGATTGTAGGAGACCCTTTCGTGCAACAAGCTTAAGTGACCCCACATTGCAGGGCCATATCTATAACTACAAGAGTGGAGAGGCATGATAATGTGCAGTCTTTTCTCGGCTGTTTTTATCATTGGCCACTAAGGACTCTCATAATGATTTCACACGGTCCATGATTATAGGAGACCCATTCGTGCAACTAGCTTAAGTTGAGCACACATACGTTGCAGGGCTGTATCACAACACTCTGTTGCAAGACACATTCATCTTGCAGCTAACTACAACTGCAGATGCATTAAAATTTGAATGTATTTCTATGCTGTTTACATCATCGGCCATTATAGAGTCTCTCCTATGCATTTCACATGGTACTTGAATGTAGGAGACCCTTTTGTGCGTCAAGCTTATGGAACCACACATACATTGCAAGGCCCTATCTCAACACTCTGGTAGAAGAAATGTTCATCTAGCACCCCACTGCAAGAGTGGAAATACATTGTAATGTGCAGTCTTTTCTAGGCTGTTTTTATCATTGGGCACTGTGGAGTCTCGTATTGATTTGATACTTTCCATTATTGTAGGAGACCCGTTCATGCAACAAGCTTATGGAAAACGCCGTGCATTGCAGGGCGGCATCTTAACACTCAGGGGTAAGTAACTTTCATCTAGCACCTAACTACAGGAGTGGAGAGGCATGATAATGTGCAGTCTTTTCTCGGCTGTTTTTATCATTGGCCACTAAGGACACTCATATTGATTTCACACGGTCCATGATTATAGGAGACCCAGTCGTGCAACAAGCTTAAGTGACCAAACATACATTGCAGGGCCATATCTGAACACTCTGTTGCAAGACACATTCATCTTGCAGCTAACTACAAGACTGCAGATGCATTAAAATTTGCATATATTTCTATGCTGTTTTCACCATTGGCCATTATTGAGTCTCTCATATGGATTTCACACGTTCCATGATTGTAGTCGACCCTTTTGTGTGTTAAGCTTATGGAACCACACATATATTGCAGGGCCATATCTCAACACTCTGGTGCAATATACTTTCATCTAGCTCCTAATTCCAAGAGTGGAGAGGCATGATAATGTGCAGTCTTTTCTAGGCTGTTTTTAAAATTGGCCACTATGGACTCTCATATGGATTTCACACGTTCTATGATTGTAGACGACCCTTATGTGTGTCAAGCTTATGGAACCCCACATATATTGCAGGGCCATATATCAACACTCTGGTGCAATAAACTTTCATCTAGCTCCTAACTACAAGAGTGGAGAGGCATGATAATGTGCAGTCTTTTCTCGGCTGTTTTTATCATTGGCCACTAAGGACTCTCATAATGATTTCACACGGTCCATGATTATAGGAGACCCATTCGTGCAACTAGCGTAAGTGACCACACAGACATTGCTGGGCCGTATCTGAACCCTCTTTTGCAAGACACATTCATCTTGCAGCTAACTACAAGACTGCAGATGCATTAAAATTTGCATATATTTCTATGCTGTTTACATCATTGGCCATTATAGAGTCTCTCATATGGGTTTCACATGGTACATGAATGTAGGAGACACTTTTGTGCGTCAAGCTTATGGAACCACACATACATTGCAGGGCCATATCTCAACACTCTGGTAGAAGAAATGTTCATCTAGCACCTAACTACAAGAGTGGAAATACATTGTAATGTAAAGTCTTTTCTAGGCTCTTTTTATCATTGGCCACTATGGACTCTCATATTGATTTCACATGGTCCATGATTGTAGGAGACCCTTTCGTGCAACAAGCTTAAGTGGCCCCACATTGCAGGGCCATATCTATAACTACAAGAGTGGAGAGGTATGATAATGTGTATTCTTTTCTCGGCTGTTTTTATCATTGGCCACTAAGGACTCTCATAATGATTTCACACGGTCCATGATTATAGGAGACCCATTCGTGCAACTACCTTAAGTTGACCACACATACATTGCAGGGCCGTATCTGAACACTCTTTTGCAAGACACATTCATCTTGCAGCTAACTACAACTGCAGATGCATTAAAATTTGCATATATTTCTATGCTGTTTACATCATCGGCCATTATAGAGTCTCTCATATGCATTTCACATGGTACTTGAATGTAGGAGACACTTTTGTGCGTCAAGCTTATGGAACCACACATACATTGCAAGGCCCTATCTCAACACTCTGGTAGAAGAAATGTTCATCTAGCACCTAACTACAAGAGTGGAAATACATTGTAATGTAAAGTCTTTTCTAGGCTTTTTTTATCATTGGCCACTATGGACTCTCATATTGATTTCACATGGTCCATGATTGTAGGAGACCCTTTCGTGCAACAAGCTTAAGTGACCCCACATTGCAGGGCCATATCTATAACTACAAGAGTGGAGAGGCATGATAATGTGCAGTCTTTTCTCGGCTGTTTTTATCATTGGCCACTAAGGACTCTCATAATGATTTCACACGGTCCATGATTATAGGAGACCCATTCGTGCAACTAGCTTAAGTTGAGCACACATACGTTGCAGGGCTGTATCACAACACTCTGTTGCAAGACACATTCATCTTGCAGCTAACTACAACTGCAGATGCATTAAAATTTGAATGTATTTCTATGCTGTTTACATCATCGGCCATTATAGAGTCTCTCCTATGCATTTCACATGGTACTTGAATGTAGGAGACCCTTTTGTGCGTCAAGCTTATGGAACCACACATACATTGCAAGGCCCTATCTCAACACTCTGGTAGAAGAAATGTTCATCTAGCACCCCACTGCAAGAGTGGAAATACATTGTAATGTGCAGTCTTTTCTAGGCTGTTTTTATCATTGGGCACTGTGGAGTCTCGTATTGATTTGATACTTTCCATTATTGTAGGAGACCCGTTCATGCAACAAGCTTATGGAAAACGCCGTGCATTGCAGGGCGGCATCTTAACACTCAGGGGTAAGTAACTTTCATCTAGCACCTAACTACAGGAGTGGAGAGGCATGATAATGTGCAGTCTTTTCTCGGCTGTTTTTATCATTGGCCACTAAGGACACTCATATTGATTTCACACGGTCCATGATTATAGGAGACCCAGTCGTGCAACAAGCTTAAGTGACCAAACATACATTGCAGGGCCATATCTGAACACTCTGTTGCAAGACACATTCATCTTGCAGCTAACTACAAGACTGCAGATGCATTAAAATTTGCATATATTTCTATGCTGTTTTCACCATTGGCCATTATTGAGTCTCTCATATGGATTTCACACGTTCCATGATTGTAGTCGACCCTTTTGTGTGTTAAGCTTATGGAACCACACATATATTGCAGGGCCATATCTCAACACTCTGGTGCAATATACTTTCATCTAGCTCCTAATTCCAAGAGTGGAGAGGCATGATAATGTGCAGTCTTTTCTAGGCTGTTTTTAAAATTGGCCACTATGGACTCTCATATGGATTTCACACGTTCTATGATTGTAGACGACCCTTATGTGTGTCAAGCTTATGGAACCCCACATATATTGCAGGGCCATATATCAACACTCTGGTGCAATAAACTTTCATCTAGCTCCTAACTACAAGAGTGGAGAGGCATGATAATGTGCAGTCTTTTCTCGGCTGTTTTTATCATTGGCCACTAAGGACTCTCATAATGATTTCACACGGTCCATGATTATAGGAGACCCATTCGTGCAACTAGCGTAAGTGACCACACAGACATTGCTGGGCCGTATCTGAACACTCTTTTGCAAGACACATTCATCTTGCAGCTAACTACAACTGCAGATGCATTAAAATTTGCATATATTTCTATGCTGTTTACATCATCGGCCATTATAGAGTCTCTCATATGCATTTCACATGGTACTTGAATGTAGGAGACACTTTTGTGCGTCAAGCTTATGGAACCACACATACATTGCAAGGCCCTATCTCAACACTCTGGTAGAAGAAATGTTCATCTAGCACCTAACTACAAGAGTGGAAATACATTGTAATGTAAAGTCTTTTCTAGGCTTTTTTTATCATTGGCCACTATGGACTCTCATATTGATTTCACATGGTCCATGATTGTAGGAGACCCTTTCGTGCAACAAGCTTAAGTGACCCCACATTGCAGGGCCATATCTATAACTACAAGAGTGGAGAGGCATGATAATGTGCAGTCTTTTCTCGGCTGTTTTTATCATTGGCCACTAAGGACTCTCATAATGATTTCACACGGTCCATGATTATAGGAGACCCATTCGTGCAACTAGCTTAAGTTGAGCACACATACGTTGCAGGGCTGTATCACAACACTCTGTTGCAAGACACATTCATCTTGCAGCTAACTACAACTGCAGATGCATTAAAATTTGAATGTATTTCTATGCTGTTTACATCATCGGCCATTATAGAGTCTCTCCTATGCATTTCACATGGTACTTGAATGTAGGAGACCCTTTTGTGCGTCAAGCTTATGGAACCACACATACATTGCAAGGCCCTATCTCAACACTCTGGTAGAAGAAATGTTCATCTAGCACCCCACTGCAAGAGTGGAAATACATTGTAATGTGCAGTCTTTTCTAGGCTGTTTTTATCATTGGGCACTGTGGAGTCTCGTATTGATTTGATACTTTCCATTATTGTAGGAGACCCGTTCATGCAACAAGCTTATGGAAAACGCCGTGCATTGCAGGGCGGCATCTTAACACTCAGGGGTAAGTAACTTTCATCTAGCACCTAACTACAGGAGTGGAGAGGCATGATAATGTGCAGTCTTTTCTCGGCTGTTTTTATCATTGGCCACTAAGGACACTCATATTGATTTCACACGGTCCATGATTATAGGAGACCCAGTCGTGCAACAAGCTTAAGTGACCAAACATACATTGCAGGGCCATATCTGAACACTCTGTTGCAAGACACATTCATCTTGCAGCTAACTACAAGACTGCAGATGCATTAAAATTTGCATATATTTCTATGCTGTTTTCACCATTGGCCATTATTGAGTCTCTCATATGGATTTCACACGTTCCATGATTGTAGTCGACCCTTTTGTGTGTTAAGCTTATGGAACCACACATATATTGCAGGGCCATATCTCAACACTCTGGTGCAATATACTTTCATCTAGCTCCTAATTCCAAGAGTGGAGAGGCATGATAATGTGCAGTCTTTTCTAGGCTGTTTTTAAAATTGGCCACTATGGACTCTCATATGGATTTCACACGTTCTATGATTGTAGACGACCCTTATGTGTGTCAAGCTTATGGAACCCCACATATATTGCAGGGCCATATATCAACACTCTGGTGCAATAAACTTTCATCTAGCTCCTAACTACAAGAGTGGAGAGGCATGATAATGTGCAGTCTTTTCTCGGCTGTTTTTATCATTGGCCACTAAGGACTCTCATAATGATTTCACACGGTCCATGATTATAGGAGACCCATTCGTGCAACTAGCGTAAGTGACCACACAGACATTGCTGGGCCGTATCTGAACACTCTTTTGCAAGACACATTCATCTTGCAGCTAACTACAACTGCAGATGCATTAAAATTTGCATATATTTCTATGCTGTTTACATCATCGGCCATTATAGAGTCTCTCATATGCATTTCACATGGTACTTGAATGTAGGAGACACTTTTGTGCGTCAAGCTTATGGAACCACACATACATTGCAAGGCCCTATCTCAACACTCTGGTAGAAGAAATGTTCATCTAGCACCTAACTACAAGAGTGGAAATACATTGTAATGTAAAGTCTTTTCTAGGCTTTTTTTATCATTGGCCACTATGGACTCTCATATTGATTTCACATGGTCCATGATTGTAGGAGACCCTTTCGTGCAACAAGCTTAAGTGACCCCACATTGCAGGGCCATATCTATAACTACAAGAGTGGAGAGGCATGATAATGTGCAGTCTTTTCTCGGCTGTTTTTATCATTGGCCACTAAGGACTCTCATAATGATTTCACACGGTCCATGATTATAGGAGACCCATTCGTGCAACTAGCTTAAGTTGAGCACACATACGTTGCAGGGCTGTATCACAACACTCTGTTGCAAGACACATTCATCTTGCAGCTAACTACAACTGCAGATGCATTAAAATTTGAATGTATTTCTATGCTGTTTACATCATCGGCCATTATAGAGTCTCTCCTATGCATTTCACATGGTACTTGAATGTAGGAGACCCTTTTGTGCGTCAAGCTTATGGAACCACACATACATTGCAAGGCCCTATCTCAACACTCTGGTAGAAGAAATGTTCATCTAGCACCCCACTGCAAGAGTGGAAATACATTGTAATGTGCAGTCTTTTCTAGGCTGTTTTTATCATTGGGCACTGTGGAGTCTCGTATTGATTTGATACTTTCCATTATTGTAGGAGACCCGTTCATGCAACAAGCTTATGGAAAACGCCGTGCATTGCAGGGCGGCATCTTAACACTCAGGGGTAAGTAACTTTCATCTAGCACCTAACTACAGGAGTGGAGAGGCATGATAATGTGCAGTCTTTTCTCGGCTGTTTTTATCATTGGCCACTAAGGACACTCATATTGATTTCACACGGTCCATGATTATAGGAGACCCAGTCGTGCGACAAGCTTAAGTGACCAAACATACATTGCAGGGCCATATCTGAACACTCTGTTGCAAGACACATTCATCTTGCAGCTAACTACAAGACTGCAGATGCATTAAAATTTGCATATATTTCTATGCTGTTTTCACCATTGGCCATTATTGAGTCTCTCATATGGATTTCACACGTTCCATGATTGTAGTCGACCCTTTTGTGTGTTAAGCTTATGGAACCACACATATATTGCAGGGCCATATCTCAACACTCTGGTGCAATATACTTTCATCTAGCTCCTAATTCCAAGAGTGGAGAGGCATGATAATGTGCAGTCTTTTCTAGGCTGTTTTTAAAATTGGCCACTATGGACTCTCATATGGATTTCACACGTTCTATGATTGTAGACGACCCTTATGTGTGTCAAGCTTATGGAACCCCACATATATTGCAGGGCCATATATCAACACTCTGGTGCAATAAACTTTCATCTAGCTCCTAACTACAAGAGTGGAGAGGCATGATAATGTGCAGTCTTTTCTCGGCTGTTTTTATCATTGGCCACTAAGGACTCTCATAATGATTTCACACGGTCCATGATTATAGGAGACCCATTCGTGCAACTAGCGTAAGTGACCACACAGACATTGCTGGGCCGTATCTGAACACTCTTTTGCAAGACACATTCATCTTGCAGCTAACTACAACTGCAGATGCATTAAAATTTGCATATATTTCTATGCTGTTTACATCATCGGCCATTATAGAGTCTCTCATATGCATTTCACATGGTACTTGAATGTAGGAGACACTTTTGTGCGTCAAGCTTATGGAACCACACATACATTGCAAGGCCCTATCTCAACACTCTGGTAGAAGAAATGTTCATCTAGCACCTAACTACAAGAGTGGAAATACATTGTAATGTAAAGTCTTTTCTAGGCTTTTTTTATCATTGGCCACTATGGACTCTCATATTGATTTCACATGGTCCATGATTGTAGGAGACCCTTTCGTGCAACAAGCTTAAGTGACCCCACATTGCAGGGCCATATCTATAACTACAAGAGTGGAGAGGCATGATAATGTGCAGTCTTTTCTCGGCTGTTTTTATCATTGGCCACTAAGGACTCTCATAATGATTTCACACGGTCCATGATTATAGGAGACCCATTCGTGCAACTAGCTTAAGTTGAGCACACATACGTTGCAGGGCTGTATCACAACACTCTGTTGCAAGACACATTCATCTTGCAGCTAACTACAACTGCAGATGCATTAAAATTTGAATGTATTTCTATGCTGTTTACATCATCGGCCATTATAGAGTCTCTCCTATGCATTTCACATGGTACTTGAATGTAGGAGACCCTTTTGTGCGTCAAGCTTATGGAACCACACATACATTGCAAGGCCCTATCTCAACACTCTGGTAGAAGAAATGTTCATCTAGCACCCCACTGCAAGAGTGGAAATACATTGTAATGTGCAGTCTTTTCTAGGCTGTTTTTATCATTGGGCACTGTGGAGTCTCGTATTGATTTGATACTTTCCATTATTGTAGGAGACCCGTTCATGCAACAAGCTTATGGAAAACGCCGTGCATTGCAGGGCGGCATCTTAACACTCAGGGGTAAGTAACTTTCATCTAGCACCTAACTACAGGAGTGGAGAGGCATGATAATGTGCAGTCTTTTCTCGGCTGTTTTTATCATTGGCCACTAAGGACACTCATATTGATTTCACACGGTCCATGATTATAGGAGACCCAGTCGTGCAACAAGCTTAAGTGACCAAACATACATTGCAGGGCCATATCTGAACACTCTGTTGCAAGACACATTCATCTTGCAGCTAACTACAAGACTGCAGATGCATTAAAATTTGCATATATTTCTATGCTGTTTTCACCATTGGCCATTATTGAGTCTCTCATATGGATTTCACACGTTCCATGATTGTAGTCGACCCTTTTGTGTGTTAAGCTTATGGAACCACACATATATTGCAGGGCCATATCTCAACACTCTGGTGCAATATACTTTCATCTAGCTCCTAATTCCAAGAGTGGAGAGGCATGATAATGTGCAGTCTTTTCTAGGCTGTTTTTAAAATTGGCCACTATGGACTCTCATATGGATTTCACACGTTCTATGATTGTAGACGACCCTTATGTGTGTCAAGCTTATGGAACCCCACATATATTGCAGGGCCATATATCAACACTCTGGTGCAATAAACTTTCATCTAGCTCCTAACTACAAGAGTGGAGAGGCATGATAATGTGCAGTCTTTTCTCGGCTGTTTTTATCATTGGCCACTAAGGACTCTCATAATGATTTCACACGGTCCATGATTATAGGAGACCCATTCGTGCAACTAGCGTAAGTGACCACACAGACATTGCTGGGCCGTATCTGAACACTCTTTTGCAAGACACATTCATCTTGCAGCTAACTACAACTGCAGATGCATTAAAATTTGCATATATTTCTATGCTGTTTACATCATCGGCCATTATAGAGTCTCTCATATGCATTTCACATGGTACTTGAATGTAGGAGACACTTTTGTGCGTCAAGCTTATGGAACCACACATACATTGCAAGGCCCTATCTCAACACTCTGGTAGAAGAAATGTTCATCTAGCACCTAACTACAAGAGTGGAAATACATTGTAATGTAAAGTCTTTTCTAGGCTTTTTTTATCATTGGCCACTATGGACTCTCATATTGATTTCACATGGTCCATGATTGTAGGAGACCCTTTCGTGCAACAAGCTTAAGTGACCCCACATTGCAGGGCCATATCTATAACTACAAGAGTGGAGAGGCATGATAATGTGCAGTCTTTTCTCGGCTGTTTTTATCATTGGCCACTAAGGACTCTCATAATGATTTCACACGGTCCATGATTATAGGAGACCCATTCGTGCAACTAGCTTAAGTTGAGCACACATACGTTGCAGGGCTGTATCACAACACTCTGTTGCAAGACACATTCATCTTGCAGCTAACTACAACTGCAGATGCATTAAAATTTGAATGTATTTCTATGCTGTTTACATCATCGGCCATTATAGAGTCTCTCCTATGCATTTCACATGGTACTTGAATGTAGGAGACCCTTTTGTGCGTCAAGCTTATGGAACCACACATACATTGCAAGGCCCTATCTCAACACTCTGGTAGAAGAAATGTTCATCTAGCACCCCACTGCAAGAGTGGAAATACATTGTAATGTGCAGTCTTTTCTAGGCTGTTTTTATCATTGGGCACTGTGGAGTCTCGTATTGATTTGATACTTTCCATTATTGTAGGAGACCCGTTCATGCAACAAGCTTATGGAAAACGCCGTGCATTGCAGGGCGGCATCTTAACACTCAGGGGTAAGTAACTTTCATCTAGCACCTAACTACAGGAGTGGAGAGGCATGATAATGTGCAGTCTTTTCTCGGCTGTTTTTATCATTGGCCACTAAGGACACTCATATTGATTTCACACGGTCCATGATTATAGGAGACCCAGTCGTGCGACAAGCTTAAGTGACCAAACATACATTGCAGGGCCATATCTGAACACTCTGTTGCAAGACACATTCATCTTGCAGCTAACTACAAGACTGCAGATGCATTAAAATTTGCATATATTTCTATGCTGTTTTCACCATTGGCCATTATTGAGTCTCTCATATGGATTTCACACGTTCCATGATTGTAGTCGACCCTTTTGTGTGTTAAGCTTATGGAACCACACATATATTGCAGGGCCATATCTCAACACTCTGGTGCAATATACTTTCATCTAGCTCCTAATTCCAAGAGTGGAGAGGCATGATAATGTGCAGTCTTTTCTAGGCTGTTTTTAAAATTGGCCACTATGGACTCTCATATGGATTTCACACGTTCTATGATTGTAGACGACCCTTATGTGTGTCAAGCTTATGGAACCCCACATATATTGCAGGGCCATATATCAACACTCTGGTGCAATAAACTTTCATCTAGCTCCTAACTACAAGAGTGGAGAGGCATGATAATGTGCAGTCTTTTCTCGGCTGTTTTTATCATTGGCCACTAAGGACTCTCATAATGATTTCACACGGTCCATGATTATAGGAGACCCATTCGTGCAACTAGCGTAAGTGACCACACAGACATTGCTGGGCCGTATCTGAACACTCTTTTGCAAGACACATTCAT
This sequence comes from Cryptoblepharus egeriae, assembly GCA_030015325.1. Lineage (NCBI taxonomy): Eukaryota > Metazoa > Chordata > Lepidosauria > Squamata > Scincidae > Cryptoblepharus > Cryptoblepharus egeriae. The sequence continues at coordinate 111,364,897 of JAREYC010000001.1, read as the reverse complement.
CTTGCAGCTAACTACAACTGCAGATGCATTAAAATTTGCATATATTTCTATGCTGTTTACATCATCGGCCATTATAGAGTCTCTCATATGCATTTCACATGGTACTTGAATGTAGGAGACACTTTTGTGCGTCAAGCTTATGGAACCACACATACATTGCAAGGCCCTATCTCAACACTCTGGTAGAAGAAATGTTCATCTAGCACCTAACTACAAGAGTGGAAATACATTGTAATGTAAAGTCTTTTCTAGGCTTTTTTTATCATTGGCCACTATGGACTCTCATATTGATTTCACATGGTCCATGATTGTAGGAGACCCTTTCGTGCAACAAGCTTAAGTGACCCCACATTGCAGGGCCATATCTATAACTACAAGAGTGGAGAGGCATGATAATGTGCAGTCTTTTCTCGGCTGTTTTTATCATTGGCCACTAAGGACTCTCATAATGATTTCACACGGTCCATGATTATAGGAGACCCATTCGTGCAACTAGCTTAAGTTGAGCACACATACGTTGCAGGGCTGTATCACAACACTCTGTTGCAAGACACATTCATCTTGCAGCTAACTACAACTGCAGATGCATTAAAATTTGAATGTATTTCTATGCTGTTTACATCATCGGCCATTATAGAGTCTCTCCTATGCATTTCACATGGTACTTGAATGTAGGAGACCCTTTTGTGCGTCAAGCTTATGGAACCACACATACATTGCAAGGCCCTATCTCAACACTCTGGTAGAAGAAATGTTCATCTAGCACCCCACTGCAAGAGTGGAAATACATTGTAATGTGCAGTCTTTTCTAGGCTGTTTTTATCATTGGGCACTGTGGAGTCTCGTATTGATTTGATACTTTCCATTATTGTAGGAGACCCGTTCATGCAACAAGCTTATGGAAAACGCCGTGCATTGCAGGGCGGCATCTTAACACTCAGGGGTAAGTAACTTTCATCTAGCACCTAACTACAGGAGTGGAGAGGCATGATAATGTGCAGTCTTTTCTCGGCTGTTTTTATCATTGGCCACTAAGGACACTCATATTGATTTCACACGGTCCATGATTATAGGAGACCCAGTCGTGCAACAAGCTTAAGTGACCAAACATACATTGCAGGGCCATATCTGAACACTCTGTTGCAAGACACATTCATCTTGCAGCTAACTACAAGACTGCAGATGCATTAAAATTTGCATATATTTCTATGCTGTTTTCACCATTGGCCATTATTGAGTCTCTCATATGGATTTCACACGTTCCATGATTGTAGTCGACCCTTTTGTGTGTTAAGCTTATGGAACCACACATATATTGCAGGGCCATATCTCAACACTCTGGTGCAATATACTTTCATCTAGCTCCTAATTCCAAGAGTGGAGAGGCATGATAATGTGCAGTCTTTTCTAGGCTGTTTTTAAAATTGGCCACTATGGACTCTCATATGGATTTCACACGTTCTATGATTGTAGACGACCCTTATGTGTGTCAAGCTTATGGAACCCCACATATATTGCAGGGCCATATATCAACACTCTGGTGCAATAAACTTTCATCTAGCTCCTAACTACAAGAGTGGAGAGGCATGATAATGTGCAGTCTTTTCTCGGCTGTTTTTATCATTGGCCACTAAGGACTCTCATAATGATTTCACACGGTCCATGATTATAGGAGACCCATTCGTGCAACTAGCGTAAGTGACCACACAGACATTGCTGGGCCGTATCTGAACCCTCTTTTGCAAGACACATTCATCTTGCAGCTAACTACAAGACTGCAGATGCATTAAAATTTGCATATATTTCTATGCTGTTTACATCATTGGCCATTATAGAGTCTCTCATATGGGTTTCACATGGTACATGAATGTAGGAGACACTTTTGTGCGTCAAGCTTATGGAACCACACATACATTGCAGGGCCATATCTCAACACTCTGGTAGAAGAAATGTTCATCTAGCACCTAACTACAAGAGTGGAAATACATTGTAATGTAAAGTCTTTTCTAGGCTCTTTTTATCATTGGCCACTATGGACTCTCATATTGATTTCACATGGTCCATGATTGTAGGAGACCCTTTCGTGCAACAAGCTTAAGTGACCCCACATTGCAGGGCCATATCTATAACTACAAGAGTGGAGAGGTATGATAATGTGTATTCTTTTCTCGGCTGTTTTTATCATTGGCCACTAAGGACTCTCATAATGATTTCACACGGTCCATGATTATAGGAGACCCATTCGTGCAACTACCTTAAGTTGACCACACATACATTGCAGGGCCGTATCTGAACACTCTTTTGCAAGACACATTCATCTTGCAGCTAACTACAACTGCAGATGCATTAAAATTTGCATATATTTCTATGCTGTTTACATCATCGGCCATTATAGAGTCTCTCATATGCATTTCACATGGTACTTGAATGTAGGAGACACTTTTGTGCGTCAAGCTTATGGAACCACACATACATTGCAAGGCCCTATCTCAACACTCTGGTAGAAGAAATGTTCATCTAGCACCTAACTACAAGAGTGGAAATACATTGTAATGTAAAGTCTTTTCTAGGCTTTTTTTATCATTGGCCACTATGGACTCTCATATTGATTTCACATGGTCCATGATTGTAGGAGACCCTTTCGTGCAACAAGCTTAAGTGACCCCACATTGCAGGGCCATATCTATAACTACAAGAGTGGAGAGGCATGATAATGTGCAGTCTTTTCTCGGCTGTTTTTATCATTGGCCACTAAGGACTCTCATAATGATTTCACACGGTCCATGATTATAGGAGACCCATTCGTGCAACTAGCTTAAGTTGAGCACACATACGTTGCAGGGCTGTATCACAACACTCTGTTGCAAGACACATTCATCTTGCAGCTAACTACAACTGCAGATGCATTAAAATTTGAATGTATTTCTATGCTGTTTACATCATCGGCCATTATAGAGTCTCTCCTATGCATTTCACATGGTACTTGAATGTAGGAGACCCTTTTGTGCGTCAAGCTTATGGAACCACACATACATTGCAAGGCCCTATCTCAACACTCTGGTAGAAGAAATGTTCATCTAGCACCCCACTGCAAGAGTGGAAATACATTGTAATGTGCAGTCTTTTCTAGGCTGTTTTTATCATTGGGCACTGTGGAGTCTCGTATTGATTTGATACTTTCCATTATTGTAGGAGACCCGTTCATGCAACAAGCTTATGGAAAACGCCGTGCATTGCAGGGCGGCATCTTAACACTCAGGGGTAAGTAACTTTCATCTAGCACCTAACTACAGGAGTGGAGAGGCATGATAATGTGCAGTCTTTTCTCGGCTGTTTTTATCATTGGCCACTAAGGACACTCATATTGATTTCACACGGTCCATGATTATAGGAGACCCAGTCGTGCAACAAGCTTAAGTGACCAAACATACATTGCAGGGCCATATCTGAACACTCTGTTGCAAGACACATTCATCTTGCAGCTAACTACAAGACTGCAGATGCATTAAAATTTGCATATATTTCTATGCTGTTTTCACCATTGGCCATTATTGAGTCTCTCATATGGATTTCACACGTTCCATGATTGTAGTCGACCCTTTTGTGTGTTAAGCTTATGGAACCACACATATATTGCAGGGCCATATCTCAACACTCTGGTGCAATATACTTTCATCTAGCTCCTAATTCCAAGAGTGGAGAGGCATGATAATGTGCTGTCTTTTCTCGGCTGTTTTTATCATTGGCCACTAAGGACTCTCATAATGATTTCACACGGTCCATGATTATAGGAGACCCATTCGTGCAACTAGCGTAAGTGACCACACAGACATTGCTGGGCCGTATCTGAACCCTCTTTTGCAAGACACATTCATCTTGCAGCTAACTACAAGACTGCAGATGCATTAAAATTTGCATATATTTCTATGCTGTTTACATCATTGGCCATTATAGAGTCTCTCATATGGGTTTCACATGGTACATGAATGTAGGAGACACTTTTGTGCGTCAAGCTTATGGAACCACACATACATTGCAGGGCCATATCTCAACACTCTGGTAGAAGAAATGTTCATCTAGCACCTAACTACAAGAGTGGAAATACATTGTAATGTAAAGTCTTTTCTAGGCTCTTTTTATCATTGGCCACTATGGACTCTCATATTGATTTCACATGGTCCATGATTGTAGGAGACCCTTTCGTGCAACAAGCTTAAGTGACCCCACATTGCAGGGCCATATCTATAACTACAAGAGTGGAGAGGTATGATAATGTGTATTCTTTTCTCGGCTGTTTTTATCATTGGCCACTAAGGACTCTCATAATGATTTCACACGGTCCATGATTATAGGAGACCCATTCGTGCAACTAGCTTAAGTTGACCACACATACATTGCAGGGCCGTATCTGAACACTCTTTTGCAAGACACATTCATCTTGCAGCTAACTACAACTGCAGATGCATTAAAATTTGCATATATTTCTATGCTGTTTACATCATCGGCCATTATAGAGTCTCTCATATGCATTTCACATGGTACTTGAATGTAGGAGACACTTTTGTGCGTCAAGCTTATGGAACCACACATACATTGCAAGGCCCTATCTCAACACTCTGGTAGAAGAAATGTTCATCTAGCACCTAACTACAAGAGTGGAAATACATTGTAATGTAAAGTCTTTTCTAGGCTTTTTTTATCATTGGCCACTATGGACTCTCATATTGATTTCACATGGTCCATGATTGTAGGAGACCCTTTCGTGCAACAAGCTTAAGTGACCCCACATTGCAGGGCCATATCTATAACTACAAGAGTGGAGAGGCATGATAATGTGCAGTCTTTTCTCGGCTGTTTTTATCATTGGCCACTAAGGACTCTCATAATGATTTCACACGGTCCATGATTATAGGAGACCCATTCGTGCAACTAGCTTAAGTTGAGCACACATACGTTGCAGGGCTGTATCACAACACTCTGTTGCAAGACACATTCATCTTGCAGCTAACTACAACTGCAGATGCATTAAAATTTGAATGTATTTCTATGCTGTTTACATCATCGGCCATTATAGAGTCTCTTCTATGCATTTCACATGGTACTTGAATGTAGGAGACCCTTTTGTGCGTCAAGCTTATGGAACCACACATACATTGCAAGGCCCTATCTCAACACTCTGGTAGAAGAAATGTTCATCTAGCACCCCACTGCAAGAGTGGAAATACATTGTAATGTGCAGTCTTTTCTAGGCTGTTTTTATCATTGGGCACTGTGGAGTCTCGTATTGATTTGATACTTTCCATTATTGTAGGAGACCCGTTCATGCAACAAGCTTATGGAAAACGCCGTGCATTGCAGGGCGGCATCTTAACACTCAGGGGTAAGTAACTTTCATCTAGCACCTAACTACAGGAGTGGAGAGGCATGATAATGTGCAGTCTTTTCTCGGCTGTTTTTATCATTGGCCACTAAGGACACTCATATTGATTTCACACGGTCCATGATTATAGGAGACCCAGTCGTGCAACAAGCTTAAGTGACCAAACATACATTGCAGGGCCATATCTGAACACTCTGTTGCAAGACACATTCATCTTGCAGCTAACTACAAGACTGCAGATGCATTAAAATTTGCATATATTTCTATGCTGTTTTCACCATTGGCCATTATTGAGTCTCTCATATGGATTTCACACGTTCCATGATTGTAGTCGACCCTTTTGTGTGTTAAGCTTATGGAACCACACATATATTGCAGGGCCATATCTCAACACTCTGGTGCAATATACTTTCATCTAGCTCCTAATTCCAAGAGTGGAGAGGCATGATAATGTGCAGTCTTTTCTAGGCTGTTTTTAAAATTGGCCACTATGGACTCTCATATGGATTTCACACGTTCTATGATTGTAGACGACCCTTATGTGTGTCAAGCTTATGGAACCCCACATATATTGCAGGGCCATATATCAACACTCTGGTGCAATAAACTTTCATCTAGCTCCTAACTACAAGAGTGGAGAGGCATGATAATGTGCAGTCTTTTCTCGGCTGTTTTTATCATTGGCCACTAAGGACTCTCATAATGATTTCACACGGTCCATGATTATAGGAGACCCATTCGTGCAACTAGCGTAAGTGACCACACAGACATTGCTGGGCCGTATCTGAACCCTCTTTTGCAAGACACATTCATCTTGCAGCTAACTACAAGACTGCAGATGCATTAAAATTTGCATATATTTCTATGCTGTTTACATCATTGGCCATTATAGAGTCTCTCATATGGGTTTCACATGGTACATGAATGTAGGAGACACTTTTGTGCGTCAAGCTTATGGAACCACACATACATTGCAGGGCCATATCTCAACACTCTGGTAGAAGAAATGTTCATCTAGCACCTAACTACAAGAGTGGAAATACATTGTAATGTAAAGTCTTTTCTAGGCTCTTTTTATCATTGGCCACTATGGACTCTCATATTGATTTCACATGGTCCATGATTGTAGGAGACCCTTTCGTGCAACAAGCTTAAGTGACCCCACATTGCAGGGCCATATCTATAACTACAAGAGTGGAGAGGTATGATAATGTGTATTCTTTTCTCGGCTGTTTTTATCATTGGCCACTAAGGACTCTCATAATGATTTCACACGGTCCATGATTATAGGAGACCCATTCGTGCAACTACCTTAAGTTGACCACACATACATTGCAGGGCCGTATCTGAACACTCTTTTGCAAGACACATTCATCTTGCAGCTAACTACAACTGCAGATGCATTAAAATTTGCATATATTTCTATGCTGTTTACATCATCGGCCATTATAGAGTCTCTCATATGCATTTCACATGGTACTTGAATGTAGGAGACACTTTTGTGCGTCAAGCTTATGGAACCACACATACATTGCAAGGCCCTATCTCAACACTCTGGTAGAAGAAATGTTCATCTAGCACCTAACTACAAGAGTGGAAATACATTGTAATGTAAAGTCTTTTCTAGGCTTTTTTTATCATTGGCCACTATGGACTCTCATATTGATTTCACATGGTCCATGATTGTAGGAGACCCTTTCGTGCAACAAGCTTAAGTGACCCCACATTGCAGGGCCATATCTATAACTACAAGAGTGGAGAGGCATGATAATGTGCAGTCTTTTCTCGGCTGTTTTTATCATTGGCCACTAAGGACTCTCATAATGATTTCACACGGTCCATGATTATAGGAGACCCATTCGTGCAACTAGCTTAAGTTGAGCACACATACGTTGCAGGGCTGTATCACAACACTCTGTTGCAAGACACATTCATCTTGCAGCTAACTACAACTGCAGATGCATTAAAATTTGAATGTATTTCTATGCTGTTTACATCATCGGCCATTATAGAGTCTCTCCTATGCATTTCACATGGTACTTGAATGTAGGAGACCCTTTTGTGCGTCAAGCTTATGGAACCACACATACATTGCAAGGCCCTATCTCAACACTCTGGTAGAAGAAATGTTCATCTAGCACCCCACTGCAAGAGTGGAAATACATTGTAATGTGCAGTCTTTTCTAGGCTGTTTTTATCATTGGGCACTGTGGAGTCTCGTATTGATTTGATACTTTCCATTATTGTAGGAGACCCGTTCATGCAACAAGCTTATGGAAAACGCCGTGCATTGCAGGGCGGCATCTTAACACTCAGGGGTAAGTAACTTTCATCTAGCACCTAACTACAGGAGTGGAGAGGCATGATAATGTGCAGTCTTTTCTCGGCTGTTTTTATCATTGGCCACTAAGGACACTCATATTGATTTCACACGGTCCATGATTATAGGAGACCCAGTCGTGCAACAAGCTTAAGTGACCAAACATACATTGCAGGGCCATATCTGAACACTCTGTTGCAAGACACATTCATCTTGCAGCTAACTACAAGACTGCAGATGCATTAAAATTTGCATATATTTCTATGCTGTTTTCACCATTGGCCATTATTGAGTCTCTCATATGGATTTCACACGTTCCATGATTGTAGTCGACCCTTTTGTGTGTTAAGCTTATGGAACCACACATATATTGCAGGGCCATATCTCAACACTCTGGTGCAATATACTTTCATCTAGCTCCTAATTCCAAGAGTGGAGAGGCATGATAATGTGCAGTCTTTTCTAGGCTGTTTTTAAAATTGGCCACTATGGACTCTCATATGGATTTCACACGTTCTATGATTGTAGACGACCCTTATGTGTGTCAAGCTTATGGAACCCCACATATATTGCAGGGCCATATATCAACACTCTGGTGCAATAAACTTTCATCTAGCTCCTAACTACAAGAGTGGAGAGGCATGATAATGTGCTGTCTTTTCTCGGCTGTTTTTATCATTGGCCACTAAGGACTCTCATAATGATTTCACACGGTCCATGATTATAGGAGACCCATTCGTGCAACTAGCGTAAGTGACCACACAGACATTGCTGGGCCGTATCTGAACCCTCTTTTGCAAGACACATTCATCTTGCAGCTAACTACAAGACTGCAGATGCATTAAAATTTGCATATATTTCTATGCTGTTTACATCATTGGCCATTATAGAGTCTCTCATATGGGTTTCACATGGTACATGAATGTAGGAGACACTTTTGTGCGTCAAGCTTATGGAACCACACATACATTGCAGGGCCATATCTCAACACTCTGGTAGAAGAAATGTTCATCTAGCACCTAACTACAAGAGTGGAAATACATTGTAATGTAAAGTCTTTTCTAGGCTCTTTTTATCATTGGCCACTATGGACTCTCATATTGATTTCACATGGTCCATGATTGTAGGAGACCCTTTCGTGCAACAAGCTTAAGTGACCCCACATTGCAGGGCCATATCTATAACTACAAGAGTGGAGAGGTATGATAATGTGTATTCTTTTCTCGGCTGTTTTTATCATTGGCCACTAAGGACTCTCATAATGATTTCACACGGTCCATGATTATAGGAGACCCATTCGTGCAACTAGCTTAAGTTGACCACACATACATTGCAGGGCCGTATCTGAACACTCTTTTGCAAGACACATTCATCTTGCAGCTAACTACAACTGCAGATGCATTAAAATTTGCATATATTTCTATGCTGTTTACATCATCGGCCATTATAGAGTCTCTCATATGCATTTCACATGGTACTTGAATGTAGGAGACACTTTTGTGCGTCAAGCTTATGGAACCACACATACATTGCAAGGCCCTATCTCAACACTCTGGTAGAAGAAATGTTCATCTAGCACCTAACTACAAGAGTGGAAATACATTGTAATGTAAAGTCTTTTCTAGGCTTTTTTTATCATTGGCCACTATGGACTCTCATATTGATTTCACATGGTCCATGATTGTAGGAGACCCTTTCGTGCAACAAGCTTAAGTGACCCCACATTGCAGGGCCATATCTATAACTACAAGAGTGGAGAGGCATGATAATGTGCAGTCTTTTCTCGGCTGTTTTTATCATTGGCCACTAAGGACTCTCATAATGATTTCACACGGTCCATGATTATAGGAGACCCATTCGTGCAACTAGCTTAAGTTGAGCACACATACGTTGCAGGGCTGTATCACAACACTCTGTTGCAAGACACATTCATCTTGCAGCTAACTACAACTGCAGATGCATTAAAATTTGAATGTATTTCTATGCTGTTTACATCATCGGCCATTATAGAGTCTCTTCTATGCATTTCACATGGTACTTGAATGTAGGAGACCCTTTTGTGCGTCAAGCTTATGGAACCACACATACATTGCAAGGCCCTATCTCAACACTCTGGTAGAAGAAATGTTCATCTAGCACCCCACTGCAAGAGTGGAAATACATTGTAATGTGCAGTCTTTTCTAGGCTGTTTTTATCATTGGGCACTGTGGAGTCTCGTATTGATTTGATACTTTCCATTATTGTAGGAGACCCGTTCATGCAACAAGCTTATGGAAAACGCCGTGCATTGCAGGGCGGCATCTTAACACTCAGGGGTAAGTAACTTTCATCTAGCACCTAACTACAGGAGTGGAGAGGCATGATAATGTGCAGTCTTTTCTCGGCTGTTTTTATCATTGGCCACTAAGGACACTCATATTGATTTCACACGGTCCATGATTATAGGAGACCCAGTCGTGCAACAAGCTTAAGTGACCAAACATACATTGCAGGGCCATATCTGAACACTCTGTTGCAAGACACATTCATCTTGCAGCTAACTACAAGACTGCAGATGCATTAAAATTTGCATATATTTCTATGCTGTTTTCACCATTGGCCATTATTGAGTCTCTCATATGGATTTCACACGTTCCATGATTGTAGTCGACCCTTTTGTGTGTTAAGCTTATGGAACCACACATATATTGCAGGGCCATATCTCAACACTCTGGTGCAATATACTTTCATCTAGCTCCTAATTCCAAGAGTGGAGAGGCATGATAATGTGCAGTCTTTTCTAGGCTGTTTTTAAAATTGGCCACTATGGACTCTCATATGGATTTCACACGTTCTATGATTGTAGACGACCCTTATGTGTGTCAAGCTTATGGAACCCCACATATATTGCAGGGCCATATATCAACACTCTGGTGCAATAAACTTTCATCTAGCTCCTAACTACAAGAGTGGAGAGGCATGATAATGTGCAGTCTTTTCTCGGCTGTTTTTATCATTGGCCACTAAGGACTCTCATAATGATTTCACACGGTCCATGATTATAGGAGACCCATTCGTGCAACTAGCGTAAGTGACCACACAGACATTGCTGGGCCGTATCTGAACCCTCTTTTGCAAGACACATTCATCTTGCAGCTAACTACAAGACTGCAGATGCATTAAAATTTGCATATATTTCTATGCTGTTTACATCATTGGCCATTATAGAGTCTCTCATATGGGTTTCACATGGTACATGAATGTAGGAGACACTTTTGTGCGTCAAGCTTATGGAACCACACATACATTGCAGGGCCATATCTCAACACTCTGGTAGAAGAAATGTTCATCTAGCACCTAACTACAAGAGTGGAAATACATTGTAATGTAAAGTCTTTTCTAGGCTCTTTTTATCATTGGCCACTATGGACTCTCATATTGATTTCACATGGTCCATGATTGTAGGAGACCCTTTCGTGCAACAAGCTTAAGTGACCCCACATTGCAGGGCCATATCTATAACTACAAGAGTGGAGAGGTATGATAATGTGTATTCTTTTCTCGGCTGTTTTTATCATTGGCCACTAAGGACTCTCATAATGATTTCACACGGTCCATGATTATAGGAGACCCATTCGTGCAACTACCTTAAGTTGACCACACATACATTGCAGGGCCGTATCTGAACACTCTTTTGCAAGACACATTCATCTTGCAGCTAACTACAACTGCAGATGCATTAAAATTTGCATATATTTCTATGCTGTTTACATCATCGGCCATTATAGAGTCTCTCATATGCATTTCACATGGTACTTGAATGTAGGAGACACTTTTGTGCGTCAAGCTTATGGAACCACACATACATTGCAAGGCCCTATCTCAACACTCTGGTAGAAGAAATGTTCATCTAGCACCTAACTACAAGAGTGGAAATACATTGTAATGTAAAGTCTTTTCTAGGCTTTTTTTATCATTGGCCACTATGGACTCTCATATTGATTTCACATGGTCCATGATTGTAGGAGACCCTTTCGTGCAACAAGCTTAAGTGACCCCACATTGCAGGGCCATATCTATAACTACAAGAGTGGAGAGGCATGATAATGTGCAGTCTTTTCTCGGCTGTTTTTATCATTGGCCACTAAGGACTCTCATAATGATTTCACACGGTCCATGATTATAGGAGACCCATTCGTGCAACTAGCTTAAGTTGAGCACACATACGTTGCAGGGCTGTATCACAACACTCTGTTGCAAGACACATTCATCTTGCAGCTAACTACAACTGCAGATGCATTAAAATTTGAATGTATTTCTATGCTGTTTACATCATCGGCCATTATAGAGTCTCTCCTATGCATTTCACATGGTACTTGAATGTAGGAGACCCTTTTGTGCGTCAAGCTTATGGAACCACACATACATTGCAAGGCCCTATCTCAACACTCTGGTAGAAGAAATGTTCATCTAGCACCCCACTGCAAGAGTGGAAATACATTGTAATGTGCAGTCTTTTCTAGGCTGTTTTTATCATTGGGCACTGTGGAGTCTCGTATTGATTTGATACTTTCCATTATTGTAGGAGACCCGTTCATGCAACAAGCTTATGGAAAACGCCGTGCATTGCAGGGCGGCATCTTAACACTCAGGGGTAAGTAACTTTCATCTAGCACCTAACTACAGGAGTGGAGAGGCATGATAATGTGCAGTCTTTTCTCGGCTGTTTTTATCATTGGCCACTAAGGACACTCATATTGATTTCACACGGTCCATGATTATAGGAGACCCAGTCGTGCAACAAGCTTAAGTGACCAAACATACATTGCAGGGCCATATCTGAACACTCTGTTGCAAGACACATTCATCTTGCAGCTAACTACAAGACTGCAGATGCATTAAAATTTGCATATATTTCTATGCTGTTTTCACCATTGGCCATTATTGAGTCTCTCATATGGATTTCACACGTTCCATGATTGTAGTCGACCCTTTTGTGTGTTAAGCTTATGGAACCACACATATATTGCAGGGCCATATCTCAACACTCTGGTGCAATATACTTTCATCTAGCTCCTAATTCCAAGAGTGGAGAGGCATGATAATGTGCAGTCTTTTCTAGGCTGTTTTTAAAATTGGCCACTATGGACTCTCATATGGATTTCACACGTTCTATGATTGTAGACGACCCTTATGTGTGTCAAGCTTATGGAACCCCACATATATTGCAGGGCCATATATCAACACTCTGGTGCAATAAACTTTCATCTAGCTCCTAACTACAAGAGTGGAGAGGCATGATAATGTGCAGTCTTTTCTCGGCTGTTTTTATCATTGGCCACTAAGGACTCTCATAATGATTTCACACGGTCCATGATTATAGGAGACCCATTCGTGCAACTAGCGTAAGTGACCACACAGACATTGCTGGGCCGTATCTGAACCCTCTTTTGCAAGACACATTCATCTTGCAGCTAACTACAAGACTGCAGATGCATTAAAATTTGCATATATTTCTATGCTGTTTACATCATTGGCCATTATAGAGTCTCTCATATGGGTTTCACATGGTACATGAATGTAGGAGACACTTTTGTGCGTCAAGCTTATGGAACCACACATACATTGCAGGGCCATATCTCAACACTCTGGTAGAAGAAATGTTCATCTAGCACCTAACTACAAGAGTGGAAATACATTGTAATGTAAAGTCTTTTCTAGGCTCTTTTTATCATTGGCCACTATGGACTCTCATATTGATTTCACATGGTCCATGATTGTAGGAGACCCTTTCGTGCAACAAGCTTAAGTGACCCCACATTGCAGGGCCATATCTATAACTACAAGAGTGGAGAGGTATGATAATGTGTATTCTTTTCTCGGCTGTTTTTATCATTGGCCACTAAGGACTCTCATAATGATTTCACACGGTCCATGATTATAGGAGACCCATTCGTGCAACTAGCTTAAGTTGACCACACATACATTGCAGGGCCGTATCTGAACACTCTTTTGCAAGACACATTCATCTTGCAGCTAACTACAACTGCAGATGCATTAAAATTTGCATATATTTCTATGCTGTTTACATCATCGGCCATTATAGAGTCTCTCATATGCATTTCACATGGTACTTGAATGTAGGAGACACTTTTGTGCGTCAAGCTTATGGAACCACACATACATTGCAAGGCCCTATCTCAACACTCTGGTAGAAGAAATGTTCATCTAGCACCTAACTACAAGAGTGGAAATACATTGTAATGTAAAGTCTTTTCTAGGCTTTTTTTATCATTGGCCACTATGGACTCTCATATTGATTTCACATGGTCCATGATTGTAGGAGACCCTTTCGTGCAACAAGCTTAAGTGACCCCACATTGCAGGGCCATATCTATAACTACAAGAGTGGAGAGGCATGATAATGTGCAGTCTTTTCTCGGCTGTTTTTATCATTGGCCACTAAGGACTCTCATAATGATTTCACACGGTCCATGATTATAGGAGACCCATTCGTGCAACTAGCTTAAGTTGAGCACACATACGTTGCAGGGCTGTATCACAACACTCTGTTGCAAGACACATTCATCTTGCAGCTAACTACAACTGCAGATGCATTAAAATTTGAATGTATTTCTATGCTGTTTACATCATCGGCCATTATAGAGTCTCTTCTATGCATTTCACATGGTACTTGAATGTAGGAGACCCTTTTGTGCGTCAAGCTTATGGAACCACACATACATTGCAAGGCCCTATCTCAACACTCTGGTAGAAGAAATGTTCATCTAGCACCCCACTGCAAGAGTGGAAATACATTGTAATGTGCAGTCTTTTCTAGGCTGTTTTTATCATTGGGCACTGTGGAGTCTCGTATTGATTTGATACTTTCCATTATTGTAGGAGACCCGTTCATGCAACAAGCTTATGGAAAACGCCGTGCATTGCAGGGCGGCATCTTAACACTCAGGGGTAAGTAACTTTCATCTAGCACCTAACTACAGGAGTGGAGAGGCATGATAATGTGCAGTCTTTTCTCGGCTGTTTTTATCATTGGCCACTAAGGACACTCATATTGATTTCACACGGTCCATGATTATAGGAGACCCAGTCGTGCAACAAGCTTAAGTGACCAAACATACATTGCAGGGCCATATCTGAACACTCTGTTGCAAGACACATTCATCTTGCAGCTAACTACAAGACTGCAGATGCATTAAAATTTGCATATATTTCTATGCTGTTTTCACCATTGGCCATTATTGAGTCTCTCATATGGATTTCACACGTTCCATGATTGTAGTCGACCCTTTTGTGTGTTAAGCTTATGGAACCACACATATATTGCAGGGCCATATCTCAACACTCTGGTGCAATATACTTTCATCTAGCTCCTAATTCCAAGAGTGGAGAGGCATGATAATGTGCAGTCTTTTCTAGGCTGTTTTTAAAATTGGCCACTATGGACTCTCATATGGATTTCACACGTTCTATGATTGTAGACGACCCTTATGTGTGTCAAGCTTATGGAACCCCACATATATTGCAGGGCCATATATCAACACTCTGGTGCAATAAACTTTCATCTAGCTCCTAACTACAAGAGTGGAGAGGCATGATAATGTGCAGTCTTTTCTCGGCTGTTTTTATCATTGGCCACTAAGGACTCTCATAATGATTTCACACGGTCCATGATTATAGGAGACCCATTCGTGCAACTAGCGTAAGTGACCACACAGACATTGCTGGGCCGTATCTGAACCCTCTTTTGCAAGACACATTCATCTTGCAGCTAACTACAAGACTGCAGATGCATTAAAATTTGCATATATTTCTATGCTGTTTACATCATTGGCCATTATAGAGTCTCTCATATGGGTTTCACATGGTACATGAATGTAGGAGACACTTTTGTGCGTCAAGCTTATGGAACCACACATACATTGCAGGGCCATATCTCAACACTCTGGTAGAAGAAATGTTCATCTAGCACCTAACTACAAGAGTGGAAATACATTGTAATGTAAAGTCTTTTCTAGGCTCTTTTTATCATTGGCCACTATGGACTCTCATATTGATTTCACATGGTCCATGATTGTAGGAGACCCTTTCATGCAACAAGCTTAAGTGACCCCACATTGCAGGGCCATATCTATAACTACAAGAGTGGAGAGGTATGATAATGTGTATTCTTTTCTCGGCTGTTTTTATCATTGGCCACTAAGGACTCTCATAATGATTTCACACGGTCCATGATTATAGGAGACCCATGCGTGCAACTAGCTTAAGTTGACCACACATACATTGCAGGGCCGTATCTGAACACTCTTTTGCAAGACACATTCATCTTGCAGCTAACTACAACTGCAGATGCATTAAAATTTGCATATATTTCTATGCTGTTTACATCATCGGCCATTATAGAGTCTCTCCTATGCATTTCACATGGTACTTGAATGTAGGAGACCCTTTTGTGCGTCAAGCTTATGGAACCACACATACATTGCAAGGCCCTATCTCAACACTCTGGTAGAAGAAATGTTCATCTAGCACCCCACTGCAAGAGTGGAAATACATTGTAATGTGCAGTCTTTTCTAGGCTGTTTTTATCATTGGGCACTGTGGAGTCTCGTATTGATTTGATACTTTCCATTATTGTAGGAGACCCGTTCATGCAACAAGCTTATGGAAAACGCCGTGCATTGCAGGGCGGCATCTTAACACTCAGGGGTAAGTAACTTTCATCTAGCACCTAACTACAGGAGTGGAGAGGCATGATAATGTGCAGTCTTTTCTCGGCTGTTTTTATCATTGGCCACTAAGGACACTCATATTGATTTCACACGGTCCATGATTATAGGAGACCCAGTCGTGCAACAAGCTTAAGTGACCAAACATACATTGCAGGGCCATATCTGAACACTCTGTTGCAAGACACATTCATCTTGCAGCTAACTACAAGACTGCAGATGCATTAAAATTTGCATATATTTCTATGCTGTTTTCACCATTGGCCATTATTGAGTCTCTCATATGGATTTCACACGTTCCATGATTGTAGTCGACCCTTTTGTGTGTTAAGCTTATGGAACCACACATATATTGCAGGGCCATATCTCAACACTCTGGTGCAATATACTTTCATCTAGCTCCTAATTCCAAGAGTGGAGAGGCATGATAATGTGCAGTCTTTTCTAGGCTGTTTTTAAAATTGGCCACTATGGACTCTCATATGGATTTCACACGTTCTATGATTGTAGACGACCCTTATGTGTGTCAAGCTTATGGAACCCCACATATATTGCAGGGCCATATATCAACACTCTGGTGCAATAAACTTTCATCTAGCTCCTAACTACAAGAGTGGAGAGGCATGATAATGTGCAGTCTTTTCTCGGCTGTTTTTATCATTGGCCACTAAGGACTCTCATAATGATTTCACACGGTCCATGATTATAGGAGACCCATTCGTGCAACTAGCGTAAGTGACCACACAGACATTGCTGGGCCGTATCTGAACCCTCTTTTGCAAGACACATTCATCTTGCAGCTAACTACAAGACTGCAGATGCATTAAAATTTGCATATATTTCTATGCTGTTTACATCATTGGCCATTATAGAGTCTCTCATATGGGTTTCACATGGTACATGAATGTAGGAGACACTTTTGTGCGTCAAGCTTATGGAACCACACATACATTGCAGGGCCATATCTCAACACTCTGGTAGAAGAAATGTTCATCTAGCACCTAACTACAAGAGTGGAAATACATTGTAATGTAAAGTCTTTTCTAGGCTCTTTTTATCATTGGCCACTATGGACTCTCATATTGATTTCACATGGTCCATGATTGTAGGAGACCCTTTCGTGCAACAAGCTTAAGTGACCCCACATTGCAGGGCCATATCTATAACTACAAGAGTGGAGAGGTATGATAATGTGTATTCTTTTCTCGGCTGTTTTTATCATTGGCCACTAAGGACTCTCATAATGATTTCACACGGTCCATGATTATAGGAGACCCATTCGTGCAACTACCTTAAGTTGACCACACATACATTGCAGGGCCGTATCTGAACACTCTTTTGCAAGACACATTCATCTTGCAGCTAACTACAACTGCAGATGCATTAAAATTTGCATATATTTCTATGCTGTTTACATCATCGGCCATTATAGAGTCTCTCATATGCATTTCACATGGTACTTGAATGTAGGAGACACTTTTGTGCGTCAAGCTTATGGAACCACACATACATTGCAAGGCCCTATCTCAACACTCTGGTAGAAGAAATGTTCATCTAGCACCTAACTACAAGAGTGGAAATACATTGTAATGTAAAGTCTTTTCTAGGCTTTTTTTATCATTGGCCACTATGGACTCTCATATTGATTTCACATGGTCCATGATTGTAGGAGACCCTTTCGTGCAACAAGCTTAAGTGACCCCACATTGCAGGGCCATATCTATAACTACAAGAGTGGAGAGGCATGATAATGTGCAGTCTTTTCTCGGCTGTTTTTATCATTGGCCACTAAGGACTCTCATAATGATTTCACACGGTCCATGATTATAGGAGACCCATTCGTGCAACTAGCTTAAGTTGAGCACACATACGTTGCAGGGCTGTATCACAACACTCTGTTGCAAGACACATTCATCTTGCAGCTAACTACAACTGCAGATGCATTAAAATTTGAATGTATTTCTATGCTGTTTACATCATCGGCCATTATAGAGTCTCTCCTATGCATTTCACATGGTACTTGAATGTAGGAGACCCTTTTGTGCGTCAAGCTTATGGAACCACACATACATTGCAAGGCCCTATCTCAACACTCTGGTAGAAGAAATGTTCATCTAGCACCCCACTGCAAGAGTGGAAATACATTGTAATGTGCAGTCTTTTCTAGGCTGTTTTTATCATTGGGCACTGTGGAGTCTCGTATTGATTTGATACTTTCCATTATTGTAGGAGACCCGTTCATGCAACAAGCTTATGGAAAACGCCGTGCATTGCAGGGCGGCATCTTAACACTCAGGGGTAAGTAACTTTCATCTAGCACCTAACTACAGGAGTGGAGAGGCATGATAATGTGCAGTCTTTTCTCGGCTGTTTTTATCATTGGCCACTAAGGACACTCATATTGATTTCACACGGTCCATGATTATAGGAGACCCAGTCGTGCAACAAGCTTAAGTGACCAAACATACATTGCAGGGCCATATCTGAACACTCTGTTGCAAGACACATTCATCTTGCAGCTAACTACAAGACTGCAGATGCATTAAAATTTGCATATATTTCTATGCTGTTTTCACCATTGGCCATTATTGAGTCTCTCATATGGATTTCACACGTTCCATGATTGTAGTCGACCCTTTTGTGTGTTAAGCTTATGGAACCACACATATATTGCAGGGCCATATCTCAACACTCTGGTGCAATATACTTTCATCTAGCTCCTAATTCCAAGAGTGGAGAGGCATGATAATGTGCAGTCTTTTCTAGGCTGTTTTTAAAATTGGCCACTATGGACTCTCATATGGATTTCACACGTTCTATGATTGTAGACGACCCTTATGTGTGTCAAGCTTATGGAACCCCACATATATTGCAGGGCCATATATCAACACTCTGGTGCAATAAACTTTCATCTAGCTCCTAACTACAAGAGTGGAGAGGCATGATAATGTGCAGTCTTTTCTCGGCTGTTTTTATCATTGGCCACTAAGGACTCTCATAATGATTTCACACGGTCCATGATTATAGGAGACCCATTCGTGCAGCTAGCGTAAGTGACCACACAGACATTGCTGGGCCGTATCTGAACCCTCTTTTGCAAGACACATTCATCTTGCAGCTAACTACAAGACTGCAGATGCATTAAAATTTGCATATATTTCTATGCTGTTTACATCATTGGCCATTATAGAGTCTCTCATATGGGTTTCACATGGTACATGAATGTAGGAGACACTTTTGTGCGTCAAGCTTATGGAACCACACATACATTGCAGGGCCATATCTCAACACTCTGGTAGAAGAAATGTTCATCTAGCACCTAACTACAAGAGTGGAAATACATTGTAATGTAAAGTCTTTTCTAGGCTCTTTTTATCATTGGCCACTATGGACTCTCATATTGATTTCACATGGTCCATGATTGTAGGAGACCCTTTCGTGCAACAAGCTTAAGTGACCCCACATTGCAGGGCCATATCTATAACTACAAGAGTGGAGAGGTATGATAATGTGTATTCTTTTCTTGGCTGTTTTTATCATTGGCCACTAAGGACTCTCATAATGATTTCACACGGTCCATGATTATAGGAGACCCATTCGTGCAACTAGCTTAAGTTGACCACACATACATTGCAGGGCCGTATCTGAACACTCTTTTGCAAGACACATTCATCTTGCAGCTAACTACAACTGCAGATGCATTAAAATTTGCATATATTTCTATGCTGTTTACATCATCGGCCATTATAGAGTCTCTCATATGCATTTCACATGGTACTTGAATGTAGGAGACACTTTTGTGCGTCAAGCTTATGGAACCACACATACATTGCAAGGCCCTATCTCAACACTCTGGTAGAAGAAATGTTCATCTAGCACCTAACTACAAGAGTGGAAATACATTGTAATGTAAAGTCTTTTCTAGGCTTTTTTTATCATTGGCCACTATGGACTCTCATATTGATTTCACATGGTCCATGATTGTAGGAGACCCTTTCGTGCAACAAGCTTAAGTGACCCCACATTGCAGGGCCATATCTATAACTACAAGAGTGGAGAGGCATGATAATGTGCAGTCTTTTCTCGGCTGTTTTTATCATTGGCCACTAAGGACTCTCATAATGATTTCACACGGTCCATGATTATAGGAGACCCATTCGTGCAACTAGCTTAAGTTGAGCACACATACGTTGCAGGGCTGTATCACAACACTCTGTTGCAAGACACATTCATCTTGCAGCTAACTACAACTGCAGATGCATTAAAATTTGAATGTATTTCTATGCTGTTTACATCATCGGCCATTATAGAGTCTCTCCTATGCATTTCACATGGTACTTGAATGTAGGAGACCCTTTTGTGCGTCAAGCTTATGGAACCACACATACATTGCAAGGCCCTATCTCAACACTCTGGTAGAAGAAATGTTCATCTAGCACCCCACTGCAAGAGTGGAAATACATTGTAATGTGCAGTCTTTTCTAGGCTGTTTTTATCATTGGGCACTGTGGAGTCTCGTATTGATTTGATACTTTCCATTATTGTAGGAGACCCGTTCATGCAACAAGCTTATGGAAAACGCCGTGCATTGCAGGGCGGCATCTTAACACTCAGGGGTAAGTAACTTTCATCTAGCACCTAACTACAGGAGTGGAGAGGCATGATAATGTGCAGTCTTTTCTCGGCTGTTTTTATCATTGGCCACTAAGGACACTCATATTGATTTCACACGGTCCATGATTATAGGAGACCCAGTCGTGCAACAAGCTTAAGTGACCAAACATACATTGCAGGGCCATATCTGAACACTCTGTTGCAAGACACATTCATCTTGCAGCTAACTACAAGACTGCAGATGCATTAAAATTTGCATATATTTCTATGCTGTTTTCACCATTGGCCATTATTGAGTCTCTCATATGGATTTCACACGTTCCATGATTGTAGTCGACCCTTTTGTGTGTTAAGCTTATGGAACCACACATATATTGCAGGGCCATATCTCAACACTCTGGTGCAATATACTTTCATCTAGCTCCTAATTCCAAGAGTGGAGAGGCATGATAATGTGCAGTCTTTTCTAGGCTGTTTTTAAAATTGGCCACTATGGACTCTCATATGGATTTCACACGTTCTATGATTGTAGACGACCCTTATGTGTGTCAAGCTTATGGAACCCCACATATATTGCAGGGCCATATATCAACACTCTGGTGCAATAAACTTTCATCTAGCTCCTAACTACAAGAGTGGAGAGGCATGATAATGTGCAGTCTTTTCTCGGCTGTTTTTATCATTGGCCACTAAGGACTCTCATAATGATTTCACACGGTCCATGATTATAGGAGACCCATTCGTGCAGCTAGCGTAAGTGACCACACAGACATTGCTGGGCCGTATCTGAACCCTCTTTTGCAAGACACATTCATCTTGCAGCTAACTACAAGACTGCAGATGCATTAAAATTTGCATATATTTCTATGCTGTTTACATCATTGGCCATTATAGAGTCTCTCATATGGGTTTCACATGGTACATGAATGTAGGAGACACTTTTGTGCGTCAAGCTTATGGAACCACACATACATTGCAGGGCCATATCTCAACACTCTGGTAGAAGAAATGTTCATCTAGCACCTAACTACAAGAGTGGAAATACATTGTAATGTAAAGTCTTTTCTAGGCTCTTTTTATCATTGGCCACTATGGACTCTCATATTGATTTCACATGGTCCATGATTGTAGGAGACCCTTTCGTGCAACAAGCTTAAGTGACCCCACATTGCAGGGCCATATCTATAACTACAAGAGTGGAGAGGTATGATAATGTGTATTCTTTTCTTGGCTGTTTTTATCATTGGCCACTAAGGACTCTCATAATGATTTCACACGGTCCATGATTATAGGAGACCCATTCGTGCAACTAGCTTAAGTTGACCACACATACATTGCAGGGCCGTATCTGAACACTCTTTTGCAAGACACATTCATCTTGCAGCTAACTACAACTGCAGATGCATTAAAATTTGCATATATTTCTATGCTGTTTACATCATCGGCCATTATAGAGTCTCTCATATGCATTTCACACGGTACTTGAAAGTAGGAGACACTTTTGTGCGTCAAGCTTATGGAACCACACATACATTGCAAGGCCCTATCTCAACACTCTGGTAGAAGAAATGTTCATCTAGCACCTAACTACAAGAGTGGAAATACATTGTAATGTAAAGTCTTTTCTAGGCTTTTTTTATCATTGGCCACTATGGACTCTCATATTGATTTCACATGGTCCATGATTGTAGGAGACCCTTTCGTGCAACAAGCTTAAGTGACCCCACATTGCAGGGCCATATCTATAACTACAAGAGTGGAGAGGCATGATAATGTGCAGTCTTTTCTCGGCTGTTTTTATCATTGGCCACTAAGGACTCTCATAATGATTTCACACGGTCCATGATTATAGGAGACCCATTCGTGCAACTAGCTTAAGTTGAGCACACATACGTTGCAGGGCTGTATCACAACACTCTGTTGCAAGACACATTCATCTTGCAGCTAACTACAACTGCAGATGCATTAAAATTTGAATGTATTTCTATGCTGTTTACATCATCGGCCATTATAGAGTCTCTCCTATGCATTTCACATGGTACTTGAATGTAGGAGACCCTTTTGTGCGTCAAGCTTATGGAACCACACATACATTGCAAGGCCCTATCTCAACACTCTGGTAGAAGAAATGTTCATCTAGCACCCCACTGCAAGAGTGGAAATACATTGTAATGTGCAGTCTTTTCTAGGCTGTTTTTATCATTGGGCACTGTGGAGTCTCGTATTGATTTGATACTTTCCATTATTGTAGGAGACCCGTTCATGCAACAAGCTTATGGAAAACGCCGTGCATTGCAGGGCGGCATCTTAACACTCAGGGGTAAGTAACTTTCATCTAGCACCTAACTACAGGAGTGGAGAGGCATGATAATGTGCAGTCTTTTCTCGGCTGTTTTTATCATTGGCCACTAAGGACACTCATATTGATTTCACACGGTCCATGATTATAGGAGACCCAGTCGTGCAACAAGCTTAAGTGACCAAACATACATTGCAGGGCCATATCTGAACACTCTGTTGCAAGACACATTCATCTTGCAGCTAACTACAAGACTGCAGATGCATTAAAATTTGCATATATTTCTATGCTGTTTTCACCATTGGCCATTATTGAGTCTCTCATATGGATTTCACACGTTCCATGATTGTAGTCGACCCTTTTGTGTGTTAAGCTTATGGAACCACACATATATTGCAGGGCCATATCTCAACACTCTGGTGCAATATACTTTCATCTAGCTCCTAATTCCAAGAGTGGAGAGGCATGATAATGTGCAGTCTTTTCTAGGCTGTTTTTAAAATTGGCCACTATGGACTCTCATATGGATTTCACACGTTCTATGATTGTAGACGACCCTTATGTGTGTCAAGCTTATGGAACCCCACATATATTGCAGGGCCATATATCAACACTCTGGTGCAATAAACTTTCATCTAGCTCCTAACTACAAGAGTGGAGAGGCATGATAATGTGCAGTCTTTTCTCGGCTGTTTTTATCATTGGCCACTAAGGACTCTCATAATGATTTCACACGGTCCATGATTATAGGAGACCCATTCGTGCAGCTAGCGTAAGTGACCACACAGACATTGCTGGGCCGTATCTGAACCCTCTTTTGCAAGACACATTCATCTTGCAGCTAACTACAAGACTGCAGATGCATTAAAATTTGCATATATTTCTATGCTGTTTACATCATTGGCCATTATAGAGTCTCTCATATGGGTTTCACATGGTACATGAATGTAGGAGACACTTTTGTGCGTCAAGCTTATGGAACCACACATACATTGCAGGGCCATATCTCAACACTCTGGTAGAAGAAATGTTCATCTAGCACCTAACTACAAGAGTGGAAATACATTGTAATGTAAAGTCTTTTCTAGGCTCTTTTTATCATTGGCCACTATGGACTCTCATATTGATTTCACATGGTCCATGATTGTAGGAGACCCTTTCGTGCAACAAGCTTAAGTGACCCCACATTGCAGGGCCATATCTATAACTACAAGAGTGGAGAGGTATGATAATGTGTATTCTTTTCTTGGCTGTTTTTATCATTGGCCACTAAGGACTCTCATAATGATTTCACACGGTCCATGATTATAGGAGACCCATTCGTGCAACTAGCTTAAGTTGACCACACATACATTGCAGGGCCGTATCTGAACACTCTTTTGCAAGACACATTCATCTTGCAGCTAACTACAACTGCAGATGCATTAAAATTTGCATATATTTCTATGCTGTTTACATCATCGGCCATTATAGAGTCTCTCATATGCATTTCACACGGTACTTGAAAGTAGGAGACACTTTTGTGCGTCAAGCTTATGGAACCACACATACATTGCAAGGCCCTATCTCAACACTCTGGTAGAAGAAATGTTCATCTAGCACCTAACTACAAGAGTGGAAATACATTGTAATGTAAAGTCTTTTCTAGGCTTTTTTTATCATTGGCCACTATGGACTCTCATATTGATTTCACATGGTCCATGATTGTAGGAGACCCTTTCGTGCAACAAGCTTAAGTGACCCCACATTGCAGGGCCATATCTATAACTACAAGAGTGGAGAGGCATGATAATGTGCAGTCTTTTCTCGGCTGTTTTTATCATTGGCCACTAAGGACTCTCATAATGATTTCACACGGTCCATGATTATAGGAGACCCATTCGTGCAACTAGCTTAAGTTGAGCACACATACGTTGCAGGGCTGTATCACAACACTCTGTTGCAAGACACATTCATCTTGCAGCTAACTACAACTGCAGATGCATTAAAATTTGAATGTATTTCTATGCTGTTTACATCATCGGCCATTATAGAGTCTCTCCTATGCATTTCACATGGTACTTGAATGTAGGAGACCCTTTTGTGCGTCAAGCTTATGGAACCACACATACATTGCAAGGCCCTATCTCAACACTCTGGTAGAAGAAATGTTCATCTAGCACCCCACTGCAAGAGTGGAAATACATTGTAATGTGCAGTCTTTTCTAGGCTGTTTTTATCATTGGGCACTGTGGAGTCTCGTATTGATTTGATACTTTCCATTATTGTAGGAGACCCGTTCATGCAACAAGCTTATGGAAAACGCCGTGCATTGCAGGGCGGCATCTTAACACTCAGGGGTAAGTAACTTTCATCTAGCACCTAACTACAGGAGTGGAGAGGCATGATAATGTGCAGTCTTTTCTCGGCTGTTTTTATCATTGGCCACTAAGGACACTCATATTGATTTCACACGGTCCATGATTATAGGAGACCCAGTCGTGCAACAAGCTTAAGTGACCAAACATACATTGCAGGGCCATATCTGAACACTCTGTTGCAAGACACATTCATCTTGCAGCTAACTACAAGACTGCAGATGCATTAAAATTTGCATATATTTCTATGCTGTTTTCACCATTGGCCATTATTGAGTCTCTCATATGGATTTCACACGTTCCATGATTGTAGTCGACCCTTTTGTGTGTTAAGCTTATGGAACCACACATATATTGCAGGGCCATATCTCAACACTCTGGTGCAATATACTTTCATCTAGCTCCTAATTCCAAGAGTGGAGAGGCATGATAATGTGCAGTCTTTTCTAGGCTGTTTTTAAAATTGGCCACTATGGACTCTCATATGGATTTCACACGTTCTATGATTGTAGACGACCCTTATGTGTGTCAAGCTTATGGAACCCCACATATATTGCAGGGCCATATATCAACACTCTGGTGCAATAAACTTTCATCTAGCTCCTAACTACAAGAGTGGAGAGGCATGATAATGTGCAGTCTTTTCTCGGCTGTTTTTATCATTGGCCACTAAGGACTCTCATAATGATTTCACACGGTCCATGATTATAGGAGACCCATTCGTGCAGCTAGCGTAAGTGACCACACAGACATTGCTGGGCCGTATCTGAACCCTCTTTTGCAAGACACATTCATCTTGCAGCTAACTACAAGACTGCAGATGCATTAAAATTTGCATATATTTCTATGCTGTTTACATCATTGGCCATTATAGAGTCTCTCATATGGGTTTCACATGGTACATGAATGTAGGAGACACTTTTGTGCGTCAAGCTTATGGAACCACACATACATTGCAGGGCCATATCTCAACACTCTGGTAGAAGAAATGTTCATCTAGCACCTAACTACAAGAGTGGAAATACATTGTAATGTAAAGTCTTTTCTAGGCTCTTTTTATCATTGGCCACTATGGACTCTCATATTGATTTCACATGGTCCATGATTGTAGGAGACCCTTTCGTGCAACAAGCTTAAGTGACCCCACATTGCAGGGCCATATCTATAACTACAAGAGTGGAGAGGTATGATAATGTGTATTCTTTTCTCGGCTGTTTTTATCATTGGCCACTAAGGACTCTCATAATGATTTCACACGGTCCATGATTATAGGAGACCCATTCGTGCAACTAGCTTAAGTTGACCACACATACATTGCAGGGCCGTATCTGAACACTCTTTTGCAAGACACATTCATCTTGCAGCTAACTACAACTGCAGATGCATTAAAATTTGCATATATTTCTATGCTGTTTACATCATCGGCCATTATAGAGTCTCTCATATGCATTTCACATGGTACTTGAATGTAGGAGACACTTTTGTGTGTCAAGCTTATGGAACCACACATACATTGCAAGGCCCTATCTCAACACTCTGGTAGAAGAAATGTTCATCTAGCACCTAACTACAAGAGTGGAAATACATTGTAATGTAAAGTCTTTTCTAGGCTTTTTTTATCATTGGCCACTATGGACTCTCATATTGATTTCACATGGTCCATGATTGTAGGAGACCCTTTCGTGCAACAAGCTTAAGTGACCCCACATTGCAGGGCCATATCTATAACTACAAGAGTGGAGAGGCATGATAATGTGCAGTCTTTTCTCGGCTGTTTTTATCATTGGCCACTAAGGACTCTCATAATGATTTCACACGGTCCATGATTATAGGAGACCCATTCGTGCAACTAGCTTAAGTTGAGCACACATACGTTGCAGGGCTGTATCACAACACTCTGTTGCAAGACACATTCATCTTGCAGCTAACTACAACTGCAGATGCATTAAAATTTGAATGTATTTCTATGCTGTTTACATCATCGGCCATTATAGAGTCTCTCCTATGCATTTCACATGGTACTTGAATGTAGGAGACCCTTTTGTGCGTCAAGCTTATGGAACCACACATACATTGCAAGGCCCTATCTCAACACTCTGGTAGAAGAAATGTTCATCTAGCACCCCACTGCAAGAGTGGAAATACATTGTAATGTGCAGTCTTTTCTAGGCTGTTTTTATCATTGGGCACTGTGGAGTCTCGTATTGATTTGATACTTTCCATTATTGTAGGAGACCCGTTCATGCAACAAGCTTATGGAAAACGCCGTGCATTGCAGGGCGGCATCTTAACACTCAGGGGTAAGTAACTTTCATCTAGCACCTAACTACAGGAGTGGAGAGGCATGATAATGTGCAGTCTTTTCTCGGCTGTTTTTATCATTGGCCACTAAGGACACTCATATTGATTTCACACGGTCCATGATTATAGGAGACCCAGTCGTGCAACAAGCTTAAGTGACCAAACATACATTGCAGGGCCATATCTGAACACTCTGTTGCAAGACACATTCATCTTGCAGCTAACTACAAGACTGCAGATGCATTAAAATTTGCATATATTTCTATGCTGTTTTCACCATTGGCCATTATTGAGTCTCTCATATGGATTTCACACGTTCCATGATTGTAGTCGACCCTTTTGTGTGTTAAGCTTATGGAACCACACATATATTGCAGGGCCATATCTCAACACTCTGGTGCAATATACTTTCATCTAGCTCCTAATTCCAAGAGTGGAGAGGCATGATAATGTGCAGTCTTTTCTAGGCTGTTTTTAAAATTGGCCACTATGGACTCTCATATGGATTTCACACGTTCTATGATTGTAGACGACCCTTATGTGTGTCAAGCTTATGGAACCCCACATATATTGCAGGGCCATATATCAACACTCTGGTGCAATAAACTTTCATCTAGCTCCTAACTACAAGAGTGGAGAGGCATGATAATGTGCAGTCTTTTCTCGGCTGTTTTTATCATTGGCCACTAAGGACTCTCATAATGATTTCACACGGTCCATGATTATAGGAGACCCATTCGTGCAGCTAGCGTAAGTGACCACACAGACATTGCTGGGCCGTATCTGAACCCTCTTTTGCAAGACACATTCATCTTGCAGCTAACTACAAGACTGCAGATGCATTAAAATTTGCATATATTTCTATGCTGTTTACATCATTGGCCATTATAGAGTCTCTCATATGGGTTTCACATGGTACATGAATGTAGGAGACACTTTTGTGCGTCAAGCTTATGGAACCACACATACATTGCAGGGCCATATCTCAACACTCTGGTAGAAGAAATGTTCATCTAGCACCTAACTACAAGAGTGGAAATACATTGTAATGTAAAGTCTTTTCTAGGCTCTTTTTATCATTGGCCACTATGGACTCTCATATTGATTTCACATGGTCCATGATTGTAGGAGACCCTTTCGTGCAACAAGCTTAAGTGACCCCACATTGCAGGGCCATATCTATAACTACAAGAGTGGAGAGGTATGATAATGTGTATTCTTTTCTTGGCTGTTTTTATCATTGGCCACTAAGGACTCTCATAATGATTTCACACGGTCCATGATTATAGGAGACCCATTCGTGCAACTAGCTTAAGTTGACCACACATACATTGCAGGGCCGTATCTGAACACTCTTTTGCAAGACACATTCATCTTGCAGCTAACTACAACTGCAGATGCATTAAAATTTGCATATATTTCTATGCTGTTTACATCATCGGCCATTATAGAGTCTCTCATATGCATTTCACACGGTACTTGAAAGTAGGAGACACTTTTGTGCGTCAAGCTTATGGAACCACACATACATTGCAAGGCCCTATCTCAACACTCTGGTAGAAGAAATGTTCATCTAGCACCTAACTACAAGAGTGGAAATACATTGTAATGTAAAGTCTTTTCTAGGCTTTTTTTATCATTGGCCACTATGGACTCTCATATTGATTTCACATGGTCCATGATTGTAGGAGACCCTTTCGTGCAACAAGCTTAAGTGACCCCACATTGCAGGGCCATATCTATAACTACAAGAGTGGAGAGGCATGATAATGTGCAGTCTTTTCTCGGCTGTTTTTATCATTGGCCACTAAGGACTCTCATAATGATTTCACACGGTCCATGATTATAGGAGACCCATTCGTGCAACTAGCTTAAGTTGAGCACACATACGTTGCAGGGCTGTATCACAACACTCTGTTGCAAGACACATTCATCTTGCAGCTAACTACAACTGCAGATGCATTAAAATTTGAATGTATTTCTATGCTGTTTACATCATCGGCCATTATAGAGTCTCTCCTATGCATTTCACATGGTACTTGAATGTAGGAGACCCTTTTGTGCGTCAAGCTTATGGAACCACACATACATTGCAAGGCCCTATCTCAACACTCTGGTAGAAGAAATGTTCATCTAGCACCCCACTGCAAGAGTGGAAATACATTGTAATGTGCAGTCTTTTCTAGGCTGTTTTTATCATTGGGCACTGTGGAGTCTCGTATTGATTTGATACTTTC
The DNA here is from genome assembly GCA_030015325.1 of Cryptoblepharus egeriae. Classification (NCBI taxonomy): domain Eukaryota; kingdom Metazoa; phylum Chordata; class Lepidosauria; order Squamata; family Scincidae; genus Cryptoblepharus; species Cryptoblepharus egeriae. Next base: position 111,334,659 of record JAREYC010000001.1, on the reverse strand, counting down.
CATTATTGTAGGAGACCCGTTCATGCAACAAGCTTATGGAAAACGCCGTGCATTGCAGGGCGGCATCTTAACACTCAGGGGTAAGTAACTTTCATCTAGCACCTAACTACAGGAGTGGAGAGGCATGATAATGTGCAGTCTTTTCTCGGCTGTTTTTATCATTGGCCACTAAGGACACTCATATTGATTTCACACGGTCCATGATTATAGGAGACCCAGTCGTGCAACAAGCTTAAGTGACCAAACATACATTGCAGGGCCATATCTGAACACTCTGTTGCAAGACACATTCATCTTGCAGCTAACTACAAGACTGCAGATGCATTAAAATTTGCATATATTTCTATGCTGTTTTCACCATTGGCCATTATTGAGTCTCTCATATGGATTTCACACGTTCCATGATTGTAGTCGACCCTTTTGTGTGTTAAGCTTATGGAACCACACATATATTGCAGGGCCATATCTCAACACTCTGGTGCAATATACTTTCATCTAGCTCCTAATTCCAAGAGTGGAGAGGCATGATAATGTGCAGTCTTTTCTAGGCTGTTTTTAAAATTGGCCACTATGGACTCTCATATGGATTTCACACGTTCTATGATTGTAGACGACCCTTATGTGTGTCAAGCATATGGAACCCCACATATATTGCAGGGCCATATATCAACACTCTGGTGCAATAAACTTTCATCTAGCTCCTAACTACAAGAGTGGAGAGGCATGATAATGTGCAGTCTTTTCTCGGCTGTTTTTATCATTGGCCACTAAGGACTCTCATAATGATTTCACACGGTCCATGATTATAGGAGACCCATTCGTGCAACTAGCGTAAGTGACCACACAGACATTGCTGGGCCGTATCTGAACCCTCTTTTGCAAGACACATTCATCTTGCAGCTAACTACAAGACTGCAGATGCATTAAAATTTGCATATATTTCTATGCTGTTTACATCATTGGCCATTATAGAGTCTCTCATATGGGTTTCACATGGTACATGAATGTAGGAGACACTTTTGTGCGTCAAGCTTATGGAACCACACATACATTGCAGGGCCATATCTCAACACTCTGGTAGAAGAAATGTTCATCTAGCACCTAACTACAAGAGTGGAAATACATTGTAATGTAAAGTCTTTTCTAGGCTCTTTTTATCATTGGCCACTATGGACTCTCATATTGATTTCACATGGTCCATGATTGTAGGAGACCCTTTCGTGCAACAAGCTTAAGTGACCCCACATTGCAGGGCCATATCTATAACTACAAGAGTGGAGAGGTATGATAATGTGTATTCTTTTCTCGGCTGTTTTTATCATTGGCCACTAAGGACTCTCATAATGATTTCACACGGTCCATGATTATAGGAGACCCATTCGTGCAACTACCTTAAGTTGACCACACATACATTGCAGGGCCGTATCTGAACACTCTTTTGCAAGACACATTCATCTTGCAGCTAACTACAACTGCAGATGCATTAAAATTTGCATATATTTCTATGCTGTTTACATCATCGGCCATTATAGAGTCTCTCATATGCATTTCACACGGTACTTGAATGTAGGAGACACTTTTGTGCGTCAAGCTTATGGAACCACACATACATTGCAAGGCCCTATCTCAACACTCTGGTAGAAGAAATGTTCATCTAGCAACTAACTACAAGAGTGGAAATACATTGTAATGTAAAGTCTTTTCTAGGCTTTTTTTATCATTGGCCACTATGGACTCTCATATTGATTTCACATGGTCCATGATTGTAGGAGACCCTTTCGTGCAACAAGCTTAAGTGACCCCACATTGCAGGGCCATATCTATAACTACAAGAGTGGAGAGGCATGATAATGTGCAGTCTTTTCTCGGCTGTTTTTATCATTGGCCACTAAGGACTCTCATAATGATTTCACACGGTCCATGATTATAGGAGACCCATTCGTGCAACTAGCTTAAGTTGAGCACACATACGTTGCAGGGCTGTATCACAACACTCTGTTGCAAGACACATTCATCTTGCAGCTAACTACAACTGCAGATGCATTAAAATTTGAATGTATTTCTATGCTGTTTACATCATCGGCCATTATAGAGTCTCTCCTATGCATTTCACATGGTACTTGAATGTAGGAGACCCTTTTGTGCGTCAAGCTTATGGAACCACACATACATTGCAAGGCCCTATCTCAACACTCTGGTAGAAGAAATGTTCATCTAGCACCCCACTGCAAGAGTGGAAATACATTGTAATGTGCAGTCTTTTCTAGGCTGTTTTTATCATTGGGCACTGTGGAGTCTCGTATTGATTTGATACTTTCCATTATTGTAGGAGACCCGTTCATGCAACAAGCTTATGGAAAACGCCGTGCATTGCAGGGCGGCATCTTAACACTCAGGGGTAAGTAACTTTCATCTAGCACCTAACTACAGGAGTGGAGAGGCATGATAATGTGCAGTCTTTTCTCGGCTGTTTTTATCATTGGCCACTAAGGACACTCATATTGATTTCACACGGTCCATGATTATAGGAGACCCAGTCGTGCAACAAGCTTAAGTGACCAAACATACATTGCAGGGCCATATCTGAACACTCTGTTGCAAGACACATTCATCTTGCAGCTAACTACAAGACTGCAGATGCATTAAAATTTGCATATATTTCTATGCTGTTTACATCATTGGCCATTATAGAGTCTCTCATATGGGTTTCACATGGTACATGAATGTAGGAGACACTTTTGTGCGTCAAGCTTATGGAACCACACATACATTGCAGGGCCATATCTCAACACTCTGGTAGAAGAAATGTTCATCTAGCACCTAACTACAAGAGTGGAAATACATTGTAATGTAAAGTCTTTTCTAGGCTCTTTTTATCATTGGCCACTATGGACTCTCATATTGATTTCACATGGTCCATGATTGTAGGAGACCCTTTCGTGCAACAAGCTTAAGTGACCCCACATTGCAGGGCCATATCTATAACTACAAGAGTGGAGAGGTATGATAATGTGTATTCTTTTCTCGGCTGTTTTTATCATTGGCCACTAAGGACTCTCATAATGATTTCACACGGTCCATGATTATAGGAGACCCATTCGTGCAACTACCTTAAGTTGACCACACATACATTGCAGGGCCGTATCTGAACACTCTTTTGCAAGACACATTCATCTTGCAGCTAACTACAACTGCAGATGCATTAAAATTTGCATATATTTCTATGCTGTTTACATCATCGGCCATTATAGAGTCTCTCATATGCATTTCACACGGTACTTGAATGTAGGAGACACTTTTGTGCGTCAAGCTTATGGAACCACACATACATTGCAAGGCCCTATCTCAACACTCTGGTAGAAGAAATGTTCATCTAGCAACTAACTACAAGAGTGGAAATACATTGTAATGTAAAGTCTTTTCTAGGCTTTTTTTATCATTGGCCACTATGGACTCTCATATTGATTTCACATGGTCCATGATTGTAGGAGACCCTTTCGTGCAACAAGCTTAAGTGACCCCACATTGCAGGGCCATATCTATAACTACAAGAGTGGAGAGGCATGATAATGTGCAGTCTTTTCTCGGCTGTTTTTATCATTGGCCACTAAGGACTCTCATAATGATTTCACACGGTCCATGATTATAGGAGACCCATTCGTGCAACTAGCTTAAGTTGAGCACACATACGTTGCAGGGCTGTATCACAACACTCTGTTGCAAGACACATTCATCTTGCAGCTAACTACAACTGCAGATGCATTAAAATTTGAATGTATTTCTATGCTGTTTACATCATCGGCCATTATAGAGTCTCTCCTATGCATTTCACATGGTACTTGAATGTAGGAGACCCTTTTGTGCGTCAAGCTTATGGAACCACACATACATTGCAAGGCCCTATCTCAACACTCTGGTAGAAGAAATGTTCATCTAGCACCCCACTGCAAGAGTGGAAATACATTGTAATGTGCAGTCTTTTCTAGGCTGTTTTTATCATTGGGCACTGTGGAGTCTCGTATTGATTTGATACTTTCCATTATTGTAGGAGACCCGTTCATGCAACAAGCTTATGGAAAACGCCGTGCATTGCAGGGCGGCATCTTAACACTCAGGGGTAAGTAACTTTCATCTAGCACCTAACTACAGGAGTGGAGAGGCATGATAATGTGCAGTCTTTTCTCGGCTGTTTTTATCATTGGCCACTAAGGACACTCATATTGATTTCACACGGTCCATGATTATAGGAGACCCAGTCGTGCAACAAGCTTAAGTGACCAAACATACATTGCAGGGCCATATCTGAACACTCTGTTGCAAGACACATTCATCTTGCAGCTAACTACAAGACTGCAGATGCATTAAAATTTGCATATATTTCTATGCTGTTTACATCATTGGCCATTATAGAGTCTCTCATATGGGTTTCACATGGTACATGAATGTAGGAGACACTTTTGTGCGTCAAGCTTATGGAACCACACATACATTGCAGGGCCATATCTCAACACTCTGGTAGAAGAAATGTTCATCTAGCACCTAACTACAAGAGTGGAAATACATTGTAATGTAAAGTCTTTTCTAGGCTCTTTTTATCATTGGCCACTATGGACTCTCATATTGATTTCACATGGTCCATGATTGTAGGAGACCCTTTCGTGCAACAAGCTTAAGTGACCCCACATTGCAGGGCCATATCTATAACTACAAGAGTGGAGAGGTATGATAATGTGTATTCTTTTCTCGGCTGTTTTTATCATTGGCCACTAAGGACTCTCATAATGATTTCACACGGTCCATGATTATAGGAGACCCATTCGTGCAACTACCTTAAGTTGACCACACATACATTGCAGGGCCGTATCTGAACACTCTTTTGCAAGACACATTCATCTTGCAGCTAACTACAACTGCAGATGCATTAAAATTTGCATATATTTCTATGCTGTTTACATCATCGGCCATTATAGAGTCTCTCATATGCATTTCACATGGTACTTGAATGTAGGAGACACTTTTGTGCGTCAAGCTTATGGAACCACACATACATTGCAAGGCCCTATCTCAACACTCTGGTAGAAGAAATGTTCATCTAGCACCTAACTACAAGAGTGGAAATACATTGTAATGTAAAGTCTTTTCTAGGCTTTTTTTATCATTGGCCACTATGGACTCTCATATTGATTTCACATGGTCCATGATTGTAGGAGACCCTTTCGTGCAACAAGCTTAAGTGACCCCACATTGCAGGGCCATATCTATAACTACAAGAGTGGAGAGGCATGATAATGTGCAGTCTTTTCTCGGCTGTTTTTATCATTGGCCACTAAGGACTCTCATAATGATTTCACACGGTCCATGATTATAGGAGACCCATTCGTGCAACTAGCTTAAGTTGAGCACACATACGTTGCAGGGCTGTATCACAACACTCTGTTGCAAGACACATTCATCTTGCAGCTAACTACAACTGCAGATGCATTAAAATTTGAATGTATTTCTATGCTGTTTACATCATCGGCCATTATAGAGTCTCTCCTATGCATTTCACATGGTACTTGAATGTAGGAGACCCTTTTGTGCGTCAAGCTTATGGAACCACACATACATTGCAAGGCCCTATCTCAACACTCTGGTAGAAGAAATGTTCATCTAGCACCCCACTGCAAGAGTGGAAATACATTGTAATGTGCAGTCTTTTCTAGGCTGTTTTTATCATTGGGCACTGTGGAGTCTCGTATTGATTTGATACTTTCCATTATTGTAGGAGACCCGTTCATGCAACAAGCTTATGGAAAACGCCGTGCATTGCAGGGCGGCATCTTAACACTCAGGGGTAAGTAACTTTCATCTAGCACCTAACTACAGGAGTGGAGAGGCATGATAATGTGCAGTCTTTTCTCGGCTGTTTTTATCATTGGCCACTAAGGACACTCATATTGATTTCACACGGTCCATGATTATAGGAGACCCAGTCGTGCAACAAGCTTAAGTGACCAAACATACATTGCAGGGCCATATCTGAACACTCTGTTGCAAGACACATTCATCTTGCAGCTAACTACAAGACTGCAGATGCATTAAAATTTGCATATATTTCTATGCTGTTTTCACCATTGGCCATTATTGAGTCTCTCATATGGATTTCACACGTTCCATGATTGTAGTCGACCCTTTTGTGTGTTAAGCTTATGGAACCACACATATATTGCAGGGCCATATCTCAACACTCTGGTGCAATATACTTTCATCTAGCTCCTAATTCCAAGAGTGGAGAGGCATGATAATGTGCAGTCTTTTCTAGGCTGTTTTTAAAATTGGCCACTATGGACTCTCATATGGATTTCACACGTTCTATGATTGTAGACGACCCTTATGTGTGTCAAGCTTATGGAACCCCACATATATTGCAGGGCCATATATCAACACTCTGGTGCAATAAACTTTCATCTAGCTCCTAACTACAAGAGTGGAGAGGCATGATAATGTGCAGTCTTTTCTCGGCTGTTTTTATCATTGGCCACTAATGACTCTCATAATGATTTCACACGGTCCATGATTATAGGAGACCCATTCGTGCAACTAGCGTAAGTGACCACACAGACATTGCTGGGCCGTATCTGAACCCTCTTTTGCAAGACACATTCATCTTGCAGCTAACTACAAGACTGCAGATGCATTAAAATTTGCATATATTTCTATGCTGTTTACATCATTGGCCATTATAGAGTCTCTCATATGGGTTTCACATGGTACATGAATGTAGGAGACACTTTTGTGCGTCAAGCTTATGGAACCACACATACATTGCAGGGCCATATCTCAACACTCTGGTAGAAGAAATGTTCATCTAGCACCTAACTACAAGAGTGGAAATACATTGTAATGTAAAGTCTTTTCTAGGCTCTTTTTATCATTGGCCACTATGGACTCTCATATTGATTTCACATGGTCCATGATTGTAGGAGACCCTTTCGTGCAACAAGCTTAAGTGACCCCACATTGCAGGGCCATATCTATAACTACAAGAGTGGAGAGGTATGATAATGTGTATTCTTTTCTCGGCTGTTTTTATCATTGGCCACTAAGGACTCTCATAATGATTTCACACGGTCCATGATTATAGGAGACCCATTCGTGCAACTAGCTTAAGTTGACCACACATACATTGCAGGGCCGTATCTGAACACTCTTTTGCAAGACACATTCATCTTGCAGCTAACTACAACTGCAGATGCATTAAAATTTGCATATATTTCTATGCTGTTTACATCATCGGCCATTATAGAGTCTCTCATATGCATTTCACATGGTACTTGAATGTAGGAGACACTTTTGTGCGTCAAGCTTATGGAACCACACATACATTGCAAGGCCCTATCTCAACACTCTGGTAGAAGAAATGTTCATCTAGCACCTAACTACAAGAGTGGAAATACATTGTAATGTAAAGTCTTTTCTAGGCTTTTTTTATCATTGGCCACTATGGACTCTCATATTGATTTCACATGGTCCATGATTGTAGGAGACCCTTTCGTGCAACAAGCTTAAGTGACCCCACATTGCAGGGCCATATCTATAACTACAAGAGTGGAGAGGCATGATAATGTGCAGTCTTTTCTCGGCTGTTTTTATCATTGGCCACTAAGGACTCTCATAATGATTTCACACGGTCCATGATTATAGGAGACCCATTCGTGCAACTAGCTTAAGTTGAGCACACATACGTTGCAGGGCTGTATCACAACACTCTGTTGCAAGACACATTCATCTTGCAGCTAACTACAACTGCAGATGCATTAAAATTTGAATGTATTTCTATGCTGTTTACATCATCGGCCATTATAGAGTCTCTCCTATGCATTTCACATGGTACTTGAATGTAGGAGACCCTTTTGTGCGTCAAGCTTATGGAACCACACATACATTGCAAGGCCCTATCTCAACACTCTGGTAGAAGAAATGTTCATCTAGCACCCCACTGCAAGAGTGGAAATACATTGTAATGTGCAGTCTTTTCTAGGCTGTTTTTATCATTGGGCACTGTGGAGTCTCGTATTGATTTGATACTTTCCATTATTGTAGGAGACCCGTTCATGCAACAAGCTTATGGAAAACGCCGTGCATTGCAGGGCGGCATCTTAACACTCAGGGGTAAGTAACTTTCATCTAGCACCTAACTACAGGAGTGGAGAGGCATGATAATGTGCAGTCTTTTCTCGGCTGTTTTTATCATTGGCCACTAAGGACACTCATATTGATTTCACACGGTCCATGATTATAGGAGACCCAGTCGTGCAACAAGCTTAAGTGACCAAACATACATTGCAGGGCCATATCTGAACACTCTGTTGCAAGACACATTCATCTTGCAGCTAACTACAAGACTGCAGATGCATTAAAATTTGCATATATTTCTATGCTGTTTTCACCATTGGCCATTATTGAGTCTCTCATATGGATTTCACACGTTCCATGATTGTAGTCGACCCTTTTGTGTGTTAAGCTTATGGAACCACACATATATTGCAGGGCCATATCTCAACACTCTGGTGCAATATACTTTCATCTAGCTCCTAATTCCAAGAGTGGAGAGGCATGATAATGTGCAGTCTTTTCTAGGCTGTTTTTAAAATTGGCCACTATGGACTCTCATATGGATTTCACACGTTCTATGATTGTAGACGACCCTTATGTGTGTCAAGCTTATGGAACCCCACATATATTGCAGGGCCATATATCAACACTCTGGTGCAATATACTTTCATCTAGCTCCTAATTCCAAGAGTGGAGAGGCATGATAATGTGCAGTCTTTTCTAGGCTGTTTTTAAAATTGGCCACTATGGACTCTCATATGGATTTCACCTTTTCTATGATTGTAGACGACCCTTATGTGTGTCAAGCTTATGGAACCCCACATATATTGCAGGGCCATATATCAACACTCTGGTGCAATAAACTTTCATCTAGCTCCTAACTACAAGAGTGGAGAGGCATGATAATGTGCAGTCTTTTCTCGGCTGTTTTTATCATTGGCCACTAAGGACTCTCATAATGATTTCACACGGTCCATGATTATAGGAGACCCATTCGTGCAACTAGCGTAAGTGACCACACAGACATTGCTGGGCCGTATCTGAACCCTCTTTTGCAAGACACATTCATCTTGCAGCTAACTACAAGACTGCAGATGCATTAAAATTTGCATATATTTCTATGCTGTTTACATCATTGGCCATTATAGAGTCTCTCATATGGGTTTCACATGGTACATGAATGTAGGAGACACTTTTGTGCGTCAAGCTTATGGAACCACACATACATTGCAGGGCCATATCTCAACACTCTGGTAGAAGAAATGTTCATCTAGCACCTAACTACAAGAGTGGAAATACATTGTAATGTAAAGTCTTTTCTAGGCTCTTTTTATCATTGGCCACTATGGACTCTCATATTGATTTCACATGGTCCATGATTGTAGGAGACCCTTTCGTGCAACAAGCTTAAGTGACCCCACATTGCAGGGCCATATCTATAACTACAAGAGTGGAGAGGTATGATAATGTGTATTCTTTTCTCGGCTGTTTTTATCATTGGCCACTAAGGACTCTCATAATGATTTCACACGGTCCATGATTATAGGAGACCCATTCGTGCAACTACCTTAAGTTGACCACACATACATTGCAGGGCCGTATCTGAACACTCTTTTGCAAGACACATTCATCTTGCAGCTAACTACAACTGCAGATGCATTAAAATTTGCATATATTTCTATGCTGTTTACATCATCGGCCATTATAGAGTCTCTCATATGCATTTCACATGGTACTTGAATGTAGGAGACACTTTTGTGCGTCAAGCTTATGGAACCACACATACATTGCAAGGCCCTATCTCAACACTCTGGTAGAAGAAATGTTCATCTAGCAACTAACTACAAGAGTGGAAATACATTGTAATGTAAAGTCTTTTCTAGGCTTTTTTTATCATTGGCCACTATGGACTCTCATATTGATTTCACATGGTCCATGATTGTAGGAGACCCTTTCGTGCATCAAGCTTAAGTGACCCCACATTGCAGGGCCATATCTATAACTACAAGAGTGGAGAGGCATGATAATGTGCAGTCTTTTCTCGGCTGTTTTTATCATTGGCCACTAAGGACTCTCATAATGATTTCACACGGTCCATGATTATAGGAGACCCATTCGTGCAACTAGCTTAAGTTGAGCACACATACGTTGCAGGGCTGTATCACAACACTCTGTTGCAAGACACATTCATCTTGCAGCTAACTACAACTGCAGATGCATTAAAATTTGAATGTATTTCTATGCTGTTTACATCATCGGCCATTATAGAGTCTCTCCTATGCATTTCACATGGTACTTGAATGTAGGAGACCCTTTTGTGCGTCAAGCTTATGGAACCACACATACATTGCAAGGCCCTATCTCAACACTCTGGTAGAAGAAATGTTCATCTAGCACCCCACTGCAAGAGTGGAAATACATTGTAATGTGCAGTCTTTTCTAGGCTGTTTTTATCATTGGGCACTGTGGAGTCTCGTATTGATTTGATACTTTCCATTATTGTAGGAGACCCGTTCATGCAACAAGCTTATGGAAAACGCCGTGCATTGCAGGGCGGCATCTTAACACTCAGGGGTAAGTAACTTTCATCTAGCACCTAACTACAGGAGTGGAGAGGCATGATAATGTGCAGTCTTTTCTCGGCTGTTTTTATCATTGGCCACTAAGGACACTCATATTGATTTCACACGGTCCATGATTATAGGAGACCCAGTCGTGCAACAAGCTTAAGTGACCAAACATACATTGCAGGGCCATATCTGAACACTCTGTTGCAAGACACATTCATCTTGCAGCTAACTACAAGACTGCAGATGCATTAAAATTTGCATATATTTCTATGCTCTTTACATCATTGGCCATTATAGAGTCTCTCATATGGGTTTCACATGGTACATGAATGTAGGAGACACTTTTGTGCGTCAAGCTTATGGAACCACACATACATTGCAGGGACATATCTCAACACTCTGGTAGAAGAAATGTTCATCTAGCACCTAACTACAAGAGTGGAAATACATTGTAATGTAAAGTCTTTTCTAGGCTCTTTTTATCATTGGCCACTATGGACTCTCATATTGATTTCACATGGTCCATGATTGTAGGAGACCCTTTCGTGCAACAAGCTTAAGTGACCCCACATTGCAGGGCCATATCTATAACTACAAGAGTGGAGAGGCATGATAATGTGTAGTCTTTTCTCGGCTGTTTTTATCATTGGCCACTAAGGACTCTCATAATGATTTCACACGGTCCATGATTATAGGAGACCCATTCGTGCAACTAGCTTAAGTTGACCACACATACATTGCAGGGCCGTATCTGAACACTCTTTTGCAAGACACATTCATCTTGCAGCTAACTACAACTGCAGATGCATTAAAATTTGCATATATTTCTATGCTGTTTACATCATCGGCCATTATAGAGTCTCTCATATGCATTTCACATGGTACTTGAATGTAGGAGACACTTTTGTGCGTCAAGCTTATGGAACCACACATACATTGCAAGGCCCTATCTCAACACTCTGGTAGAAGAAATGTTCATCTAGCACCTAACTACAAGAGTGGAAATACATTGTAATGTAAAGTCTTTTCTAGGCTTTTTTTATCATTGGCCACTATGGACTCTCATATTGATTTCACATGGTCCATGATTGTAGGATACCCTTTCGTGCAACAAGCTTAAGTGACCCCACATTGCAGGGCCATATCTATAACTACAAGAGTGGAGAGGCATGATAATGTGCAGTCTTTTCTCGGCTGTTTTTATCATTGGCCACTAAGGACTCTCATAATGACTTCACACTGTCCATGATTATAGGAGACCCATTCGTGCAACTACCTTAAGTTGACCACACATACATTGCAGGGCCGTATCTGAACACTCTTTTGCAAGACACATTCATCTTGCAGCTAACTACAACTGCAGATGCATTAAAATTTGCATATATTTCTATGCTGTTTACATCATCGGCCATTATAGAGTCTCTCATATGCATTTCACATGGTACTTGAATGTAGGAGACACTTTTGTGCGTCAAGCTTATGGAACCACACATACATTGCAAGGCCCTATCTCAACACTCTGGTAGAAGAAATGTTCATCTAGCACCTAACTACAAGAGTGGAAATACATTGTAATGTAAAGTCTTTTCTAGGCTTTTTTTATCATTGGCCACTATGGACTCTCATATTGATTTCACATGGTCCATGATTGTAGGAGACCCTTTCGTGCAACAAGCTTAAGTGACCCCACATTGCAGGGCCATATCTATAACTACAAGAGTGGAGAGGCATGATAATGTGCAGTCTTTTCTCGGCTGTTTTTATCATTGGCCACTAAGGACTCTCATAATGATTTCACACGGTCCATGATTATAGGAGACCCATTCGTGCAACTAGCTTAAGTTGAGCACACATACGTTGCAGGGCTGTATCACAACACTCTGTTGCAAGACACATTCATCTTGCAGCTAACTACAACTGCAGATGCATTAAAATTTGAATGTATTTCTATGCTGTTTACATCATCGGCCATTATAGAGTCTCTCCTATGCATTTCACATGGTACTTGAATGTAGGAGACCCTTTTGTGCGTCAAGCTTATGGAACCACACATACATTGCAAGGCCCTATCTCAACACTCTGGTAGAAGAAATGTTCATCTAGCACCCCACTGCAAGAGTGGAAATACATTGTAATGTGCAGTCTTTTCTAGGCTGTTTTTATCATTGGGCACTGTGGAGTCTCGTATTGATTTGATACTTTCCATTATTGTAGGAGACCCGTTCATGCAACAAGCTTATGGAAAACGCCGTGCATTGCAGGGCGGCATCTTAACACTCAGGGGTAAGTAACTTTCATCTAGCACCTAACTACAGGAGTGGAGAGGCATGATAATGTGCAGTCTTTTCTCGGCTGTTTTTATCATTGGCCACTAAGGACACTCATATTGATTTCACACGGTCCATGATTATAGGAGACCCAGTCGTGCAACAAGCTTAAGTGACCAAACATACATTGCAGGGCCATATCTGAACACTCTGTTGCAAGACACATTCATCTTGCAGCTAACTACAAGACTGCAGATGCATTAAAATTTGCATATATTTCTATGCTCTTTACATCATTGGCCATTATAGAGTCTCTCATATGGGTTTCACATGGTACATGAATGTAGGAGACACTTTTGTGCGTCAAGCTTATGGAACCACACATACATTGCAGGGCCATATCTCAACACTCTGGTAGAAGAAATGTTCATCTAGCACCTAACTACAAGAGTGGAAATACATTGTAATGTAAAGTCTTTTCTAGGCTCTTTTTATCATTGGCCACTATGGACTCTCATATTGATTTCACATGGTCCATGATTGTAGGAGACCCTTTCGTGCAACAAGCTTAAGTGACCCCACATTGCAGGGCCATATCTATAACTACAAGAGTGGAGAGGTATGATAATGTGTAGTCTTTTCTCGGCTGTTTTTATCATTGGCCACTAAGGACTCTCATAATGATTTCACACGGTCCATGATTATAGGAGACCCATTCGTGCAACTAGCTTAAGTTGACCACACATACATTGCAGGGCCGTATCTGAACACTCTTTTGCAAGACACATTCATCTTGCAGCTAACTACAACTGCAGATGCATTAAAATTTGCATATATTTCTATGCTGTTTACATCATCGGCCATTATAGAGTCTCTCATATGCATTTCACATGGTACTTGAATGTAGGAGACACTTTTGTGCGTCAAGCTTATGGAACCACACATACATTGCAAGGCCCTATCTCAACACTCTGGTAGAAGAAATGTTCATCTAGCACCTAACTACAAGAGTGGAAATACATTGTAATGTAAAGTCTTTTCTAGGCTTTTTTTATCATTGGCCACTATGGACTCTCATATTGATTTCACATGGTCCATGATTGTAGGATACCCTTTCGTGCAACAAGCTTAAGTGACCCCACATTGCAGGGCCATATCTATAACTACAAGAGTGGAGAGGCATGATAATGTGCAGTCTTTTCTCGGCTGTTTTTATCATTGGCCACTAAGGACTCTCATAATGATTTCACACGGTCCATGATTATAGGAGACCCATTCGTGCAACTACCTTAAGTTGACCACACATACATTGCAGGGCCGTATCTGAACACTCTTTTGCAAGACACATTCATCTTGCAGCTAACTACAACTGCAGATGCATTAAAATTTGCATATATTTCTATGCTGTTTACATCATCGGCCATTATAGAGTCTCTCATATGCATTTCACATGGTACTTGAATGTAGGAGACACTTTTGTGCGTCAAGCTTATGGAACCACACATACATTGCAAGGCCCTATCTCAACACTCTGGTAGAAGAAATGTTCATCTAGCACCTAACTACAAGAGTGGAAATACATTGTAATGTAAAGTCTTTTCTAGGCTTTTTTTATCATTGGCCACTATGGACTCTCATATTGATTTCACATGGTCCATGATTGTAGGATACCCTTTCGTGCAACAAGCTTAAGTGACCCCACATTGCAGGGCCATATCTATAACTACAAGAGTGGAGAGGCATGATAATGTGCAGTCTTTTCTCGGCTGTTTTTATCATTGGCCACTAAGGACTCTCATAATGATTTCACACGGTCCATGATTATAGGAGACCCATTCGTGCAACTAGCTTAAGTTGACCACACATACATTGCAGGGCCGTATCTGAACACTCTATTGCAAGACACATTCATCTTGCAGCTAACTACAACTGCAGATGCATTAAAATTTGCATATATTTCTATGCTGTTTACATCATCGGCCATTATAGAGTCTCTCATATGCATTTCACATGGTACTTGAATGTAGGAGACACTTTTGTGCGTCAAGCTTATGGAACCACACATACATTGCAAGGCCCTATCTCAACACTCTGGTAGAAGAAATGTTCATCTAGCACCTAACTACAAGAGTGGAAATACATTGTAATGTAAAGTCTTTTCTAGGCTTTTTTTATCATTGGCCACTATGGACTCTCATATTGATTTCACATGGTCCATGATTGTAGGAGACCCTTTCGTGCAACAAGCTTAAGTGACCCCACATTGCAGGGCCATATCTATAACTACAAGAGTGGAGAGGCATGATAATGTGCAGTCTTTTCTCGGCTGTTTTTATCATTGGCCACTAAGGACTCTCATAATGATTTCACACGGTCCATGATTATAGGAGACCCATTCGTGCAACTAGCTTAAGTTGAGCACACATACGTTGCAGGGCTGTATCACAACACTCTGTTGCAAGACACATTCATCTTGCAGCTAACTACAACTGCAGATGCATTAAAATTTGAATGTATTTCTATGCTGTTTACATCATCGGCCATTACAGAGTCTCTCCTATGCATTTCACATGGTACTTGAATGTAGGAGACCCTTTTGTGCGTCAAGCTTATGGAACCACACATACATTGCAAGGCCCTATCTCAACACTCTGGTAGAAGAAATGTTCATCTAGCACCCCACTGCAAGAGTGGAAATACATTGTAATGTGCAGTCTTTTCTAGGCTGTTTTTATCATTGGGCACTGTGGAGTCTCGTATTGATTTGATACTTTCCATTATTGTAGGAGACCCGTTCATGCAACAAGCTTATGGAAAACGCCGTGCATTGCAGGGCGGCATCTTAACACTCAGGGGTAAGTAACTTTCATCTAGCACCTAACTACAGGAGTGGAGAGGCATGATAATGTGCAGTCTTTTCTCGGCTGTTTTTATCATTGGCCACTAAGGACACTCATATTGATTTCACACGGTCCATGATTATAGGAGACCCAGTCGTGCAACAAGCTTAAGTGACCAAACATACATTGCAGGGCCATATCTGAACACTCTGTTGCAAGACACATTCATCTTGCAGCTAACTACAAGACTGCAGATGCATTAAAATTTGCATATATTTCTATGCTGTTTACATCATTGGCCATTATAGAGTCTCTCATATGGGTTTCACATGGTACATGAATGTAGGAGACACTTTTGTGCGTCAAGCTTATGGAACCACACATACATTGCAGGGCCATATCTCAACACTCTGGTAGAAGAAATGTTCATCTAGCACCTAACTACAAGAGTGGAAATACATTGTAATGTAAAGTCTTTTCTAGGCTCTTTTTATCATTGGCCACTATGGACTCTCATATTGATTTCACATGGTCCATGATTGTAGGAGACCCTTTCGTGCAACAAGCTTAAGTGACCCCACATTGCAGGGCCATATCTATAACTACAAGAGTGGAGAGGTATGATAATGTGTAGTCTTTTCTCGGCTGTTTTTATCATTGGCCACTAAGGACTCTCATAATGATTTCACACGGTCCATGATTATAGGAGACCCATTCGTGCAACTAGCTTAAGTTGACCACACATACATTGCAGGGCCGTATCTGAACACTCTTTTGCAAGACACATTCATCTTGCAGCTAACTACAACTGCAGATGCATTAAAATTTGCATATATTTCTATGCTGTTTACATCATCGGCCATTATAGAGTCTCTCATATGCATTTCACATGGTACTTGAATGTAGGAGACACTTTTGTGCGTCAAGCTTATGGAACCACACATACATTGCAAGGCCCTATCTCAACACTCTGGTAGAAGAAATGTTCATCTAGCACCTAACTACAAGAGTGGAAATACATTGTAATGTAAAGTCTTTTCTAGGCTTTTTTTATCATTGGCCACTATGGACTCTCATATTGATTTCACATGGTCCATGATTGTAGGATACCCTTTCGTGCAACAAGCTTAAGTGACCCCACATTGCAGGGCCATATCTATAACTACAAGAGTGGAGAGGCATGATAATGTGCAGTCTTTTCTCGGCTGTTTTTATCATTGGCCACTAAGGACTCTCATAATGATTTCACACGGTCCATGATTATAGGAGACCCATTCGTGCAACTACCTTAAGTTGACCACACATACATTGCAGGGCCGTATCTGAACACTCTTTTGCAAGACACATTCATCTTGCAGCTAACTACAACTGCAGATGCATTAAAATTTGCATATATTTCTATGCTGTTTACATCATCGGCCATTATAGAGTCTCTCATATGCATTTCACATGGTACTTGAATGTAGGAGACACTTTTGTGCGTCAAGCTTATGGAACCACACATACATTGCAAGGCCCTATCTCAACACTCTGGTAGAAGAAATGTTCATCTAGCACCTAACTACAAGAGTGGAAATACATTGTAATGTAAAGTCTTTTCTAGGCTTTTTTTATCATTGGCCACTATGGACTCTCATATTGATTTCACATGGTCCATGATTGTAGGAGACCCTTTCGTGCAACAAGCTTAAGTGACCCCACATTGCAGGGCCATATCTATAACTACAAGAGTGGAGAGGCATGATAATGTGCAGTCTTTTCTCGGCTGTTTTTATCATTGGCCACTAAGGACTCTCATAATGATTTCACACGGTCCATGATTATAGGAGACCCATTCGTGCAACTAGCTTAAGTTGAGCACACATACGTTGCAGGGCTGTATCACAACACTCTGTTGCAAGACACATTCATCTTGCAGCTAACTACAACTGCAGATGCATTAAAATTTGAATGTATTTCTATGCTGTTTACATCATCGGCCATTATAGAGTCTCTCCTATGCATTTCACATGGTACTTGAATGTAGGAGACCCTTTTGTGCGTCAAGCTTATGGAACCACACATACATTGCAAGGCCCTATCTCAACACTCTGGTAGAAGAAATGTTCATCTAGCACCCCACTGCAAGAGTGGAAATACATTGTAATGTGCAGTCTTTTCTAGGCTGTTTTTATCATTGGGCACTGTGGAGTCTCGTATTGATTTGATACTTTCCATTATTGTAGGAGACCCGTTCATGCAACAAGCTTATGGAAAACGCCGTGCATTGCAGGGCGGCATCTTAACACTCAGGGGTAAGTAACTTTCATCTAGCACCTAACTACAGGAGTGGAGAGGCATGATAATGTGCAGTCTTTTCTCGGCTGTTTTTATCATTGGCCACTAAGGACACTCATATTGATTTCACACGGTCCATGATTATAGGAGACCCAGTCGTGCAACAAGCTTAAGTGACCAAACATACATTGCAGGGCCATATCTGAACACTCTGTTGCAAGACACATTCATCTTGCAGCTAACTACAAGACTGCAGATGCATTAAAATTTGCATATATTTCTATGCTGTTTACATCATTGGCCATTATAGAGTCTCTCATATGGGTTTCACATGGTACATGAATGTAGGAGACACTTTTGTGCGTCAAGCTTATGGAACCACACATACATTGCAGGGCCATATCTCAACACTCTGGTAGAAGAAATGTTCATCTAGCACCTAACTACAAGAGTGGAAATACATTGTAATGTAAAGTCTTTTCTAGGCTCTTTTTATCATTGGCCACTATGGACTCTCATATTGATTTCACATGGTCCATGATTGTAGGAGACCCTTTCGTGCAACAAGCTTAAGTGACCCCACATTGCAGGGCCATATCTATAACTACAAGAGTGGAGAGGTATGATAATGTGTAGTCTTTTCTCGGCTGTTTTTATCATTGGCCACTAAGGACTCTCATAATGATTTCACACGGTCCATGATTATAGGAGACCCATTCGTGCAACTAGCTTAAGTTGACCACACATACATTGCAGGGCCGTATCTGAACACTCTTTTGCAAGACACATTCATCTTGCAGCTAACTACAACTGCAGATGCATTAAAATTTGCATATATTTCTATGCTGTTTACATCATCGGCCATTATAGAGTCTCTCATATGCATTTCACATGGTACTTGAATGTAGGAGACACTTTTGTGCGTCAAGCTTATGGAACCACACATACATTGCAAGGCCCTATCTCAACACTCTGGTAGAAGAAATGTTCATCTAGCACCTAACTACAAGAGTGGAAATACATTGTAATGTAAAGTCTTTTCTAGGCTTTTTTTATCATTGGCCACTATGGACTCTCATATTGATTTCACATGGTCCATGATTGTAGGATACCCTTTCGTGCAACAAGCTTAAGTGACCCCACATTGCAGGGCCATATCTATAACTACAAGAGTGGAGAGGCATGATAATGTGCAGTCTTTTCTCGGCTGTTTTTATCATTGGCCACTAAGGACTCTCATAATGATTTCACACTGTCCATGATTATAGGAGACCCATTCGTGCAACTACCTTAAGTTGACCACACATACATTGCAGGGCCGTATCTGAACACTCTTTTGCAAGACACATTCATCTTGCAGCTAACTACAACTGCAGATGCATTAAAATTTGCATATATTTCTATGCTGTTTACATCATCGGCCATTATAGAGTCTCTCATATGCATTTCACATGGTACTTGAATGTAGGAGACACTTTTGTGCGTCAAGCTTATGGAACCACACATACATTGCAAGGCCCTATCTCAACACTCTGGTAGAAGAAATGTTCATCTAGCACCTAACTACAAGAGTGGAAATACATTGTAATGTAAAGTCTTTTCTAGGCTTTTTTTATCATTGGCCACTATGGACTCTCATATTGATTTCACATGGTCCATGATTGTAGGAGACCCTTTCGTGCAACAAGCTTAAGTGACCCCACATTGCAGGGCCATATCTATAACTACAAGAGTGGAGAGGCATGATAATGTGCAGTCTTTTCTCGGCTGTTTTTATCATTGGCCACTAAGGACTCTCATAATGATTTCACACGGTCCATGATTATAGGAGACCCATTCGTGCAACTAGCTTAAGTTGACCACACATACGTTGCAGGGCTGTATCACAACACTCTGTTGCAAGACACATTCATCTTGCAGCTAACTACAACTGCAGATGCATTAAAATTTGAATGTATTTCTATGCTGTTTACATCATCGGCCATTATAGAGTCTCTCCTATGCATTTCACATGGTACTTGAATGTAGGAGACCCTTTTGTGCGTCAAGCTTATGGAACCACACATACATTGCAAGGCCCTATCTCAACACTCTGGTAGAAGAAATGTTCATCTAGCACCCCACTGCAAGAGTGGAAATACATTGTAATGTGCAGTCTTTTCTAGGCTGTTTTTATCATTGGGCACTGTGGAGTCTCGTATTGATTTGATACTTTCCATTATTGTAGGAGACCCGTTCATGCAACAAGCTTATGGAAAACGCCGTGCATTGCAGGGCGGCATCTTAACACTCAGGGGTAAGTAACTTTCATCTAGCACCTAACTACAGGAGTGGAGAGGCATGATAATGTGCAGTCTTTTCTCGGCTGTTTTTATCATTGGCCACTAAGGACACTCATATTGATTTCACACGGTCCATGATTATAGGAGACCCAGTCGTGCAACAAGCTTAAGTGACCAAACATACATTGCAGGGCCATATCTGAACACTCTGTTGCAAGACACATTCATCTTGCAGCTAACTACAAGACTGCAGATGCATTAAAATTTGCATATATTTCTATGCTGTTTACATCATTGGCCATTATAGAGTCTCTCATATGGGTTTCACATGGTACATGAATGTAGGAGACACTTTTGTGCGTCAAGCTTATGGAACCACACATACATTGCAGGGCCATATCTCAACACTCTGGTAGAAGAAATGTTCATCTAGCACCTAACTACAAGAGTGGAAATACATTGTAATGTAAAGTCTTTTCTAGGCTCTTTTTATCATTGGCCACTATGGACTCTCATATTGATTTCACATGGTCCATGATTGTAGGAGACCCTTTCGTGCAACAAGCTTAAGTGACCCCACATTGCAGGGCCATATCTATAACTACAAGAGTGGAGAGGTATGATAATGTGTAGTCTTTTCTCGGCTGTTTTTATCATTGGCCACTAAGGACTCTCATAATGATTTCACACGGTCCATGATTATAGGAGACCCATTCGTGCAACTATCTTAAGTTGACCACACATACATTGCAGGGCCGTATCTGAACACTCTTTTGCAAGACACATTCATCTTGCAGCTAACTACAACTGCAGATGCATTAAAATTTGCATATATTTCTATGCTGTTTACATCATCGGCCATTATAGAGTCTCTCATATGCATTTCACATGGTACTTGAATGTAGGAGACACTTTTGTGCGTCAAGCTTATGGAACCACACATACATTGCAAGGCCCTATCTCAACACTCTGGTAGAAGAAATGTTCATCTAGCACCTAACTACAAGAGTGGAAATACATTGTAATGTAAAGTCTTTTCTAGGCTTTTTTTATCATTGGCCACTATGGACTCTCATATTGATTTCACATGGTCCATGATTGTAGGATACCCTTTCGTGCAACAAGCTTAAGTGACCCCACATTGCAGGGCCATATCTATAACTACAAGAGTGGAGAGGCATGATAATGTGCAGTCTTTTCTCGGCTGTTTTTATCATTGGCCACTAAGGACTCTCATAATGATTTCACACTGTCCATGATTATAGGAGACCCATTCGTGCAACTACCTTAAGTTGACCACACATACATTGCAGGGCCGTATCTGAACACTCTTTTGCAAGACACATTCATCTTGCAGCTAACTACAACTGCAGATGCATTAAAATTTGCATATATTTCTATGCTGTTTACATCATCGGCCATTATAGAGTCTCTCATATGCATTTCACATGGTACTTGAATGTAGGAGACACTTTTGTGCGTCAAGCTTATGGAACCACACATACATTGCAAGGCCCTATCTCAACACTCTGGTAGAAGAAATGTTCATCTAGCACCTAACTACAAGAGTGGAAATACATTGTAATGTAAAGTCTTTTCTAGGCTTTTTTTATCATTGGCCACTATGGACTCTCATATTGATTTCACATGGTCCATGATTGTAGGAGACCCTTTCGTGCAACAAGCTTAAGTGACCCCACATTGCAGGGCCATATCTATAACTACAAGAGTGGAGAGGCATGATAATGTGCAGTCTTTTCTCGGCTGTTTTTATCATTGGCCACTAAGGACTCTCATAATGATTTCACACGGTCCATGATTATAGGAGACCCATTCGTGCAACTAGCTTAAGTTGAGCACACATACGTTGCAGGGCTGTATCACAACACTCTGTTGCAAGACACATTCATCTTGCAGCTAACTACAACTGCAGATGCATTAAAATTTGAATGTATTTCTATGCTGTTTACATCATCGGCCATTATAGAGTCTCTCCTATGCATTTCACATGGTACTTGAATGTAGGAGACCCTTTTGTGCGTCAAGCTTATGGAACCACACATACATTGCAAGGCCCTATCTCAACACTCTGGTAGAAGAAATGTTCATCTAGCACCCCACTGCAAGAGTGGAAATACATTGTAATGTGCAGTCTTTTCTAGGCTGTTTTTATCATTGGGCACTGTGGAGTCTCGTATTGATTTGATACTTTCCATTATTGTAGGAGACCCGTTCATGCAACAAGCTTATGGAAAACGCCGTGCATTGCAGGGCGGCATCTTAACACTCAGGGGTAAGTAACTTTCATCTAGCACCTAACTACAGGAGTGGAGAGGCATGATAATGTGCAGTCTTTTCTCGGCTGTTTTTATCATTGGCCACTAAGGACACTCATATTGATTTCACACGGTCCATGATTATAGGAGACCCAGTCGTGCAACAAGCTTAAGTGACCAAACATACATTGCAGGGCCATATCTGAACACTCTGTTGCAAGACACATTCATCTTGCAGCTAACTACAAGACTGCAGATGCATTAAAATTTGCATATATTTCTATGCTGTTTACATCATTGGCCATTATAGAGTCTCTCATATGGGTTTCACATGGTACATGAATGTAGGAGACACTTTTGTGCGTCAAGCTTATGGAACCACACATACATTGCAGGGCCATATCTCAACACTCTGGTAGAAGAAATGTTCATCTAGCACCTAACTACAAGAGTGGAAATACATTGTAATGTAAAGTCTTTTCTAGGCTCTTTTTATCATTGGCCACTATGGACTCTCATATTGATTTCACATGGTCCATGATTGTAGGAGACCCTTTCGTGCAACAAGCTTAAGTGACCCCACATTGCAGGGCCATATCTATAACTACAAGAGTGGAGAGGTATGATAATGTGTAGTCTTTTCTCGGCTGTTTTTATCATTGGCCACTAAGGACTCTCATAATGATTTCACACGGTCCATGATTATAGGAGACCCATTCGTGCAACTAGCTTAAGTTGACCACACATACATTGCAGGGCCGTATCTGAACACTCTTTTGCAAGACACATTCATCTTGCAGCTAACTACAACTGCAGATGCATTAAAATTTGCATATATTTCTATGCTGTTTACATCATCGGCCATTATAGAGTCTCTCATATGCATTTCACATGGTACTTGAATGTAGGAGACACTTTTGTGCGTCAAGCTTATGGAACCACACATACATTGCAAGGCCCTATCTCAACACTCTGGTAGAAGAAATGTTCATCTAGCACCTAACTACAAGAGTGGAAATACATTGTAATGTAAAGTCTTTTCTAGGCTTTTTTTATCATTGGCCACTATGGACTCTCATATTGATTTCACATGGTCCATGATTGTAGGATACCCTTTCGTGCAACAAGCTTAAGTGACCCCACATTGCAGGGCCATATCTATAACTACAAGAGTGGAGAGGCATGATAATGTGCAGTCTTTTCTCGGCTGTTTTTATCATTGGCCACTAAGGACTCTCATAATGATTTCACACGGTCCATGATTATAGGAGACCCATTCGTGCAACTACCTTAAGTTGACCACACATACATTGCAGGGCCGTATCTGAACACTCTTTTGCAAGACACATTCATCTTGCAGCTAACTACAACTGCAGATGCATTAAAATTTGCATATATTTCTATGCTGTTTACATCATCGGCCATTATAGAGTCTCTCATATGCATTTCACATGGTACTTGAATGTAGGAGACACTTTTGTGCGTCAAGCTTATGGAACCACACATACATTGCAAGGCCCTATCTCAACACTCTGGTAGAAGAAATGTTCATCTAGCACCTAACTACAAGAGTGGAAATACATTGTAATGTAAAGTCTTTTCTAGGCTTTTTTTATCATTGGCCACTATGGACTCTCATATTGATTTCACATGGTCCATGATTGTAGGAGACCCTTTCGTGCAACAAGCTTAAGTGACCCCACATTGCAGGGCCATATCTATAACTACAAGAGTGGAGAGGCATGATAATGTGCAGTCTTTTCTCGGCTGTTTTTATCATTGGCCACTAAGGACTCTCATAATGATTTCACACGGTCCATGATTATAGGAGACCCATTCGTGCAACTAGCTTAAGTTGAGCACACATACGTTGCAGGGCTGTATCACAACACTCTGTTGCAAGACACATTCATCTTGCAGCTAACTACAACTGCAGATGCATTAAAATTTGAATGTATTTCTATGCTGTTTACATCATCGGCCATTATAGAGTCTCTCCTATGCATTTCACATGGTACTTGAATGTAGGAGACCCTTTTGTGCGTCAAGCTTATGGAACCACACATACATTGCAAGGCCCTATCTCAACACTCTGGTAGAAGAAATGTTCATCTAGCACCCCACTGCAAGAGTGGAAATACATTGTAATGTGCAGTCTTTTCTAGGCTGTTTTTATCATTGGGCACTGTGGAGTCTCGTATTGATTTGATACTTTCCATTATTGTAGGAGACCCGTTCATGCAACAAGCTTATGGAAAACGCCGTGCATTGCAGGGCGGCATCTTAACACTCAGGGGTAAGTAACTTTCATCTAGCACCTAACTACAGGAGTGGAGAGGCATGATAATGTGCAGTCTTTTCTCGGCTGTTTTTATCATTGGCCACTAAGGACACTCATATTGATTTCACACGGTCCATGATTATAGGAGACCCAGTCGTGCAACAAGCTTAAGTGACCAAACATACATTGCAGGGCCATATCTGAACACTCTGTTGCAAGACACATTCATCTTGCAGCTAACTACAAGACTGCAGATGCATTAAAATTTGCATATATTTCTATGCTGTTTACATCATTGGCCATTATAGAGTCTCTCATATGGGTTTCACATGGTACATGAATGTAGGAGACACTTTTGTGCGTCAAGCTTATGGAACCACACATACATTGCAGGGCCATATCTCAACACTCTGGTAGAAGAAATGTTCATCTAGCACCTAACTACAAGAGTGGAAATACATTGTAATGTAAAGTCTTTTCTAGGCTCTTTTTATCATTGGCCACTATGGACTCTCATATTGATTTCACATGGTCCATGATTGTAGGAGACCCTTTCGTGCAACAAGCTTAAGTGACCCCACATTGCAGGGCCATATCTATAACTACAAGAGTGGAGAGGTATGATAATGTGTAGTCTTTTCTCGGCTGTTTTTATCATTGGCCACTAAGGACTCTCATAATGATTTCACACGGTCCATGATTATAGGAGACCCATTCGTGCAACTAGCTTAAGTTGACCACACATACATTGCAGGGCCGTATCTGAACACTCTTTTGCAAGACACATTCATCTTGCAGCTAACTACAACTGCAGATGCATTAAAATTTGCATATATTTCTATGCTGTTTACATCATCGGCCATTATAGAGTCTCTCATATGCATTTCACATGGTACTTGAATGTAGGAGACACTTTTGTGCGTCAAGCTTATGGAACCACACATACATTGCAAGGCCCTATCTCAACACTCTGGTAGAAGAAATGTTCATCTAGCACCTAACTACAAGAGTGGAAATACATTGTAATGTAAAGTCTTTTCTAGGCTTTTTTTATCATTGGCCACTATGGACTCTCATATTGATTTCACATGGTCCATGATTGTAGGATACCCTTTCGTGCAACAAGCTTAAGTGACCCCACATTGCAGGGCCATATCTATAACTACAAGAGTGGAGAGGCATGATAATGTGCAGTCTTTTCTCGGCTGTTTTTATCATTGGCCACTAAGGACTCTCATAATGATTTCACACTGTCCATGATTATAGGAGACCCATTCGTGCAACTACCTTAAGTTGACCACACATACATTGCAGGGCCGTATCTGAACACTCTTTTGCAAGACACATTCATCTTGCAGCTAACTACAACTGCAGATGCATTAAAATTTGCATATATTTCTATGCTGTTTACATCATTGGCCATTATAGAGTCTCTCATATGCATTTCACATGGTACTTGAATGTAGGAGACACTTTTGTGCGTCAAGCTTATGGAACCACACATACATTGCAAGGCCCTATCTCAACACTCTGGTAGAAGAAATGTTCATCTAGCACCTAACTACAAGAGTGGAAATACATTGTAATGTAAAGTCTTTTCTAGGCTTTTTTTATCATTGGCCACTATGGACTCTCATATTGATTTCACATGGTCCATGATTGTAGGAGACCCTTTCGTGCAACAAGCTTAAGTGACCCCACATTGCAGGGCCATATCTATAACTACAAGAGTGGAGAGGCATGATAATGTGCAGTCTTTTCTCGGCTGTTTTTATCATTGGCCACTAAGGACTCTCATAATGATTTCACACGGTCCATGATTATAGGAGACCCATTCGTGCAACTAGCTTAAGTTGACCACACATACGTTGCAGGGCTGTATCACAACACTCTGTTGCAAGACACATTCATCTTGCAGCTAACTACAACTGCAGATGCATTAAAATTTGAATGTATTTCTATGCTGTTTACATCATCGGCCATTATAGAGTCTCTCCTATGCATTTCACATGGTACTTGAATGTAGGAGACCCTTTTGTGCGTCAAGCTTATGGAACCACACATACATTGCAAGGCCCTATCTCAACACTCTGGTAGAAGAAATGTTCATCTAGCACCCCACTGCAAGAGTGGAAATACATTGTAATGTGCAGTCTTTTCTAGGCTGTTTTTATCATTGGGCACTGTGGAGTCTCGTATTGATTTGATACTTTCCATTATTGTAGGAGACCCGTTCATGCAACAAGCTTATGGAAAACGCCGTGCATTGCAGGGCGGCATCTTAACACTCAGGGGTAAGTAACTTTCATCTAGCACCTAACTACAGGAGTGGAGAGGCATGATAATGTGCAGTCTTTTCTCGGCTGTTTTTATCATTGGCCACTAAGGACACTCATATTGATTTCACACGGTCCATGATTATAGGAGACCCAGTCGTGCAACAAGCTTAAGTGACCAAACATACATTGCAGGGCCATATCTGAACACTCTGTTGCAAGACACATTCATCTTGCAGCTAACTACAAGACTGCAGATGCATTAAAATTTGCATATATTTCTATGCTGTTTACATCATTGGCCATTATAGAGTCTCTCATATGGGTTTCACATGGTACATGAATGTAGGAGACACTTTTGTGCGTCAAGCTTATGGAACCACACATACATTGCAGGGCCATATCTCAACACTCTGGTAGAAGAAATGTTCATCTAGCACCTAACTACAAGAGTGGAAATACATTGTAATGTAAAGTCTTTTCTAGGCTCTTTTTATCATTGGCCACTATGGACTCTCATATTGATTTCACATGGTCCATGATTGTAGGAGACCCTTTCGTGCAACAAGCTTAAGTGACCCCACATTGCAGGGCCATATCTATAACTACAAGAGTGGAGAGGCATGATAATGTGCAGTCTTTTCTCGGCTGTTTTTATCATTGGCCACTAAGGACTCTCATAATGATTTCACACGGTCCATGATTATAGGAGACCCATTCGTGCAACTAGCTTAAGTTGAGCACACATACGTTGCAGGGCTGTATCACAACACTCTGTTGCAAGACACATTCATCTTGCAGCTAACTACAACTGCAGATGCATTAAAATTTGAATGTATTTCTATGCTGTTTACATCATCGGCCATTATAGAGTCTCTCCTATGCATTTCACATGGTACTTGAATGTAGGAGACCCTTTTGTGCGTCAAGCTTATGGAACCACACATACATTGCAAGGCCCTATCTCAACACTCTGGTAGAAGAAATGTTCATCTAGCACCCCACTGCAAGAGTGGAAATACATTGTAATGTGCAGTCTTTTCTAGGCTGTTTTTATCATTGGGCACTGTGGAGTCTCGTATTGATTTGATACTTTCCATTATTGTAGGAGACCCGTTCATGCAACAAGCTTATGGAAAACGCCGTGCATTGCAGGGCGGCATCTTAACACTCAGGGGTAAGTAACTTTCATCTAGCACCTAACTACAGGAGTGGAGAGGCATGATAATGTGCAGTCTTTTCTCGGCTGTTTTTATCATTGGCCACTAAGGACACTCATATTGATTTCACACGGTCCATGATTATAGGAGACCCAGTCGTGCAACAAGCTTAAGTGACCAAACATACATTGCAGGGCCATATCTGAACACTCTGTTGCAAGACACATTCATCTTGCAGCTAACTACAAGACTGCAGATGCATTAAAATTTGCATATATTTCTATGCTGTTTACATCATTGGCCATTATAGAGTCTCTCATATGGGTTTCACATGGTACATGAATGTAGGAGACACTTTTGTGCGTCAAGCTTATGGAACCACACATACATTGCAGGGCCATATCTCAACACTCTGGTAGAAGAAATGTTCATCTAGCACCTAACTACAAGAGTGGAAATACATTGTAATGTAAAGTCTTTTCTAGGCTCTTTTTATCATTGGCCACTATGGACTCTCATATTGATTTCACATGGTCCATGATTGTAGGAGACCCTTTCGTGCAACAAGCTTAAGTGACCCCACATTGCAGGGCCATATCTATAACTACAAGAGTGGAGAGGCATGATAATGTGCAGTCTTTTCTCGGCTGTTTTTATCA
Source organism: Cryptoblepharus egeriae (assembly GCA_030015325.1). Classification (NCBI taxonomy): domain Eukaryota; kingdom Metazoa; phylum Chordata; class Lepidosauria; order Squamata; family Scincidae; genus Cryptoblepharus; species Cryptoblepharus egeriae. The sequence continues at coordinate 111,305,674 of JAREYC010000001.1, read as the reverse complement.
TTGGCCACTAAGGACTCTCATAATGATTTCACACGGTCCATGATTATAGGAGACCCATTCGTGCAACTACCTTAAGTTGACCACACATACATTGCAGGGCCGTATCTGAACACTCTTTTGCAAGACACATTCATCTTGCAGCTAACTACAACTGCAGATGCATTAAAATTTGCATATATTTCTATGCTGTTTACATCATCGGCCATTATAGAGTCTCTCATATGCATTTCACATGGTACTTGAATGTAGGAGACACTTTTGTGCGTCAAGCTTATGGAACCACACATACATTGCAAGGCCCTATCTCAACACTCTGGTAGAAGAAATGTTCATCTAGCACCTAACTACAAGAGTGGAAATACATTGTAATGTAAAGTCTTTTCTAGGCTTTTTTTATCATTGGCCACTATGGACTCTCATATTGATTTCACATGGTCCATGATTGTAGGAGACCCTTTCGTGCAACAAGCTTAAGTGACCCCACATTGCAGGGCCATATCTATAACTACAAGAGTGGAGAGGCATGATAATGTGCAGTCTTTTCTCGGCTGTTTTTATCATTGGCCACTAAGGACTCTCATAATGATTTCACACGGTCCATGATTATAGGAGACCCATTCGTGCAACTAGCTTAAGTTGAGCACACATACGTTGCAGGGCTGTATCACAACACTCTGTTGCAAGACACATTCATCTTGCAGCTAACTACAACTGCAGATGCATTAAAATTTGAATGTATTTCTATGCTGTTTACATCATCGGCCATTATAGAGTCTCTCCTATGCATTTCACATGGTACTTGAATGTAGGAGACCCTTTTGTGCGTCAAGCTTATGGAACCACACATACATTGCAAGGCCCTATCTCAACACTCTGGTAGAAGAAATGTTCATCTAGCACCCCACTGCAAGAGTGGAAATACATTGTAATGTGCAGTCTTTTCTAGGCTGTTTTTATCATTGGGCACTGTGGAGTCTCGTATTGATTTGATACTTTCCATTATTGTAGGAGACCCGTTCATGCAACAAGCTTATGGAAAACGCCGTGCATTGCAGGGCGGCATCTTAACACTCAGGGGTAAGTAACTTTCATCTAGCACCTAACTACAGGAGTGGAGAGGCATGATAATGTGCAGTCTTTTCTCGGCTGTTTTTATCATTGGCCACTAAGGACACTCATATTGATTTCACACGGTCCATGATTATAGGAGACCCAGTCGTGCAACAAGCTTAAGTGACCAAACATACATTGCAGGGCCATATCTGAACACTCTGTTGCAAGACACATTCATCTTGCAGCTAACTACAAGACTGCAGATGCATTAAAATTTGCATATATTTCTATGCTCTTTACATCATTGGCCATTATAGAGTCTCTCATATGGGTTTCACATGGTACATGAATGTAGGAGACACTTTTGTGCGTCAAGCTTATGGAACCACACATACATTGCAGGGCCATATCTCAACACTCTGGTAGAAGAAATGTTCATCTAGCACCTAACTACAAGAGTGGAAATACATTGTAATGTAAAGTCTTTTCTAGGCTCTTTTTATCATTGGCCACTATGGACTCTCATATTGATTTCACATGGTCCATGATTGTAGGAGACCCTTTCGTGCAACAAGCTTAAGTGACCCCACATTGCAGGGCCATATCTATAACTACAAGAGTGGAGAGGCATGATAATGTGCAGTCTTTTCTCGGCTGTTTTTATCATTGGCCACTAAGGACTCTCATAATGATTTCACACGGTCCATGATTATAGGAGACCCATTCGTGCAACTAGCTTAAGTTGAGCACACATACGTTGCAGGGCTGTATCACAACACTCTGTTGCAAGACACATTCATCTTGCAGCTAACTACAACTGCAGATGCATTAAAATTTGAATGTATTTCTATGCTGTTTACATCATCGGCCATTATAGAGTCTCTCCTATGCATTTCACATGGTACTTGAATGTAGGAGACCCTTTTGTGCGTCAAGCTTATGGAACCACACATACATTGCAAGGCCCTATCTCAACACTCTGGTAGAAGAAATGTTCATCTAGCACCCCACTGCAAGAGTGGAAATACATTGTAATGTGCAGTCTTTTCTAGGCTGTTTTTATCATTGGGCACTGTGGAGTCTCGTATTGATTTGATACTTTCCATTATTGTAGGAGACCCGTTCATGCAACAAGCTTATGGAAAACGCCGTGCATTGCAGGGCGGCATCTTAACACTCAGGGGTAAGTAACTTTCATCTAGCACCTAACTACAGGAGTGGAGAGGCATGATAATGTGCAGTCTTTTCTCGGCTGTTTTTATCATTGGCCACTAAGGACACTCATATTGATTTCACACGGTCCATGATTATAGGAGACCCAGTCGTGCAACAAGCTTAAGTGACCAAACATACATTGCAGGGCCATATCTGAACACTCTGTTGCAAGACACATTCATCTTGCAGCTAACTACAAGACTGCAGATGCATTAAAATTTGCATATATTTCTATGCTCTTTACATCATTGGCCATTATAGAGTCTCTCATATGGGTTTCACATGGTACATGAATGTAGGAGACACTTTTGTGCGTCAAGCTTATGGAACCACACATACATTGCAGGGCCATATCTCAACACTCTGGTAGAAGAAATGTTCATCTAGCACCTAACTACAAGAGTGGAAATACATTGTAATGTAAAGTCTTTTCTAGGCTCTTTTTATCATTGGCCACTATGGACTCTCATATTGATTTCACATGGTCCATGATTGTAGGAGACCCTTTCGTGCAACAAGCTTAAGTGACCCCACATTGCAGGGCCATATCTATAACTACAAGAGTGGAGAGGCATGATAATGTGTAGTCTTTTCTCGGCTGTTTTTATCATTGGCCACTAAGGACTCTCATAATGATTTCACACGGTCCATGATTATAGGAGACCCATTCGTGCAACTACCTTAAGTTGACCACACATACATTGCAGGGCCGTATCTGAACACTCTTTTGCAAGACACATTCATCTTGCAGCTAACTACAACTGCAGATGCATTAAAATTTGCATATATTTCTATGCTGTTTACATCATCGGCCATTATAGAGTCTCTCATATGCATTTCACATGGTACTTGAATGTAGGAGACACTTTTGTGCGTCAAGCTTATGGAACCACACATACATTGCAAGGCCCTATCTCAACACTCTGGTAGAAGAAATGTTCATCTAGCACCTAACTACAAGAGTGGAAATACATTGTAATGTAAAGTCTTTTCTAGGCTTTTTTTATCATTGGCCACTATGGACTCTCATATTGATTTCACATGGTCCATGATTGTAGGAGACCCTTTCGTGCAACAAGCTTAAGTGACCCCACATTGCAGGGCCATATCTATAACTACAAGAGTGGAGAGGCATGATAATGTGCAGTCTTTTCTCGGCTGTTTTTATCATTGGCCACTAAGGACTCTCATAATGATTTCACACGGTCCATGATTATAGGAGACCCATTCGTGCAACTAGCTTAAGTTGAGCACACATACGTTGCAGGGCTGTATCACAACACTCTGTTGCAAGACACATTCATCTTGCAGCTAACTACAACTGCAGATGCATTAAAATTTGAATGTATTTCTATGCTGTTTACATCATCGGCCATTATAGAGTCTCTCCTATGCATTTCACATGGTACTTGAATGTAGGAGACCCTTTTGTGCGTCAAGCTTATGGAACCACACATACATTGCAAGGCCCTATCTCAACACTCTGGTAGAAGAAATGTTCATCTAGCACCCCACTGCAAGAGTGGAAATACATTGTAATGTGCAGTCTTTTCTAGGCTGTTTTTATCATTGGGCACTGTGGAGTCTCGTATTGATTTGATACTTTCCATTATTGTAGGAGACCCGTTCATGCAACAAGCTTATGGAAAACGCCGTGCATTGCAGGGCGGCATCTTAACACTCAGGGGTAAGTAACTTTCATCTAGCACCTAACTACAGGAGTGGAGAGGCATGATAATGTGCAGTCTTTTCTCGGCTGTTTTTATCATTGGCCACTAAGGACACTCATATTGATTTCACACGGTCCATGATTATAGGAGACCCAGTCGTGCAACAAGCTTAAGTGACCAAACATACATTGCAGGGCCATATCTGAACACTCTGTTGCAAGACACATTCATCTTGCAGCTAACTACAAGACTGCAGATGCATTAAAATTTGCATATATTTCTATGCTGTTTACATCATTGGCCATTATAGAGTCTCTCATATGGGTTTCACATGGTACATGAATGTAGGAGACACTTTTGTGCGTCAAGCTTATGGAACCACACATACATTGCAGGGCCATATCTCAACACTCTGGTAGAAGAAATGTTCATCTAGCACCTAACTACAAGAGTGGAAATACATTGTAATGTAAAGTCTTTTCTAGGCTCTTTTTATCATTGGCCACTATGGACTCTCATATTGATTTCACATGGTCCATGATTGTAGGAGACCCTTTCGTGCAACAAGCTTAAGTGACCCCACATTGCAGGGCCATATCTATAACTACAAGAGTGGAGAGGTATGATAATGTGTAGTCTTTTCTCGGCTGTTTTTATCATTGGCCACTAAGGACTCTCATAATGATTTCACACGGTCCATGATTATAGGAGACCCATTCGTGCAACTAGCTTAAGTTGACCACACATACATTGCAGGGCCGTATCTGAACACTCTTTTGCAAGACACATTCATCTTGCAGCTAACTACAACTGCAGATGCATTAAAATTTGCATATATTTCTATGCTGTTTACATCATCGGCCATTATAGAGTCTCTCATATGCATTTCACATGGTACTTGAATGTAGGAGACACTTTTGTGCGTCAAGCTTATGGAACCACACATACATTGCAAGGCCCTATCTCAACACTCTGGTAGAAGAAATGTTCATCTAGCACCTAACTACAAGAGTGGAAATACATTGTAATGTAAAGTCTTTTCTAGGCTTTTTTTATCATTGGCCACTATGGACTCTCATATTGATTTCACATGGTCCATGATTGTAGGATACCCTTTCGTGCAACAAGCTTAAGTGACCCCACATTGCAGGGCCATATCTATAACTACAAGAGTGGAGAGGCATGATAATGTGCAGTCTTTTCTCGGCTGTTTTTATCATTGGCCACTAAGGACTCTCATAATGATTTCACACGGTCCATGATTATAGGAGACCCATTCGTGCAACTACCTTAAGTTGACCACACATACATTGCAGGGCCGTATCTGAACACTCTTTTGCAAGACACATTCATCTTGCAGCTAACTACAACTGCAGATGCATTAAAATTTGCATATATTTCTATGCTGTTTACATCATCGGCCATTATAGAGTCTCTCATATGCATTTCACATGGTACTTGAATGTAGGAGACACTTTTGTGCGTCAAGCTTATGGAACCACACATACATTGCAAGGCCCTATCTCAACACTCTGGTAGAAGAAATGTTCATCTAGCACCTAACTACAAGAGTGGAAATACATTGTAATGTAAAGTCTTTTCTAGGCTTTTTTTATCATTGGCCACTATGGACTCTCATATTGATTTCACATGGTCCATGATTGTAGGATACCCTTTCGTGCAACAAGCTTAAGTGACCCCACATTGCAGGGCCATATCTATAACTACAAGAGTGGAGAGGCATGATAATGTGCAGTCTTTTCTCGGCTGTTTTTATCATTGGCCACTAAGGACTCTCATAATGATTTCACACGGTCCATGATTATAGGAGACCCATTCGTGCAACTAGCTTAAGTTGACCACACATACATTGCAGGGCCGTATCTGAACACTCTTTTGCAAGACACATTCATCTTGCAGCTAACTACAACTGCAGATGCATTAAAATTTGCATATATTTCTATGCTGTTTACATCATCGGCCATTATAGAGTCTCTCATATGGAACATGAATGTAGGAGACACTTTTGTGCGTCAAGCTTATGGAACCACACATACATTGCAAGGCCCTATCTCAACACTCTGGTAGAAGAAATGTTCATCTAGCACCTAACTACAAGAGTGGAAATACATTGTAATGTAAAGTCTTTTCTAGGCTTTTTTTATCATTGGCCACTATGGACTCTCATATTGATTTCACATGGTCCATGATTGTAGGAGACCCTTTCGTGCAACAAGCTTAAGTGACCCCACATTGCAGGGCCATATCTATAACTACAAGAGTGGAGAGGCATGATAATGTGCAGTCTTTTCTCGGCTGTTTTTATCATTGGCCACTAAGGACTCTCATAATTATTTCACACGGTCCATGATTATAGGAGACCCATTCGTGCAACTAGCTTAAGTTGAGCACACATACGTTGCAGGGCTGTATCACAACACTCTGTTGCAAGACACATTCATCTTGCAGCTAACTACAACTGCAGATGCATTAAAATTTGAATGTATTTCTATGCTGTTTACATCATCGGCCATTATAGAGTCTCTCCTATGCATTTCACATGGTACTTGAATGTAGGAGACCCTTTTGTGCGTCAAGCTTATGGAACCACACATACATTGCAAGGCCCTATCTCAACACTCTGGTAGAAGAAATGTTCATCTAGCACCCCACTGCAAGAGTGGAAATACATTGTAATGTGCAGTCTTTTCTAGGCTGTTTTTATCATTGGGCACTGTGGAGTCTCGTATTGATTTGATACTTTCCATTATTGTAGGAGACCCGTTCATGCAACAAGCTTATGGAAAACGCCGTGCATTGCAGGGCGGCATCTTAACACTCAGGGGTAAGTAACTTTCATCTAGCACCTAACTACAGGAGTGGAGAGGCATGATAATGTGCAGTCTTTTCTCGGCTGTTTTTATCATTGGCCACTAAGGACACTCATATTGATTTCACACGGTCCATGATTATAGGAGACCCAGTCGTGCAACAAGCTTAAGTGACCAAACATACATTGCAGGGCCATATCTAAACACTCTGTTGCAAGACACATTCATCTTGCAGCTAACTACAAGACTGCAGATGCATTAAAATTTGCATATATTTCTATGCTGTTTACATCATTGGCCATTATAGAGTCTCTCATATGGGTTTCACATGGTACATGAATGTAGGAGACACTTTTGTGCGTCAAGCTTATGGAACCACACATACATTGCAGGGCCATATCTCAACACTCTGGTAGAAGAAATGTTCATCTAGCACCTAACTACAAGAGTGGAAATACATTGTAATGTAAAGTCTTTTCTAGGCTCTTTTTATCATTGGCCACTATGGACTCTCATATTGATTTCACATGGTCCATGATTGTAGGAGACCCTTTCGTGCAACAAGCTTAAGTGACCCCACATTGCAGGGCCATATCTATAACTACAAGAGTGGAGAGGCATGATAATGTGCAGTCTTTTCTCGGCTGTTTTTATCATTGGCCACTAAGGACTCTCATAATGATTTCACACGGTCCATGATTATAGGAGACCCATTCGTGCAACTAGCTTAAGTTGAGCACACATACGTTGCAGGGCTGTATCACAACACTCTGTTGCAAGACACATTCATCTTGCAGCTAACTACAACTGCAGATGCATTAAAATTTGAATGTATTTCTATGCTGTTTACATCATCGGCCATTATAGAGTCTCTCCTATGCATTTCACATGGTACTTGAATGTAGGAGACCCTTTTGTGCGTCAAGCTTATGGAACCACACATACATTGCAAGGCCCTATCTCAACACTCTGGTAGAAGAAATGTTCATCTAGCACCCCACTGCAAGAGTGGAAATACATTGTAATGTGCAGTCTTTTCTAGGCTGTTTTTATCATTGGGCACTGTGGAGTCTCGTATTGATTTGATACTTTCCATTATTGTAGGAGACCCGTTCATGCAACAAGCTTATGGAAAACGCCGTGCATTGCAGGGCGGCATCTTAACACTCAGGGGTAAGTAACTTTCATCTAGCACCTAACTACAGGAGTGGAGAGGCATGATAATGTGCAGTCTTTTCTCGGCTGTTTTTATCATTGGCCACTAAGGACACTCATATTGATTTCACACGGTCCATGATTATAGGAGACCCAGTCGTGCAACAAGCTTAAGTGACCAAACATACATTGCAGGGCCATATCTGAACACTCTGTTGCAAGACACATTCATCTTGCAGCTAACTACAAGACTGCAGATGCATTAAAATTTGCATATATTTCTATGCTGTTTACATCATTGGCCATTATAGAGTCTCTCATATGGGTTTCACATGGTACATGAATGTAGGAGACACTTTTGTGCGTCAAGCTTATGGAACCACACATACATTGCAGGGCCATATCTCAACACTCTGGTAGAAGAAATGTTCATCTAGCACCTAACTACAAGAGTGGAAATACATTGTAATGTAAAGTCTTTTCTAGGCTCTTTTTATCATTGGCCACTATGGACTCTCATATTGATTTCACATGGTCCATGATTGTAGGAGACCCTTTCGTGCAACAAGCTTAAGTGACCCCACATTGCAGGGCCATATCTATAACTACAAGAGTGGAGAGGTATGATAATGTGTAGTCTTTTCTCGGCTGTTTTTATCATTGGCCACTAAGGACTCTCATAATGATTTCACACGGTCCATGATTATAGGAGACCCATTCGTGCAACTAGCTTAAGTTGACCACACATACATTGCAGGGCCGTATCTGAACACTCTTTTGCAAGACACATTCATCTTGCAGCTAACTACAACTGCAGATGCATTAAAATTTGCATATATTTCTATGCTGTTTACATCATCGGCCATTATAGAGTCTCTCATATGCATTTCACATGGTACTTGAATGTAGGAGACACTTTTGTGCGTCAAGCTTATGGAACCACACATACATTGCAAGGCCCTATCTCAACACTCTGGTAGAAGAAATGTTCATCTAGCACCTAACTACAAGAGTGGAAATACATTGTAATGTAAAGTCTTTTCTAGGCTTTTTTTATCATTGGCCACTATGGACTCTCATATTGATTTCACATGGTCCATGATTGTAGGATACCCTTTCGTGCAACAAGCTTAAGTGACCCCACATTGCAGGGCCATATCTATAACTACAAGAGTGGAGAGGCATGATAATGTGCAGTCTTTTCTCGGCTGTTTTTATCATTGGCCACTAAGGACTCTCATAATGATTTCACACGGTCCATGATTATAGGAGACCCATTCGTGCAACTACCTTAAGTTGACCACACATACATTGCAGGGCCGTATCTGAACACTCTTTTGCAAGACACATTCATCTTGCAGCTAACTACAACTGCAGATGCATTAAAATTTGCATATATTTCTATGCTGTTTACATCATCGGCCATTATAGAGTCTCTCATATGCATTTCACATGGTACTTGAATGTAGGAGACACTTTTGTGCGTCAAGCTTATGGAACCACACATACATTGCAAGGCCCTATCTCAACACTCTGGTAGAAGAAATGTTCATCTAGCACCTAACTACAAGAGTGGAAATACATTGTAATGTAAAGTCTTTTCTAGGCTTTTTTTATCATTGGCCACTATGGACTCTCATATTGATTTCACATGGTCCATGATTGTAGGATACCCTTTCGTGCAACAAGCATAAGTGACCCCACATTGCAGGGCCATATCTATAACTACAAGAGTGGAGAGGCATGATAATGTGCAGTCTTTTCTCGGCTGTTTTTATCATTGGCCACTAAGGACTCTCATAATGATTTCACACGGTCCATGATTATAGGAGACCCATTCGTGCAACTAGCTTAAGTTGACCACACATACATTGCAGGGCCGTATCTGAACACTCTTTTGCAAGACACATTCATCTTGCAGCTAACTACAAGACTGCAGATGCATTAAAATTTGCATATATTTCTATGCTGTTTACATCATTGGCCATTATAGAGTCTCTCATATGGGTTTCACATGGTACATGAATGTAGGAGACACTTTTGTGCGTCAAGCTTATGGAACCACACATACATTGCAGGGCCATATCTCAACACTCTGGTAGAAGAAATGTTCATCTAGCACCTAACTACAAGAGTGGAAATACATTGTAATGTAAAGTCTTTTCTAGGCTCTTTTTATCATTGGCCACTATGGACTCTCATATTGATTTCACATGGTCCATGATTGTAGGAGACCCTTTCGTGCAACAAGCTTAAGTGACCCCACATTGCAGGGCCATATCTATAACTACAAGAGTGGAGAGGTATGATAATGTGTAGTCTTTTCTCGGCGGTTTTTATCATTGGCCACTAAGGACTCTCATAATGATTTCACACGGTCCATGATTATAGGAGACCCATTCGTGCAACTAGCTTAAGTTGACCACACATACATTGCAGGGCCGTATCTGAACACTCTTTTGCAAGACACATTCATCTTGCAGCTAACTACAACTGCAGATGCATTAAAATTTGCATATATTTCTATGCTGTTTACATCATCGGCCATTATAGAGTCTCTCATATGCATTTCACATGGTACTTGAATGTAGGAGACACTTTTGTGCGTCAAGCTTATGGAACCACACATACATTGCAAGGCCCTATCTCAACACTCTGGTAGAAGAAATGTTCATCTAGCACCTAACTACAAGAGTGGAAATACATTGTAATGTAAAGTCTTTTCTAGGCTTTTTTTATCATTGGCCACTATGGACTCTCATATTGATTTCACATGGTCCATGATTGTAGGAGACCCTTTCGTGCAACAAGCTTAAGTGACCCCACATTGCAGGGCCATATCTATAACTACAAGAGTGGAGAGGCATGATAATGTGCAGTCTTTTCTCGGCTGTTTTTATCATTGGCCACTAAGGACTCTCATAATGATTTCACACGGTCCATGATTATAGGAGACCCATTCGTGCAACTAGCTTAAGTTGAGCACACATACGTTGCAGGGCTGTATCACAACACTCTGTTGCAAGACACATTCATCTTGCAGCTAACTACAACTGCAGATGCATTAAAATTTGAATGTATTTCTATGCTGTTTACATCATCGGCCATTATAGAGTCTCTCCTATGCATTTCACATGGTACTTGAATGTAGGAGACCCTTTTGTGCGTCAAGCTTATGGAACCACACATACATTGCAAGGCCCTATCTCAACACTCTGGTAGAAGAAATGTTCATCTAGCACCCCACTGCAAGAGTGGAAATACATTGTAATGTGCAGTCTTTTCTAGGCTGTTTTTATCATTGGGCACTGTGGAGTCTCGTATTGATTTGATACTTTCCATTATTGTAGGAGACCCGTTCATGCAACAAGCTTATGGAAAACGCCGTGCATTGCAGGGCGGCATCTTAACACTCAGGGGTAAGTAACTTTCATCTAGCACCTAACTACAGGAGTGGAGAGGCATGATAATGTGCAGTCTTTTCTCGGCTGTTTTTATCATTGGCCACTAAGGACACTCATATTGATTTCACACGGTCCATGATTATAGGAGACCCAGTCGTGCAACAAGCTTAAGTGACCAAACATACATTGCAGGGCCATATCTGAACACTCTGTTGCAAGACACATTCATCTTGCAGCTAACTACAAGACTGCAGATGCATTAAAATTTGCATATATTTCTATGCTGTTTTCACCATTGGCCATTATTGAGTCTCTCATATGGATTTCACACGTTCCATGATTGTAGTCGACCCTTTTGTGTGTTAAGCTTATGGAACCACACATATATTGCAGGGCCATATCTCAACACTCTGGTGCAATATACTTTCATCTAGCTCCTAATTCCAAGAGTGGAGAGGCATGATAATGTGCAGTCTTTTCTAGGCTGTTTTTAAAATTGGCCACTATGGACTCTCATATGGATTTCACACGTTCTATGATTGTAGACGACCCTTATGTGTGTCAAGCTTATGGAACCCCACATATATTGCAGGGCCATATATCAACACTCTGGTGCAATAAACTTTCATCTAGCTCCTAACTACAAGAGTGGAGAGGCATGATAATGTGCAGTCTTTTCTCGGCTGTTTTTATCATTGGCCACTAAGGACTCTCATAATGATTTCACACGGTTCATGATTATAGGAGACCCATTCGTGCAACTAGCGTAAGTGACCACACAGACATTGCTGGGCCGTATCTGAACCCTCTTTTGCAAGACACATTCATCTTGCAGCTAACTACAAGACTGCAGATGCATTAAAATTTGCATATATTTCTATGCTGTTTACATCATCGGCCATTATAGAGTCTCTCATATGGGTTTCACATGGTACATGAATGTAGGAGACACTTTTGTGCGTCAAGCTTATGGAACCACACATACATTGCAGGGCCATATCTCAACACTCTGGTAGAAGAAATGTTCATCTAGCACCTAACTACAAGAGTGGAAATACATTGTAATGTAAAGTCTTTTCTAGGCTCTTTTTATCATTGGCCACTATGGACTCTCATATTGATTTCACATGGTCCATGATTGTAGGAGACCCTTTCGTGCAACAAGCTTAAGTGACCCCACATTGCAGGGCCATATCTATAACTACAAGAGTGGAGAGGTATGATAATGTGTATTCTTTTCTCGGCTGTTTTTATCATTGGCCACTAAGGACTCTCATAATGATTTCACACGGTCCATGATTATAGGAGACCCATTCGTGCAACTAGCTTAAGTTGACCACACATACATTGCAGGGCCGTATCTGAACACTCTTTTGCAAGACACATTCATCTTGCAGCTAACTACAACTGCAGATGCATTAAAATTTGCATATATTTCTATGCTGTTTACATCATCGGCCATTATAGAGTCTCTCATATGCATTTCACATGGTACTTGAATGTAGGAGACACTTTTGTGCGTCAAGCTTATGGAACCACACATACATTGCAAGGCCCTATCTCAACACTCTGGTAGAAGAAATGTTCATCTAGCACCTAACTACAAGAGTGGAAATACATTGTAATGTAAAGTCTTTTCTAGGCTTTTTTTATCATTGGCCACTATGGACTCTCATATTGATTTCACATGGTCCATGATTGTAGGATACCCTTTCGTGCAACAAGCTTAAGTGACCCCACATTGCAGGGCCATATCTATAACTACAAGAGTGGAGAGGCATGATAATGTGCAGTCTTTTCTCGGCTGTTTTTATCATTGGCCACTAAGGACTCTCATAATGATTTCACACGGTCCATGATTATAGGAGACCCATTCGTGCAACTAGCTTAAGTTGAGCACACATACGTTGCAGGGCTGTATCACAACACTCTGTTGCAAGACACATTCATCTTGCAGCTAACTACAACTGCAGATGCATTAAAATTTGAATGTATTTCTATGCTGTTTACATCATCGGCCATTATAGAGTCTCTCCTATGCATTTCACATGGTACTTGAATGTAGGAGACCCTTTTGTGCGTCAAGCTTATGGAACCACACATACATTGCAAGGCCCTATCTCAACACTCTGGTAGAAGAAATGTTCATCTAGCACCCCACTGCAAGAGTGGAAATACATTGTAATGTGCAGTCTTTTCTAGGCTGTTTTTATCATTGGGCACTGTGGAGTCTCGTATTGATTTGATACTTTCCATTATTGTAGGAGACCCGTTCATGCAACAAGCTTATGGAAAACGCCGTGCATTGCAGGGCGGCATCTTAACACTCAGGGGTAAGTAACTTTCATCTAGCACCTAACTACAGGAGTGGAGAGGCATGATAATGTGCAGTCTTTTCTCGGCTGTTTTTATCATTGGCCACTAAGGACACTCATATTGATTTCACACGGTCCATGATTATAGGAGACCCAGTCGTGCAACAAGCTTAAGTGACCAAACATACATTGCAGGGCCATATCTGAACACTCTGTTGCAAGACACATTCATCTTGCAGCTAACTACAAGACTGCAGATGCATTAAAATTTGCATATATTTCTATGCTGTTTTCACCATTGGCCATTATTGAGTCTCTCATATGGATTTCACACGTTCCATGATTGTAGTCGACCCTTTTGTGTGTTAAGCTTATGGAACCACACATATATTGCAGGGCCATATCTCAACACTCTGGTGCAATATACTTTCATCTAGCTCCTAATTCCAAGAGTGGAGAGGCATGATAATGTGCAGTCTTTTCTAGGCTGTTTTTAAAATTGGCCACTATGGACTCTCATATGGATTTCACACGTTCTATGATTGTAGACGACCCTTATGTGTGTCAAGCTTATGGAACCCCACATATATTGCAGGGCCATATATCAACACTCTGGTGCAATAAACTTTCATCTAGCTCCTAACTACAAGAGTGGAGAGGCATGATAATGTGCAGTCTTTTCTCGGCTGTTTTTATCATTGGCCACTAATGACTCTCATAATGATTTCACACGGTCCATGATTATAGGAGACCCATTCGTGCAACTAGCGTAAGTGACCACACAGACATTGCTGGGCCGTATCTGAACCCTCTTTTGCAAGACACATTCATCTTGCAGCTAACTACAAGACTGCAGATGCATTAAAATTTGCATATATTTCTATGCTGTTTACATCATTGGCCATTATAGAGTCTCTCATATGGGTTTCACATGGTACATGAATGTAGGAGACACTTTTGTGCGTCAAGCTTATGGAACCACACATACATTGCAGGGCCATATCTCAACACTCTGGTAGAAGAAATGTTCATCTAGCACCTAACTACAAGAGTGGAAATACATTGTAATGTAAAGTCTTTTCTAGGCTCTTTTTATCATTGGCCACTATGGACTCTCATATTGATTTCACATGGTCCATGATTGTAGGAGACCCTTTCGTGCAACAAGCTTAAGTGACCCCACATTGCAGGGCCATATCTATAACTACAAGAGTGGAGAGGTATGATAATGTGTATTCTTTTCTCGGCTGTTTTTATCATTGGCCACTAAGGACTCTCATAATGATTTCACACGGTCCATGATTATAGGAGACCCATTCGTGCAACTAGCTTAAGTTGACCACACATACATTGCAGGGCCGTATCTGAACACTCTTTTGCAAGACACATTCATCTTGCAGCTAACTACAACTGCAGATGCATTAAAATTTGCATATATTTCTATGCTGTTTACATCATCGGCCATTATAGAGTCTCTCATATGCATTTCACATGGTACTTGAATGTAGGAGACACTTTTGTGCGTCAAGCTTATGGAACCACACATACATTGCAAGGCCCTATCTCAACACTCTGGTAGAAGAAATGTTCATCTAGCACCTAACTACAAGAGTGGAAATACATTGTAATGTAAAGTCTTTTCTAGGCTTTTTTTATCATTGGCCACTATGGACTCTCATATTGATTTCTCATGGTCCATGATTGTAGGAGACCCTTTCGTGCAACAAGCTTAAGTGACCCCACATTGCAGGGCCATATCTATAACTACAAGAGTGGAGAGGCATGATAATGTGCAGTCTTTTCTCGGCTGTTTTTATCATTGGCCACTAAGGACTCTCATAATGATTTCACACGGTCCATGATTATAGGAGACCCATTCGTGCAACTAGCTTAAGTTGAGCACACATACGTTGCAGGGCTGTATCACAACACTCTGTTGCAAGACACATTCATCTTGCAGCTAACTACAACTGCAGATGCATTAAAATTTGAATGTATTTCTATGCTGTTTACATCATCGGCCATTATAGAGTCTCTCCTATGCATTTCACATGGTACTTGAATGTAGGAGACCCTTTTGTGCGTCAAGCTTATGGAACCACACATACATTGCAAGGCCCTATCTCAACACTCTGGTAGAAGAAATGTTCATCTAGCACCCCACTGCAAGAGTGGAAATACATTGTAATGTGCAGTCTTTTCTAGGCTGTTTTTATCATTGGGCACTGTGGAGTCTCGTATTGATTTGATACTTTCCATTATTGTAGGAGACCCGTTCATGCAACAAGCTTATGGAAAACGCCGTGCATTGCAGGGCGGCATCTTAACACTCAGGGGTAAGTAACTTTCATCTAGCACCTAACTACAGGAGTGGAGAGGCATGATAATGTGCAGTCTTTTCTCGGCTGTTTTTATCATTGGCCACTAAGGACACTCATATTGATTTCACACGGTCCATGATTATAGGAGACCCAGTCGTGCAACAAGCTTAAGTGACCAAACATACATTGCAGGGCCATATCTGAACACTCTGTTGCAAGACACATTCATCTTGCAGCTAACTACAAGACTGCAGATGCATTAAAATTTGCATATATTTCTATGCTGTTTTCACCATTGGCCATTATTGAGTCTCTCATATGGATTTCACACGTTCCATGATTGTAGTCGACCCTTTTGTGTGTTAAGCTTATGGAACCACACATATATTGCAGGGCCATATCTCAACACTCTGGTGCAATATACTTTCATCTAGCTCCTAATTCCAAGAGTGGAGAGGCATGATAATGTGCAGTCTTTTCTAGGCTGTTTTTAAAATTGGCCACTATGGACTCTCATATGGATTTCACACGTTCTATGATTGTAGACGACCCTTATGTGTGTCAAGCTTATGGAACCCCACATATATTGCAGGGCCATATATCAACACTCTGGTGCAATAAACTTTCATCTAGCTCCTAACTACAAGAGTGGAGAGGCATGATAATGTGCAGTCTTTTCTAGGCTGTTTTTAAAATTGGCCACTATGGACTCTCATATGGATTTCACACGTTCTATGATTGTAGACGACCCTTATGTGTGTCAAGCTTATGGAACCCCACATATATTGCAGGGCCATATATCAACACTCTGGTGCAATAAACTTTCATCTAGCTCCTAACTACAAGAGTGGAGAGGCATGATAATGTGCAGTCTTTTCTCGGCTGTTTTTATCATTGGCCACTAAGGACTCTCATAATGATTTCACACGGTCCATGATTATAGGAGACCCATTCGTGCAACTAGCGTAAGTGACCACACAGACATTGCTGGGCCGTATCTGAACCCTCTTTTGCAAGACACATTCATCTTGCAGCTAACTACAAGACTGCAGATGCATTAAAATTTGCATATATTTCTATGCTGTTTACATCATTGGCCATTATAGAGTCTCTCATATGGGTTTCACATGGTACATGAATGTAGGAGACACTTTTGTGCGTCAAGCTTATGGAACCACACATACATTGCAGGGCCATATCTCAACACTCTGGTAGAAGAAATGTTCATCTAGCACCTAACTACAAGAGTGGAAATACATTGTAATGTAAAGTCTTTTCTAGGCTCTTTTTATCATTGGCCACTATGGACTCTCATATTGATTTCACATGGTCCATGATTGTAGGAGACCCTTTCGTGCAACAAGCTTAAGTGACCCCACATTGCAGGGCCATATCTATAACTACAAGAGTGGAGAGGTATGATAATGTGTATTCTTTTCTCGGCTGTTTTTATCATTGGCCACTAAGGACTCTCATAATGATTTCACACGGTCCATGATTATAGGAGACCCATTCGTGCAACTAGCTTAAGTTGACCACACATACATTGCAGGGCCGTATCTGAACACTCTTTTGCAAGACACATTCATCTTGCAGCTAACTACAACTGCAGATGCATTAAAATTTGCATATATTTCTATGCTGTTTACATCATCGGCCATTATAGAGTCTCTCATATGCATTTCACATGGTACTTGAATGTAGGAGACACTTTTGTGCGTCAAGCTTATGGAACCACACATACATTGCAAGGCCCTATCTCAACACTCTGGTAGAAGAAATGTTCATCTAGCACCTAACTACAAGAGTGGAAATACATTGTAATGTAAAGTCTTTTCTAGGCTTTTTTTATCATTGGCCACTATGGACTCTCATATTGATTTCTCATGGTCCATGATTGTAGGAGACCCTTTCGTGCAACAAGCTTAAGTGACCCCACATTGCAGGGCCATATCTATAACTACAAGAGTGGAGAGGCATGATAATGTGCAGTCTTTTCTCGGCTGTTTTTATCATTGGCCACTAAGGACTCTCATAATGATTTCACACGGTCCATGATTATAGGAGACCCATTCGTGCAACTAGCTTAAGTTGAGCACACATACGTTGCAGGGCTGTATCACAACACTCTGTTGCAAGACACATTCATCTTGCAGCTAACTACAACTGCAGATGCATTAAAATTTGAATGTATTTCTATGCTGTTTACATCATCGGCCATTATAGAGTCTCTCCTATGCATTTCACATGGTACTTGAATGTAGGAGACCCTTTTGTGCGTCAAGCTTATGGAACCACACATACATTGCAAGGCCCTATCTCAACACTCTGGTAGAAGAAATGTTCATCTAGCACCCCACTGCAAGAGTGGAAATACATTGTAATGTGCAGTCTTTTCTAGGCTGTTTTTATCATTGGGCACTGTGGAGTCTCGTATTGATTTGATACTTTCCATTATTGTAGGAGACCCGTTCATGCAACAAGCTTATGGAAAACGCCGTGCATTGCAGGGCGGCATCTTAACACTCAGGGGTAAGTAACTTTCATCTAGCACCTAACTACAGGAGTGGAGAGGCATGATAATGTGCAGTCTTTTCTCGGCTGTTTTTATCATTGGCCACTAAGGACACTCATATTGATTTCACACGGTCCATGATTATAGGAGACCCAGTCGTGCAACAAGCTTAAGTGACCAAACATACATTGCAGGGCCATATCTGAACACTCTGTTGCAAGACACATTCATCTTGCAGCTAACTACAAGACTGCAGATGCATTAAAATTTGCATATATTTCTATGCTGTTTTCACCATTGGCCATTATTGAGTCTCTCATATGGATTTCACACGTTCCATGATTGTAGTCGACCCTTTTGTGTGTTAAGCTTATGGAACCACACATATATTGCAGGGCCATATCTCAACACTCTGGTGCAATATACTTTCATCTAGCTCCTAATTCCAAGAGTGGAGAGGCATGATAATGTGCAGTCTTTTCTAGGCTGTTTTTAAAATTGGCCACTATGGACTCTCATATGGATTTCACACGTTCTATGATTGTAGACGACCCTTATGTGTGTCAAGCTTATGGAACCCCACATATATTGCAGGGCCATATATCAACACTCTGGTGCAATAAACTTTCATCTAGCTCCTAACTACAAGAGTGGAGAGGCATGATAATGTGCAGTCTTTTCTAGGCTGTTTTTAAAATTGGCCACTATGGACTCTCATATGGATTTCACACGTTCTATGATTGTAGACGACCCTTATGTGTGTCAAGCTTATGGAACCCCACATATATTGCAGGGCCATATATCAACACTCTGGTGCAATAAACTTTCATCTAGCTCCTAACTACAAGAGTGGAGAGGCATGATAATGTGCAGTCTTTTCTCGGCTGTTTTTATCATTGGCCACTAAGGACTCTCATAATGATTTCACACGGTCCATGATTATAGGAGACCCATTCGTGCAACTAGCGTAAGTGACCACACAGACATTGCTGGGCCGTATCTGAACCCTCTTTTGCAAGACACATTCATCTTGCAGCTAACTACAAGACTGCAGATGCATTAAAATTTGCATATATTTCTATGCTGTTTACATCATTGGCCATTATAGAGTCTCTCATATGGGTTTCACATGGTACATGAATGTAGGAGACACTTTTGTGCGTCAAGCTTATGGAACCACACATACATTGCAGGGCCATATCTCAACACTCTGGTAGAAGAAATGTTCATCTAGCACCTAACTACAAGAGTGGAAATACATTGTAATGTAAAGTCTTTTCTAGGCTCTTTTTATCATTGGCCACTATGGACTCTCATATTGATTTCACATGGTCCATGATTGTAGGAGACCCTTTCGTGCAACAAGCTTAAGTGACCCCACATTGCAGGGCCATATCTATAACTACAAGAGTGGAGAGGTATGATAATGTGTATTCTTTTCTCGGCTGTTTTTATCATTGGCCACTAAGGACTCTCATAATGATTTCACACGGTCCATGATTATAGGAGACCCATTCGTGCAACTAGCTTAAGTTGACCACACATACATTGCAGGGCCGTATCTGAACACTCTTTTGCAAGACACATTCATCTTGCAGCTAACTACAACTGCAGATGCATTAAAATTTGCATATATTTCTATGCTGTTTACATCATCGGCCATTATAGAGTCTCTCATATGCATTTCACATGGTACTTGAATGTAGGAGACACTTTTGTGCGTCAAGCTTATGGAACCACACATACATTGCAAGGCCCTATCTCAACACTCTGGTAGAAGAAATGTTCATCTAGCAACTAACTACAAGAGTGGAAATACATTGTAATGTAAAGTCTTTTCTAGGCTTTTTTTATCATTGGCCACTATGGACTCTCATATTGATTTCACATGGTCCATGATTGTAGGAGACCCTTTCGTGCATCAAGCTTAAGTGACCCCACATTGCAGGGCCATATCTATAACTACAAGAGTGGAGAGGCATGATAATGTGCAGTCTTTTCTCGGCTGTTTTTATCATTGGCCACTAAGGACTCTCATAATGATTTCACACGGTCCATGATTATAGGAGACCCATTCGTGCAACTAGCTTAAGTTGAGCACACATACGTTGCAGGGCTGTATCACAACACTCTGTTGCAAGACACATTCATCTTGCAGCTAACTACAACTGCAGATGCATTAAAATTTGAATGTATTTCTATGCTGTTTACATCATCGGCCATTATAGAGTCTCTTCTATGCATTTCACATGGTACTTGAATGTAGGAGACCCTTTTGTGCGTCAAGCTTATGGAACCACACATACATTGCAAGGCCCTATCTCAACACTCTGGTAGAAGAAATGTTCATCTAGCACCCCACTGCAAGAGTGGAAATACATTGTAATGTGCAGTCTTTTCTAGGCTGTTTTTATCATTGGGCACTGTGGAGTCTCGTATTGATTTGATACTTTCCATTATTGTAGGAGACCCGTTCATGCAACAAGCTTATGGAAAACGCCGTGCATTGCAGGGCGGCATCTTAACACTCAGGGGTAAGTAACTTTCATCTAGCACCTAACTACAGGAGTGGAGAGGCATGATAATGTGCAGTCTTTTCTCGGCTGTTTTTATCATTGGCCACTAAGGACACTCATATTGATTTCACACGGTCCATGATTATAGGAGACCCAGTCGTGCAACAAGCTTAAGTGACCAAACATACATTGCAGGGCCATATCTGAACACTCTGTTGCAAGACACATTCATCTTGCAGCTAACTACAAGACTGCAGATGCATTAAAATTTGCATATATTTCTATGCTGTTTACATCATTGGCCATTATAGAGTCTCTCATATGGGTTTCACATGGTACATGAATGTAGGAGACACTTTTGTGCGTCAAGCTTATGGAACCACACATACATTGCAGGGCCATATCTCAACACTCTGGTAGAAGAAATGTTCATCTAGCACCTAACTACAAGAGTGGAAATACATTGTAATGTAAAGTCTTTTCTAGGCTCTTTTTATCATTGGCCACTATGGACTCTCATATTGATTTCACATGGTCCATGATTGTAGGAGACCCTTTCGTGCAACAAGCTTAAGTGACCCCACATTGCAGGGCCATATCTATAACTACAAGAGTGGAGAGGTATGATAATGTGTAGTCTTTTCTCGGCTGTTTTTATCATTGGCCACTAAGGACTCTCATAATGATTTCACACGGTCCATGATTATAGGAGACCCATTCGTGCAACTAGCTTAAGTTGACCACACATACATTGCAGGGCCGTATCTGAACACTCTTTTGCAAGACACATTCATCTTGCAGCTAACTACAACTGCAGATGCATTAAAATTTGCATATATTTCTATGCTGTTTACATCATCGGCCATTATAGAGTCTCTCATATGCATTTCACATGGTACTTGAATGTAGGAGACACTTTTGTGCGTCAAGCTTATGGAACCACACATACATTGCAAGGCCCTATCTCAACACTCTGGTAGAAGAAATGTTCATCTAGCACCTAACTACAAGAGTGGAAATACATTGTAATGTAAAGTCTTTTCTAGGCTTTTTTTATCATTGGCCACTATGGACTCTCATATTGATTTCACATGGTCCATGATTGTAGGATACCCTTTCGTGCAACAAGCTTAAGTGACCCCACATTGCAGGGCCATATCTATAACTACAAGAGTGGAGAGGCATGATAATGTGCAGTCTTTTCTCGGCTGTTTTTATCATTGGCCACTAAGGACTCTCATAATGATTTCACACGGTCCATGATTATAGGAGACCCATTCGTGCAACTACCTTAAGTTGACCACACATACATTGCAGGGCCGTATCTGAACACTCTTTTGCAAGACACATTCATCTTGCAGCTAACTACAACTGCAGATGCATTAAAATTTGCATATATTTCTATGCTGTTTACATCATCGGCCATTATAGAGTCTCTCATATGCATTTCACATGGTACTTGAATGTAGGAGACACTTTTGTGCGTCAAGCTTATGGAACCACACATACATTGCAAGGCCCTATCTCAACACTCTGGTAGAAGAAATGTTCATCTAGCACCTAACTACAAGAGTGGAAATACATTGTAATGTAAAGTCTTTTCTAGGCTTTTTTTATCATTGGCCACTATGGACTCTCATATTGATTTCACATGGTCCATGATTGTAGGAGACCCTTTCGTGCAACAAGCTTAAGTGACCCCACATTGCAGGGCCATATCTATAACTACAAGAGTGGAGAGGCATGATAATGTGCAGTCTTTTCTCGGCTGTTTTTATCATTGGCCACTAAGGACTCTCATAATGATTTCACACGGTCCATGATTATAGGAGACCCATTCGTGCAACTAGCTTAAGTTGAGCACACATACGTTGCAGGGCTGTATCACAACACTCTGTTGCAAGACACATTCATCTTGCAGCTAACTACAACTGCAGATGCATTAAAATTTGAATGTATTTCTATGCTGTTTACATCATCGGCCATTATAGAGTCTCTCCTATGCATTTCACATGGTACTTGAATGTAGGAGACCCTTTTGTGCGTCAAGCTTATGGAACCACACATACATTGCAAGGCCCTATCTCAACACTCTGGTAGAAGAAATGTTCATCTAGCACCCCACTGCAAGAGTGGAAATACATTGTAATGTGCAGTCTTTTCTAGGCTGTTTTTATCATTGGGCACTGTGGAGTCTCGTATTGATTTGATACTTTCCATTATTGTAGGAGACCCGTTCATGCAACAAGCTTATGGAAAACGCCGTGCATTGCAGGGCGGCATCTTAACACTCAGGGGTAAGTAACTTTCATCTAGCACCTAACTACAGGAGTGGAGAGGCATGATAATGTGCAGTCTTTTCTCGGCTGTTTTTATCATTGGCCACTAAGGACACTCATATTGATTTCACACGGTCCATGATTATAGGAGACCCAGTCGTGCAACAAGCTTAAGTGACCAAACATACATTGCAGGGCCATATCTGAACACTCTGTTGCAAGACACATTCATCTTGCAGCTAACTACAAGACTGCAGATGCATTAAAATTGGCATATATTTCTATGCTGTTTTCACCATTGGCCATTATTGAGTCTCTCATATGGATTTCACACGTTCCATGATTGTAGTCGACCCTTTTGTGTGTTAAGCTTATGGAACCACACATATATTGCAGGGCCATATCTCAACACTCTGGTGCAATATACTTTCATCTAGCTCCTAATTCCAAGAGTGGAGAGGCATGATAATGTGCAGTCTTTTCTAGGCTGTTTTTAAAATTGGCCACTATGGACTTTCATATGGATTTCACACGTTCTATGATTGTAGACGACCCTTATGTGTGTCAAGCTTATGGAACCCCACATATATTGCAGGGCCATATATCAACACTCTGGTGCAATAAACTTTCATCTAGCTCCTAACTACAAGAGAGGAGAGGCATGATAATGTGCAGTCTTTTCTAGGCTGTTTTTAAAATTGGCCACTATGGACTCTCATATGGATTTCACACGTTCTATGATTGTAGACGACCCTTATGTGTGTCAAGCTTATGGAACCCCACATATATTGCAGGGCCATATATCAACACTCTGGTGCAATAAACTTTCATCTAGCTCCTAACTACAAGAGTGGAGAGGCATGATAATGTGCAGTCTTTTCTCGGCTGTTTTTATCATTGGCCACTAAGGACTCTCATAATGATTTCACACGGTCCATGATTATAGGAGACCCATTCGTGCAACTAGCGTAAGTGACCACACAGACATTGCTGGGCCGTATCTGAACCCTCTTTTGCAAGACACATTCATCTTGCAGCTAACTACCAGACTGCAGATGCATTAAAATTTGCATATATTTCTATGCTGTTTACATCATTGGCCATTATAGAGTCTCTCATATGGGTTTCACATGGTACATGAATGTAGGAGACACTTTTGTGCGTCAAGCTTATGGAACCACACATACATTGCAGGGCCATATCTCAACACTCTGGTAGAAGAAATGTTCATCTAGCACCTAACTACAAGAGTGGAAATACATTGTAATGTAAAGTCTTTTCTAGGCTCTTTTTATCATTGGCCACTATGGACTCTCATATTGATTTCACATGGTCCATGATTGTAGGAGACCCTTTCGTGCAACAAGCTTAAGTGACCCCACATTGCAGGGCCATATCTATAACTACAAGAGTGGAGAGGTATGATAATGTGTATTCTTTTCTCGGCTGTTTTTATCATTGGCCACTAAGGACTCTCATAATGATTTCACACGGTCCATGATTATAGGAGACCCATTCGTGCAACTAGCTTAAGTTGACCACACATACATTGCAGGGCCGTATCTGAACACTCTTTTGCAAGACACATTCATCTTGCAGCTAACTACAACTGCAGATGCATTAAAATTTGCATATATTTCTATGCTGTTTACATCATCGGCCATTATAGAGTCTCTCATATGCATTTCACATGGTACTTGAATGTAGGAGACACTTTTGTGCGTCAAGCTTATGGAACCACACATACATTGCAAGGCCCTATCTCAACACTCTGGTAGAAGAAATGTTCATCTAGCAACTAACTACAAGAGTGGAAATACATTGTAATGTAAAGTCTTTTCTAGGCTTTTTTTATCATTGGCCACTATGGACTCTCATATTGATTTCACATGGTCCATGATTGTAGGAGACCCTTTCGTGCATCAAGCTTAAGTGACCCCACATTGCAGGGCCATATCTATAACTACAAGAGTGGAGAGGCATGATAATGTGCAGTCTTTTCTCGGCTGTTTTTATCATTGGCCACTAAGGACTCTCATAATGATTTCACACGGTCCATGATTATAGGAGACCCATTCGTGCAACTAGCTTAAGTTGAGCACACATACGTTGCAGGGCTGTATCACAACACTCTGTTGCAAGACACATTCATCTTGCAGCTAACTACAACTGCAGATGCATTAAAATTTGAATGTATTTCTATGCTGTTTACATCATCGGCCATTATAGAGTCTCTTCTATGCATTTCACATGGTACTTGAATGTAGGAGACCCTTTTGTGCGTCAAGCTTATGGAACCACACATACATTGCAAGGCCCTA
The DNA here is from genome assembly GCA_030015325.1 of Cryptoblepharus egeriae. Classification (NCBI taxonomy): domain Eukaryota; kingdom Metazoa; phylum Chordata; class Lepidosauria; order Squamata; family Scincidae; genus Cryptoblepharus; species Cryptoblepharus egeriae. The sequence continues at coordinate 111,280,079 of JAREYC010000001.1, read as the reverse complement.
TCTCAACACTCTGGTAGAAGAAATGTTCATCTAGCACCCCACTGCAAGAGTGGAAATACATTGTAATGTGCAGTCTTTTCTAGGCTGTTTTTATCATTGGGCACTGTGGAGTCTCGTATTGATTTGATACTTTCCATTATTGTAGGAGACCCGTTCATGCAACAAGCTTATGGAAAACGCCGTGCATTGCAGGGCGGCATCTTAACACTCAGGGGTAAGTAACTTTCATCTAGCACCTAACTACAGGAGTGGAGAGGCATGATAATGTGCAGTCTTTTCTCGGCTGTTTTTATCATTGGCCACTAAGGACACTCATATTGATTTCACACGGTCCATGATTATAGGAGACCCAGTCGTGCAACAAGCTTAAGTGACCAAACATACATTGCAGGGCCATATCTGAACACTCTGTTGCAAGACACATTCATCTTGCAGCTAACTACAAGACTGCAGATGCATTAAAATTTGCATATATTTCTATGCTGTTTACATCATTGGCCATTATAGAGTCTCTCATATGGGTTTCACATGGTACATGAATGTAGGAGACACTTTTGTGCGTCAAGCTTATGGAACCACACATACATTGCAGGGCCATATCTCAACACTCTGGTAGAAGAAATGTTCATCTAGCACCTAACTACAAGAGTGGAAATACATTGTAATGTAAAGTCTTTTCTAGGCTCTTTTTATCATTGGCCACTATGGACTCTCATATTGATTTCACATGGTCCATGATTGTAGGAGACCCTTTCGTGCAACAAGCTTAAGTGACCCCACATTGCAGGGCCATATCTATAACTACAAGAGTGGAGAGGTATGATAATGTGTAGTCTTTTCTCGGCTGTTTTTATCATTGGCCACTAAGGACTCTCATAATGATTTCACACGGTCCATGATTATAGGAGACCCATTCGTGCAACTAGCTTAAGTTGACCACACATACATTGCAGGGCCGTATCTGAACACTCTTTTGCAAGACACATTCATCTTGCAGCTAACTACAACTGCAGATGCATTAAAATTTGCATATATTTCTATGCTGTTTACATCATCGGCCATTATAGAGTCTCTCATATGCATTTCACATGGTACTTGAATGTAGGAGACACTTTTGTGCGTCAAGCTTATGGAACCACACATACATTGCAAGGCCCTATCTCAACACTCTGGTAGAAGAAATGTTCATCTAGCACCTAACTACAAGAGTGGAAATACATTGTAATGTAAAGTCTTTTCTAGGCTTTTTTTATCATTGGCCACTATGGACTCTCATATTGATTTCACATGGTCCATGATTGTAGGATACCCTTTCGTGCAACAAGCTTAAGTGACCCCACATTGCAGGGCCATATCTATAACTACAAGAGTGGAGAGGCATGATAATGTGCAGTCTTTTCTCGGCTGTTTTTATCATTGGCCACTAAGGACTCTCATAATGATTTCACACGGTCCATGATTATAGGAGACCCATTCGTGCAACTACCTTAAGTTGACCACACATACATTGCAGGGCCGTATCTGAACACTCTTTTGCAAGACACATTCATCTTGCAGCTAACTACAACTGCAGATGCATTAAAATTTGCATATATTTCTATGCTGTTTACATCATCGGCCATTATAGAGTCTCTCATATGCATTTCACATGGTACTTGAATGTAGGAGACACTTTTGTGCGTCAAGCTTATGGAACCACACATACATTGCAAGGCCCTATCTCAACACTCTGGTAGAAGAAATGTTCATCTAGCACCTAACTACAAGAGTGGAAATACATTGTAATGTAAAGTCTTTTCTAGGCTTTTTTTATCATTGGCCACTATGGACTCTCATATTGATTTCACATGGTCCATGATTGTAGGAGACCCTTTCGTGCAACAAGCTTAAGTGACCCCACATTGCAGGGCCATATCTATAACTACAAGAGTGGAGAGGCATGATAATGTGCAGTCTTTTCTCGGCTGTTTTTATCATTGGCCACTAAGGACTCTCATAATGATTTCACACGGTCCATGATTATAGGAGACCCATTCGTGCAACTAGCTTAAGTTGAGCACACATACGTTGCAGGGCTGTATCACAACACTCTGTTGCAAGACACATTCATCTTGCAGCTAACTACAACTGCAGATGCATTAAAATTTGAATGTATTTCTATGCTGTTTACATCATCGGCCATTATAGAGTCTCTCCTATGCATTTCACATGGTACTTGAATGTAGGAGACCCTTTTGTGCGTCAAGCTTATGGAACCACACATACATTGCAAGGCCCTATCTCAACACTCTGGTAGAAGAAATGTTCATCTAGCACCCCACTGCAAGAGTGGAAATACATTGTAATGTGCAGTCTTTTCTAGGCTGTTTTTATCATTGGGCACTGTGGAGTCTCGTATTGATTTGATACTTTCCATTATTGTAGGAGACCCGTTCATGCAACAAGCTTATGGAAAACGCCGTGCATTGCAGGGCGGCATCTTAACACTCAGGGGTAAGTAACTTTCATCTAGCACCTAACTACAGGAGTGGAGAGGCATGATAATGTGCAGTCTTTTCTCGGCTGTTTTTATCATTGGCCACTAAGGACACTCATATTGATTTCACACGGTCCATGATTATAGGAGACCCAGTCGTGCAACAAGCTTAAGTGACCAAACATACATTGCAGGGCCATATCTGAACACTCTGTTGCAAGACACATTCATCTTGCAGCTAACTACAAGACTGAAGATGCATTAAAATTTGCATATATTTCTATGCTGTTTACATCATTGGCCATTATAGAGTCTCTCATATGGGTTTCACATGGTACATGAATGTAGGAGACACTTTTGTGCGTCAAGCTTATGGAACCACACATACATTGCAGGGCCCTATCTCAACACTCTGGTAGAAGAAATGTTCATCTAGCACCTAACTACAAGAGTGGAAATACATTGTAATGTAAAGTCTTTTCTAGGCTCTTTTTATCATTGGCCACTATGGACTCTCATATTGATTTCACATGGTCCATGATTGTAGGAGACCCTTTCGTGCAACAAGCTTAAGTGACCCCACATTGCAGGGCCATATCTATAACTACAAGAGTGGAGAGGTATGATAATGTGTAGTCTTTTCTCGGCTGTTTTTATCATTGGCCACTAAGGACTCTCATAATGATTTCACACGGTCCATGATTATAGGAGACCCAGTCGTGCAACTAGCTTAAGTTGACCACACATACATTGCAGGGCCGTATCTGAACACTCTTTTGCAAGACACATTCATCTTGCAGCTAACTACAACTGCAGATGCATTAAAATTTGCATATATTTCTATGCTGTTTACATCATCGGCCATTATAGAGTCTCTCATATGCATTTCACATGGTACTTGAATGTAGGAGACACTTTTGTGCGTCAAGCTTATGGAACCACACATACATTGCAAGGCCCTATCTCAACACTCTGGTAGAAGAAATGTTCATCTAGCACCTAACTACAAGAGTGGAAATACATTGTAATGTAAAGTCTTTTCTAGGCTTTTTTTATCATTGGCCACTATGGACTCTCATATTGATTTCACATGGTCCATGATTGTAGGATACCCTTTCGTGCAACAAGCTTAAGTGACCCCACATTGCAGGGCCATATCTATAACTACAAGAGTGGAGAGGCATGATAATGTGCAGTCTTTTCTCGGCTGTTTTTATCATTGGCCACTAAGGACTCTCATAATGATTTCACACGGTCCATGATTATAGGAGACCCATTCGTGCAACTACCTTAAGTTGACCACACATACATTGCAGGGCCGTATCTGAACACTCTTTTGCAAGACACATTCATCTTGCAGCTAACTACAACTGCAGATGCATTAAAATTTGCATATATTTCTATGCTGTTTACATCATCGGCCATTATAGAGTCTCTCATATGCATTTCACATGGTACTTGAATGTAGGAGACACTTTTGTGCGTCAAGCTTATGGAACCACACATACATTGCAAGGCCCTATCTCAACACTCTGGTAGAAGAAATGTTCATCTAGCACCTAACTACAAGAGTGGAAATACATTGTAATGTAAAGTCTTTTCTAGGCTTTTTTTATCATTGGCCACTATGGACTCTCATATTGATTTCACATGGTCCATGATTGTAGGATACCCTTTCGTGCAACAAGCTTAAGTGACCCCACATTGCAGGGCCATATCTATAACTACAAGAGTGGAGAGGCATGATAATGTGCAGTCTTTTCTCGGCTGTTTTTATCATTGGCCACTAAGGACTCTCATAATGATTTCACACTGTCCATGATTATAGGAGACCCATTCGTGCAACTACCTTAAGTTGACCACACATACATTGCAGGGCCGTATCTGAACACTCTTTTGCAAGACACATTCATCTTGCAGCTAACTACAACTGCAGATGCATTAAAATTTGCATATATTTCTATGCTGTTTACATCATCGGCCATTATAGAGTCTCTCATATGCATTTCACATGGTACTTGAATGTAGGAGACACTTTTGTGCGTCAAGCTTATGGAACCACACATACATTGCAAGGCCCTATCTCAACACTCTGGTAGAAGAAATGTTCATCTAGCACCTAACTACAAGAGTGGAAATACATTGTAATGTAAAGTCTTTTCTAGGCTTTTTTTATCATTGGCCACTATGGACTCTCATATTGATTTCACATGGTCCATGATTGTAGGAGACCCTTTCGTGCAACAAGCTTAAGTGACCCCACATTGCAGGGCCATATCTATAACTACAAGAGTGGAGAGGCATGATAATGTGCAGTCTTTTCTCGGCTGTTTTTATCATTGGCCACTAAGGACTCTCATAATGATTTCACACGGTCCATGATTATAGGAGACCCATTCGTGCAACTAGCTTAAGTTGACCACACATACGTTGCAGGGCTGTATCACAACACTCTGTTGCAAGACACATTCATCTTGCAGCTAACTACAACTGCAGATGCATTAAAATTTGAATGTATTTCTATGCTGTTTACATCATCGGCCATTATAGAGTCTCTCCTATGCATTTCACATGGTACTTGAATGTAGGAGACCCTTTTGTGCGTCAAGCTTATGGAACCACACATACATTGCAAGGCCCTATCTCAACACTCTGGTAGAAGAAATGTTCATCTAGCACCCCACTGCAAGAGTGGAAATACATTGTAATGTGCAGTCTTTTCTAGGCTGTTTTTATCATTGGGCACTGTGGAGTCTCGTATTGATTTGATACTTTCCATTATTGTAGGAGACCCGTTTATGCAACAAGCTTATGGAAAACGCCGTGCATTGCAGGGCGGCATCTTAACACTCAGGGGTAAGTAACTTTCATCTAGCACCTAACTACAGGAGTGGAGAGGCATGATAATGTGCAGTCTTTTCTCGGCTGTTTTTATCATTGGCCACTAAGGACACTCATATTGATTTCACACGGTCCATGATTATAGGAGACCCAGTCGTGCAACAAGCTTAAGTGACCAAACATACATTGCAGGGCCATATCTGAACACTCTGTTGCAAGACACATTCATCTTGCAGCTAACTACAAGACTGCAGATGCATTAAAATTTGCATATATTTCTATGCTGTTTACATCATTGGCCATTATAGAGTCTCTCATATGGGTTTCACATGGTACATGAATGTAGGAGACACTTTTGTGCGTCAAGCTTATGGAACCACACATACATTGCAGGGCCATATCTCAACACTCTGGTAGAAGAAATGTTCATCTAGCACCTAACTACAAGAGTGGAAATACATTGTAATGTAAAGTCTTTTCTAGGCTCTTTTTATCATTGGCCACTATGGACTCTCATATTGATTTCACATGGTCCATGATTGTAGGAGACCCTTTCGTGCAACAAGCTTAAGTGACCCCACATTGCAGGGCCATATCTATAACTACAAGAGTGGAGAGGTATGATAATGTGTAGTCTTTTCTCGGCTGTTTTTATCATTGGCCACTAAGGACTCTCATAATGATTTCACACGGTCCATGATTATAGGAGACCCATTCGTGCAACTAGCTTAAGTTGACCACACATACATTGCAGGGCCGTATCTGAACACTCTTTTGCAAGACACATTCATCTTGCAGCTAACTACAACTGCAGATGCATTAAAATTTGCATATATTTCTATGCTGTTTACATCATCGGCCATTATAGAGTCTCTCATATGCATTTCACATGGTACTTGAATGTAGGAGACACTTTTGTGCGTCAAGCTTATGGAACCACACATACATTGCAAGGCCCTATCTCAACACTCTGGTAGAAGAAATGTTCATCTAGCACCTAACTACAAGAGTGGAAATACATTGTAATGTAAAGTCTTTTCTAGGCTTTTTTTATCATTGGCCACTATGGACTCTCATATTGATTTCACATGGTCCATGATTGTAGGATACCCTTTCGTGCAACAAGCTTAAGTGACCCCACATTGCAGGGCCATATCTATAACTACAAGAGTGGAGAGGCATGATAATGTGCAGTCTTTTCTCGGCTGTTTTTATCATTGGCCACTAAGGACTCTCATAATGATTTCACACTGTCCATGATTATAGGAGACCCATTCGTGCAACTACCTTAAGTTGACCACACATACATTGCAGGGCCGTATCTGAACACTCTTTTGCAAGACACATTCATCTTGCAGCTAACTACAACTGCAGATGCATTAAAATTTGCATATATTTCTATGCTGTTTACATCATCGGCCATTATAGAGTCTCTCATATGCATTTCACATGGTACTTGAATGTAGGAGACACTTTTGTGCGTCAAGCTTATGGAACCACACATACATTGCAAGGCCCTATCTCAACACTCTGGTAGAAGAAATGTTCATCTAGCACCTAACTACAAGAGTGGAAATACATTGTAATGTAAAGTCTTTTCTAGGCTTTTTTTATCATTGGCCACTATGGACTCTCATATTGATTTCACATGGTCCATGATTGTAGGAGACCCTTTCGTGCAACAAGCTTAAGTGACCCCACATTGCAGGGCCATATCTATAACTACAAGAGTGGAGAGGCATGATAATGTGCAGTCTTTTCTCGGCTGTTTTTATCATTGGCCACTAAGGACTCTCATAATGATTTCACACGGTCCATGATTATAGGAGACCCATTCGTGCAACTAGCTTAAGTTGAGCACACATACGTTGCAGGGCTGTATCACAACACTCTGTTGCAAGACACATTCATCTTGCAGCTAACTACAACTGCAGATGCATTAAAATTTGAATGTATTTCTATGCTGTTTACATCATCGGCCATTATAGAGTCTCTCCTATGCATTTCACATGGTACTTGAATGTAGGAGACCCTTTTGTGCGTCAAGCTTATGGAACCACACATACATTGCAAGGCCCTATCTCAACACTCTGGTAGAAGAAATGTTCATCTAGCACCCCACTGCAAGAGTGGAAATACATTGTAATGTGCAGTCTTTTCTAGGCTGTTTTTATCATTGGGCACTGTGGAGTCTCGTATTGATTTGATACTTTCCATTATTGTAGGAGACCCGTTCATGCAACAAGCTTATGGAAAACGCCGTGCATTGCAGGGCGGCATCTTAACACTCAGGGGTAAGTAACTTTCATCTAGCACCTAACTACAGGAGTGGAGAGGCATGATAATGTGCAGTCTTTTCTCGGCTGTTTTTATCATTGGCCACTAAGGACACTCATATTGATTTCACACGGTCCATGATTATAGGAGACCCAGTCGTGCAACAAGCTTAAGTGACCAAACATACATTGCAGGGCCATATCTGAACACTCTGTTGCAAGACACATTCATCTTGCAGCTAACTACAAGACTGCAGATGCATTAAAATTTGCATATATTTCTATGCTGTTTACATCATTGGCCATTATAGAGTCTCTCATATGGGTTTCACATGGTACATGAATGTAGGAGACACTTTTGTGCGTCAAGCTTATGGAACCACACATACATTGCAGGGCCATATCTCAACACTCTGGTAGAAGAAATGTTCATCTAGCACCTAACTACAAGAGTGGAAATACATTGTAATGTAAAGTCTTTTCTAGGCTCTTTTTATCATTGGCCACTATGGACTCTCATATTGATTTCACATGGTCCATGATTGTAGGAGACCCTTTCGTGCAACAAGCTTAAGTGACCCCACATTGCAGGGCCATATCTATAACTACAAGAGTGGAGAGGTATGATAATGTGTAGTCTTTTCTCGGCTGTTTTTATCATTGGCCACTAAGGACTCTCATAATGATTTCACACGGTCCATGATTATAGGAGACCCATTCGTGCAACTAGCTTAAGTTGACCACACATACATTGCAGGGCCGTATCTGAACACTCTTTTGCAAGACACATTCATCTTGCAGCTAACTACAACTGCAGATGCATTAAAATTTGCATATATTTCTATGCTGTTTACATCATCGGCCATTATAGAGTCTCTCATATGCATTTCACATGGTACTTGAATGTAGGAGACACTTTTGTGCGTCAAGCTTATGGAACCACACATACATTGCAAGGCCCTATCTCAACACTCTGGTAGAAGAAATGTTCATCTAGCACCTAACTACAAGAGTGGAAATACATTGTAATGTGCAGTCTTTTCTAGGCTGTTTTTATCATTGGCCACTATGGACTCTCATATTGATTTCACATGGTCCATGATTGTAGGAGACCCTTTCGTGCAACAAGCTTAAGTGACCCCACATTGCAGGGCCATATCTATAACTACAAGAGTGGAGAGGCATGATAATGTGCAGTCTTTTCTCGGCTGTTTTTATCATTGGCCACTAAGGACTCTCATAATGATTTCACACGGTCCATGATTATAGGAGACCCATTCGTGCAACTAGCTTAAGTTGAGCACACATACGTTGCAGGGCTGTATCACAACACTCTGTTGCAAGACACATTCATCTTGCAGCTAACTACAACTGCAGATGCATTAAAATTTGAATGTATTTCTATGCTGTTTACATCATCGGCCATTATAGAGTCTCTCCTATGCATTTCACATGGTACTTGAATGTAGGAGACCCTTTTGTGCGTCAAGCTTATGGAACCACACATACATTGCAAGGCCCTATCTCAACACTCTGGTAGAAGAAATGTTCATCTAGCACCCCACTGCAAGAGTGGAAATACATTGTAATGTGCAGTCTTTTCTAGGCTGTTTTTATCATTGGGCACTGTGGAGTCTCGTATTGATTTGATACTTTCCATTATTGTAGGAGACCCGTTCATGCAACAAGCTTATGGAAAACGCCGTGCATTGCAGGGCGGCATCTTAACACTCAGGGGTAAGTAACTTTCATCTAGCACCTAACTACAGGAGTGGAGAGGCATGATAATGTGCAGTCTTTTCTCGGCTGTTTTTATCATTGGCCACTAAGGACACTCATATTGATTTCACACGGTCCATGATTATAGGAGACCCAGTCGTGCAACAAGCTTAAGTGACCAAACATACATTGCAGGGCCATATCTGAACACTCTGTTGCAAGACACATTCATCTTGCAGCTAACTACAAGACTGCAGATGCATTAAAATTTGCATATATTTCTATGCTGTTTTCACCATTGGCCATTATTGAGTCTCTCATATGGATTTCACACGTTCCATGATTGTAGTCGACCCTTTTATGTGTTAAGCTTATGGAACCACACATATATTGCAGGGCCATATCTCAACACTCTGGTGCAATATACTTTCATCTAGCTCCTAATTCCAAGAGTGGAGAGGCATGATAATGTGCAGTCTTTTCTAGGCTGTTTTTAAAATTGGCCACTATGGACTCTCATATGGATTTCACACGTTCTATGATTGTAGACGACCCTTATGTGTGTCAAGCTTATGGAACCGCAAATATATTGCAGGGCCATATATCAACACTCTGGTGCAATAAACTTTCATCTAGCTCCTAACTACAAGAGTGGAGAGGCATGATAATGTGCAGTCTTTTCTCGGCTGTTTTTATCATTGGCCACTAAGGACTCTCATAATGATTTCACACGGTCCATGATTATAGGAGACCCATTCGTGCAACTAGCGTAAGTGACCACACAGACATTGCTGGGCCGTATCTGAACCCTCTTTTGCAAGACACATTCATCTTGCAGCTAACTACAAGACTGCAGATGCATTAAAATTTGCATATATTTCTATGCTGTTTACATCATCGGCCATTATAGAGTCTCTCATATGCATTTCACATGGTACTTGAATGTAGGAGACACTTTTGTGCGTCAAGCTTATGGAACCACACATACATTGCAAGGCCCTATCTCAACACTCTGGTAGAAGAAATGTTCATCTAGCACCTAACTACAAGAGTGGAAATACATTGTAATGTGCAGTCTTTTCTAGGCTGTTTTTATCATTGGCCACTATGGACTCTCATATTGATTTCACATGGTCCATGATTGTAGGAGACCCTTTCGTGCAACAAGCTTAAGTGACCCCACATTGCAGGGCCATATCTATAACTACAAGAGTGGAGAGGCATGATAATGTGCAGTCTTTTCTCGGCTGTTTTTATCATTGGCCACTAAGGACTCTCATAATGATTTCACACGGTCCATGATTATAGGAGACCCATTCGTGCAACTAGCTTAAGTTGAGCACACATACGTTGCAGGGCTGTATCACAACACTCTGTTGCAAGACACATTCATCTTGCAGCTAACTACAACTGCAGATGCATTAAAATTTGAATGTATTTCTATGCTGTTTACATCATCGGCCATTATAGAGTCTCTCCTATGCATTTCACATGGTACTTGAATGTAGGAGACCCTTTTGTGCGTCAAGCTTATGGAACCACACATACATTGCAAGGCCCTATCTCAACACTCTGGTAGAAGAAATGTTCATCTAGCACCCCACTGCAAGAGTGGAAATACATTGTAATGTGCAGTCTTTTCTAGGCTGTTTTTATCATTGGGCACTGTGGAGTCTCGTATTGATTTGATACTTTCCATTATTGTAGGAGACCCGTTCATGCAACAAGCTTATGGAAAACGCCGTGCATTGCAGGGCGGCATCTTAACACTCAGGGGTAAGTAACTTTCATCTAGCACCTAACTACAGGAGTGGAGAGGCATGATAATGTGCAGTCTTTTCTCGGCTGTTTTTATCATTGGCCACTAAGGACACTCATATTGATTTCACACGGTCCATGATTATAGGAGACCCAGTCGTGCAACAAGCTTAAGTGACCAAACATACATTGCAGGGCCATATCTGAACACTCTGTTGCAAGACACATTCATCTTGCAGCTAACTACAAGACTGCAGATGCATTAAAATTTGCATATATTTCTATGCTGTTTTCACCATTGGCCATTATTGAGTCTCTCATATGGATTTCACACGTTCCATGATTGTAGTCGACCCTTTTATGTGTTAAGCTTATGGAACCACACATATATTGCAGGGCCATATCTCAACACTCTGGTGCAATATACTTTCATCTAGCTCCTAATTCCAAGAGTGGAGAGGCATGATAATGTGCAGTCTTTTCTAGGCTGTTTTTAAAATTGGCCACTATGGACTCTCATATGGATTTCACACGTTCTATGATTGTAGACGACCCTTATGTGTGTCAAGCTTATGGAACCCCACATATATTGCAGGGCCATATATCAACACTCTGGTGCAATAAACTTTCATCTAGCTCCTAACTACAAGAGTGGAGAGGCATGATAATGTGCAGTCTTTCCTCGGCTGTTTTTATCATTGGCCACTAAGGACTCTCATAATGATTTCACACGGTCCATGATTATAGGAGACCCATTCGTGCAACTAGCGTAAGTGACCACACAGACATTGCTGGGCCGTATCTGAACCCTCTTTTGCAAGACACATTCATCTTGCAGCTAACTACAAGACTGCAGATGCATTAAAATTTGCATATATTTCTATGCTGTTTACATCATTGGCCATTATAGAGTCTCTCATATGGGTTTCACATGGTACATGAATGTAGGAGACACTTTTGTGCGTCAAGCTTATGGAACCACACATACATTGCAGGGCCATATCTCAACACTCTGGTAGAAGAAATGTTCATCTAGCACCTAACTACAAGAGTGGAAATACATTGTAATGTAAAGTCTTTTCTAGGCTCTTTTTATCATTGGCCACTATGGACTCTCATATTGATTTCACATGGTCCATGATTGTAGGAGACCCTTTCGTGCAACAAGCTTAAGTGACCCCACATTGCAGGGCCATATCTATAACTACAAGAGTGGAGAGGTATGATAATGTGTATTCTTTTCTCGGCTGATTTTATCATTGGCCACTAAGGACTCTCATAATGATTTCACACGGTCCATGATTATAGGAGACCCATTCGTGCAACTAGCTTAAGTTGACCACACATACATTGCAGGGCCGTATCTGAACACTCTTTTGCAAGACACATTCATCTTGCAGCTAACTACAACTGCAGATGCATTAAAATTTGCATATATTTCTATGCTGTTTACATCATCGGCCATTATAGAGTCTCTCATATGCATTTCACATGGTACTTGAATGTAGGAGACACTTTTGTGCGTCAAGCTTATGGAACCACACATACATTGCAAGGCCCTATCTCAACACTCTGGTAGAAGAAATGTTCATCTAGCACCTAACTACAAGAGTGGAAATACATTGTAATGTAAAGTCTTTTCTAGGCTTTTTTTATCATTGGCCACTATGGACTCTCATATTGATTTCACATGGTCCATGATTGTAGGATACCCTTTCGTGCAACAAGCTTAAGTGACCCCACATTGCAGGGCCATATCTATAACTACAAGAGTGGAGAGGCATGATAATGTGCAGTCTTTTCTCGGCTGTTTTTATCATTGGCCACTAAGGACTCTCATAATGATTTCACACGGTCCATGATTATAGGAGACCCATTCGTGCAACTCGCTTAAGTTGAGCACACATACGTTGCAGGGCTGTATCACAACACTCTGTTGCAAGACACATTCATCTTGCAGCTAACTACAACTGCAGATGCATTAAAATTTGAATGTATTTCTATGCTGTTTACATCATCGGCCATTATAGAGTCTCTCCTATGCATTTCACATGGTACTTGAATGTAGGAGACCCTTTTGTGCGTCAAGCTTATGGAACCACACATACATTGCAAGGCCCTATCTCAACACTCTGGTAGAAGAAATGTTCATCTAGCCCCCCACTGCAAGAGTGGAAATACATTGTAATGTGCAGTCTTTTCTAGGCTGTTTTTATCATTGGGCACTGTGGAGTCTCGTATTGATTTGATACTTTCCATTATTGTAGGAGACCCGTTCATGCAACAAGCTTATGGAAAACGCCGTGCATTGCAGGGCGGCATCTTAACACTCAGGGGTAAGTAACTTTCATCTAGCACCTAACTACAGGAGTGGAGAGGCATGATAATGTGCAGTCTTTTCTCGGCTGTTTTTATCATTGGCCACTAAGGACACTCATATTGATTTCACACGGTCCATGATTATAGGAGACCCAGTCGTGCAACAAGCTTAAGTGACCAAACATACATTGCAGGGCCATATCTGAACACTCTGTTGCAAGACACATTCACCTTGCAGCTAACTACAAGACTGCAGATGCATTAAAATTTGCATATATTTCTATGCTGTTTTCACCATTGGCCATTATTGAGTCTCTCATATGGATTTCACACGTTCCATGATTGTAGTCGACCCTTTTGTGTTTTAAGCTTATGGAACCACACATATATTGCAGGGCCATATCTCAACACTCTGGTGCAATATACTTTCATCTAGCTCCTAATTCCAAGAGTGGAGAGGCATGATAATGTGCAGTCTTTTCTAGGCTGTTTTTAAAATTGGCCACTATGGACTCTCATATGGATTTCACACGTTCTATGATTGTAGACGACCCTTATGTGTGTCAAGCTTATGGAACCCCACATATATTGCAGGGCCATATATCAACACTCTGGTGCAATAAACTTTCATCTAGCTCCTAACTACAAGAGTGGAGAGGCATGATAATGTGCAGTCTTTTCTCGGCTGTTTTTATCATTGGCCACTAAGGACTCTCATAGTGATTTCACACGGTCCATGATTATAGGAGACCCATTCGTGCAACTAGCGTAAGTGACCACACAGACATTGCTGGGCCGTATCTGAACCCTCTTTTGCAAGACACATTCATCTTGCAGCTAACTACAAGACTGCAGATGCATTAAAATTTGCATATATTTCTATGCTGTTTACATCATTGGCCATTATAGAGTCTCTCATATGGGTTTCACATGGTACATGAATGTAGGAGACACTTTTGTGCGTCAAGCTTATGGAACCACACATACATTGCAGGGCCATATCTCAACACTCTGGTAGAAGAAATGTTCATCTAGCACCTAACTACAAGAGTGGAAATACATTGTAATGTAAAGTCTTTTCTAGGCTCTTTTTATCATTGGCCACTATGGACTCTCATATTGATTTCACATGGTCCATGATTGTAGGAGACCCTTTCGTGCAACAAGCTTAAGTGACCCCACATTGCAGGGCCATATCTATAACTACAAGAGTGGAGAGGTATGATAATGTGTAGTCTTTTCTCGGCTGTTTTTATCATTGGCCACTAAGGACTCTCATAATGATTTCACACGGTCCATGATTATAGGAGACCCATTCGTGCAACTAGCTTAAGTTGACCACACATACATTGCAGGGCCGTATCTGAACACTCTTTTGCAAGACACATTCACCTTGCAGCTAACTACAACTGCAGATGCATTAAAATTTGCATATATTTCTATGCTGTTTACATCATCGGCCATTATAGAGTCTCTCATATGCATTTCACATGGTACTTGAATGTAGGAGACACTTTTGTGCGTCAAGCTTATGGAACCACACATACATTGCAAGGCCCTATCTCAACACTCTGGTAGAAGAAATGTTCATCTAGCACCTAACTACAAGAGTGGAAATACATTGTAATGTAAAGTCTTTTCTAGGCTTTTTTTATCATTGGCCACTATGGACTCTCATATTGATTTCACATGGTCCATGATTGTAGGATACCCTTTCGTGCAACAAGCTTAAGTGACCCCACATTGCAGGGCCATATCTATAACTACAAGAGTGGAGAGGCATGATAATGTGCAGTCTTTTCTCGGCTGTTTTTATCATTGGCCACTAAGGACTCTCATAATGATTTCACACGGTCCATGATTATAGGAGACCCATTCGTGCAACTAGCTTAAGTTGACCACACATACATTGCAGGGCCGTATCTGAACACTCTTTTGCAAGACACATTCATCTTGCAGCTAACTACAACTGCAGATGCATTAAAATTTGCATATATTTCTATGCTGTTTACATCATCGGCCATTATAGAGTCTCTCATATGCATTTCACATGGTACTTGAATGTAGGAGACACTTTTGTGCGTCAAGCTTATGGAACCACACATACATTGCAAGGCCCTATCTCAACACTCTGGTAGAAGAAATGTTCATCTAGCACCTAACTACAAGAGTGGAAATACATTGTAATGTAAAGTCTTTTCTAGGCTTTTTTTATCATTGGCCACTATGGACTCTCATATTGATTTCACATGGTCCATGATTGTAGGATACCCTTTCGTGCAACAAGCTTAAGTGACCCCACATTGCAGGGCCATATCTATAACTACAAGAGTGGAGAGGCATGATAATGTGCAGTCTTTTCTCGGCTGTTTTTATCATTGGCCACTAAGGACTCTCATAATGATTTCACACGGTCCATGATTATAGGAGACCCATTCGTGCAACTAGCTTAAGTTGACCACACATACGTTGCAGGGCTGTATCACAACACTCTGTTGCAAGACACATTCATCTTGCAGCTAACTACAACTGCAGATGCATTAAAATTCGAATGTATTTCTATGCTGTTTACATCATCGGCCATTATAGAGTCTCTCCTATGCATTTCACATGGTACTTGAATGTAGGAGACCCTTTTGTGCGTCAAGCTTATGGAACCACACATACATTGCAAGGCCCTATCTCAACACTCTGGTAGAAGAAATGTTCATCTAGCACCCCACTGCAAGAGTGGAAATACATTGTAATGTGCAGTCTTTTCTAGGCTGTTTTTATCATTGGGCACTGTGGAGTCTCGTATTGATTTGATACTTTCCATTATTGTAGGAGACCCGTTCATGCAACAAGCTTATGGAAAACGCCGTGCATTGCAGGGCGGCATCTTAACACTCAGGGGTAAGTAACTTTCATCTAGCACCTAACTACAGGAGTGGAGAGGCACGATAATGTGCAGTCTTTTCTCGGCTGTTTTTATCATTGGCCACTAAGGACACTCATATTGATTTCACACGGTCCATGATTATAGGAGACCCAGTCGTGCAACAAGCTTAAGTGACCAAACATACATTGCAGGGCCATATCTGAACACTCTGTTGCAAGACACATTCATCTTGCAGCTAACTACAAGACTGCAGATGCATTAAAATTTGCATATATTTCTATGCTGTTTTCACCATTGGCCATTATTGAGTCTCTCATATGGATTTCACACGTTCCATGATTGTAGTCGACCCTTTTGTGTGTTAAGCTTATGGAACCACACATATATTGCAGGGCCATATCTCAACACTCTGGTGCAATATACTTTCATCTAGCTCCTAATTCCAAGAGTGGAGAGGCATGATAATGTGCAGTCTTTTCTAGGCTGTTTTTAAAATTGGCCACTATGGACTCTCATATGGATTTCACACGTTCTATGATTGTAGACGACCCTTATGTGTGTCAAGCTTATGGAACCCCACATATATTGCAGGGCAAATATATCAACACTCTGGTGCAATAAACTTTCATCTAGCTCCTAACTACAAGAGTGGAGAGGCATGATAATGTGCAGTCTTTTCTCGGCTGTTTTTATCATTGGCCACTAAGGACTCTCATAATGATTTCACACGGTCCATGATTATAGGAGACCCATTCGTGCAACTAGCTTAAGTTGAGCACACATACGTTGCAGGGCTGTATCACAACACTCTGTTGCAAGACACATTCATCTTGCAGCTAACTACAACTGCAGATGCATTAAAATTTGAATGTATTTCTATGCTGTTTACATCATCGGCCATTATAGAGTCTCTCCTATGCATTTCACATGGTACTTGAATGTAGGAGACCCTTTTGTGCGTCAAGCTTATGGAACCACACATACATTGCAAGGCCCTATCTCAACACTCTGGTAGAAGAAATGTTCATCTAGCACCCCACTGCAAGAGTGGAAATACATTGTAATGTGCAGTCTTTTCTAGGCTGTTTTTATCATTGGGCACTGTGGAGTCTCGTATTGATTTGATACTTTCCATTATTGTAGGAGACCCGTTCATGCAACAAGCTTATGGAAAACGCCGTGCATTGCAGGGCGGCATCTTAACACTCAGGGGTAAGTAACTTTCATCTAGCACCTAACTACAGGAGTGGAGAGGCATGATAATGTGCAGTCTTTTCTCGGCTGTTTTTATCATTGGCCACTAAGGACACTCATATTGATTTCACACGGTCCATGATTATAGGAGACCCAGTCGTGCAACAAGTTTAAGTGACCAAACATACATTGCAGGGCCATATCTGAACACTCTGTTGCAAGACACATTCACCTTGCAGCTAACTACAAGACTGCAGATGCATTAAAATTTGCATATATTTCTATGCTGTTTTCACCATTGGCCATTATTGAGTCTCTCATATGGATTTCACACGTTCCATGATTGTAGTCGACCCTTTTGTGTGTTAAGCTTATGGAACCACACATATATTGCAGGGCCATATCTCAACACTCTGGTGCAATATACTTTCATCTAGCTCCTAATTCCAAGAGTGGAGAGGCATGATAATGTGCAGTCTTTTCTAGGCTGTTTTTAAAATTGGCCACTATGGACTCTCATATGGATTTCACACGTTCTATGATTGTAGACGACCCTTATGTGTGTCAAGCTTATGGAACCCCACATATATTGCAGGGCCATATATCAACACTCTGGTGCAATAAACTTTCATCTAGCTCCTAACTACAAGAGTGGAGAGGCATGATAATGTGCAGTCTTTTCTCGGCTGTTTTTATCATTGGCCACTAAGGACTCTCATAATGATTTCACACGGTCCATGATTATAGGAGACCCATTCGTGCAACTAGCGTAAGTGACCACACAGACATTGCTGGGCCGTATCTGAACCCTCTTTTGCAAGACACATTCATCTTGCAGCTAACTACAAGACTGCAGATGCATTAAAATTTGCATATATTTCTATGCTGTTTACATCATAGGCCATTATAGAGTCTCTCATATGGGTTTCACATGGTACATGAATGTAGGAGACACTTTTGTGCGTCAAGCTTATGGAACCACACATACATTGCAGGGCCATATCTCAACACTCTGGTAGAAGAAATGTTCATCTAGCACCTAACTACAAGAGTGGAAATACATTGTAATGTAAAGTCTTTTCTAGGCTCTTTTTATCATTGGCCACTATGGACTCTCATATTGATTTCACATGGTCCATGATTGTAGGAGACCCTTTCGTGCAACAAGCTTAAGTGACCCCACATTGCAGGGCCATATCTATAACTACAAGAGTGGAGAGGTATGATAATGTGTATTCTTTTCTCGGCTGTTTTTATCATTGGCCACTAAGGACTCTCATAATGATTTCACACGGTCCATGATTATAGGAGACCCATTCGTGCAACTAGCTTAAGTTGACCACACATACATTGCAGGGCCGTATCTGAACACTCTTTTGCAAGACACATTCACCTTGCAGCTAACTACAACTGCAGATGCATTAAAATTTGCATATATTTCTATGCTGTTTACATCATCGGCCATTATAGAGTCTCTCATATGCATTTCACATGGTACTTGAATGTAGGAGACACTTTTGTGCGTCAAGCTTATGGAACCACACATACATTGCAAGGCCCTATCTCAATACTCTGGTAGAAGAAATGTTCATCTAGCACCTAACTACAAGAGTGGAAATACATTGTAATGTAAAGTCTTTTCTAGGCTTTTTTTATCATTGGCCACTATGGACTCTCATATTGATTTCACATGGTCCATGATTGTAGGATACCCTTTCGTGCAACAAGCTTAAGTGACCCCACATTGCAGGGCCATATCTATAACTACAAGAGTGGAGAGGCATGATAATGTGCAGTCTTTTCTCGGCTGTTTTTATCATTGGCCACTAAGGACACTCATATTGATTTCACACGGTCCATGATTATAGGAGACCCAGTCGTGCAACAAGCTTAAGTGACCAAACATACATTGCAGGGCCATATCTGAACTCTCTGTTGCAAGACACATTCATCTTGCAGCTAACTACAAGACTGCAGATGCATTAAAATTTGCTTATATTTCTATGCTGTTTTCACCATTGGCCATTATTGAGTCTCTCATATGGATTTCACACGTTCCATGATTGTAGTCGACCCTTTTGTGTGTTAAGCTTATGGAACCACACATATATTGCAGGGCCATATCTCAACACTCTGGTGCAATATACTTTCATCTAGCTCCTAATTCCAAGAGTGGAGAGGCATGATAATGTGCAGTCTTTTCTAGGCTGTTTTTAAAATTGGCCACTATGGACTCTCATATGGATTTCACACGTTCTATGATTGTAGACGACCCTTATGTGTGTCAAGCTTATGGAACCCCACATATATTGCAGGGCCATATATCAACACTCTGGTGCAATAAACTTTCATCTAGCTCCTAACTACAAGAGTGGAGAGGCATGATAATGTGCAGTCTTTTCTCGGCTGTTTTTATCATTGGCCACTAAGGACTCTCATAATGATTTCACACGGTCCATGATTATAGGAGACCCATTCGTGCAACTAGCGTAAGTGACCACACAGACATTGCTGGGCCGTATCTGAACCCTCTTTTGCAAGACACATTCATCTTGCAGCTAACTACAAGACTGCAGATGCATTAAAATTTGCATATATTTCTATGCTGTTTACATCATAGGCCATTATAGAGTCTCTCATATGGGTTTCACATGGTACATGAATGTAGGAGACACTTTTGTGCGTCAAGCTTATGGAACCACACATACATTGCAGGGCCATATCTCAACACTCTGGTAGAAGAAATGTTCATCTAGCACCTAACTACAAGAGTGGAAATACATTGTAATGTAAAGTCTTTTCTAGGCTCTTTTTATCATTGGCCACTATGGACTCTCATATTGATTTCACATGGTCCATGATTGTAGGAGACCCTTTCGTGCAACAAGCTTAAGTGACCCCACATTGCAGGGCCATATCTATAACTACAAGAGTGGAGAGGTATGATAATGTGTATTCTTTTCTCGGCTGTTTTTATCATTGGCCACTAAGGACTCTCATAATGATTTCACACGGTCCATGATTATAGGAGACCCATTCGTGCAACTAGCTTAAGTTGACCACACATACATTGCAGGGCCGTATCTGAACACTCTTTTGCAAGACACATTCACCTTGCAGCTAACTACAACTGCAGATGCATTAAAATTTGCATATATTTCTATGCTGTTTACATCATCGGCCATTATAGAGTCTCTCATATGCATTTCACATGGTACTTGAATGTAGGAGACACTTTTGTGCGTCAAGCTTATGGAACCACACATACATTGCAAGGCCCTATCTCAATACTCTGGTAGAAGAAATGTTCATCTAGCACCTAACTACAAGAGTGGAAATACATTGTAATGTAAAGTCTTTTCTAGGCTTTTTTTATCATTGGCCACTATGGACTCTCATATTGATTTCACATGGTCCATGATTGTAGGATACCCTTTCGTGCAACAAGCTTAAGTGACCCCACATTGCAGGGCCATATCTATAACTACAAGAGTGGAGAGGCATGATAATGTGCAGTCTTTTCTCGGCTGTTTTTATCATTGGCCACTAAGGACACTCATATTGATTTCACACGGTCCATGATTATAGGAGACCCAGTCGTGCAACAAGCTTAAGTGACCAAACATACATTGCAGGGCCATATCTGAACTCTCTGTTGCAAGACACATTCATCTTGCAGCTAACTACAAGACTGCAGATGCATTAAAATTTGCTTATATTTCTATGCTGTTTTCACCATTGGCCATTATTGAGTCTCTCATATGGATTTCACACGTTCCATGATTGTAGTCGACCCTTTTGTGTGTTAAGCTTATGGAACCACACATATATTGCAGGGCCATATCTCAACACTCTGGTGCAATATACTTTCATCTAGCTCCTAATTCCAAGAGTGGAGAGGCATGATAATGTGCAGTCTTTTCTAGGCTGTTTTTAAAATTGGCCACTATGGACTCTCATATGGATTTCACACGTTCTATGATTGTAGACGACCCTTATGTGTGTCAAGCTTATGGAACCCCACATATATTGCAGGGCCATATATCAACACTCTGGTGCAATAAACTTTCATCTAGCTCCTAACTACAAGAGTGGAGAGGCATGATAATGTGCAGTCTTTTCTCGGCTGTTTTTATCATTGGCCACTAAGGACTCTCATAATGATTTCACACGGTCCATGATTATAGGAGACCCATTCGTGCAACTAGCGTAAGTGACCACACAGACATTGCTGGGCCGTATCTGAACCCTCTTTTGCAAGACACATTCATCTTGCAGCTAACTACAAGACTGCAGATGCATTAAAATTTGCATATATTTCTATGCTGTTTACATCATTGGCCATTATAGAGTCTCTCATATGGGTTTCACATGGTACATGAATGTAGGAGACACTTTTGTGCGTCAAGCTTATGGAACCACACATACATTGCAGGGCCATATCTCAACACTCTGGTAGAAGAAATGTTCATCTAGCACCTAACTACAAGAGTGGAAATACATTGTAATGTAAAGTCTTTTCTAGGCTCTTTTTATCATTGGCCACTATGGACTCTCATATTGATTTCACATGGTCCATGATTGTAGGATACCCTTTCGTGCAACAAGCTTAAGTGACCCCACATTGCAGGGCCATATCTATAACTACAAGAGTGGAGAGGCATGATAATGTGCAGTCTTTTCTCGGCTGTTTTTATCATTGGCCACTAAGGACACTCATATTGATTTCACACGGTCCATGATTATAGGAGACCCAGTCGTGCAACAAGCTTAAGTGACCAAACATACATTGCAGGGCCATATCTGAACACTCTGTTGCAAGACACATTCATCTTGCAGCTAACTACAAGACTGCAGATGCATTAAAATTTGCATATATTTCTATGCTGTTTTCACCATTGGCCATTATTGAGTCTCTCATATGGATTTCACACGTTCCATGATTGTAGTCGACCCTTTTGTGTGTTAAGCTTATGGAACCACACATATATTGCAGGGCCATATCTCAACACTCTGGTGCAATATACTTTCATCTAGCTCCTAATTCCAAGAGTGGAGAGGCATGATAATGTGCAGTCTTTTCTAGGCTGTTTTTAAAATTGGCCACTATGGACTCTCATATGGATTTCACACGTTCTATGATTGTAGACGACCCTTATGTGTGTCAAGCTTATGGAACCCCACATATATTGCAGGGCCATATATCAACACTCTGGTGCAATAAACTTTCATCTAGCTCCTAACTACAAGAGTGGAGAGGCATGATAATGTGCAGTCTTTTCTCGGCTGTTTTTATCATTGGCCACTAAGGACTCTCATAATGATTTCACACGGTCCATGATTATAGGAGACCCATTCGTGCAACTAGCGTAAGTGACCACACAGACATTGCTGGGCCGTATCTGAACCCTCTTTTGCAAGACACATTCATCTTGCAGCTAACTACAAGACTGCAGATGCATTAAAATTTGCATATATTTCTATGCTGTTTACATCATTGGCCATTATAGAGTCTCTCATATGGGTTTCACATGGTACATGAATGTAGGAGACACTTTTGTGCGTCAAGCTTATGGAACCACACATACATTGCAGGGCCATATCTCAACACTCTGGTAGAAGAAATGTTCATCTAGCACCTAACTACAAGAGTGGAAATACATTGTAATGTAAAGTCTTTTCTAGGCTCTTTTTATCATTGGCCACTATGGACTCTCATATTGATTTCACATGGTCCATGATTGTAGGAGACCCTTTCGTGCAACAAGCTTAAGTGACCCCACATTGCAGGGCCATATCTATAACTACAAGAGTGGAGAGGTATGATAATGTGTATTCTTTTCTCGGCTGTTTTTATCATTGGCCACTAAGGACTCTCATAATGATTTCACACGGTCCATGATTATAGGAGACCCATTCGTGCAACTACCTTAAGTTGACCACACATACATTGCAGGGCCGTATCTGAACACTCTTTTGCAAGACACATTCATCTTGCAGCTAACTACAACTGCAGATGCATTAAAATTTGCATATATTTCTATGCTGTTTACATCATCGGCCATTATAGAGTCTCTCATATGCATTTCACATGGTACTTGAATGTAGGAGACACTTTTGTGCGTCAAGCTTATGGAACCACACATACATTGCAAGGCCCTATCTCAACACTCTGGTAGAAGAAATGTTCATCTAGCACCTAACTACAAGAGTGGAAATACATTGTAATGTAAAGTCTTTTCTAGGCTCTTTTTATCATTGGCCACTATGGACTCTCATATTGATTTCACATGGTCCATGATTGTAGGAGACCCTTTCGTGCAACAAGCTTAAGTGACCCCACATTGCAGGGCCATATCTATAACTACAAGAGTGGAGAGGTATGATAATGTGTATTCTTTTCTCGGCTGTTTTTATCATTGGCCACTAAGGACTCTCATAATGATTTCACACGGTCCATGATTATAGGAGACCCATTCGTGCAACTAGCTTAAGTTGACCACACATACATTGCAGGGCCGTATCTGAACACTCTGTTGCAAGACACATTCATCTTGCAGCTAACTACAACTGCAGATGCATTAAAATTTGAATGTATTTCTATGCTGTTTACATCATCGGCCATTATAGAGTCTCTCCTATGCATTTCACATGGTACTTGAATGTAGGAGACCCTTTTGTGCGTCAAGCTTATGGAACCACACATACATTGCAAGGCCCTATCTCAACACTCTGGTAGAAGAAATGTTCATCTAGCACCCCCCTGCAAGAGTGGAAATACATTGTTATGTGCAGTCTTTTCTAGGCTGTTTTTATCATTGGGCACTGTGGAGTCTCGTATTGATTTGATACTTTCCATTATTGTAGGAGACCCGTTCATGCAACAAGCTTATGGAAAACGCCGTGCATTGCAGGGCGGCATCTTAACACTCAGGGGTAAGTAACTTTCATCTAGCACCTAACTACAGGAGTGGAGAGGCATGATAATGTGCAGTCTTTTCTCGGCTGTTTTTATCATTGGCCACTAAGGACACTCATATTGATTTCACACGGTCCATGATTATAGGAGACCCAGTCGTGCAACAAGCTTAAGTGACCAAACATACATTGCAGGGCCATATCTGAACACTCTGTTGCAAGACACATTCATCTTGCAGCTAACTACAAGACTGCAGATGCATTAAAATTTGCATATATTTCTATGCTGTTTTCACCATTGGCCATTATTGAGTCTCTCATATGGATTTCACACGTTCCATGATTGTAGTCGACCCTTTTGTGTGTTAAGCTTATGGAACCACACATATATTGCAGGGCCATATCTCAACACTCTGGTGCAATATACTTTCATCTAGCTCCTAATTCCAAGAGTGGAGAGGCATGATAATGTGCAGTCTTTTCTAGGCTGTTTTTAAAATTGGCCACTATGGACTCTCATATGGATTTCACACGTTCTATGATTGTAGACGACCCTTATGTGTGTCAAGCTTATGGAACCCCACATATATTGCAGGGCCATATATCAACACTCTGGTGCAATAAACTTTCATCTAGCTCCTAACTACAAGAGTGGAGAGGCATGATAATGTGCAGTCTTTTCTCGGCTGTTTTTATCATTGGCCACTAAGGACTCTCATAATGATTTCACACGGTCCATGATTATAGGAGACCCATTCGTGCAACTAGCGTAAGTGACCACACAGACATTGCTGGGCCGTATCTGAACCCTCTTTTGCAAGACACATTCATCTTGCAGCTAACTACAAGACTGCAGATGCATTAAAATTTGCATATATTTCTATGCTGTTTACATCATTGGCCATTATAGAGTCTCTCATATGGGTTTCACATGGTACATGAATGTAGGAGACACTTTTGTGCGTCAAGCTTATGGAACCACACATACATTGCAGGGCCATATCTCAACACTCTGGTAGAAGAAATGTTCATCTAGCACCTAACTACAAGAGTGGAAATACATTGTAATGTAAAGTCTTTTCTAGGCTCTTTTTATCATTGGCCACTATGGACTCTCATATTGATTTCACATGGTCCATGATTGTAGGAGACCCTTTCGTGCAACAAGCTTAAGTGACCCCACATTGCAGGGCCATATCTATAACTACAAGAGTGGAGAGGTATGATAATGTGTATTCTTTTCTCGGCTGTTTTTATCATTGGCCACTAAGGACTCTCATAATGATTTCACACGGTCCATGATTATAGGAGACCCATTCGTGCAACTACCTTAAGTTGACCACACATACATTGCAGGGCCGTATCTGAACACTCTTTTGCAAGACACATTCATCTTGCAGCTAACTACAACTGCAGATGCATTAAAATTTGCATATATTTCTATGCTGTTTACATCATCGGCCATTATAGAGTCTCTCATATGCATTTCACATGGTACTTGAATGTAGGAGACACTTTTGTGCGTCAAGCTTATGGAACCACACATACATTGCAAGGCCCTATCTCAACACTCTGGTAGAAGAAATGTTCATCTAGCACCTAACTACAAGAGTGGAAATACATTGTAATGTAAAGTCTTTTCTAGGCTCTTTT
Organism: Cryptoblepharus egeriae; assembly: GCA_030015325.1. NCBI lineage: Eukaryota > Metazoa > Chordata > Lepidosauria > Squamata > Scincidae > Cryptoblepharus > Cryptoblepharus egeriae. Next base: position 111,254,044 of record JAREYC010000001.1, on the reverse strand, counting down.
TATCATTGGCCACTATGGACTCTCATATTGATTTCACATGGTCCATGATTGTAGGAGACCCTTTCGTGCAACAAGCTTAAGTGACCCCACATTGCAGGGCCATATCTATAACTACAAGAGTGGAGAGGTATGATAATGTGTATTCTTTTCTCGGCTGTTTTTATCATTGGCCACTAAGGACTCTCATAATGATTTCACACGGTCCATGATTATAGGAGACCCATTCGTGCAACTAGCTTAAGTTGACCACACATACATTGCAGGGCCGTATCTGAACACTCTGTTGCAAGACACATTCATCTTGCAGCTAACTACAACTGCAGATGCATTAAAATTTGAATGTATTTCTATGCTGTTTACATCATCGGCCATTATAGAGTCTCTCCTATGCATTTCACATGGTACTTGAATGTAGGAGACCCTTTTGTGCGTCAAGCTTATGGAACCACACATACATTGCAAGGCCCTATCTCAACACTCTGGTAGAAGAAATGTTCATCTAGCACCCCCCTGCAAGAGTGGAAATACATTGTTATGTGCAGTCTTTTCTAGGCTGTTTTTATCATTGGGCACTGTGGAGTCTCGTATTGATTTGATACTTTCCATTATTGTAGGAGACCCGTTCATGCAACAAGCTTATGGAAAACGCCGTGCATTGCAGGGCGGCATCTTAACACTCAGGGGTAAGTAACTTTCATCTAGCACCTAACTACAGGAGTGGAGAGGCATGATAATGTGCAGTCTTTTCTCGGCTGTTTTTATCATTGGCCACTAAGGACACTCATATTGATTTCACACGGTCCATGATTATAGGAGACCCAGTAGTGCAACAAGCTTAAGTGACCAAACATACATTGCAGGGCCATATCTGAACACTCTGTTGCAAGACACATTCATCTTGCAGCTAACTACAAGACTGCAGATGCATTAAAATTTGCATATATTTCTATGCTGTTTACATCATTGGCCATTATAGAGTCTCTCATATGGGTTTCACATGGTACATGAATGTAGGAGACACTTTTGTGCGTCAAGCTTATGGAACCACACATACATTGCAGGGCCATATCTCAACACTCTGGTAGAAGAAATGTTCATCTAGCACCTAACTACAAGAGTGGAAATACATTGTAATGTAAAGTCTTTTCTAGGCTCTTTTTATCATTGGCCACTATGGACTCTCATATTGATTTCACATGGTCCATGATTGTAGGAGACCCTTTCGTGCAACAAGCTTAAGTGACCCCACATTGCAGGGCCATATCTATAACTACAAGAGTGGAGAGGTATGATAATGTGTAGTCTTTTCTCGGCTGTTTTTATCATTGGCCACTAAGGACTCTCATAATGATTTCACACGGTCCATGATTATAGGAGACCCATTCGTGCAACTAGCTTAAGTTGACCACACATACATTGCAGGGCCGTATCTGAACACTCTTTTGCAAGACACATTCATCTTGCAGCTAACTACAACTGCAGATGCATTAAAATTTGCATATATTTCTATGCTGTTTACATCATCGGCCATTATAGAGTCTCTCATATGCATTTCACATGGTACTTGAATGTAGGAGACACTTTTGTGCGTCAAGCTTATGGAACCACACATACATTGCAAGGCCCTATCTCAACACTCTGGTAGAAGAAATGTTCATCTAGCACCTAACTACAAGAGTGGAAATACATTGTAATGTAAAGTCTTTTCTAGGCTTTTTTTATCATTGGCCACTATGGACTCTCATATTGATTTCACATGGTCCATGATTGTAGGATACCCTTTCGTGCAACAAGCTTAAGTGACCCCACATTGCAGGGCCATATCTATAACTACAAGAGTGGAGAGGCATGATAATGTGCAGTCTTTTCTCGGCTGTTTTTATCATTGGCCACTAAGGACTCTCATAATGATTTCACACGGTCCATGATTATAGGAGACCCATTCGTGCAACTACCTTAAGTTGACCACACATACATTGCAGGGCCGTATCTGAACACTCTTTTGCAAGACACATTCATCTTGCAGCTAACTACAACTGCAGATGCATTAAAATTTGCATATATTTCTATGCTGTTTACATCATCGGCCATTATAGAGTCTCTCATATGCATTTCACATGGTACTTGAATGTAGGAGACACTTTTGTGCGTCAAGCTTATGGAACCACACATACATTGCAAGGCCCTATCTCAACACTCTGGTAGAAGAAATGTTCATCTAGCACCTAACCACAAGAGTGGAAATACATTGTAATGTGCAGTCTTTTCTAGGCTGTTTTTATCATTGGGCACTGTGGAGTCTCGTATTGATTTGATACTTTCCATTATTGTAGGAGACCCGTTCATGCAACAAGCTTATGGAAAACGCCGTGCATTGCAGGGCGGCATCTTAACACTCAGGGCTAAGTAACTTTCATCTAGCACCTAACTACAGGAGTGGAGAGGCATGATAATGTGCAGTCTTTTCTCGGCTGTTTTTATCATTGGCCACTAAGGACACTCATATTGATTTCACACGGTCCATGATTATAGGAGACCCAGTCGTGCAACAAGCTTAAGTGACCAAACATACATTGCAGGGCCATATCTGAACACTCTGTTGCAAGACACATTCACCTTGCAGCTAACTACAAGACTGCAGATGCATTAAAATTTGCATATATTTCTATGCTGTTTTCACCATTGGCCATTATTGAGTCTCTCATATGGATTTCACACGTTCCATGATTGTAGTCGACCCTTTTGTGTGTTAAGCTTATGGAACCACACATATATTGCAGGGCCATATCTCAACACTCTGGTGCAATATACTTTCATCTAGCTCCTAATTCCAAGAGTGGAGAGGCATGATAATGTGCAGTCTTTTCTAGGCTGTTTTTAAAATTGGCCACTATGGACTCTCATATGGATTTCACACGTTCTATGATTGTAGACGACCCTTATGTGTGTCAAGCTTATGGAACCCCACATATATTGCAGGGCCATATATCAACACTCTGGTGCAATAAACTTTCATCTAGCTCCTAACTACAAGAGTGGAGAGGCATGATAATGTGCAGTCTTTTCTCGGCTGTTTTTATCATTGGCCACTAAGGACTCTCATAGTGATTTCACACGGTCCATGATTATAGGAGACCCATTCGTGCAACTAGCGTAAGTGACCACACAGACATTGCTGGGCCGTATCTGAACCCTCTTTTGCAAGACACATTCATCTTGCAGCTAACTACAAGACTGCAGATGCATTAAAATTTGCATATATTTCTATGCTGTTTACATCATTGGCCATTATAGAGTCTCTCATATGGGTTTCACATGGTACATGAATGTAGGAGACACTTTTGTGCGTCAAGCTTATGGAACCACACATACATTGCAGGGCCATATCTCAACACTCTGGTAGAAGAAATGTTCATCTAGCACCTAACTACAAGAGTGGAAATACATTGTAATGTAAAGTCTTTTCTAGGCTCTTTTTATCATTGGCCACTATGGACTCTCATATTGATTTCACATGGTCCATGATTGTAGGAGACCCTTTCGTGCAACAAGCTTAAGTGACCCCACATTGCAGGGCCATATCTATAACTACAAGAGTGGAGAGGTATGATAATGTGTATTCTTTTCTCGGCTGTTTTTATCATTGGCCACTAAGGACTCTCATAATGATTTCACACGGTCCATGATTATAGGAGACCCATTCGTGCAACTAGCTTAAGTTGACCACACATACATTGCAGGGCCGTATCTGAACACTCTGTTGCAAGACACATTCATCTTGCAGCTAACTACAACTGCAGATGCATTAAAATTTGCATATATTTCTATGCTGTTTACATCATCGGCCATTATAGAGTCTCTCATATGCATTTCACATGGTACTTGAATGTAGGAGACACTTTTGTGCGTCAAGCTTATGGAACCACACATACATTGCAAGGCCCTATCTCAACACTCTGGTAGAAGAAATGTTCATCTAGCACCTAACTACAAGAGTGGAAATACATTGTAATGTAAAGTCTTTTCTAGGCTTTTTTTATCATTGGCCACTATGGACTCTCATATTGATTTCACATGGTCCATGATTGTAGGAGACCCTTTCGTGCAACAAGCTTAAGTGACCCCACATTGCAGGGCCATATCTATAACTACAAGAGTGGATAGGCATGATAATGTGCAGTCTTTTCTCGGCTGTTTTTATCATTGGCCACTAAGGACTCTCATAATGATTTCACACGGTCCATGATTATAGGAGACCCATTCGTGCAACTAGCTTAAGTTGAGCACACATACGTTGCAGGGCTGTATCACAACACTCTGTTGCAAGACACATTCATCTTGCAGCTAACTACAACTGCAGATGCATTAAAATTTGAATGTATTTCTATGCTGTTTACATCATCGGCCATTATAGAGTCTCTCCTATGCATTTCACATGGTACTTGAATGTAGGAGACCCTTTTGTGCGTCAAGCTTATGGAACCACACATACATTGCAAGGCCCTATCTCAACACTCTGGTAGAAGAAATGTTCATCTAGCACCCCACTGCAAGAGTGGAAATACATTGTAATGTGCAGTCTTTTCTAGGCTGTTTTTATCATTGGGCACTGTGGAGTCTCGTATTGATTTGATACTTTCCATTATTGTAGGAGACCCGTTCATGCAACAAGCTTATGGAAAACGCCGTGCATTGCAGGGCGGCATCTTAACACTCAGGGGTAAGTAACTTTCATCTAGCACCTAACTACAGGAGTGGAGAGGCATGATAATGTGCAGTCTTTTCTCGGCTGTTTTTATCATTGGCCACTAAGGACACTCATATTGATTTCACACGGTCCATGATTATAGGAGACCCAGTCGTGCAACAAGCTTAAGTGACCAAACATACATTGCAGGGCCATATCTGAACACTCTGTTGCAAGACACATTCACCTTGCAGCTAACTACAAGACTGCAGATGCATTAAAATTTGCATATATTTCTATGCTGTTTTCACCATTGGCCATTATTGAGTCTCTCATATGGATTTCACACGTTCCATGATTGTAGTCGACCCTTTTGTGTGTTAAGCTTATGGAACCACACATATATTGCAGGGCCATATCTCAACACTCTGGTGCAATATACTTTCATCTAGCTCCTAATTCCAAGAGTGGAGAGGCATGATAATGTGCAGTCTTTTCTAGGCTGTTTTTAAAATTGGCCACTATGGACTCTCATATGGATTTCACACGTTCTATGATTGTAGACGACCCTTATGTGTGTCAAGCTTATGGAACCCCACATATATTGCAGGGCCATATATCAACACTCTGGTGCAATAAACTTTCATCTAGCTCCTAACTACAAGAGTGGAGAGGCATGATAATGTGCAGTCTTTTCTCGGCTGTTTTTATCATTGGCCACTAAGGACTCTCATAGTGATTTCACACGGTCCATGATTATAGGAGACCCATTCGTGCAACTAGCGTAAGTGACCACACAGACATTGCTGGGCCGTATCTGAACCCTCTTTTGCAAGACACATTCATCTTGCAGCTAACTACAAGACTGCAGATGCATTAAAATTTGCATATATTTCTATGCTGTTTACATCATTGGCCATTATAGAGTCTCTCATATGGGTTTCACATGGTACATGAATGTAGGAGACACTTTTGTGCGTCAAGCTTATGGAACCACACATACATTGCAGGGCCATATCTCAACACTCTGGTAGAAGAAATGTTCATCTAGCACCTAACTACAAGAGTGGAAATACATTGTAATGTAAAGTCTTTTCTAGGCTCTTTTTATCATTGGCCACTATGGACTCTCATATTGATTTCACATGGTCCATGATTGTAGGAGACCCTTTCGTGCAACAAGCTTAAGTGACCCCACATTGCAGGGCCATATCTATAACTACAAGAGTGGAGAGGTATGATAATGTGTATTCTTTTCTCGGCTGTTTTTATCATTGGCCACTAAGGACTCTCATAATGATTTCACACGGTCCATGATTATAGGAGACCCATTCGTGCAACTAGCTTAAGTTGACCACACATACATTGCAGGGCCGTATCTGAACACTCTGTTGCAAGACACATTCATCTTGCAGCTAACTACAACTGCAGATGCATTAAAATTTGCATATATTTCTATGCTGTTTACATCATCGGCCATTATAGAGTCTCTCATATGCATTTCACATGGTACTTGAATGTAGGAGACACTTTTGTGCGTCAAGCTTATGGAACCACACATACATTGCAAGGCCCTATCTCAACACTCTGGTAGAAGAAATGTTCATCTAGCACCTAACTACAAGAGTGGAAATACATTGTAATGTAAAGTCTTTTCTAGGCTCTTTTTATCATTGGCCACTATGGACTCTCATATTGATTTCACATGGTCCATGATTGTAGGAGACCCTTTCGTGCAACAAGCTTAAGTGACCCCACATTGCAGGGCCATATCTATAACTACAAGAGTGGAGAGGTATGATAATGTGTATTCTTTTCTCGGCTGTTTTTATCATTGGCCACTAAGGACTCTCATAATGATTTCACACGGTCCATGATTATAGGAGACCCATTCGTGCAACTAGCTTAAGTTGACCACACATACATTGCAGGGCCGTATCTGAACACTCTGTTGCAAGACACATTCATCTTGCAGCTAACTACAACTGCAGATGCATTAAAATTTGAATGTATTTCTATGCTGTTTACATCATCGGCCATTATAGAGTCTCTCCTATGCATTTCACATGGTACTTGAATGTAGGAGACCCTTTTGTGCGTCAAGCTTATGGAACCACACATACATTGCAAGGCCCTATCTCAACACTCTGGTAGAAGAAATGTTCATCTAGCACCCCCCTGCAAGAGTGGAAATACATTGTTATGTGCAGTCTTTTCTAGGCTGTTTTTATCATTGGGCACTGTGGAGTCTCGTATTGATTTGATACTTTCCATTATTGTAGGAGACCCGTTCATGCAACAAGCTTATGGAAAACGCCGTGCATTGCAGGGCGGCATCTTAACACTCAGGGGTAAGTAACTTTCATCTAGCACCTAACTACAGGAGTGGAGAGGCATGATAATGTGCAGTCTTTTCTCGGCTGTTTTTATCATTGGCCACTAAGGACACTCATATTGATTTCACACGGTCCATGATTATAGGAGACCCAGTAGTGCAACAAGCTTAAGTGACCAAACATACATTGCAGGGCCATATCTGAACACTCTGTTGCAAGACACATTCATCTTGCAGCTAACTACAAGACTGCAGATGCATTAAAATTTGCATATATTTCTATGCTGTTTACATCATTGGCCATTATAGAGTCTCTCATATGGGTTTCACATGGTACATGAATGTAGGAGACACTTTTGTGCGTCAAGCTTATGGAACCACACATACATTGCAGGGCCATATCTCAACACTCTGGTAGAAGAAATGTTCATCTAGCACCTAACTACAAGAGTGGAAATACATTGTAATGTAAAGTCTTTTCTAGGCTCTTTTTATCATTGGCCACTATGGACTCTCATATTGATTTCACATGGTCCATGATTGTAGGAGACCCTTTCGTGCAACAAGCTTAAGTGACCCCACATTGCAGGGCCATATCTATAACTACAAGAGTGGAGAGGTATGATAATGTGTAGTCTTTTCTCGGCTGTTTTTATCATTGGCCACTAAGGACTCTCATAATGATTTCACACGGTCCATGATTATAGGAGACCCATTCGTGCAACTAGCTTAAGTTGACCACACATACATTGCAGGGCCGTATCTGAACACTCTTTTGCAAGACACATTCATCTTGCAGCTAACTACAACTGCAGATGCATTAAAATTTGCATATATTTCTATGCTGTTTACATCATCGGCCATTATAGAGTCTCTCATATGCATTTCACATGGTACTTGAATGTAGGAGACACTTTTGTGCGTCAAGCTTATGGAACCACACATACATTGCAAGGCCCTATCTCAACACTCTGGTAGAAGAAATGTTCATCTAGCACCTAACTACAAGAGTGGAAATACATTGTAATGTAAAGTCTTTTCTAGGCTTTTTTTATCATTGGCCACTATGGACTCTCATATTGATTTCACATGGTCCATGATTGTAGGATACCCTTTCGTGCAACAAGCTTAAGTGACCCCACATTGCAGGGCCATATCTATAACTACAAGAGTGGAGAGGCATGATAATGTGCAGTCTTTTCTCGGCTGTTTTTATCATTGGCCACTAAGGACTCTCATAATGATTTCACACGGTCCATGATTATAGGAGACCCATTCGTGCAACTACCTTAAGTTGACCACACATACATTGCAGGGCCGTATCTGAACACTCTTTTGCAAGACACATTCATCTTGCAGCTAACTACAACTGCAGATGCATTAAAATTTGCATATATTTCTATGCTGTTTACATCATCGGCCATTATAGAGTCTCTCATATGCATTTCACATGGTACTTGAATGTAGGAGACACTTTTGTGCGTCAAGCTTATGGAACCACACATACATTGCAAGGCCCTATCTCAACACTCTGGTAGAAGAAATGTTCATCTAGCACCTAACCACAAGAGTGGAAATACATTGTAATGTGCAGTCTTTTCTAGGCTGTTTTTATCATTGGGCACTGTGGAGTCTCGTATTGATTTGATACTTTCCATTATTGTAGGAGACCCGTTCATGCAACAAGCTTATGGAAAACGCCGTGCATTGCAGGGCGGCATCTTAACACTCAGGGCTAAGTAACTTTCATCTAGCACCTAACTACAGGAGTGGAGAGGCATGATAATGTGCAGTCTTTTCTCGGCTGTTTTTATCATTGGCCACTAAGGACACTCATATTGATTTCACACGGTCCATGATTATAGGAGACCCAGTCGTGCAACAAGCTTAAGTGACCAAACATACATTGCAGGGCCATATCTGAACACTCTGTTGCAAGACACATTCACCTTGCAGCTAACTACAAGACTGCAGATGCATTAAAATTTGCATATATTTCTATGCTGTTTTCACCATTGGCCATTATTGAGTCTCTCATATGGATTTCACACGTTCCATGATTGTAGTCGACCCTTTTGTGTGTTAAGCTTATGGAACCACACATATATTGCAGGGCCATATCTCAACACTCTGGTGCAATATACTTTCATCTAGCTCCTAATTCCAAGAGTGGAGAGGCATGATAATGTGCAGTCTTTTCTAGGCTGTTTTTAAAATTGGCCACTATGGACTCTCATATGGATTTCACACGTTCTATGATTGTAGACGACCCTTATGTGTGTCAAGCTTATGGAACCCCACATATATTGCAGGGCCATATATCAACACTCTGGTGCAATAAACTTTCATCTAGCTCCTAACTACAAGAGTGGAGAGGCATGATAATGTGCAGTCTTTTCTCGGCTGTTTTTATCATTGGCCACTAAGGACTCTCATAGTGATTTCACACGGTCCATGATTATAGGAGACCCATTCGTGCAACTAGCGTAAGTGACCACACAGACATTGCTGGGCCGTATCTGAACCCTCTTTTGCAAGACACATTCATCTTGCAGCTAACTACAAGACTGCAGATGCATTAAAATTTGCATATATTTCTATGCTGTTTACATCATTGGCCATTATAGAGTCTCTCATATGGGTTTCACATGGTACATGAATGTAGGAGACACTTTTGTGCGTCAAGCTTATGGAACCACACATACATTGCAGGGCCATATCTCAACACTCTGGTAGAAGAAATGTTCATCTAGCACCTAACTACAAGAGTGGAAATACATTGTAATGTAAAGTCTTTTCTAGGCTCTTTTTATCATTGGCCACTATGGACTCTCATATTGATTTCACATGGTCCATGATTGTAGGAGACCCTTTCGTGCAACAAGCTTAAGTGACCCCACATTGCAGGGCCATATCTATAACTACAAGAGTGGAGAGGTATGATAATGTGTATTCTTTTCTCGGCTGTTTTTATCATTGGCCACTAAGGACTCTCATAATGATTTCACACGGTCCATGATTATAGGAGACCCATTCGTGCAACTAGCTTAAGTTGACCACACATACATTGCAGGGCCGTATCTGAACACTCTGTTGCAAGACACATTCATCTTGCAGCTAACTACAACTGCAGATGCATTAAAATTTGCATATATTTCTATGCTGTTTACATCATCGGCCATTATAGAGTCTCTCATATGCATTTCACATGGTACTTGAATGTAGGAGACACTTTTGTGCGTCAAGCTTATGGAACCACACATACATTGCAAGGCCCTATCTCAACACTCTGGTAGAAGAAATGTTCATCTAGCACCTAACTACAAGAGTGGAAATACATTGTAATGTAAAGTCTTTTCTAGGCTTTTTTTATCATTGGCCACTATGGACTCTCATATTGATTTCACATGGTCCATGATTGTAGGAGACCCTTTCGTGCAACAAGCTTAAGTGACCCCACATTGCAGGGCCATATCTATAACTACAAGAGTGGATAGGCATGATAATGTGCAGTCTTTTCTCGGCTGTTTTTATCATTGGCCACTAAGGACTCTCATAATGATTTCACACGGTCCATGATTATAGGAGACCCATTCGTGCAACTAGCTTAAGTTGAGCACACATACGTTGCAGGGCTGTATCACAACACTCTGTTGCAAGACACATTCATCTTGCAGCTAACTACAACTGCAGATGCATTAAAATTTGAATGTATTTCTATGCTGTTTACATCATCGGCCATTATAGAGTCTCTCCTATGCATTTCACATGGTACTTGAATGTAGGAGACCCTTTTGTGCGTCAAGCTTATGGAACCACACATACATTGCAAGGCCCTATCTCAACACTCTGGTAGAAGAAATGTTCATCTAGCACCCCACTGCAAGAGTGGAAATACATTGTAATGTGCAGTCTTTTCTAGGCTGTTTTTATCATTGGGCACTGTGGAGTCTCGTATTGATTTGATACTTTCCATTATTGTAGGAGACCCGTTCATGCAACAAGCTTATGGAAAACGCCGTGCATTGCAGGGCGGCATCTTAACACTCAGGGGTAAGTAACTTTCATCTAGCACCTAACTACAGGAGTGGAGAGGCATGATAATGTGCAGTCTTTTCTCGGCTGTTTTTATCATTGGCCACTAAGGACACTCATATTGATTTCACACGGTCCATGATTATAGGAGACCCAGTCGTGCAACAAGCTTAAGTGACCAAACATACATTGCAGGGCCATATCTGAACACTCTGTTGCAAGACACATTCATCTTGCAGCTAACTACAAGACTGCAGATGCATTAAAATTTGCATATATTTCTATGCTGTTTTCACCATTGGCCATTATTGAGTCTCTCATATGGATTTCACACGTTCCATGATTGTAGTCGACCCTTTTGTGTGTTAAGCTTATGGAACCACACATATATTGCAGGGCCATATCTCAACACTCTGGTGCAATATACTTTCATCTAGCTCCTAATTCCAAGAGTGGAGAGGCATGATAATGTGCAGTCTTTTCTAGGCTGTTTTTAAAATTGGCCACTATGGACTCTCATATGGATTTCACACGTTCTATGATTGTAGACGACCCTTATGTGTGTCAAGCTTATGGAACCCCACATATATTGCAGGGCCATATATCAACACTCTGGTGCAATAAACTTTCATCTAGCTCCTAACTACAAGAGTGGAGAGGCATGATAATGTGCAGTCTTTTCTCGGCTGTTTTTATCATTGGCCACTAAGGACTCTCATAGTGATTTCACACGGTCCATGATTATAGGAGACCCATTCGTGCAACTAGCGTAAGTGACCACACAGACATTGCTGGGCCGTATCTGAACCCTCTTTTGCAAGACACATTCATCTTGCAGCTAACTACAAGACTGCAGATGCATTAAAATTTGCATATATTTCTATGCTGTTTACATCATTGGCCATTATAGAGTCTCTCATATGGGTTTCACATGGTACATGAATGTAGGAGACACTTTTGTGCGTCAAGCTTATGGAACCACACATACATTGCAGGGCCATATCTCAACACTCTGGTAGAAGAAATGTTCATCTAGCACCTAACTACAAGAGTGGAAATACATTGTAATGTAAAGTCTTTTCTAGGCTCTTTTTATCATTGGCCACTATGGACTCTCATATTGATTTCACATGGTCCATGATTGTAGGAGACCCTTTCGTGCAACAAGCTTAAGTGACCCCACATTGCAGGGCCATATCTATAACTACAAGAGTGGAGAGGTATGATAATGTGTATTCTTTTCTCGGCTGTTTTTATCATTGGCCACTAAGGACTCTCATAATGATTTCACACGGTCCATGATTATAGGAGACCCATTCGTGCAACTACCTTAAGTTGACCACACATACATTGCAGGGCCGTATCTGAACACTCTGTTGCAAGACACATTCATCTTGCAGCTAACTACAACTGCAGATGCATTAAAATTTGCAAATATTTCTATGCTGTTTACATCATCGGCCATTATAGAGTCTCTCATATGCATTTCACATGGTACTTGAATGTAGGAGACACTTTTGTGCGTCAAGCTTATGGAACCACACATACATTGCAAGGCCCTATCTCAACACTCTGGTAGAAGAAATGTTCATCTAGCACCTAACTACAAGAGTGGAAATACATTGTAATGTAAAGTCTTTTCTAGGCTTTTTTTATCATTGGCCACTATGGACTCTCATATTGATTTCACATGGTCCATGATTGTAGGAGACCCTTTCGTGCAACAAGCTTAAGTGACCCCACATTGCAGGGCCATATCTATAACTACAAGAGTGGAGAGGCATGATAATGTGCAGTCTTTTCTCGGCTGTTTTTATCATTGGCCACTAAGGACTCTCATAATGATTTCACACGGTCCATGATTATAGGAGACCCATTCGTGCAACTAGCTTAAGTTGAGCACACATACGTTGCAGGGCTGTATCACAACACTCTGTTGCAAGACACATTCATCTTGCAGCTAACTACAACTGCAGATGCATTAAAATTTGAATGTATTTCTATGCTGTTTACATCATCGGCCATTATAGAGTCTCTCCTATGCATTTCACATGGTACTTGAATGTAGGAGACCCTTTTGTGCGTCAAGCTTATGGAACCACACATACATTGCAAGGCCCTATCTCAACACTCTGGTAGAAGAAATGTTCATCTAGCACCCCACTGCAAGAGTGGAAATACATTGTTATGTGCAGTCTTTTCTAGGCTGTTTTTATCATTGGGCACTGTGGAGTCTCGTATTGATTTGATACTTTCCATTATTGTAGGAGACCCGTTCATGCAACAAGCTTATGGAAAACGCCGTGCATTGCAGGGCGGCATCTTAACACTCAGGGGTAAGTAACTTTCATCTAGCACCTAACTACAGGAGTGGAGAGGCATGATAATGTGCAGTCTTTTCTCGGCTGTTTTTATCATTGGCCACTAAGGACACTCATATTGATTTCACACGGTCCATGATTATAGGAGACCCAGTAGTGCAACAAGCTTAAGTGACCAAACATACATTGCAGGGCCATATCTGAACACTCTGTTGCAAGACACATTCATCTTGCAGCTAACTACAAGACTGCAGATGCATTAAAATTTGCATATATTTCTATGCTGTTTACATCATTGGCCATTATAGAGTCTCTCATATGGGTTTCACATGGTACATGAATGTAGGAGACACTTTTGTGCGTCAAGCTTATGGAACCACACATACATTGCAGGGCCATATCTCAACACTCTGGTAGAAGAAATGTTCATCTAGCACCTAACTACAAGAGTGGAAATACATTGTAATGTAAAGTCTTTTCTAGGCTCTTTTTATCATTGGCCACTATGGACTCTCATATTGATTTCACATGGTCCATGATTGTAGGAGACCCTTTCGTGCAACAAGCTTAAGTGACCCCACATTGCAGGGCCATATCTATAACTACAAGAGTGGAGAGGTATGATAATGTGTAGTCTTTTCTCGGCTGTTTTTATCATTGGCCACTAAGGACTCTCATAATGATTTCACACGGTCCATGATTATAGGAGACCCATTCGTGCAACTAGCTTAAGTTGACCACACATACATTGCAGGGCCGTATCTGAACACTCTTTTGCAAGACACATTCATCTTGCAGCTAACTACAACTGCAGATGCATTTAAATTTGCATATATTTCTATGCTGTTTACATCATCGGCCATTATAGAGTCTCTCATATGCATTTCACATGGTACTTGAATGTAGGAGACACTTTTGTGCGTCAAGCTTATGGAACCACACATACATTGCAAGGCCCTATCTCAACACTCTGGTAGAAGAAATGTTCATCTAGCACCTAACTACAAGAGTGGAAATACATTGTAATGTAAAGTCTTTTCTAGGCTTTTTTTATCATTGGCCACTATGGACTCTCATATTGATTTCACATGGTCCATGATTGTAGGATACCCTTTCGTGCAACAAGCTTAAGTGACCCCACATTGCAGGGCCATATCTATAACTACAAGAGTGGAGAGGCATGATAATGTGCAGTCTTTTCTCGGCTGTTTTTATCATTGGCCACTAAGGACTCTCATAATGATTTCACACGGTCCATGATTATAGGAGACCCATTCGTGCAACTACCTTAAGTTGACCACACATACATTGCAGGGCCGTATCTGAACACTCTTTTGCAAGACACATTCATCTTGCACCTAACTACAACTGCAGATGCATTAAAATTTGCATATATTTCTATGCTGTTTACATCATCGGCCATTATAGAGTCTCTCATATGCATTTCACATGGTACTTGAATGTAGGAGACACTTTTGTGCGTCAAGCTTATGGAACCACACATACATTGCAAGGCCCTATCTCAACACTCTGGTAGAAGAAATGTTCATCTAGCACCTAACCACAAGAGTGGAAATACATTGTAATGTGCAGTCTTTTCTAGGCTGTTTTTATCATTGGGCACTGTGGAGTCTCGTATTGATTTGATACTTTCCATTATTGTAGGAGACCCGTTCATGCAACAAGCTTATGGAAAACGCCGTGCATTGCAGGGCGGCATCTTAACACTCAGGGGTAAGTAACTTTCATCTAGCACCTAACTACAGGAGTGGAGAGGCATGATAATGTGCAGTCTTTTCTCGGCTGTTTTTATCATTGGCCACTAAGGACACTCATATTGATTTCACACGGTCCATGATTATAGGAGACCCAGTCGTGCAACAAGCTTAAGTGACCAAACATACATTGCAGGGCCATATCTGAACACTCTGTTGCAAGACACATTCACCTTGCAGCTAACTACAAGACTGCAGATGCATTAAAATTTGCATATATTTCTATGCTGTTTTCACCATTGGCCATTATTGAGTCTCTCATATGGATTTCACACGTTCCATGATTGTAGTCGACCCTTTTGTGTGTTAAGCTTATGGAACCACACATATATTGCAGGGCCATATCTCAACACTCTGGTGCAATATACTTTCATCTAGCTCCTAATTCCAAGAGTGGAGAGGCATGATAATGTGCAGTCTTTTCTAGGCTGTTTTTAAAATTGGCCACTATGGACTCTCATATGGATTTCACACGTTCTATGATTGTAGACGACCCTTATGTGTGTCAAGCTTATGGAACCCCACATATATTGCAGGGCCATATATCAACACTCTGGTGCAATAAACTTTCATCTAGCTCCTAACTACAAGAGTGGAGAGGCATGATAATGTGCAGTCTTTTCTCGGCTGTTTTTATCATTGGCCACTAAGGACTCTCATAGTGATTTCACACGGTCCATGATTATAGGAGACCCATTCGTGCAACTAGCGTAAGTGACCACACAGACATTGCTGGGCCGTATCTGAACCCTCTTTTGCAAGACACATTCATCTTGCAGCTAACTACAAGACTGCAGATGCATTAAAATTTGCATATATTTCTATGCTGTTTACATCATTGGCCATTATAGAGTCTCTCATATGGGTTTCACATGGTACATGAATGTAGGAGACACTTTTGTGCGTCAAGCTTATGGAACCACACATACATTGCAGGGCCATATCTCAACACTCTGGTAGAAGAAATGTTCATCTAGCACCTAACTACAAGAGTGGAAATACATTGTAATGTAAAGTCTTTTCTAGGCTCTTTTTATCATTGGCCACTATGGACTCTCATATTGATTTCACATGGTCCATGATTGTAGGAGACCCTTTCGTGCAACAAGCTTAAGTGACCCCACATTGCAGGGCCATATCTATAACTACAAGAGTGGAGAGGTATGATAATGTGTATTCTTTTCTCGGCTGTTTTTATCATTGGCCACTAAGGACTCTCATAATGATTTCACACGGTCCATGATTATAGGAGACCCATTCGTGCAACTAGCTTAAGTTGACCACACATACATTGCAGGGCCGTATCTGAACACTCTGTTGCAAGACACATTCATCTTGCAGCTAACTACAACTGCAGATGCATTAAAATTTGCATATATTTCTATGCTGTTTACATCATCGGCCATTATAGAGTCTCTCATATGCATTTCACATGGTACTTGAATGTAGGAGACACTTTTGTGCGTCAAGCTTATGGAACCACACATACATTGCAAGGCCCTATCTCAACACTCTGGTAGAAGAAATGTTCATCTAGCACCTAACTACAAGAGTGGAAATACATTGTAATGTAAAGTCTTTTCTAGGCTTTTTTTATCATTGGCCACTATGGACTCTCATATTGATTTCACATGGTCCATGATTGTAGGAGACCCTTTCGTGCAACAAGCTTAAGTGACCCCACATTGCAGGGCCATATCTATAACTACAAGAGTGGATAGGCATGATAATGTGCAGTCTTTTCTCGGCTGTTTTTATCATTGGCCACTAAGGACTCTCATAATGATTTCACACGGTCCATGATTATAGGAGACCCATTCGTGCAACTAGCTTAAGTTGAGCACACATACGTTGCAGGGCTGTATCACAACACTCTGTTGCAAGACACATTCATCTTGCAGCTAACTACAACTGCAGATGCATTAAAATTTGAATGTATTTCTATGCTGTTTACATCATCGGCCATTATAGAGTCTCTCCTATGCATTTCACATGGTACTTGAATGTAGGAGACCCTTTTGTGCGTCAAGCTTATGGAACCACACATACATTGCAAGGCCCTATCTCAACACTCTGGTAGAAGAAATGTTCATCTAGCACCCCACTGCAAGAGTGGAAATACATTGTTATGTGCAGTCTTTTCTAGGCTGTTTTTATCATTGGGCACTGTGGAGTCTCGTATTGATTTGATACTTTCCATTATTGTAGGAGACCCGTTCATGCAACAAGCTTATGGAAAACGCCGTGCATTGCAGGGCGGCATCTTAACACTCAGGGGTAAGTAACTTTCATCTAGCACCTAACTACAGGAGTGGAGAGGCATGATAATGTGCAGTCTTTTCTCGGCTGTTTTTATCATTGGCCACTAAGGACACTCATATTGATTTCACACGGTCCATGATTATAGGAGACCCAGTAGTGCAACAAGCTTAAGTGACCAAACATACATTGCAGGGCCATATCTGAACACTCTGTTGCAAGACACATTCATCTTGCAGCTAACTACAAGACTGCAGATGCATTAAAATTTGCATATATTTCTATGCTGTTTACATCATTGGCCATTATAGAGTCTCTCATATGGGTTTCACATGGTACATGAATGTAGGAGACACTTTTGTGCGTCAAGCTTATGGAACCACACATACATTGCAGGGCCATATCTCAACACTCTGGTAGAAGAAATGTTCATCTAGCACCTAACTACAAGAGTGGAAATACATTGTAATGTAAAGTCTTTTCTAGGCTCTTTTTATCATTGGCCACTATGGACTCTCATATTGATTTCACATGGTCCATGATTGTAGGAGACCCTTTCGTGCAACAAGCTTAAGTGACCCCACATTGCAGGGCCATATCTATAACTACAAGAGTGGAGAGGTATGATAATGTGTAGTCTTTTCTCGGCTGTTTTTATCATTGGCCACTAAGGACTCTCATAATGATTTCACACGGTCCATGATTATAGGAGACCCATTCGTGCAACTAGCTTAAGTTGACCACACATACATTGCAGGGCCGTATCTGAACACTCTTTTGCAAGACACATTCATCTTGCAGCTAACTACAACTGCAGATGCATTTAAATTTGCATATATTTCTATGCTGTTTACATCATCGGCCATTATAGAGTCTCTCATATGCATTTCACATGGTACTTGAATGTAGGAGACACTTTTGTGCGTCAAGCTTATGGAACCACACATACATTGCAAGGCCCTATCTCAACACTCTGGTAGAAGAAATGTTCATCTAGCACCTAACTACAAGAGTGGAAATACATTGTAATGTAAAGTCTTTTCTAGGCTTTTTTTATCATTGGCCACTATGGACTCTCATATTGATTTCACATGGTCCATGATTGTAGGATACCCTTTCGTGCAACAAGCTTAAGTGACCCCACATTGCAGGGCCATATCTATAACTACAAGAGTGGAGAGGCATGATAATGTGCAGTCTTTTCTCGGCTGTTTTTATCATTGGCCACTAAGGACTCTCATAATGATTTCACACGGTCCATGATTATAGGAGACCCATTCGTGCAACTACCTTAAGTTGACCACACATACATTGCAGGGCCGTATCTGAACACTCTTTTGCAAGACACATTCATCTTGCACCTAACTACAACTGCAGATGCATTAAAATTTGCATATATTTCTATGCTGTTTACATCATCGGCCATTATAGAGTCTCTCATATGCATTTCACATGGTACTTGAATGTAGGAGACACTTTTGTGCGTCAAGCTTATGGAACCACACATACATTGCAAGGCCCTATCTCAACACTCTGGTAGAAGAAATGTTCATCTAGCACCTAACCACAAGAGTGGAAATACATTGTAATGTGCAGTCTTTTCTAGGCTGTTTTTATCATTGGGCACTGTGGAGTCTCGTATTGATTTGATACTTTCCATTATTGTAGGAGACCCGTTCATGCAACAAGCTTATGGAAAACGCCGTGCATTGCAGGGCGGCATCTTAACACTCAGGGGTAAGTAACTTTCATCTAGCACCTAACTACAGGAGTGGAGAGGCATGATAATGTGCAGTCTTTTCTCGGCTGTTTTTATCATTGGCCACTAAGGACACTCATATTGATTTCACACGGTCCATGATTATAGGAGACCCAGTCGTGCAACAAGCTTAAGTGACCAAACATACATTGCAGGGCCATATCTGAACACTCTGTTGCAAGACACATTCACCTTGCAGCTAACTACAAGACTGCAGATGCATTAAAATTTGCATATATTTCTATGCTGTTTTCACCATTGGCCATTATTGAGTCTCTCATATGGATTTCACACGTTCCATGATTGTAGTCGACCCTTTTGTGTGTTAAGCTTATGGAACCACACATATATTGCAGGGCCATATCTCAACACTCTGGTGCAATATACTTTCATCTAGCTCCTAATTCCAAGAGTGGAGAGGCATGATAATGTGCAGTCTTTTCTAGGCTGTTTTTAAAATTGGCCACTATGGACTCTCATATGGATTTCACACGTTCTATGATTGTAGACGACCCTTATGTGTGTCAAGCTTATGGAACCCCACATATATTGCAGGGCCATATATCAACACTCTGGTGCAATAAACTTTCATCTAGCTCCTAACTACAAGAGTGGAGAGGCATGATAATGTGCAGTCTTTTCTCGGCTGTTTTTATCATTGGCCACTAAGGACTCTCATAGTGATTTCACACGGTCCATGATTATAGGAGACCCATTCGTGCAACTAGCGTAAGTGACCACACAGACATTGCTGGGCCGTATCTGAACCCTCTTTTGCAAGACACATTCATCTTGCAGCTAACTACAAGACTGCAGATGCATTAAAATTTGCATATATTTCTATGCTGTTTACATCATTGGCCATTATAGAGTCTCTCATATGGGTTTCACATGGTACATGAATGTAGGAGACACTTTTGTGCGTCAAGCTTATGGAACCACACATACATTGCAGGGCCATATCTCAACACTCTGGTAGAAGAAATGTTCATCTAGCACCTAACTACAAGAGTGGAAATACATTGTAATGTAAAGTCTTTTCTAGGCTCTTTTTATCATTGGCCACTATGGACTCTCATATTGATTTCACATGGTCCATGATTGTAGGAGACCCTTTCGTGCAACAAGCTTAAGTGACCCCACATTGCAGGGCCATATCTATAACTACAAGAGTGGAGAGGTATGATAATGTGTATTCTTTTCTCGGCTGTTTTTATCATTGGCCACTAAGGACTCTCATAATGATTTCACACGGTCCATGATTATAGGAGACCCATTCGTGCAACTAGCTTAAGTTGACCACACATACATTGCAGGGCCGTATCTGAACACTCTGTTGCAAGACACATTCATCTTGCAGCTAACTACAACTGCAGATGCATTAAAATTTGCATATATTTCTATGCTGTTTACATCATCGGCCATTATAGAGTCTCTCATATGCATTTCACATGGTACTTGAATGTAGGAGACACTTTTGTGCGTCAAGCTTATGGAACCACACATACATTGCAAGGCCCTATCTCAACACTCTGGTAGAAGAAATGTTCATCTAGCACCTAACTACAAGAGTGGAAATACATTGTAATGTAAAGTCTTTTCTAGGCTTTTTTTATCATTGGCCACTATGGACTCTCATATTGATTTCACATGGTCCATGATTGTAGGAGACCCTTTCGTGCAACAAGCTTAAGTGACCCCACATTGCAGGGCCATATCTATAACTACAAGAGTGGATAGGCATGATAATGTGCAGTCTTTTCTCGGCTGTTTTTATCATTGGCCACTAAGGACTCTCATAATGATTTCACACGGTCCATGATTATAGGAGACCCATTCGTGCAACTAGCTTAAGTTGAGCACACATACGTTGCAGGGCTGTATCACAACACTCTGTTGCAAGACACATTCATCTTGCAGCTAACTACAACTGCAGATGCATTAAAATTTGAATGTATTTCTATGCTGTTTACATCATCGGCCATTATAGAGTCTCTCCTATGCATTTCACATGGTACTTGAATGTAGGAGACCCTTTTGTGCGTCAAGCTTATGGAACCACACATACATTGCAAGGCCCTATCTCAACACTCTGGTAGAAGAAATGTTCATCTAGCACCCCACTGCAAGAGTGGAAATACATTGTAATGTGCAGTCTTTTCTAGGCTGTTTTTATCATTGGGCACTGTGGAGTCTCGTATTGATTTGATACTTTCCATTATTGTAGGAGACCCGTTCATGCAACAAGCTTATGGAAAACGCCGTGCATTGCAGGGCGGCATCTTAACACTCAGGGGTAAGTAACTTTCATCTAGCACCTAACTACAGGAGTGGAGAGGCATGATAATGTGCAGTCTTTTCTCGGCTGTTTTTATCATTGGCCACTAAGGACACTCATATTGATTTCACACGGTCCATGATTATAGGAGACCCAGTCGTGCAACAAGCTTAAGTGACCAAACATACATTGCAGGGCCATATCTGAACACTCTGTTGCAAGACACATTCATCTTGCAGCTAACTACAAGACTGCAGATGCATTAAAATTTGCATATATTTCTATGCTGTTTTCACCATTGGCCATTATTGAGTCTCTCATATGGATTTCACACGTTCCATGATTGTAGTCGACCCTTTTGTGTGTTAAGCTTATGGAACCACACATATATTGCAGGGCCATATCTCAACACTCTGGTGCAATATACTTTCATCTAGCTCCTAATTCCAAGAGTGGAGAGGCATGATAATGTGCAGTCTTTTCTAGGCTGTTTTTAAAATTGGCCACTATGGACTCTCATATGGATTTCACACGTTCTATGATTGTAGACGACCCTTATGTGTGTCAAGCTTATGGAACCCCACATATATTGCAGGGCCATATATCAACACTCTGGTGCAATAAACTTTCATCTAGCTCCTAACTACAAGAGTGGAGAGGCATGATAATGTGCAGTCTTTTCTCGGCTGTTTTTATCATTGGCCACTAAGGACTCTCATAATGATTTCACACGGTCCATGATTATAGGAGACCCATTCGTGCAACTAGCGTAAGTGACCACACAGACATTGCTGGGCCGTATCTGAACCCTCTTTTGCAAGACACATTCATCTTGCAGCTAACTACAAGACTGCAGATGCATTAAAATTTGCATATATTTCTATGCTGTTTACATCATTGGCCATTATAGAGTCTCTCATATGGGTTTCACATGGTACATGAATGTAGGAGACACTTTTGTGCGTCAAGCTTATGGAACCACACATACATTGCAGGGCCATATCTCAACACTCTGGTAGAAGAAATGTTCATCTAGCACCTAACTACAAGAGTGGAAATACATTGTAATGTAAAGTCTTTTCTAGGCTCTTTTTATCATTGGCCACTATGGACTCTCATATTGATTTCACATGGTCCATGATTGTAGGAGACCCTTTCGTGCAACAAGCTTAAGTGACCCCACATTGCAGGGCCATATCTATAACTACAAGAGTGGAGAGGTATGATAATGTGTATTCTTTTCTCGGCTGTTTTTATCATTGGCCACTAAGGACTCTCATAATGATTTCACACGGTCCATGATTATAGGAGACCCATTCGTGCAACTACCTTAAGTTGACCACACATACATTGCAGGGCCGTATCTGAACACTCTTTTGCAAGACACATTCATCTTGCAGCTAACTACAACTGCAGATGCATTAAAATTTGCATATATTTCTATGCTGTTTACATCATCGGCCATTATAGAGTCTCTCATATGCATTTCACATGGTACTTGAATGTAGGAGACACTTTTGTGCGTCAAGCTTATGGAACCACACATACATTGCAAGGCCCTATCTCAACACTCTGGTAGAAGAAATGTTCATCTAGCACCTAACTACAAGAGTGGAAATACATTGTAATGTAAAGTCTTTTCTAGGCTTTTTTTATCATTGGCCACTATGGACTCTCATATTGATTTCACATGGTCCATGATTGTAGGATACCGTTTCGTGCAACAAGCTTAAGTGACCCCACATTGCAGGGCCATATCTATAACTACAAGAGTGGAGAGGCATGATAATGTGCAGTCTTTTCTCGGCTGTTTTTATCATTGGCCACTAAGGACTCTCATAATGATTTCACACGGTCCATGATTATAGGAGACCCATTCGTGCAATTAGCTTAAGTTGAGCACACATACGTTGCAGGGCTGTATCACAACACTCTGTTGCAAGACACATTCATCTTGCAGCTAACTACAACTGCAGATGCATTAAAATTTGAATGTATTTCTATGCTGTTTACATCATCGGCCATTATAGAGTCTCTCCTATGCATTTCACATGGTACTTGAATGTAGGAGACCCTTTTGTGCGTCAAGCTTATGGAACCACACATACATTGCAAGGCCCTATCTCAACACTCTGGTAGAAGAAATGTTCATCTAGCCCCCCACTGCAAGAGTGGAAATACATTGTAATGTGCAGTCTTTTCTAGGCTGTTTTTATCATTGGGCACTGTGGAGTCTCGTATTGATTTGATACTTTCCGTTATTGTAGGAGACCCGTTCATGCAACAAGCTTATGGAAAACGCCGTGCATTGCAGGGCGGCATCTTAACACTCAGGGGTAAGTAACTTTCATCTAGCACCTAACTACAGGAGTGGAGAGGCATGATAATGTGCAGTCTTTTCTCGGCTGTTTTTATCATTGGCCACTAAGGACACTCATATTGATTTCACACGGTCCATGATTATAGGAGACCCAGTCGTGCAACAAGCTTAAGTGACCAAACATACATTGCAGGGCCATATCTGAACACTCTGTTGCAAGACACATTCATCTTGCAGCTAACTACAAGACTGCAGATGCATTAAAATTTGCATATATTTCTATGCTGTTTTCACCATTGGCTATTATTGAGTCTCTCATATGGATTTCACATGGTACATGAATGTAGGAGACACTTTTGTGCGTCAAGCTTATGGAACCACACATACATTGCAGGGCCATATCTCAACACTCTGGTAGAAGAAATGTTCATCTAGCACCTAACTACAAGAGTGGAAATACATTGTAATGTAAAGTCTTTTCTAGGCTCTTTTTATCATTGGCCACTATGGACTCTCATATTGATTTCACATGGTCCATGATTGTAGGAGACCCTTTCGTGCAACAAGCTTAAGTGACCCCACATTGCAGGGCCATATCTATAACTACAAGAGTGGAGAGGTATGATAATGTGTAGTCTTTTCTCGGCTGTTTTTATCATTGGCCACTAAGGACTCTCATAATGATTTCACACGGTCCATGATTATAGGAGACCCATTCGTGCAACTAGCTTAAGTTGACCACACATACATTGCAGGGCCGTATCTGAACACTCTTTTGCAAGACACATTCATCTTGCAGCTAACTACAACTGCAGATGCATTTAAATTTGCATATATTTCTATGCTGTTTACATCATCGGCCATTATAGAGTCTCTCATATGCATTTCACATGGTACTTGAATGTAGGAGACACTTTTGTGCGTCAAGCTTATGGAACCACACATACATTGCAAGGCCCTATCTCAACACTCTGGTAGAAGAAATGTTCATCTAGCACCTAACTACAAGAGTGGAAATACATTGTAATGTAAAGTCTTTTCTAGGCTTTTTTTATCATTGGCCACTATGGACTCTCATATTGATTTCACATGGTCCATGATTGTAGGATACCCTTTCGTGCAACAAGCTTAAGTGACCCCACATTGCAGGGCCATATCTATAACTACAAGAGTGGAGAGGCATGATAATGTGCAGTCTTTTCTCGGCTGTTTTTATCATTGGCCACTAAGGACTCTCATAATGATTTCACACGGTCCATGATTATAGGAGACCCATTCGTGCAACTACCTTAAGTTGACCACACATACATTGCAGGGCCGTATCTGAACACTCTTTTGCAAGACACATTCATCTTGCAGCTAACTACAACTGCAGATGCATTAAAATTTGCATATATTTCTATGCTGTTTACATCATCGGCCATTATAGAGTCTCTCATATGCATTTCACATGGTACTTGAATGTAGGAGACACTTTTGTGCGTCAAGCTTATGGAACCACACATACATTGCAAGGCCCTATCTCAACACTCTGGTAGAAGAAATGTTCATCTAGCACCTAACCACAAGAGTGGAAATACATTGTAATGTGCAGTCTTTTCTAGGCTGTTTTTATCATTGGGCACTGTGGAGTCTCGTATTGATTTGATACTTTCCATTATTGTAGGAGACCCGTTCATGCAACAAGCTTATGGAAAACGCCGTGCATTGCAGGGCGGCATCTTAACACTCAGGGGTAAGTAACTTTCATCTAGCACCTAACTACAGGAGTGGAGAGGCATGATAATGTGCAGTCTTTTCTCGGCTGTTTTTATCATTGGCCACTAAGGACACTCATATTGATTTCACACGGTCCATGATTATAGGAGACCCAGTCGTGCAACAAGCTTAAGTGACCAAACATACATTGCAGGGCCATATCTGAACACTCTGTTGCAAGACACATTCACCTTGCAGCTAACTACAAGACTGCAGATGCATTAAAATTTGCATATATTTCTATGCTGTTTTCACCATTGGCCATTATTGAGTCTCTCATATGGATTTCACACGTTCCATGATTGTAGTCGACCCTTTTGTGTGTTAAGCTTATGGAACCACACATATATTGCAGGGCCATATCTCAACACTCTGGTGCAATATACTTTCATCTAGCTCCTAATTCCAAGAGTGGAGAGGCATGATAATGTGCAGTCTTTTCTAGGCTGTTTTTAAAATTGGCCACTATGGACTCTCATATGGATTTCACACGTTCTATGATTGTAGACGACCCTTATGTGTGTCAAGCTTATGGAACCCCACATATATTGCAGGGCCATATATCAACACTCTGGTGCAATAAACTTTCATCTAGCTCCTAACTACAGGAGTGGAGAGGCATGATAATGTGCAGTCTTTTCTCGGCTGTTTTTATCATTGGCCACTAAGGACTCTCATAGTGATTTCACATGGTCCATGATTGTAGGAGACCCTTTCGTGCAACAAGCTTAAGTGACCCCACATTGCAGGGCCATATCTATAACTACAAGAGTGGAGAGGTATGATAATGTGTATTCTTTTCTCGGCTGTTTTTATCATTGGCCACTAAGGACTCTCATAATGATTTCACACGGTCCATGATTATAGGAGACCCATTCGTGCAACTAGCTTAAGTTGACCACACATACATTGCAGGGCCGTATCTGAACACTCTGTTGCAAGACACATTCATCTTGCAGCTAACTACAACTGCAGATGCATTAAAATTTGCATATATTTCTATGCTGTTTACATCATCGGCCATTATAGAGTCTCTCATATGCATTTCACATGGTACTTGAATGTAGGAGACACTTTTGTGCGTCAAGCTTATGGAACCACACATACATTGCAAGGCCCTATCTCAACACTCTGGTAGAAGAAATGTTCATCTAGCACCTAACTACAAGAGTGGAAATACATTGTAATGTAAAGTCTTTTCTAGGCTTTTTTTATCATTGGCCACTATGGACTCTCATATTGATTTCACATGGTCCATGATTGTAGGAGACCCTTTCGTGCAACAAGCTTAAGTGACCCCACATTGCAGGGCCATATCTATAACTATAAGAGTGGAGAGGCATGATAATGTGCAGTCTTTTCTCGGCTGTTTTTATCATTGGCCACTAAGGACTCTCATAATGATTTCACACGGTCCATGATTATAGGAGACCCATTCGTGCAACTAGCTTAAGTTGAGCACACATACGTTGCAGGGCTGTATCACAACACTCTGTTGCAAGACACATTCATCTTGCAGCTAACTACAACTGCAGATGCATTAAAATTTGAATGTATTTCTATGCTGTTTACATCATCGGCCATTATAGAGTCTCTCCTATGCATTTCACATGGTACTTGAATGTAGGAGACCCTTTTGTGCGTCAAGCTTATGGAACCACACATACATTGCAAGGCCCTATCTCAACACTCTGGTAGAAGAAATGTTCATCTAGCACCCCACTGCAAGAGTGGAAATACATTGTAATGTGCAGTCTTTTCTAGGCTGTTTTTATCATTGGGCACTGTGGAGTCTCGTATTGATTTGATACTTTCCATTATTGTAGGAGACCCGTTCATGCAACAAGCTTATGGAAAACGCCGTGCATTGCAGGGCGGCATCTTAACACTCAGGGGTAAGTAACTTTCATCTAGCACCTAACTACAGGAGTGGAGAGGCATGATAATGTGCAGTCTTTTCTCGGCTGTTTTTATCATTGGCCACTAAGGACACTCATATTGATTTCACACGGTCCATGATTATAGGAGACCCAGTCGTGCAACAAGCTTAAGTGACCAAACATACATTGCAGGGCCATATCTGAACACTCTGTTGCAAGACACATTCATCTTGCAGCTAACTACAAGACTGCAGATGCATTAAAATTTGCATATATTTCTATGCTGTTTTCACCATTGGCCATTATTGAGTCTCTCATATGGATTTCACACGTTCCATGATTGTAGTCGACCCTTTTGTGTGTTAAGCTTATGGAACCACACATATATTGCAGGGCCATATCTCAACACTCTGGTGCAATATACTTTCATCTAGCTCCTAATTCCAAGAGTCGAGAGGCATGATAATGTGCAGTCTTTTCTAGGCTGTTTTTAAAATTGGCCACTATGGACTCTCATATGGATTTCACACGTTCTATGATTGTAGACGACCCTTATGTGTGTCAAGCTTATGGAACCCCACATATATTGCAGGGCCATATATCAACACTCTGGTGCAATAAACTTTCATCTAGCTCCTAACTACAAGAGTGGAGAGGCATGATAATGTGCAGTCTTTTCTCGGCTGTTTTTATCATTGGCCACTAAGGACTCTCATAATGATTTCACACGGTCCATGATTATAGGAGACCCATTCGTGCAACTAGCGTAAGTGACCACACAGACATTGCTGGGCCGTATCTGAACCCTCTTTTGCAAGACACATTCATCTTGCAGCTAACTACAAGACTGGAGATGCATTAAAATTTGCATATATTTCTATGCTGTTTACATCATTGGCCATTATAGAGTCTCTCATATGGGTTTCACATGGTACATGAATGTAGGAGACACTTTTGTGCGTCAAGCTTATGGAACCACACATACATTGCAGGGCCATATCTCAACACTCTGGTAGAAGAAATGTTCATCTAGCACCTAACTACAAGAGTGGAAATACATTGTAATGTAAAGTCTTTTCTAGGCTCTTTTTATCATTGGCCACTATGGACTCTCATATTGATTTCACATGGTCCATGACTGTAGGAGACCCTTTCGTGCAACAAGCTTAAGTGACCCCACATTGCAGGGCCATATCTATAACTACAAGAGTGGAGAGGTATGATAATGTGTATTCTTTTCTCGGCTGTTTTTATCATTGGCCACTAAGGACTCTCATAATGATTTCACACGGTCCATGATTATAGGAGACCCATTCGTGCAACTAGCTTAAGTTGACCACACATACATTGCAGGGCCGTATCTGAACACTCTTTTGCAAGACACATTCACCTTGCAGCTAACTACAACTGCAGATGCATTAAAATTTGCATATATTTCTATGCTGTTTACATCATCGGCCATTATAGAGTCTCTCATATGCATTTCACATGGTACTTGAATGTAGGAGACACTTTTGTGCGTCAAGCTTATGGAACCACACATACATTGCAAGGCCCTATCTCAACACTCTGGTAGAAGAAATGTTCATCTAGCACCTAACTACAAGAGTGGAAATACATTGTAATGTAAAGTCTTTTCTAGGCTTTTTTTATCATTGGCCACTATGGACTCTCATATTGATTTCACATGGTCCATGATTGTAGGATACCCTTTCGTGCAACAAGCTTAAGTGACCCCACATTGCAGGGCCATATCTATAACTACAAGAGTGGAGAGGCATGATAATGTGCAGTCTTTTCTCGGCTGTTTTTATCATTGGCCACTAAGGACTCTCATAATGATTTCACACGGTCCATGATTATAGGAGACCCATTCGTGCAACTACCTTAAGTTGACCACACATACATTGCAGGGCCGTATCTGAACACTCTTTTGCAAGACACATTCATCTTGCAGCTAACTACAACTGCAGATGCATTAAAATTTGCATATATTTCTATGCTGTTTACATCATCGGCCATTATAGAGTCTCTCATATGCATTTCACATGGAACTTGAATGTAGGAGACACTTTTGTGCGTCAAGCTTATGGAACCACACATACATTGCAAGGCCCTATCTCAACACTCTGGTAGAAGAAATGTTCATCTAGCCCCCCACTGCAAGAGTGGAAATACATTGTAATGTGCAGTCTTTTCTAGGCTGTTTTTATCATTGGGCACTGTGGAGTCTCGTATTGATTTGATACTTTCCATTATTGTAGGAGACCCGTTCATGCAACAAGCTTATGGAAAACGCCGTGCATTGCAGGGCGGCATCTTAACACTCAGGGCTAAGTAACTTTCATCTAGCACCTAACTACAGGAGTGGAGAGGCATGATAATGTGCAGTCTTTTCTCGGCTGTTTTTATCATTGGCCACTAAGGACACTCATATTGATTTCACACGGTCCATGATTATAGGAGACCCAGTCGTGCAACAAGCTTAAGTGACCAAACATACATTGCAGGGCCATATCTGAACACTCTGTTGCAAGACACATTCATCTTGCAGCTAACTACAAGACTGCAGATGCATTAAAATTTGCATATATTTCTATGCTGTTTTCACCATTGGCCATTATTGAGTCTCTCATTTGGATTTCACACGTTCCATGATTGTAGTCGACCCTTTTGTGTGTTAAGCTTATGGAACCACACATATATTGCAGGGCCATATCTCAACACTCTGGTGCAATATACTTTCATCTAGCTCCTAATTCCAAGAGTGGAGAGGCATGATAATGTGCAGTCTTTTCTAGGCTGTTTTTAAAATTGGCCACTATGGACTCTCATATGGATTTCACACGTTCTATGATTGTAGACGACCCTTTTGTGTGTCAAGCTTATGGAACCCCACATATATTGCAGGGCCATATATCAACACTCTGGTGCAATAAACTTTCATCTAGCTCCTAACTACAGGAGTGGAGAGGCATGATAATGTGCAGTCTTTTCTCGGCTGTTTTTATCATTGGCCACTAAGGACTCTCATAGTGATTTCACACGGTCCATGATTATAGGAGACCCATTCGTGCAACTAGCGTAAGTGACCACACAGACATTGCTGGGCCGTATCTGAACCCTCTTTTGCAAGACACATTCATCTTGCAGCTAACTACAAGACTGCAGATGCATTAAAATTTGCATATATTTCTATGCTGTTTACATCATTGGCCATTATAGAGTCTCTCATATGGGTTTCACATGGTACATGAATGTAGGAGACACTTTTGTGCGTCAAGCTTATGGAACCACACATACATTGCAGGGCCATATCTCAACACTCTGGTAGAAGAAATGTTCATCTAGCACCTAACTACAAGAGTGGAAATACATTGTAATGTAAAGTCTTTTCTAGGCTCTTTTTATCATTGGCCACTATGGACTCTCATATTGATTTCACATGGTCCATGATTGTAGGAGACCCTTTCGTGCAACAAGCTTAAGTGACCCCACATTGCAGGGCCATATCTATAACTACAAGAGTGGAGAGGTATGATAATGTGTATTCTTTTCTCGGCTGTTTTTATCATTGGCCACTAAGGACTCTCATAATGATTTCACACGGTCCATGATTATAGGAGACCCATTCGTGCAACTAGCTTAAGTTGACCACACATACATTGCAGGGCCGTATCTGAACACTCTGTTGCAAGACACATTCATCTTGCAGCTAACTACAACTGCAGATGCATTAAAATTTGCATATATTTCTATGCTGTTTACATCATCGGCCATTATAGAGTCTCTCATATGCATTTCACATGGTACTTGAATGTAGGAGACACTTTTGTGCGTCAAGCTTATGGAACCACACATACATTGCAAGGCCCTATCTCAACACTCTGGTAGAAGAAATGTTCATCTAGCACCTAACTACAAGAGTGGAAATACATTGTAATGTAAAGTCTTTTCTAGGCTTTTTTTATCATTGGCCACTATGGACTCTCATATTGATTTCACATGGTCCATGATTGTAGGAGACCCTTTCGTGCAACAAGCTTAAGTGACCCCACATTGCAGGGCCATATCTATAACTATAAGAGTGGAGAGGCATGATAATGTGCAGTCTTTTCTCGGCTGTTTTTATCATTGGCCACTAAGGACTCTCATAATGATTTCACACGGTCCATGATTATAGGAGACCCATTCGTGCAACTAGCTTAAGTTGAGCACACATACGTTGCAGGGCTGTATCACAACACTCTGTTGCAAGACACATTCATCTTGCAGCTAACTACAACTGCAGATGCATTAAAATTTGAATGTATTTCTATGCTGTTTACATCATCGGCCATTATAGAGTCTCTCCTATGCATTTCACATGGTACTTGAATGTAGGAGACCCTTTTGTGCGTCAAGCTTATGGAACCACACATACATTGCAAGGCCCTATCTCAACACTCTGGTAGAAGAAATGTTCATCTAGCCCCCCACTGCAAGAGTGGAAATACATTGTAATGTGCAGTCTTTTCTAGGCTGTTTTTATCATTGGGCACTGTGGAGTCTCGTATTGATTTGATACTTTCCATTATTGTAGGAGACCCGTTCATGCAACAAGCTTATGGAAAACGCCGTGCATTGCAGGGCGGCATCTTAACACTCAGGGGTAAGTAACTTTCATCTAGCACCTAACTACAGGAGTGGAGAGGCATGATAATGTGCAGTCTTTTCTCGGCTGTTTTTATCATTGGCCACTAAGGACACTCATATTGATTTCACACGGTCCATGATTATAGGAGACCCAGTCGTGCAACAAGCTTAAGTGACCAAACATACATTGCAGGGCCATATCTGAACACTCTGTTGCAAGACACATTCATCTTGCAGCTAACTACAAGACTGCAGATGCATTAAAATTTGCATATATTTCTATGCTGTTTTCACCATTGGCCATTATTGAGTCTCTCATATGGATTTCACACGTTCCATGATTGTAGTCGACCCTTTTGTGTGTTAAGCTTATGGAACCACACATATATTGCAGGGCCATATCTCAACACTCTGGTGCAATATACTTTCATCTAGCTCCTAATTCCAAGAGTGGAGAGGCATGATAATGTGCAGTCTTTTCTAGGCTGTTTTTAAAATTGGCCACTATGGACTCTCATATGGATTTCACACGTTCTATGATTGTAGACGACCCTTATGTGTGTCAAGCTTATGGAACCCCACATATATTGCAGGGCCATATATCAACACTCTGGTGCAATAAACTTTCATCTAGCTCCTAACTACAAGAGTGGAGAGGCATGATAATGTGCAGTCTTTTCTCGGCTGTTTTTATCATTGGCCACTAAGGACTCTCATAATGATTTCACACGGTCCATGATTATAGGAGACCCATTCGTGCAACTAGCGTAAGTGACCACACAGACATTGCTGGGCCGTATCTGAACCCTCTTTTGCAAGACACATTCATCTTGCAGCTAACTACAAGACTGCAGATGCATTAAAATTTGCATATATTTCTATGCTGTTTACATCATTGGCCATTATAGAGTCTCTCATATGGGTTTCACATGGTACATGAATGTAGGAGACACTTTTGTGCGTCAAGCTTATGGAACCACACATACATTGCAGGGCCATATCTCAACACTCTGGTAGAAGAAATGTTCATCTAGCACCTAACTACAAGAGTGGAAATACATTGTAATGTAAAGTCTTTTCTAGGCTCTTTTTATCATTGGCCACTATGGACTCTCATATTGATTTCACATGGTCCATGACTGTAGGAGACCCTTTCGTGCAACAAGCTTAAGTGACCCCACATTGCAGGGCCATATCTATAACTACAAGAGTGGAGAGGTATGATAATGTGTATTCTTTTCTCGGCTGTTTTTATCATTGGCCACTAAGGACTCTCATAATGATTTCACACGGTCCATGATTATAGGAGACCCATTCGTGCAACTAGCTTAAGTTGACCACACATACATTGCAGGGCCGTATCTGAACACTCTTTTGCAAGACACATTCACCTTGCAGCTAACTACAACTGCAGATGCATTAAAATTTGCATATATTTCTATGCTGTTTACATCATCGGCCATTATAGAGTCTCTCATATGCATTTCACATGGTACTTGAATGTAGGAGACACTTTTGTGCGTCAAGCTTATGGAACCACACATACATTGCAAGGCCCTATCTCAACACTCTGGTAGAAGAAATGTTCATCTAGCACCTAACTACAAGAGTGGAAATACATTGTAATGTAAAGTCTTTTCTAGGCTTTTTTTATCATTGGCCACTATGGACTCTCATATTGATTTCACATGGTCCATGATTGTAGGATACCCTTTCGTGCAACAAGCTTAAGTGACCCCACATTGCAGGGCCATATCTATAACTACAAGAGTGGAGAGGCATGATAATGTGCAGTCTTTTCTCGGCTGTTTTTATCATTGGCCACTAAGGACTCTCATAATGATTTCACACGGTCCATGATTATAGGAGACCCATTCGTGCAACTACCTTAAGTTGACCACACATACATTGCAGGGCCGTATCTGAACACTCTTTTGCAAGACACATTCATCTTGCAGCTAACTACAACTGCAGATGCATTAAAATTTGCATATATTTCTATGCTGTTTACATCATCGGCCATTATAGAGTCTCTCATATGCATTTCACATGGAACTTGAATGTAGGAGACACTTTTGTGCGTCAAGCTTATGGAACCACACATACATTGCAAGGCCCTATCTCAACACTCTGGTAGAAGAAATGTTCATCTAGCCCCCCACTGCAAGAGTGGAAATACATTGTAATGTGCAGTCTTTTCTAGGCTG
Organism: Cryptoblepharus egeriae; assembly: GCA_030015325.1. Lineage (NCBI taxonomy): Eukaryota > Metazoa > Chordata > Lepidosauria > Squamata > Scincidae > Cryptoblepharus > Cryptoblepharus egeriae. Next base: position 111,219,795 of record JAREYC010000001.1, on the reverse strand, counting down.
TTTTTATCATTGGGCACTGTGGAGTCTCGTATTGATTTGATACTTTCCATTATTGTAGGAGACCCGTTCATGCAACAAGCTTATGGAAAACGCCGTGCATTGCAGGGCGGCATCTTAACACTCAGGGCTAAGTAACTTTCATCTAGCACCTAACTACAGGAGTGGAGAGGCATGATAATGTGCAGTCTTTTCTCGGCTGTTTTTATCATTGGCCACTAAGGACACTCATATTGATTTCACACGGTCCATGATTATAGGAGACCCAGTCGTGCAACAAGCTTAAGTGACCAAACATACATTGCAGGGCCATATCTGAACACTCTGTTGCAAGACACATTCATCTTGCAGCTAACTACAAGACTGCAGATGCATTAAAATTTGCATATATTTCTATGCTGTTTTCACCATTGGCCATTATTGAGTCTCTCATTTGGATTTCACACGTTCCATGATTGTAGTCGACCCTTTTGTGTGTTAAGCTTATGGAACCACACATATATTGCAGGGCCATATCTCAACACTCTGGTGCAATATACTTTCATCTAGCTCCTAATTCCAAGAGTGGAGAGGCATGATAATGTGCAGTCTTTTCTAGGCTGTTTTTAAAATTGGCCACTATGGACTCTCATATGGATTTCACACGTTCTATGATTGTAGACGACCCTTTTGTGTGTCAAGCTTATGGAACCCCACATATATTGCAGGGCCATATATCAACACTCTGGTGCAATAAACTTTCATCTAGCTCCTAACTACAAGAGTGGAGAGGCATGATAATGTGCAGTCTTTTCTCGGCTGTTTTTATCATTGGCCACTAAGGACTCTCATAATGATTTCACACGGTCCATGATTATAGGAGACCCATTCGTGCAACTAGCGTAAGTGACCACACATACATTGCAGGGCCGTATCTGAACCCTCTTTTGCAAGACACATTCATCTTGCAGCTAACTACAACTGCAGATGCATTAAAATTTGCACTCATTTCTATACTGTTTACATCATTGGCCATTATAGAGTCTCTCATATGGGTTTCACATGGTCCATGAATGTAGGAGACCCTTTTGTGTGTCAAGCTTATGGAACCACACATACATTGCAGGGCCATATCTCAACACTCTGGTAGAAGAAATGTTCATCTAGCACCTAACTACAAGAGTGGAAATACATTGTAATGTAAAGTCTTTTCCAGGTTGTTTTTAAAATTGGCCACTATGGACTCTCATATTGATTTCACATGGTCCATGATTGTAGGAGACCCTTTCGTGCAACAAGCTTAAGTGACCCCACATACATTGCAGGGCCATATCTATAACTATAGGAGTGGAGAGGCATGATAATGTGCAGTCTTTTCTCGGCTGTTTTTATCATTGGCCACTAAGGACTCTCATAATGATTTCACACGGTCCATGATTATAGGAGACCCATTCGTGCAACTACCTTAAGTTGACCACACATACATTGCAGGGCCGTATCTGAACACTCTTTTGCAAGACACATTCATCTTGCAGCTAACTACAACTGCAGATGCATTAAAATTTGCATATATTTCTATGCTGTTTACATCATCGGCCATTATAGAGTCTCTCATATGCATTTCACATGGTACTTGAATGTAGGAGACACTTTTGTGCGTCAAGCTTATGGAACCACACATACATTGCAAGGCCCTATCTCAACACTCTGGTAGAAGAAATGTTCATCTAGCACCTAACTACAAGAGTGGAAATACATTGTAATGTAAAGTCTTTTCTAGGCTTTTTTTATCATTGGCCACTATGGACTCTCATATTGATTTCACATGGTCCATGATTGTAGGATACCCTTTCGTGCAACAAGCTTAAGTGACCCCACATTGCAGGGCCATATCTATAACTACAAGAGTGGAGAGGCATGATAATGTGCAGTCTTTTCTCGGCTGTTTTTATCATTGGCCACTAAGGACTCTCATAATGATTTCACACGGTCCATGATTATAGGAGACCCATTCGTGCAACTAGCTTAAGTTGACCACACATACATTGCAGGGCCGTATCTGAACACTCTTTTGCAAGACACATTCATCTTGCAGCTAACTACAAGGCTGCAGATGCATTAAAATTTGCACTCATTTCTATACTGTTTACATCATTGGCCATTATAGAGTCTCTCATATGGGTTTCACATGGTCCATGAATGTAGGAGACCCTTTTGTGTGTCAAGCTTATGGAACCACACATACATTGCAGGGCCATATCTCAACACTCTGGTAGAAGAAATGTTCATCTAGCACCTAACTACAAGAGTGGAAATACATTGTAATGTAAAGTCTTTTCCAGGCTGTTTTTAAAATTGGCCACTATGGACTCTCATATTGATTTCACATGGTCCATGATTGTAGGAGACCCTTTCGTGCAACAAGCTTAAGTGACCCCACATACATTGCAGGGCCATATCTATAACTATAGGAGTGGAGAGGCATGATAATGTGCAGTCTTTTCTCGGCTGTTTTTATCATTGGCCACTAAGGACTCTCATAATGATTTCACACGGTCCATGATTATAGGAGACCCTTTCGTGCAACAAGCTTAAGAGACCCCACATACACTGCCGGGCCATATCTATAACTACAGGAGTGGAGAGGCTTGATAATGTGCAGTCTTTTCTCGGCTGTTTTTATCATCGGCCACTAAGGACTCTCATATTGATCTCACACGGTCCATGATTATAGGAGACCCAGTCGTGCAACAAGATTAAGTGACCACACATACATTGCAGGGCCGTATCTGAACACTCTGTTGCAAGACACATTCATCTTGCAGCTAACTACAAGACTGCAGATGCATTAAAATTTACATATACTTCTATGCCGTTTACATCATTGGCCATTATAGAGTCACTCATATGGGTTTCACACGTTCCATGATTGTAGTCGACCCTTTTGTGGATCAAGCATATGGAACCACACATATATTGCAGGGCCATAGCTCAACACTCTGGTGGAATATGCTTTCATCTAGCTAATAATTCCAAGAGTGGAGAGGCATGATAATGTGTAGTCTTTTCTAGGCTGTTTTTAAAATTGGGCACTATGGAGTCTCGTATTGATTTCACACTTTCCATTATTGTAGGAGACCCTTTCGTGCAACAAGCTTATGGAAAAACCCGTGCATTGCTGGGCGGCATCTTAACACTCAGGGGTAAGAAACTTTCATCTAGCACCTAAGTACAGGAGTGGAGAGGCATGATAATGTGCAGTCTTTTCTCGGCTGTTTTTATCATTCGCCAATTAAGGACTCTCATATTGATTTCACATGGTCCATGATTGTCGGAGACCCTTTCGTGCAACAAGCTTAAGTGACCCCACATACATTGCAGGGCCGTATCACAACACTCTGTTGCAAGAAACATTCATCTTTCAGTTAACTACAAGACTGCAGATGCATTAAAATCTGCACTCATTTCTATGCTGTTTACATCATCGGCCATTATAGAGTCTCTCGTATGCATTTCACATGGTACATGGATGTAGGAGACCCTTTTGTGCGTCAAGCTTATGGAACCACACATACATTGCAGGGCCATATCTCAACACACTGGTAGAAGAAATGTTCATCTAGCACCCCACTGCAAGAGTGGAAATACTTTGTAATGTGCAGTCTTTTCTAGGCTGTTTTTATCATTGGCCATTATGGACTCTGTTGATTTCACATGGACCACGACTGTCGGAGACCCTTTCGTGAAACAAGCTTGAGTGACCCCACATACATTGCAGGGCCGTATCACAACACTCTGTTGTAAGAAACATTCATCTTGCAGCTAACTACAAGACTGCAGATGCATTAAAATCTGCACTCATTTCTATACTGTTTACATCATTGGCCATTATAGAGTCTCTCATATGGGTTTCACATGGTCCATGAATGTAGGAGACACTTTTGTGCGTCAAGCTTATGGAACCACACATACATTGCAAGGCCCTATCTCAACACTCTGGTAGAAGAAATGTTCATCTAGCACCTAACTACAAGAGTGGAAATACATTGTAATGTAAAGTCTTTTCTAGGCTCTTTTTATCATTGGCCACTATGGACTCTCATATTGATTTCACATGGTCCATGACTGTAGGAGACCCTTTCGTGCAACAAGCTTAAGTGACCCCACATTGCAGGGCCATATCTATAACTACAAGAGTGGAGAGGTATGATAATGTGTATTCTTTTCTCGGCTGTTTTTATCATTGGCCACTAAGGACTCTCATAATGATTTCACACGGTCCATGATTATAGGAGACCCATTCGTGCAACTAGCTTAAGTTGACCACACATACATTGCAGGGCCGTATCTGAACACTCTTTTGCAAGACACATTCACCTTGCAGCTAACTACAACTGCAGATGCATTAAAATTTGCATATATTTCTATGCTGTTTACATCATCGGCCATTATAGAGTCTCTCATATGCATTTCACATGGTACTTGAATGTAGGAGACACTTTTGTGCGTCAAGCTTATGGAACCACACATACATTGCAAGGCCCTATCTCAACACTCTGGTAGAAGAAATGTTCATCTAGCACCTAACTACAAGAGTGGAAATACATTGTAATGTAAAGTCTTTTCTAGGCTTTTTTTATCATTGGCCACTATGGACTCTCATATTGATTTCACATGGTCCATGATTGTAGGAGACCCTTTCGTGCAACAAGCTTAAGTGACCCCACATTGCAGGGCCATATCTATAACTACAAGAGTGGAGAGGCATGATAATGTGCAGTCTTTTCTCGGCTGTTTTTATCATTGGCCACTAAGGACTCTCATAATGATTTCACACGGTCCATGATTATAGGAGACCCATTAGTGCAACTACCTTAAGTTGACCACACATACATTGCAGGGCCGTATCTGAACACTCTTTTGCAAGACACATTCATCTTGCAGCTAACTACAACTGCAGATGCATTAAAATTTGCATATATTTCTATGCTGTTTACATCATCGGCCATTATAGAGTCTCTCATATGCATTTCACATGGAACTTGAATGTAGGAGACACTTTTGTGCGTCAAGCTTATGGAACCACACATACATTGCAAGGCCCTATCTCAACACTCTGGTAGAAGAAATGTTCATCTAGCCCCCCACTGCAAGAGTGGAAATACATTGTAATGTGCAGTCTTTTCTAGGCTGTTTTTATCATTGGGCACTGTGGAGTCTCGTATTGATTTGATACTTTCCATTATTGTAGGAGACCCGTTCATGCAACAAGCTTATGGAAAACGCCGTGCATTGCAGGGCGGCATCTTAACACTCAGGGCTAAGTAACTTTCATCTAGCACCTAACTACAGGAGTGGAGAGGCATGATAATGTGCAGTCTTTTCTCGGCTGTTTTTATCATTGGCCACTAAGGACACTCATATTGATTTCACACGGTCCATGATTATAGGAGACCCAGTCGTGCAACAAGCTTAAGTGACCAAACATACATTGCAGGGCCATATCTGAACACTCTGTTGCAAGACACATTCATCTTGCAGCTAACTACAAGACTGCAGATGCATTAAAATTTGCATATATTTCTATGCTGTTTTCACCATTGGCCATTATTGAGTCTCTCATATGGATTTCACACGTTCCATGATTGTAGTCGACCCTTTTGTGTGTTAAGCTTATGGAACCACACATATATTGCAGGGCCATATCTCAACACTCTGGTGCAATATACTTTCATCTAGCTCCTAATTCCAAGAGTGGAGAGGCATGATAATGTGCAGTCTTTTCTAGGCTGTTTTTAAAATTGGCCACTATGGACTCTCATATGGATTTCACACGTTCTATGATTGTAGACGACCCTTTTGTGTGTCAAGCTTATGGAACCCCACATATATTGCAGGGCCATATATCAACACTCTGGTGCAATAAACTTTCATCTAGCTCCTAACTACAAGAGTGGAGAGGCATGATAATGTGCAGTCTTTTCTCGGCTGTTTTTATCATTGGCCACTAAGGACTCTCATAATGATTTCACACGGTCCATGATTATAGGAGACCCATTCGTGCAACTAGCGTAAGTGACCCCACATACATTGCAGGGCCGTATCACAACACTCTGTTGTAAGAAACATTCATCTTGCAACACATTCATCTTGCAGCTAACTACAACTGCAGATGCATTAAAATTTGCACTCATTTCTATACTGTTTACATCATTGGCCATTATAGAGTCTCTCATATGGGTTTCACATGGTCCATGAATGTAGGAGACCCTTTTGTGTGTCAAGCTTATGGAACCACACATACATTGCAGGGCCATATCTCAACACTCTGGTAGAAGAAATGTTCATCTAGCACCTAACTACAAGAGTGGAAATACATTGTAATGTAAAGTCTTTTCCAGGCTGTTTTTAAAATTGGCCACTATGGACTCTCATATTGATTTCACATGGTCCATGATTGTAGGAGACCCTTTCGTGCAACAAGCTTAAGTGACCCCACATACATTGCAGGGCCATATCTATAACTATAGGAGTGGAGAGGCATGATAATGTGCAGTCTTTTCTCGGCTGTTTTTATCATTGGCCACTAAGGACTCTCATAATGATTTCACACGGTCCATGATTATAGGAGACCCTTTCGTGCAACAAGCTTAAGAGACCCCACATACACTGCCGGGCCATATCTATAACTACAGGAGTGGAGAGGCTTGATAATGTGCAGTCTTTTCTCGGCTGTTTTTATCATCGGCCACTAAGGACTCTCATATTGATCTCACACGGTCCATGATTATAGGAGACCCAGTCGTGCAACAAGATTAAGTGACCACACATACATTGCAGGGCCGTATCTGAACACTCTGTTGCAAGACACATTCATCTTGCAGCTAACTACAAGACTGCAGATGCATTAAAATTTACATATACTTCTATGCCGTTTACATCATTGGCCATTATAGAGTCACTCATATGGGTTTCACACGTTCCATGATTGTAGTCGACCCTTTTGTGGATCAAGCATATGGAACCACACATATATTGCAGGGCCATAGCTCAACACTCTGGTGGAATATGCTTTCATCTAGCTAATAATTCCAAGAGTGGAGAGGCATGATAATGTGTAGTCTTTTCTAGGCTGTTTTTAAAATTGGGCACTATGGAGTCTCGTATTGATTTCACACTTTCCATTATTGTAGGAGACCCTTTCGTGCAACAAGCTTATGGAAAAACCCGTGCATTGCTGGGCGGCATCTTAACACTCAGGGGTAAGAAACTTTCATCTAGCACCTAAGTACAGGAGTGGAGAGGCATGATAATGTGCAGTCTTTTCTCGGCTGTTTTTATCATTCGCCAATTAAGGACTCTCATATTGATTTCACATGGTCCATGATTGTCGGAGACCCTTTCGTGCAACAAGCTTAAGTGACCCCACATACATTGCAGGGCCGTATCACAACACTATGTTGCAAGATTCATTCATCTTTCAGTTAACTACAAGACTGCAGATGCATTAAAATCTGCACTCATTTCTATGCTGTTTACATCATCGGCCATTATAGAGTCTCTCGTATGCATTTCACATGGTACATGGATGTAGGAGACCCTTTTGTGCGTCAAGCTTATGGAACCACACATACATTGCAGGGCCATATCTCAACACACTGGTAGAAGAAATGTTCATCTAGCACCCCACTGCAAGAGTGGAAATACTTTGTAATGTGCAGTCTTTTCTAGGCTGTTTTTATCATTGGCCACTATGGACTCTGTTGATTTCACATGGACCACGACTGTCGGAGACCCTTTCGTGAAACAAGCTTGAGTGACCCCACATACATTGCAGGGCCGTATCACAACACTCTGTTGTAAGAAACATTCATCTTGCAGCTAACTACAAGACTGCAGATGCATTAAAATCTGCACTCATTTCTATACTGTTTACATCATTGGCCATTATAGAGTCTCTCATATGGGTTTCACATGGTCCATGAATGTAGGAGACCCTTTTGTGTGTCAAGCTTATGGAACCACACATACATTGCAGGACCATATCTCAACACTCTGGTAGAAGAAATGTTCATCTAGCACCTAACTACAAGAGTGGAAATACATTGTAATGTAAAGTCTTTTCCAGGCTGTTTTTAAAATTGGCCACTATGGACTCTCATATTGATTTCACATGGTCCATGATTGTAGGAGACCCTTTCGTGCAACAAGCTTAAGTGACCCCACATACATTGCAGGGCCATATCTATAACTATAGGAGTGGAGAGGCATGATAATGTGCAGTCTTTTCTCGGCTGTTTTTATCATTGGCCACTAAGGACTCTCATAATGATTTCACACGGTCCATGATTATAGGAGACCCTTTCGTGCAACAAGCTTAAGTGACCCCACATACACTGCAGGGCCATATCTTTAACTACAGGAGTGGAGAGGCTTGATAATGTGCAGTCTTTTCTCGGCTGTTTTTATCATCGGCCACTAAGGACTCTCATATTGATCTCACATGGTCCATGATTATAGGAGACCCAGTCGTGCAACAAGATTAAGTGACCACACATACATTGCAGGGCCGTATCTGAACACTCTGTTGCAAGACACATTCATCTTGCAGCTAACTACAAGACTGCAGATGCATTAAAATTTACATATACTTCTATGCCGTTTACATCATTGGCCATTATAGAGTCTCTCATATAGGTTTCACACGTTCCATGATTGTAGTCGACCCTTTTGTGGATCAAGCATATGGAACCACACATATATTGCAGGGCCATAGCTCAACACTCTGGTGGAATGTGCTTTCATCTAGCTCCTAATTCCAAGAGTGGAGAGGCATGATAATGTGTAGTCTTTTCTAGGCTGTTTTTAAAATTGGCGGCTATGGAATCTCAAATGGATTTCACACGTTCCATGATTGTAGACGACCCTGTTGTGTGTCAAGCTTATGGAACCCCACATATATTGCAGGGCCATATATCAACACTCTGGTGCAATAAACTTTCATCTAGCTCCTAATTCCAAGCGTGGAGAGGCATGAAAATGTGCAGTCTTTTCTAGGCTGTTTTTATCATTGGGCACTATGGAGTCTCGTATTGATTTCACACTTTCCATTATTGTAGGAGACCCTTTCGTGCAACAAGCTTATGGAAAAACCCGTGCATTGCAGGGCGGCATCTTAACACTCAGGGGTAAGAAACTTTCATCTAGCACCTAAGTACAGGAGTGGAGAGGCATGATAATGTGCAGTCCTTTCACGGCTGCTTTTATCATTCGCCACTAAGGACTCTCATATTGATTTCACACGGTCCATGATTGTAGGAGACCCTTTCGTGCAACAAGCTTAAGTGACCCCACATACATTGCAGGGCCGTATCACAACACTCTGTTGCAAGAAACATTCATCTTTCAGTTAACTACAAGACTGCAGATGCATTAAAATCTGCACTCATTTCTATGCTGTTTACATCATCGGCCATTATAGAGTCTCTCGTATGCATTTCACATGGTACATGGATGTAGGAGACCCTTTTGTGCGTCAAGCTTATGGAACCACACATACATTGCAGGGCCATATCTCAACACTCTGGTAGAAGAAATGTTCATCTAGCACCCCACTGCAAGAGTGGAAATACTTTGTAATGTGCAGTCTTTTCTCGGCTGTTTTTATCATTGGCCACTAAGGACTCTCATAATGATTTCACACGGTCCATGATTATAGGAGACCCATTCGTGCAACTAGCGTAAGTTACCACACATACATTGCAGGGCCGTATCTGAACCCTCTTTTGCAAGACACATTCATCTTGCAGCTAACTACAAGGCTGCAGATGCATTAAAATCTGCACTCATTTCTATACTGTTTACATCATTGGCCATTATAGAGTCTCTCATATGGGTTTCACATGGTCCATGAATGTAGGAGACCCTTTTGTGTGTCAAGCTTATGGAACCACACATACATTGCAGGGCCATATCTCAACACTCTGGTAGAAGAAATGTTCATCTAGCACCTAACTACAAGAGTGGAAATACATTGTAATGTAAAGTCTTTTCCAGGTTGTTTTTAAAATTGGCCACTATGGACTCTCATATTGATTTCACATGGTCCATGATTGTAGGAGACCCTTTCGTGCAACAAGCTTAAGTGACCCCACATACATTGCAGGGCCATATCTATAACTATAGGAGTGGAGAGGCATGATAATGTGCAGTCTTTTCTCGGCTGTTTTTATCATTGGCCACTAAGGACTCTCATAATGATTTCACACGGTCCATGATTATAGGAGACCCTTTCGTGCAACAAGCTTAAGTGACCCCACATACACTGCAGGGCCATATCTTTAACTACAGGAGTGGAGAGGCTTGATAATGTGCAGTCTTTTCTCGGCTGTTTTTATCATCGGCCACTAAGGACTCTCATATTGATCTCACACGGTCCATGATTATAGGAGACCCAGTCGTGCAGCAAGATTAAGTGACCACACATACATTGCAGGGCCGTATCTGAACACTCTGTTGCAAGACACATTCATCTTGCAGCTAACTACAAGACTGCAGATGCATTAAAATTTGCATATATTTCTATGCCGTTTACATCATTGGCCATTATAGAGTCTCTCATATGGGTTTCACACGTTCCATGATTGTAGTCGACCCTTTTGTGGATCAAGCATATGGAACCATCCATATATTGCAGGGCCATAGCTCAACACTCTGGTGCAGTATGCTTTCATCTAGCTCCTAATTCCAAGAGTGGAGAGGCATGATAATGTGTAGTCTTTTCTAGGCTGTTTTTAAAATTGGCGGCTATGGACTCTCAAATGGATTTCACACGTTCCATGATTGTAGACGACCCTGTTGTGTGTCAAGCTTATGGAACCCCACATATATTGCAGGGCCATATATCAACACTCTGGTGCAATAAACTTTCATCTAGCTCCTAATTCCAAGCGTGGAGAGGCATGAAAATGTGCAGTCTTTTCTAGGCTGTTTTTATCATTGGGCACTATGGAGTCTCGTATTGATTTCACACTTTCCATTATTGTAGGAGACCCTTTCGTGCAACAAGCTTATGGAAAAACCCGTGCATTGCAGGGCGGCATCTTAACACTCAGGGGTAAGAAACTTTCATCTAGCACCTAAGTACAGGAGTGGAGAGGCATGATAATGTGCAGTCTTTTCACAGCTGCTTTTATCATTCGCCACTAAGGACTCTCATATTGATTTCACATGGTCCATGATTGTAGGAGACCCTTTCGTGCAACAAGCTTAAGTGACCCCATATACATTGCAGGGCCATATCTATAACTACAGGAGTGGAGAGGCATGATAATGTGCAGTCTTTTCTCGGCTGTTTTTATCATTGGCCACTAAGGACTCTCATAATGATTTCACACGGTCCATGATTATAGGAGACCCATTCGTGCAACTAGCTTAAGTTGACCACACATACATTGCAGGGCCGTATCTGAACACTCTGTTGCAAGACACATTCATCTTGCAGCTAACTACAACTGCAGATGCATTAAAATTTGAATGTATTTCTATGCTGTTTACATCATCGGCCATTATAGAGTCTCTCCTATGCATTTCACATGGTACTTGAATGTAGGAGACCCTTTTGTGCGTCAAGCTTATGGAACCACACATACATTGCAAGGCCCTATCTCAACACTCTGGTAGAAGAAATGTTCATCTAGCACCCCCCTGCAAGAGTGGAAATACATTGTTATGTGCAGTCTTTTCTAGGCTGTTTTTATCATTGGGCACTGTGGAGTCTCGTATTGATTTGATACTTTCCATTATTGTAGGAGACCCGTTCATGCAACAAGCTTATGGAAAACGCCGTGCATTGCAGGGCGGCATCTTAACACTCAGGGGTAAGTAACTTTCATCTAGCACCTAACTACAGGAGTGGAGAGGCATGATAATGTGCAGTCTTTTCTCGGCTGTTTTTATCATTGGCCACTAAGGACACTCATATTGATTTCACACGGTCCATGATTATAGGAGACCCAGTAGTGCAACAAGCTTAAGTGACCAAACATACATTGCAGGGCCATATCTGAACACTCTGTTGCAAGACACATTCATCTTGCAGCTAACTACAAGACTGCAGATGCATTAAAATTTGCATATATTTCTATGCTGTTTACATCATTGGCCATTATAGAGTCTCTCATATGGGTTTCACATGGTACATGAATGTAGGAGACACTTTTGTGCGTCAAGCTTATGGAACCACACATACATTGCAGGGCCATATCTCAACACTCTGGTAGAAGAAATGTTCATCTAGCACCTAACTACAAGAGTGGAAATACATTGTAATGTAAAGTCTTTTCTAGGCTCTTTTTATCATTGGCCACTATGGACTCTCATATTGATTTCACATGGTCCATGATTGTAGGAGACCCTTTCGTGCAACAAGCTTAAGTGACCCCACATTGCAGGGCCATATCTATAACTACAAGAGTGGAGAGGTATGATAATGTGTAGTCTTTTCTCGGCTGTTTTTATCATTGGCCACTAAGGACTCTCATAATGATTTCACACGGTCCATGATTATAGGAGACCCATTCGTGCAACTAGCTTAAGTTGACCACACATACATTGCAGGGCCGTATCTGAACACTCTTTTGCAAGACACATTCATCTTGCAGCTAACTACAACTGCAGATGCATTAAAATTTGCATATATTTCTATGCTGTTTACATCATCGGCCATTATAGAGTCTCTCATATGCATTTCACATGGTACTTGAATGTAGGAGACACTTTTGTGCGTCAAGCTTATGGAACCACACATACATTGCAAGGCCCTATCTCAACACTCTGGTAGAAGAAATGTTCATCTAGCACCTAACTACAAGAGTGGAAATACATTGTAATGTAAAGTCTTTTCTAGGCTTTTTTTATCATTGGCCACTATGGACTCTCATATTGATTTCACATGGTCCATGATTGTAGGATACCCTTTCGTGCAACAAGCTTAAGTGACCCCACATTGCAGGGCCATATCTATAACTACAAGAGTGGAGAGGCATGATAATGTGCAGTCTTTTCTCGGCTGTTTTTATCATTGGCCACTAAGGACTCTCATAATGATTTCACACGGTCCATGATTATAGGAGACCCATTCGTGCAACTACCTTAAGTTGACCACACATACATTGCAGGGCCGTATCTGAACACTCTTTTGCAAGACACATTCATCTTGCAGCTAACTACAACTGCAGATGCATTAAAATTTGCATATATTTCTATGCTGTTTACATCATCGGCCATTATAGAGTCTCTCATATGCATTTCACATGGTACTTGAATGTAGGAGACACTTTTGTGCGTCAAGCTTATGGAACCACACATACATTGCAAGGCCCTATCTCAACACTCTGGTAGAAGAAATGTTCATCTAGCACCTAACCACAAGAGTGGAAATACATTGTAATGTGCAGTCTTTTCTAGGCTGTTTTTATCATTGGGCACTGTGGAGTCTCGTATTGATTTGATACTTTCCATTATTGTAGGAGACCCGTTCATGCAACAAGCTTATGGAAAACGCCGTGCATTGCAGGGCGGCATCTTAACACTCAGGGGTAAGTAACTTTCATCTAGCACCTAACTACAGGAGTGGAGAGGCATGATAATGTGCAGTCTTTTCTCGGCTGTTTTTATCATTGGCCACTAAGGACACTCATATTGATTTCACACGGTCCATGATTATAGGAGACCCAGTCGTGCAACAAGCTTAAGTGACCAAACATACAATGCAGGGCCATATCTGAACACTCTGTTGCAAGACACATTCACCTTGCAGCTAACTACAAGACTGCAGATGCATTAAAATTTGCATATATTTCTATGCTGTTTTCACCATTGGCCATTATTGAGTCTCTCATATGGATTTCACACGTTCCATGATTGTAGTCGACCCTTTTGTGTGTTAAGCTTATGGAACCACACATATATTGCAGGGCCATATCTCAACACTCTGGTGCAATATACTTTCATCTAGCTCCTAATTCCAAGAGTGGAGAGGCATGATAATGTGCAGTCTTTTCTAGGCTGTTTTTAAAATTGGCCACTATGGACTCTCATATGGATTTCACACGTTCTATGATTGTAGACGACCCTTATGTGTGTCAAGCTTATGGAACCCCACATATATTGCAGGGCCATATATCAACACTCTGGTGCAATAAACTTTCATCTAGCTCCTAACTACAAGAGTGGAGAGGCATGATAATGTGCAGTCTTTTCTCGGCTGTTTTTATCATTGGCCACTAAGGACTCTCATAGTGATTTCACACGGTCCATGATTATAGGAGACCCATTCGTGCAACTAGTGTAAGTGACCACACAGACATTGCTGGGCCGTATCTGAACCCTCTTTTGCAAGACACATTCATCTTGCAGCTAACTACAAGACTGCAGATGCATTAAAATTTGCATATATTTCTATGCTGTTTACATCATTGGCCATTATAGAGTCTCTCATATGGGTTTCACATGGTACATGAATGTAGGAGACACTTTTGTGCGTCAAGCTTATGGAACCACACATACATTGCAGGGCCATATCTCAACACTCTGGTAGAAGAAATGTTCATCTAGCACCTAACTACAAGAGTGGAAATACATTGTAATGTAAAGTCTTTTCTAGGCTCTTTTTATCATTGGCCACTATGGACTCTCATATTGATTTCACATGGTCCATGATTGTAGGAGACCCTTTCGTGCAACAAGCTTAAGTGACCCCACATTGCAGGGCCATATCTATAACTACAAGAGTGGAGAGGTATGATAATGTGTATTCTTTTCTCGGCTGTTTTTATCATTGGCCACTAAGGACTCTCATAATGATTTCACACGGTCCATGATTAAAGGAGACCCATTCGTGCAACTAGCTTAAGTTGACCACACATACATTGCAGGGCCGTATCTGAACACTCTGTTGCAAGACACATTCATCTTGCAGCTAACTACAACTGCAGATGCATTAAAATTTGCATATATTTCTATGCTGTTTACATCATCGGCCATTATAGAGTCTCTCATATGCATTTCACATGGTACTTGAATGTAGGAGACACTTTTGTGCGTCAAGCTTATGGAACCACACATACATTGCAAGGCCCTATCTCAACACTCTGGTAGAAGAAATGTTCATCTAGCACCTAACTACAAGAGTGGAAATACATTGTAATGTAAAGTCTTTTCTAGGCTTTTTTTATCATTGGCCACTATGGACTCTCATATTGATTTCACATGGTCCATGATTGTAGGAGACCCTTTCGTGCAACAAGCTTAAGTGACCCCACATTGCAGGGCCATATCTATAACTACAAGAGTGGATAGGCATGATAATGTGCAGTCTTTTCTCGGCTGTTTTTATCATTGGCCACTAAGGACTCTCATAATGATTTCACACGGTCCATGATTATAGGAGACCCATTCGTGCAACTAGCTTAAGTTGAGCACACATACGTTGCAGGGCTGTATCACAACACTCTGTTGCAAGACACATTCATCTTGCAGCTAACTACAACTGCAGATGCATTAAAATTTGAATGTATTTCTATGCTGTTTACATCATCGGCCATTATAGAGTCTCTCCTATGCATTTCACATGGTACTTGAATGTAGGAGACCCTTTTGTGCGTCAAGCTTATGGAACCACACATACATTGCAAGGCCCTATCTCAACACTCTGGTAGAAGAAATGTTCATCTAGCACCCCACTGCAAGAGTGGAAATACATTGTAATGTGCAGTCTTTTCTAGGCTGTTTTTATCATTGGGCACTGTGGAGTCTCGTATTGATTTGATACTTTCCATTATTGTAGGAGACCCGTTCATGCAACAAGCTTATGGAAAACGCCGTGCATTGCAGGGCGGCATCTTAACACTCAGGGGTAAGTAACTTTCATCTAGCACCTAACTACAGGAGTGGAGAGGCATGATAATGTGCAGTCTTTTCTCGGCTGTTTTTATCATTGGCCACTAAGGACACTCATATTGATTTCACACGGTCCATGATTATAGGAGACCCAGTCGTGCAACAAGCTTAAGTGACCAAACATACATTGCAGGGCCATATCTGAACACTCTGTTGCAAGACACATTCATCTTGCAGCTAACTACAAGACTGCAGATGCATTAAAATTTGCATATATTTCTATGCTGTTTTCACCATTGGCCATTATTGAGTCTCTCATATGGATTTCACACGTTCCATGATTGTAGTCGACCCTTTTGTGTGTTAAGCTTATGGAACCACACATATATTGCAGGGCCATATCTCAACACTCTGGTGCAATATACTTTCATCTAGCTCCTAATTCCAAGAGTGGAGAGGCATGATAATGTGCAGTCTTTTCTAGGCTGTTTTTAAAATTGGCCACTATGGACTCTCATATGGATTTCACACGTTCTATGATTGTAGACGACCCTTATGTGTGTCAAGCTTATGGAACCCCACATATATTGCAGGGCCATATATCAACACTCTGGTGCAATAAACTTTCATCTAGCTCCTAACTACAAGAGTGGAGAGGCATGATAATGTGCAGTCTTTTCTCGGCTGTTTTTATCATTGGCCACTAAGGACTCTCATAGTGATTTCACACGGTCCATGATTATAGGAGACCCATTCGTGCAACTAGCGTAAGTGACCACACAGACATTGCTGGGCCGTATCTGAACCCTCTTTTGCAAGACACATTCATCTTGCAGCTAACTACAAGACTGCAGATGCATTAAAATTTGCATATATTTCTATGCTGTTTACATCATTGGCCATTATAGAGTCTCTCATATGGGTTTCACATGGTACATGAATGTAGGAGACACTTTTGTGCGTCAAGCTTATGGAACCACACATACATTGCAGGGCCATATCTCAACACTCTGGTAGAAGAAATGTTCATCTAGCACCTAACTACAAGAGTGGAAATACATTGTAATGTAAAGTCTTTTCTAGGCTCTTTTTATCATTGGCCACTATGGACTCTCATATTGATTTCACATGGTCCATGATTGTAGGAGACCCTTTCGTGCAACAAGCTTAAGTGACCCCACATTGCAGGGCCATATCTATAACTACAAGAGTGGAGAGGTATGATAATGTGTATTCTTTTCTCGGCTGTTTTTATCATTGGCCACTAAGGACTCTCATAATGATTTCACACGGTCCATGATTATAGGAGACCCATTCGTGCAACTAGCTTAAGTTGACCACACATACATTGCAGGGCCGTATCTGAACACTCTGTTGCAAGACACATTCATCTTGCAGCTAACTACAACTGCAGATGCATTAAAATTTGCATATATTTCTATGCTGTTTACATCATCGGCCATTATAGAGTCTCTCATATGCATTTCACATGGTACTTGAATGTAGGAGACACTTTTGTGCGTCAAGCTTATGGAACCACACATACATTGCAAGGCCCTATCTCAACACTCTGGTAGAAGAAATGTTCATCTAGCACCTAACTACAAGAGTGGAAATACATTGTAATGTAAAGTCTTTTCTAGGCTTTTTTTATCATTGGCCACTATGGACTCTCATATTGATTTCACATGGTCCATGATTGTAGGAGACCCTTTCGTGCAACAAGCTTAAGTGACCCCACATTGCAGGGCCATATCTATAACTACAAGAGTGGATAGGCATGATAATGTGCAGTCTTTTCTCGGCTGTTTTTATCATTGGCCACTAAGGACTCTCATAATGATTTCACACGGTCCATGATTATAGGAGACCCATTCGTGCAACTAGCTTAAGTTGAGCACACATACGTTGCAGGGCTGTATCACAACACTCTGTTGCAAGACACATTCATCTTGCAGCTAACTACAACTGCAGATGCATTAAAATTTGAATGTATTTCTATGCTGTTTACATCATCGGCCATTATAGAGTCTCTCCTATGCATTTCACATGGTACTTGAATGTAGGAGACCCTTTTGTGCGTCAAGCTTATGGAACCACACATACATTGCAAGGCCCTATCTCAACACTCTGGTAGAAGAAATGTTCATCTAGCACCCCACTGCAAGAGTGGAAATACATTGTAATGTGCAGTCTTTTCTAGGCTGTTTTTATCATTGGGCACTGTGGAGTCTCGTATTGATTTGATACTTTCCATTATTGTAGGAGACCCGTTCATGCAACAAGCTTATGGAAAACGCCGTGCATTGCAGGGCGGCATCTTAACACTCAGGGGTAAGTAACTTTCATCTAGCACCTAACTACAGGAGTGGAGAGGCATGATAATGTGCAGTCTTTTCTCGGCTGTTTTTATCATTGGCCACTAAGGACACTCATATTGATTTCACACGGTCCATGATTATAGGAGACCCAGTCGTGCAACAAGCTTAAGTGACCAAACATACATTGCAGGGCCATATCTGAACACTCTGTTGCAAGACACATTCATCTTGCAGCTAACTACAAGACTGCAGATGCATTAAAATTTGCATATATTTCTATGCTGTTTTCACCATTGGCCATTATTGAGTCTCTCATATGGATTTCACACGTTCCATGATTGTAGTCGACCCTTTTGTGTGTTAAGCTTATGGAACCACACATATATTGCAGGGCCATATCTCAACACTCTGGTGCAATATACTTTCATCTAGCTCCTAATTCCAAGAGTGGAGAGGCATGATAATGTGCAGTCTTTTCTAGGCTGTTTTTAAAATTGGCCACTATGGACTCTCATATGGATTTCACACGTTCTATGATTGTAGACGACCCTTATGTGTGTCAAGCTTATGGAACCCCACATATATTGCAGGGCCATATATCAACACTCTGGTGCAATAAACTTTCATCTAGCTCCTAACTACAAGAGTGGAGAGGCATGATAATGTGCAGTCTTTTCTCGGCTGTTTTTATCATTGGCCACTAAGGACTCTCATAGTGATTTCACACGGTCCATGATTATAGGAGACCCATTCGTGCAACTAGCGTAAGTGACCACACAGACATTGCTGGGCCGTATCTGAACCCTCTTTTGCAAGACACATTCATCTTGCAGCTAACTACAAGACTGCAGATGCATTAAAATTTGCATATATTTCTATGCTGTTTACATCATTGGCCATTATAGAGTCTCTCATATGGGTTTCACATGGTACATGAATGTAGGAGACACTTTTGTGCGTCAAGCTTATGGAACCACACATACATTGCAGGGCCATATCTCAACACTCTGGTAGAAGAAATGTTCATCTAGCACCTAACTACAAGAGTGGAAATACATTGTAATGTAAAGTCTTTTCTAGGCTCTTTTTATCATTGGCCACTATGGACTCTCATATTGATTTCACATGGTCCATGATTGTAGGAGACCCTTTCGTGCAACAAGCTTAAGTGACCCCACATTGCAGGGCCATATCTATAACTACAAGAGTGGAGAGGTATGATAATGTGTATTCTTTTCTCGGCTGTTTTTATCATTGGCCACTAAGGACTCTCATAATGATTTCACACGGTCCATGATTATAGGAGACCCATTCGTGCAACTACCTTAAGTTGACCACACATACATTGCAGGGCCGTATCTGAACACTCTGTTGCAAGACACATTCATCTTGCAGCTAACTACAACTGCAGATGCATTAAAATTTGCAAATATTTCTATGCTGTTTACATCATCGGCCATTATAGAGTCTCTCATATGCATTTCACATGGTACTTGAATGTAGGAGACACTTTTGTGCGTCAAGCTTATGGAACCACACATACATTGCAAGGCCCTATCTCAACACTCTGGTAGAAGAAATGTTCATCTAGCACCTAACTACAAGAGTGGAAATACATTGTAATGTAAAGTCTTTTCTAGGCTTTTTTTATCATTGGCCACTATGGACTCTCATATTGATTTCACATGGTCCATGATTGTAGGAGACCCTTTCGTGCAACAAGCTTAAGTGACCCCACATTGCAGGGCCATATCTATAACTACAAGAGTGGAGAGGCATGATAATGTGCAGTCTTTTCTCGGCTGTTTTTATCATTGGCCACTAAGGACTCTCATAATGATTTCACACGGTCCATGATTATAGGAGACCCATTCGTGCAACTAGCTTAAGTTGAGCACACATACGTTGCAGGGCTGTATCACAACACTCTGTTGCAAGACACATTCATCTTGCAGCTAACTACAACTGCAGATGCATTAAAATTTGAATGTATTTCTATGCTGTTTACATCATCGGCCATTATAGAGTCTCTCCTATGCATTTCACATGGTACTTGAATGTAGGAGACCCTTTTGTGCGTCAAGCTTATGGAACCACACATACATTGCAAGGCCCTATCTCAACACTCTGGTAGAAGAAATGTTCATCTAGCACCCCACTGCAAGAGTGGAAATACATTGTTATGTGCAGTCTTTTCTAGGCTGTTTTTATCATTGGGCACTGTGGAGTCTCGTATTGATTTGATACTTTCCATTATTGTAGGAGACCCGTTCATGCAACAAGCTTATGGAAAACGCCGTGCATTGCAGGGCGGCATCTTAACACTCAGGGGTAAGTAACTTTCATCTAGCACCTAACTACAGGAGTGGAGAGGCATGATAATGTGCAGTCTTTTCTCGGCTGTTTTTATCATTGGCCACTAAGGACACTCATATTGATTTCACACGGTCCATGATTATAGGAGACCCAGTAGTGCAACAAGCTTAAGTGACCAAACATACATTGCAGGGCCATATCTGAACACTCTGTTGCAAGACACATTCATCTTGCAGCTAACTACAAGACTGCAGATGCATTAAAATTTGCATATATTTCTATGCTGTTTACATCATTGGCCATTATAGAGTCTCTCATATGGGTTTCACATGGTACATGAATGTAGGAGACACTTTTGTGCGTCAAGCTTATGGAACCACACATACATTGCAGGGCCATATCTCAACACTCTGGTAGAAGAAATGTTCATCTAGCACCTAACTACAAGAGTGGAAATACATTGTAATGTAAAGTCTTTTCTAGGCTCTTTTTATCATTGGCCACTATGGACTCTCATATTGATTTCACATGGTCCATGATTGTAGGAGACCCTTTCGTGCAACAAGCTTAAGTGACCCCACATTGCAGGGCCATATCTATAACTACAAGAGTGGAGAGGTATGATAATGTGTAGTCTTTTCTCGGCTGTTTTTATCATTGGCCACTAAGGACTCTCATAATGATTTCACACGGTCCATGATTATAGGAGACCCATTCGTGCAACTAGCTTAAGTTGACCACACATACATTGCAGGGCCGTATCTGAACACTCTTTTGCAAGACACATTCATCTTGCAGCTAACTACAACTGCAGATGCATTTAAATTTGCATATATTTCTATGCTGTTTACATCATCGGCCATTATAGAGTCTCTCATATGCATTTCACATGGTACTTGAATGTAGGAGACACTTTTGTGCGTCAAGCTTATGGAACCACACATACATTGCAAGGCCCTATCTCAACACTCTGGTAGAAGAAATGTTCATCTAGCACCTAACTACAAGAGTGGAAATACATTGTAATGTAAAGTCTTTTCTAGGCTTTTTTTATCATTGGCCACTATGGACTCTCATATTGATTTCACATGGTCCATGATTGTAGGATACCCTTTCGTGCAACAAGCTTAAGTGACCCCACATTGCAGGGCCATATCTATAACTACAAGAGTGGAGAGGCATGATAATGTGCAGTCTTTTCTCGGCTGTTTTTATCATTGGCCACTAAGGACTCTCATAATGATTTCACACGGTCCATGATTATAGGAGACCCATTCGTGCAACTACCTTAAGTTGACCACACATACATTGCAGGGCCGTATCTGAACACTCTTTTGCAAGACACATTCATCTTGCAGCTAACTACAACTGCAGATGCATTAAAATTTGCATATATTTCTATGCTGTTTACATCATCGGCCATTATAGAGTCTCTCATATGCATTTCACATGGTACTTGAATGTAGGAGACACTTTTGTGCGTCAAGCTTATGGAACCACACATACATTGCAAGGCCCTATCTCAACACTCTGGTAGAAGAAATGTTCATCTAGCACCTAACCACAAGAGTGGAAATACATTGTAATGTGCAGTCTTTTCTAGGCTGTTTTTATCATTGGGCACTGTGGAGTCTCGTATTGATTTGATACTTTCCATTATTGTAGGAGACCCGTTCATGCAACAAGCTTATGGAAAACGCCGTGCATTGCAGGGCGGCATCTTAACACTCAGGGGTAAGTAACTTTCATCTAGCACCTAACTACAGGAGTGGAGAGGCATGATAATGTGCAGTCTTTTCTCGGCTGTTTTTATCATTGGCCACTAAGGACACTCATATTGATTTCACACGGTCCATGATTATAGGAGACCCAGTCGTGCAACAAGCTTAAGTGACCAAACATACATTGCAGGGCCATATCTGAACACTCTGTTGCAAGACACATTCACCTTGCAGCTAACTACAAGACTGCAGATGCATTAAAATTTGCATATATTTCTATGCTGTTTTCACCATTGGCCATTATTGAGTCTCTCATATGGATTTCACACGTTCCATGATTGTAGTCGACCCTTTTGTGTGTTAAGCTTATGGAACCACACATATATTGCAGGGCCATATCTCAACACTCTGGTGCAATATACTTTCATCTAGCTCCTAATTCCAAGAGTGGAGAGGCATGATAATGTGCAGTCTTTTCTAGGCTGTTTTTAAAATTGGCCACTATGGACTCTCATATGGATTTCACACGTTCTATGATTGTAGACGACCCTTATGTGTGTCAAGCTTATGGAACCCCACATATATTGCAGGGCCATATATCAACACTCTGGTGCAATAAACTTTCATCTAGCTCCTAACTACAAGAGTGGAGAGGCATGATAATGTGCAGTCTTTTCTCGGCTGTTTTTATCATTGGCCACTAAGGACTCTCATAGTGATTTCACACGGTCCATGATTATAGGAGACCCATTCGTGCAACTAGCGTAAGTGACCACACAGACATTGCTGGGCCGTATCTGAACCCTCTTTTGCAAGACACATTCATCTTGCAGCTAACTACAAGACTGCAGATGCATTAAAATTTGCATATATTTCTATGCTGTTTACATCATTGGCCATTATAGAGTCTCTCATATGGGTTTCACATGGTACATGAATGTAGGAGACACTTTTGTGCGTCAAGCTTATGGAACCACACATACATTGCAGGGCCATATCTCAACACTCTGGTAGAAGAAATGTTCATCTAGCACCTAACTACAAGAGTGGAAATACATTGTAATGTAAAGTCTTTTCTAGGCTCTTTTTATCATTGGCCACTATGGACTCTCATATTGATTTCACATGGTCCATGATTGTAGGAGACCCTTTCGTGCAACAAGCTTAAGTGACCCCACATTGCAGGGCCATATCTATAACTACAAGAGTGGAGAGGTATGATAATGTGTATTCTTTTCTCGGCTGTTTTTATCATTGGCCACTAAGGACTCTCATAATGATTTCACACGGTCCATGATTATAGGAGACCCATTCGTGCAACTAGCTTAAGTTGACCACACATACATTGCAGGGCCGTATCTGAACACTCTGTTGCAAGACACATTCATCTTGCAGCTAACTACAACTGCAGATGCATTAAAATTTGCATATATTTCTATGCTGTTTACATCATCGGCCATTATAGAGTCTCTCATATGCATTTCACATGGTACTTGAATGTAGGAGACACTTTTGTGCGTCAAGCTTATGGAACCACACATACATTGCAAGGCCCTATCTCAACACTCTGGTAGAAGAAATGTTCATCTAGCACCTAACTACAAGAGTGGAAATACATTGTAATGTAAAGTCTTTTCTAGGCTTTTTTTATCATTGGCCACTATGGACTCTCATATTGATTTCACATGGTCCATGATTGTAGGAGACCCTTTCGTGCAACAAGCTTAAGTGACCCCACATTGCAGGGCCATATCTATAACTACAAGAGTGGATAGGCATGATAATGTGCAGTCTTTTCTCGGCTGTTTTTATCATTGGCCACTAAGGACTCTCATAATGATTTCACACGGTCCATGATTATAGGAGACCCATTCGTGCAACTAGCTTAAGTTGAGCACACATACGTTGCAGGGCTGTATCACAACACTCTGTTGCAAGACACATTCATCTTGCAGCTAACTACAACTGCAGATGCATTAAAATTTGAATGTATTTCTATGCTGTTTACATCATCGGCCATTATAGAGTCTCTCCTATGCATTTCACATGGTACTTGAATGTAGGAGACCCTTTTGTGCGTCAAGCTTATGGAACCACACATACATTGCAAGGCCCTATCTCAACACTCTGGTAGAAGAAATGTTCATCTAGCACCCCACTGCAAGAGTGGAAATACATTGTAATGTGCAGTCTTTTCTAGGCTGTTTTTATCATTGGGCACTGTGGAGTCTCGTATTGATTTGATACTTTCCATTATTGTAGGAGACCCGTTCATGCAACAAGCTTATGGAAAACGCCGTGCATTGCAGGGCGGCATCTTAACACTCAGGGGTAAGTAACTTTCATCTAGCACCTAACTACAGGAGTGGAGAGGCATGATAATGTGCAGTCTTTTCTCGGCTGTTTTTATCATTGGCCACTAAGGACACTCATATTGATTTCACACGGTCCATGATTATAGGAGACCCAGTCGTGCAACAAGCTTAAGTGACCAAACATACATTGCAGGGCCATATCTGAACACTCTGTTGCAAGACACATTCATCTTGCAGCTAACTACAAGACTGCAGATGCATTAAAATTTGCATATATTTCTATGCTGTTTTCACCATTGGCCATTATTGAGTCTCTCATATGGATTTCACACGTTCCATGATTGTAGTCGACCCTTTTGTGTGTTAAGCTTATGGAACCACACATATATTGCAGGGCCATATCTCAACACTCTGGTGCAATATACTTTCATCTAGCTCCTAATTCCAAGAGTGGAGAGGCATGATAATGTGCAGTCTTTTCTAGGCTGTTTTTAAAATTGGCCACTATGGACTCTCATATGGATTTCACACGTTCTATGATTGTAGACGACCCTTATGTGTGTCAAGCTTATGGAACCCCACATATATTGCAGGGCCATATATCAACACTCTGGTGCAATAAACTTTCATCTAGCTCCTAACTACAAGAGTGGAGAGGCATGATAATGTGCAGTCTTTTCTCGGCTGTTTTTATCATTGGCCACTAAGGACTCTCATAGTGATTTCACACGGTCCATGATTATAGGAGACCCATTCGTGCAACTAGCGTAAGTGACCACACAGACATTGCTGGGCCGTATCTGAACCCTCTTTTGCAAGACACATTCATCTTGCAGCTAACTACAAGACTGCAGATGCATTAAAATTTGCATATATTTCTATGCTGTTTACATCATTGGCCATTATAGAGTCTCTCATATGGGTTTCACATGGTACATGAATGTAGGAGACACTTTTGTGCGTCAAGCTTATGGAACCACACATACATTGCAGGGCCATATCTCAACACTCTGGTAGAAGAAATGTTCATCTAGCACCTAACTACAAGAGTGGAAATACATTGTAATGTAAAGTCTTTTCTAGGCTCTTTTTATCATTGGCCACTATGGACTCTCATATTGATTTCACATGGTCCATGATTGTAGGAGACCCTTTCGTGCAACAAGCTTAAGTGACCCCACATTGCAGGGCCATATCTATAACTACAAGAGTGGAGAGGTATGATAATGTGTATTCTTTTCTCGGCTGTTTTTATCATTGGCCACTAAGGACTCTCATAATGATTTCACACGGTCCATGATTATAGGAGACCCATTCGTGCAACTAGCTTAAGTTGACCACACATACATTGCAGGGCCGTATCTGAACACTCTTTTGCAAGACACATTCATCTTGCAGCTAACTACAACTGCAGATGCATTAAAATTTGCATATATTTCTATGCTGTTTACATCATCGGCCATTATAGAGTCTCTCATATGCATTTCACATGGTACTTGAATGTAGGAGACACTTTTGTGCGTCAAGCTTATGGAACCACACATACATTGCAAGGCCCTATCTCAACACTCTGGTAGAAGAAATGTTCATCTAGCACCTAACTACAAGAGTGGAAATACATTGTAATGTAAAGTCTTTTCTAGGCTTTTTTTATCATTGGCCACTATGGACTCTCATATTGATTTCACATGGTCCATGATTGTAGGATACCGTTTCGTGCAACAAGCTTAAGTGACCCCACATTGCAGGGCCATATCTATAACTACAAGAGTGGAGAGGCATGATAATGTGCAGTCTTTTCTCGGCTGTTTTTATCATTGGCCACTAAGGACTCTCATAATGATTTCACACGGTCCATGATTATAGGAGACCCATTCGTGCAATTAGCTTAAGTTGAGCACACATACGTTGCAGGGCTGTATCACAACACTCTGTTGCAAGACACATTCATCTTGCAGCTAACTACAACTGCAGATGCATTAAAATTTGAATGTATTTCTATGCTGTTTACATCATCGGCCATTATAGAGTCTCTCCTATGCATTTCACATGGTACTTGAATGTAGGAGACCCTTTTGTGCGTCAAGCTTATGGAACCACACATACATTGCAAGGCCCTATCTCAACACTCTGGTAGAAGAAATGTTCATCTAGCCCCCCACTGCAAGAGTGGAAATACATTGTAATGTGCAGTCTTTTCTAGGCTGTTTTTATCATTGGGCACTGTGGAGTCTCGTATTGATTTGATACTTTCCATTATTGTAGGAGACCCGTTCATGCAACAAGCTTATGGAAAACGCCGTGCATTGCAGGGCGGCATCTTAACACTCAGGGGTAAGTAACTTTCATCTAGCACCTAACTACAGGAGTGGAGAGGCATGATAATGTGCAGTCTTTTCTCGGCTGTTTTTATCATTGGCCACTAAGGACACTCATATTGATTTCACACGGTCCATGATTATAGGAGACCCAGTCGTGCAACAAGCTTAAGTGACCAAACATACATTGCAGGGCCATATCTGAACACTCTGTTGCAAGACACATTCATCTTGCAGCTAACTACAAGACTGCAGATGCATTAAAATTTGCATATATTTCTATGCTGTTTTCACCATTGGCTATTATTGAGTCTCTCATATGGATTTCACATGGTACATGAATGTAGGAGACACTTTTGTGCGTCAAGCTTATGGAACCACACATACATTGCAGGGCCATATCTCAACACTCTGGTAGAAGAAATGTTCATCTAGCACCTAACTACAAGAGTGGAAATACATTGTAATGTAAAGTCTTTTCTAGGCTCTTTTTATCATTGGCCACTATGGACTCTCATATTGATTTCACATGGTCCATGATTGTAGGAGACCCTTTCGTGCAACAAGCTTAAGTGACCCCACATTGCAGGGCCATATCTATAACTACAAGAGTGGAGAGGTATGATAATGTGTAGTCTTTTCTCGGCTGTTTTTATCATTGGCCACTAAGGACTCTCATAATGATTTCACACGGTCCATGATTATAGGAGACCCATTCGTGCAACTAGCTTAAGTTGACCACACATACATTGCAGGGCCGTATCTGAACACTCTTTTGCAAGACACATTCATCTTGCAGCTAACTACAACTGCAGATGCATTTAAATTTGCATATATTTCTATGCTGTTTACATCATCGGCCATTATAGAGTCTCTCATATGCATTTCACATGGTACTTGAATGTAGGAGACACTTTTGTGCGTCAAGCTTATGGAACCACACATACATTGCAAGGCCCTATCTCAACACTCTGGTAGAAGAAATGTTCATCTAGCACCTAACTACAAGAGTGGAAATACATTGTAATGTAAAGTCTTTTCTAGGCTTTTTTTATCATTGGCCACTATGGACTCTCATATTGATTTCACATGGTCCATGATTGTAGGAGACCCTTTCGTGCAACAAGCTTAAGTGACCCCACATTGCAGGGCCATATCTATAACTACAAGAGTGGAGAGGCATGATAATGTGCAGTCTTTTCTCGGCTGTTTTTATCATTGGCCACTAAGGACTCTCATAATGATTTCACACGGTCCATGATTATAGGAGACCCATTCGTGCAACTACCTTAAGTTGACCACACATACATTGCAGGGCCGTATCTGAACACTCTTTTGCAAGACACATTCATCTTGCAGCTAACTACAACTGCAGATGCATTAAAATTTGCATATATTTCTATGCTGTTTACATCATCGGCCATTATAGAGTCTCTCATATGCATTTCACATGGTACTTGAATGTAGGAGACACTTTTGTGCGTCAAGCTTATGGAACCACACATACATTGCAAGGCCCTATCTCAACACTCTGGTAGAAGAAATGTTCATCTAGCACCTAACCACAAGAGTGGAAATACATTGTAATGTGCAGTCTTTTCTAGGCTGTTTTTATCATTGGGCACTGTGGAGTCTCGTATTGATTTGATACTTTCCATTATTGTAGGAGACCCGTTCATGCAACAAGCTTATGGAAAACGCCGTGCATTGCAGGGCGGCATCTTAACACTCAGGGGTAAGTAACTTTCATCTAGCACCTAACTACAGGAGTGGAGAGGCATGATAATGTGCAGTCTTTTCTCGGCTGTTTTTATCATTGGCCACTAAGGACACTCATATTGATTTCACACGGTCCATGATTATAGGAGACCCAGTCGTGCAACAAGCTTAAGTGACCAAACATACATTGCAGGGCCATATCTGAACACTCTGTTGCAAGACACATTCACCTTGCAGCTAACTACAAGACTGCAGATGCATTAAAATTTGCATATATTTCTATGCTGTTTTCACCATTGGCCATTATTGAGTCTCTCATATGGATTTCACACGTTCCATGATTGTAGTCGACCCTTTTGTGTGTTAAGCTTATGGAACCACACATATATTGCAGGGCCATATCTCAACACTCTGGTGCAATATACTTTCATCTAGCTCCTAATTCCAAGAGTGGAGAGGCATGATAATGTGCAGTCTTTTCTAGGCTGTTTTTAAAATTGGCCACTATGGACTCTCATATGGATTTCACACGTTCTATGATTGTAGACGACCCTTATGTGTGTCAAGCTTATGGAACCCCACATATATTGCAGGGCCATATATCAACACTCTGGTGCAATAAACTTTCATCTAGCTCCTAACTACAGGAGTGGAGAGGCATGATAATGTGCAGTCTTTTCTCGGCTGTTTTTATCATTGGCCACTAAGGACTCTCATAGTGATTTCACATGGTCCATGATTATAGGAGACCCATTCGTGCAACTAGCGTAAGTGACCACACAGACATTGCTGGGCCGTATCTGAACCCTCTTTTGCAAGACACATTCATCTTGCAGCTAACTACAAGACTGCAGATGCATTAAAATTTGCATATATTTCTATGCTGTTTACATCATTGGCCATTATAGAGTCTCTCATATGGGTTTCACATGGTACATGAATGTAGGAGACACTTTTGTGCGTCAAGCTTATGGAACCACACATACATTGCAGGGCCATATCTCAACACTCTGGTAGAAGAAATGTTCATCTAGCACCTAACTACAAGAGTGGAAATACATTGTAATGTAAAGTCTTTTCTAGGCTCTTTTTATCATTGGCCACTATGGACTCTCATATTGATTTCACATGGTCCATGATTGTAGGAGACCCTTTCGTGCAACAAGCTTAAGTGACCCCACATTGCAGGGCCATATCTATAACTACAAGAGTGGAGAGGTATGATAATGTGTATTCTTTTCTCGGCTGTTTTTATCATTGGCCACTAAGGACTCTCATAATGATTTCACACGGTCCATGATTATAGGAGACCCATTCGTGCAACTAGCTTAAGTTGACCACACATACATTGCAGGGCCGTATCTGAACACTCTGTTGCAAGACACATTCATCTTGCAGCTAACTACAACTGCAGATGCATTAAAATTTGCATATATTTCTATGCTGTTTACATCATCGGCCATTATAGAGTCTCTCATATGCATTTCACATGGTACTTGAATGTAGGAGACACTTTTGTGCGTCAAGCTTATGGAACCACACATACATTGCAAGGCCCTATCTCAACACTCTGGTAGAAGAAATGTTCATCTAGCACCTAACTACAAGAGTGGAAATACATTGTAATGTAAAGTCTTTTCTAGGCTTTTTTTATCATTGGCCACTATGGACTCTCATATTGATTTCACATGGTCCATGATTGTAGGAGACCCTTTCGTGCAACAAGCTTAAGTGACCCCACATTGCAGGGCCATATCTATAACTATAAGAGTGGAGAGGCATGATAATGTGCAGTCTTTTCTCGGCTGTTTTTATCATTGGCCACTAAGGACTCTCATAATGATTTCACACGGTCCATGATTATAGGAGACCCATTCGTGCAACTAGCTTAAGTTGAGCACACATACGTTGCAGGGCTGTATCACAACACTCTGTTGCAAGACACATTCATCTTGCAGCTAACTACAACTGCAGATGCATTAAAATTTGAATGTATTTCTATGCTGTTTACATCATCGGCCATTATAGAGTCTCTCCTATGCATTTCACATGGTACTTGAATGTAGGAGACCCTTTTGTGCGTCAAGCTTATGGAACCACACATACATTGCAAGGCCCTATCTCAACACTCTGGTAGAAGAAATGTTCATCTAGCACCCCACTGCAAGAGTGGAAATACATTGTAATGTGCAGTCTTTTCTAGGCTGTTTTTATCATTGGGCACTGTGGAGTCTCGTATTGATTTGATACTTTCCATTATTGTAGGAGACCCGTTCATGCAACAAGCTTATGGAAAACGCCGTGCATTGCAGGGCGGCATCTTAACACTCAGGGGTAAGTAACTTTCATCTAGCACCTAACTACAGGAGTGGAGAGGCATGATAATGTGCAGTCTTTTCTCGGCTGTTTTTATCATTGGCCACTAAGGACACTCATATTGATTTCACACGGTCCATGATTATAGGAGACCCAGTCGTGCAACAAGCTTAAGTGACCAAACATACATTGCAGGGCCATATCTGAACACTCTGTTGCAAGACACATTCATCTTGCAGCTAACTACAAGACTGCAGATGCATTAAAATTTGCATATATTTCTATGCTGTTTTCACCATTGGCCATTATTGAGTCTCTCATATGGATTTCACACGTTCCATGATTGTAGTCGACCCTTTTGTGTGTTAAGCTTATGGAACCACACATATATTGCAGGGCCATATCTCAACACTCTGGTGCAATATACTTTCATCTAGCTCCTAATTCCAAGAGTGGAGAGGCATGATAATGTGCAGTCTTTTCTAGGCTGTTTTTAAAATTGGCCACTATGGACTCTCATATGGATTTCACACGTTCTATGATTGTAGACGACCCTTATGTGTGTCAAGCTTATGGAACCCCACATATATTGCAGGGCCATATATCAACACTCTGGTGCAATAAACTTTCATCTAGCTCCTAACTACAAGAGTGGAGAGGCATGATAATGTGCAGTCTTTTCTCGGCTGTTTTTATCATTGGCCACTAAGGACTCTCATAATGATTTCACACGGTCCATGATTATAGGAGACCCATTCGTGCAACTAGCGTAAGTGACCACACAGACATTGCTGGGCCGTATCTGAACCCTCTTTTGCAAGACACATTCATCTTGCAGCTAACTACAAGACTGCAGATGCATTAAAATTTGCATATATTTCTATGCTGTTTACATCATTGGCCATTATAGAGTCTCTCATATGGGTTTCACATGGTACATGAATGTAGGAGACACTTTTGTGCGTCAAGCTTATGGAACCACACATACATTGCAGGGCCATATCTCAACACTCTGGTAGAAGAAATGTTCATCTAGCACCTAACTACAAGAGTGGAAATACATTGTAATGTAAAGTCTTTTCTAGGCTCTTTTTATCATTGGCCACTATGGACTCTCATATTGATTTCACATGGTCCATGACTGTAGGAGACCCTTTCGTGCAACAAGCTTAAGTGACCCCACATTGCAGGGCCATATCTATAACTACAAGAGTGGAGAGGTATGATAATGTGTATTCTTTTCTCGGCTGTTTTTATCATTGGCCACTAAGGACTCTCATAATGATTTCACACGGTCCATGATTATAGGAGACCCATTCGTGCAACTAGCTTAAGTTGACCACACATACATTGCAGGGCCGTATCTGAACACTCTTTTGCAAGACACATTCACCTTGCAGCTAACTACAACTGCAGATGCATTAAAATTTGCATATATTTCTATGCTGTTTACATCATCGGCCATTATAGAGTCTCTCATATGCATTTCACATGGTACTTGAATGTAGGAGACACTTTTGTGCGTCAAGCTTATGGAACCACACATACATTGCAAGGCCCTATCTCAACACTCTGGTAGAAGAAATGTTCATCTAGCACCTAACTACAAGAGTGGAAATACATTGTAATGTAAAGTCTTTTCTAGGCTTTTTTTATCATTGGCCACTATGGACTCTCATATTGATTTCACATGGTCCATGATTGTAGGATACCGTTTCGTGCAACAAGCTTAAGTGACCCCACATTGCAGGGCCATATCTATAACTACAAGAGTGGAGAGGCATGATAATGTGCAGTCTTTTCTCGGCTGTTTTTATCATTGGCCACTAAGGACTCTCATAATGATTTCACACGGTCCATGATTATAGGAGACCCATTCGTGCAACTACCTTAAGTTGACCACACATACATTGCAGGGCCGTATCTGAACACTCTTTTGCAAGACACATTCATCTTGCAGCTAACTACAACTGCAGATGCATTAAAATTTGCATATATTTCTATGCTGTTTACATCATCGGCCATTATAGAGTCTCTCATATGCATTTCACATGGAACTTGAATGTAGGAGACACTTTTGTGCGTCAAGCTTATGGAACCACACATACATTGCAAGGCCCTATCTCAACACTCTGGTAGAAGAAATGTTCATCTAGCCCCCCACTGCAAGAGTGGAAATACATTGTAATGTGCAGTCTTTTCTAGGCTGTTTTTATCATTGGGCACTGTGGAGTCTCGTATTGATTTGATACTTTCCATTATTGTAGGAGACCCGTTCATGCAACAAGCTTATGGAAAACGCCGTGCATTGCAGGGCGGCATCTTAACACTCAGGGCTAAGTAACTTTCATCTAGCACCTAACTACAGGAGTGGAGAGGCATGATAATGTGCAGTCTTTTCTCGGCTGTTTTTATCATTGGCCACTAAGGACACTCATATTGATTTCACACGGTCCATGATTATAGGAGACCCAGTCGTGCAACAAGCTTAAGTGACCAAACATACATTGCAGGGCCATATCTGAACACTCTGTTGCAAGACACATTCATCTTGCAGCTAACTACAAGACTGCAGATGCATTAAAATTTGCATATATTTCTATGCTGTTTTCACCATTGGCCATTATTGAGTCTCTCATTTGG
Source organism: Cryptoblepharus egeriae (assembly GCA_030015325.1). Lineage (NCBI taxonomy): Eukaryota > Metazoa > Chordata > Lepidosauria > Squamata > Scincidae > Cryptoblepharus > Cryptoblepharus egeriae. Next base: position 111,186,250 of record JAREYC010000001.1, on the reverse strand, counting down.
ATTTCACACGTTCCATGATTGTAGTCGACCCTTTTGTGTGTTAAGCTTATGGAACCACACATATATTGCAGGGCCATATCTCAACACTCTGGTGCAATATACTTTCATCTAGCTCCTAATTCCAAGAGTGGAGAGGCATGATAATGTGCAGTCTTTTCTAGGCTGTTTTTAAAATTGGCCACTATGGACTCTCATATGGATTTCACACGTTCTATGATTGTAGACGACCCTTTTGTGTGTCAAGCTTATGGAACCCCACATATATTGCAGGGCCATATATCAACACTCTGGTGCAATAAACTTTCATCTAGCTCCTAACTACAGGAGTGGAGAGGCATGATAATGTGCAGTCTTTTCTCGGCTGTTTTTATCATTGGCCACTAAGGACTCTCATAGTGATTTCACACGGTCCATGATTATAGGAGACCCATTCGTGCAACTAGCGTAAGTGACCACACAGACATTGCTGGGCCGTATCTGAACCCTCTTTTGCAAGACACATTCATCTTGCAGCTAACTACAAGACTGCAGATGCATTAAAATTTGCATATATTTCTATGCTGTTTACATCATTGGCCATTATAGAGTCTCTCATATGGGTTTCACATGGTACATGAATGTAGGAGACACTTTTGTGCGTCAAGCTTATGGAACCACACATACATTGCAGGGCCATATCTCAACACTCTGGTAGAAGAAATGTTCATCTAGCACCTAACTACAAGAGTGGAAATACATTGTAATGTAAAGTCTTTTCTAGGCTCTTTTTATCATTGGCCACTATGGACTCTCATATTGATTTCACATGGTCCATGATTGTAGGAGACCCTTTCGTGCAACAAGCTTAAGTGACCCCACATTGCAGGGCCATATCTATAACTACAAGAGTGGAGAGGTATGATAATGTGTATTCTTTTCTCGGCTGTTTTTATCATTGGCCACTAAGGACTCTCATAATGATTTCACACGGTCCATGATTATAGGAGACCCATTCGTGCAACTAGCTTAAGTTGACCACACATACATTGCAGGGCCGTATCTGAACACTCTGTTGCAAGACACATTCATCTTGCAGCTAACTACAACTGCAGATGCATTAAAATTTGCATATATTTCTATGCTGTTTACATCATCGGCCATTATAGAGTCTCTCATATGCATTTCACATGGTACTTGAATGTAGGAGACACTTTTGTGCGTCAAGCTTATGGAACCACACATACATTGCAAGGCCCTATCTCAACACTCTGGTAGAAGAAATGTTCATCTAGCACCTAACTACAAGAGTGGAAATACATTGTAATGTAAAGTCTTTTCTAGGCTTTTTTTATCATTGGCCACTATGGACTCTCATATTGATTTCACATGGTCCATGATTGTAGGAGACCCTTTCGTGCAACAAGCTTAAGTGACCCCACATTGCAGGGCCATATCTATAACTATAAGAGTGGAGAGGCATGATAATGTGCAGTCTTTTCTCGGCTGTTTTTATCATTGGCCACTAAGGACTCTCATAATGATTTCACACGGTCCATGATTATAGGAGACCCATTCGTGCAACTAGCTTAAGTTGAGCACACATACGTTGCAGGGCTGTATCACAACACTCTGTTGCAAGACACATTCATCTTGCAGCTAACTACAACTGCAGATGCATTAAAATTTGAATGTATTTCTATGCTGTTTACATCATCGGCCATTATAGAGTCTCTCCTATGCATTTCACATGGTACTTGAATGTAGGAGACCCTTTTGTGCGTCAAGCTTATGGAACCACACATACATTGCAAGGCCCTATCTCAACACTCTGGTAGAAGAAATGTTCATCTAGCACCCCACTGCAAGAGTGGAAATACATTGTAATGTGCAGTCTTTTCTAGGCTGTTTTTATCATTGGGCACTGTGGAGTCTCGTATTGATTTGATACTTTCCATTATTGTAGGAGACCCGTTCATGCAACAAGCTTATGGAAAACGCCGTGCATTGCAGGGCGGCATCTTAACACTCAGGGGTAAGTAACTTTCATCTAGCACCTAACTACAGGAGTGGAGAGGCATGATAATGTGCAGTCTTTTCTCGGCTGTTTTTATCATTGGCCACTAAGGACACTCATATTGATTTCACACGGTCCATGATTATAGGAGACCCAGTCGTGCAACAAGCTTAAGTGACCAAACATACATTGCAGGGCCATATCTGAACACTCTGTTGCAAGACACATTCATCTTGCAGCTAACTACAAGACTGCAGATGCATTAAAATTTGCATATATTTCTATGCTGTTTTCACCATTGGCCATTATTGAGTCTCTCATATGGATTTCACACGTTCCATGATTGTAGTCGACCCTTTTGTGTGTTAAGCTTATGGAACCACACATATATTGCAGGGCCATATCTCAACACTCTGGTGCAATATACTTTCATCTAGCTCCTAATTCCAAGAGTGGAGAGGCATGATAATGTGCAGTCTTTTCTAGGCTGTTTTTAAAATTGGCCACTATGGACTCTCATATGGATTTCACACGTTCTATGATTGTAGACGACCCTTATGTGTGTCAAGCTTATGGAACCCCACATATATTGCAGGGCCATATATCAACACTCTGGTGCAATAAACTTTCATCTAGCTCCTAACTACAAGAGTGGAGAGGCATGATAATGTGCAGTCTTTTCTCGGCTGTTTTTATCATTGGCCACTAAGGACTCTCATAATGATTTCACACGGTCCATGATTATAGGAGACCCATTCGTGCAACTAGCGTAAGTGACCACACAGACATTGCTGGGCCGTATCTGAACCCTCTTTTGCAAGACACATTCATCTTGCAGCTAACTACAAGACTGCAGATGCATTAAAATTTGCATATATTTCTATGCTGTTTACATCATTGGCCATTATAGAGTCTCTCATATGGGTTTCACATGGTACATGAATGTAGGAGACACTTTTGTGCGTCAAGCTTATGGAACCACACATACATTGCAGGGCCATATCTCAACACTCTGGTAGAAGAAATGTTCATCTAGCACCTAACTACAAGAGTGGAAATACATTGTAATGTAAAGTCTTTTCTAGGCTCTTTTTATCATTGGCCACTATGGACTCTCATATTGATTTCACATGGTCCATGACTGTAGGAGACCCTTTCGTGCAACAAGCTTAAGTGACCCCACATTGCAGGGCCATATCTATAACTACAAGAGTGGAGAGGTATGATAATGTGTATTCTTTTCTCGGCTGTTTTTATCATTGGCCACTAAGGACTCTCATAATGATTTCACACGGTCCATGATTATAGGAGACCCATTCGTGCAACTAGCTTAAGTTGACCACACATACATTGCAGGGCCGTATCTGAACACTCTTTTGCAAGACACATTCACCTTGCAGCTAACTACAACTGCAGATGCATTAAAATTTGCATATATTTCTATGCTGTTTACATCATCGGCCATTATAGAGTCTCTCATATGCATTTCACATGGTACTTGAATGTAGGAGACACTTTTGTGCGTCAAGCTTATGGAACCACACATACATTGCAAGGCCCTATCTCAACACTCTGGTAGAAGAAATGTTCATCTAGCACCTAACTACAAGAGTGGAAATACATTGTAATGTAAAGTCTTTTCTAGGCTTTTTTTATCATTGGCCACTATGGACTCTCATATTGATTTCACATGGTCCATGATTGTAGGATACCCTTTCGTGCAACAAGCTTAAGTGACCCCACATTGCAGGGCCATATCTATAACTACAAGAGTGGAGAGGCATGATAATGTGCAGTCTTTTCTCGGCTGTTTTTATCATTGGCCACTAAGGACTCTCATAATGATTTCACACGGTCCATGATTATAGGAGACCCATTCGTGCAACTACCTTAAGTTGACCACACATACATTGCAGGGCCGTATCTGAACACTCTTTTGCAAGACACATTCATCTTGCAGCTAACTACAACTGCAGATGCATTAAAATTTGCATATATTTCTATGCTGTTTACATCATCGGCCATTATAGAGTCTCTCATATGCATTTCACATGGAACTTGAATGTAGGAGACACTTTTGTGCGTCAAGCTTATGGAACCACACATACATTGCAAGGCCCTATCTCAACACTCTGGTAGAAGAAATGTTCATCTAGCCCCCCACTGCAAGAGTGGAAATACATTGTAATGTGCAGTCTTTTCTAGGCTGTTTTTATCATTGGGCACTGTGGAGTCTCGTATTGATTTGATACTTTCCATTATTGTAGGAGACCCGTTCATGCAACAAGCTTATGGAAAACGCCGTGCATTGCAGGGCGGCATCTTAACACTCAGGGCTAAGTAACTTTCATCTAGCACCTAACTACAGGAGTGGAGAGGCATGATAATGTGCAGTCTTTTCTCGGCTGTTTTTATCATTGGCCACTAAGGACACTCATATTGATTTCACACGGTCCATGATTATAGGAGACCCAGTCGTGCAACAAGCTTAAGTGACCAAACATACATTGCAGGGCCATATCTGAACACTCTGTTGCAAGACACATTCATCTTGCAGCTAACTACAAGACTGCAGATGCATTAAAATTTGCATATATTTCTATGCTGTTTTCACCATTGGCCATTATTGAGTCTCTCATTTGGATTTCACACGTTCCATGATTGTAGTCGACCCTTTTGTGTGTTAAGCTTATGGAACCACACATATATTGCAGGGCCATATCTCAACACTCTGGTGCAATATACTTTCATCTAGCTCCTAATTCCAAGAGTGGAGAGGCATGATAATGTGCAGTCTTTTCTAGGCTGTTTTTAAAATTGGCCACTATGGACTCTCATATGGATTTCACACGTTCTATGATTGTAGACGACCCTTTTGTGTGTCAAGCTTATGGAACCCCACATATATTGCAGGGCCATATATCAACACTCTGGTGCAATAAACTTTCATCTAGCTCCTAACTACAAGAGTGGAGAGGCATGATAATGTGCAGTCTTTTCTCGGCTGTTTTTATCATTGGCCACTAAGGACTCTCATAATGATTTCACACGGTCCATGATTATAGGAGACCCATTCGTGCAACTAGCGTAAGTGACCACACATACATTGCAGGGCCGTATCTGAACCCTCTTTTGCAAGACACATTCATCTTGCAGCTAACTACAACTGCAGATGCATTAAAATTTGCACTCATTTCTATACTGTTTACATCATTGGCCATTATAGAGTCTCTCATATGGGTTTCACATGGTCCATGAATGTAGGAGACCCTTTTGTGTGTCAAGCTTATGGAACCACACATACATTGCAGGGCCATATCTCAACACTCTGGTAGAAGAAATGTTCATCTAGCACCTAACTACAAGAGTGGAAATACATTGTAATGTAAAGTCTTTTCCAGGTTGTTTTTAAAATTGGCCACTATGGACTCTCATATTGATTTCACATGGTCCATGATTGTAGGAGACCCTTTCGTGCAACAAGCTTAAGTGACCCCACATACATTGCAGGGCCATATCTATAACTATAGGAGTGGAGAGGCATGATAATGTGCAGTCTTTTCTCGGCTGTTTTTATCATTGGCCACTAAGGACTCTCATAATGATTTCACACGGTCCATGATTATAGGAGACCCATTCGTGCAACTACCTTAAGTTGACCACACATACATTGCAGGGCCGTATCTGAACACTCTTTTGCAAGACACATTCATCTTGCAGCTAACTACAACTGCAGATGCATTAAAATTTGCATATATTTCTATGCTGTTTACATCATCGGCCATTATAGAGTCTCTCATATGCATTTCACATGGTACTTGAATGTAGGAGACACTTTTGTGCGTCAAGCTTATGGAACCACACATACATTGCAAGGCCCTATCTCAACACTCTGGTAGAAGAAATGTTCATCTAGCACCTAACTACAAGAGTGGAAATACATTGTAATGTAAAGTCTTTTCTAGGCTTTTTTTATCATTGGCCACTATGGACTCTCATATTGATTTCACATGGTCCATGATTGTAGGATACCCTTTCGTGCAACAAGCTTAAGTGACCCCACATTGCAGGGCCATATCTATAACTACAAGAGTGGAGAGGCATGATAATGTGCAGTCTTTTCTCGGCTGTTTTTATCATTGGCCACTAAGGACTCTCATAATGATTTCACACGGTCCATGATTATAGGAGACCCATTCGTGCAACTAGCTTAAGTTGACCACACATACATTGCAGGGCCGTATCTGAACACTCTTTTGCAAGACACATTCATCTTGCAGCTAACTACAAGGCTGCAGATGCATTAAAATTTGCACTCATTTCTATACTGTTTATATCATTGGCCATTATAGAGTCTCTCATATGGGTTTCACATGGTCCATGAATGTAGGAGACCCTTTTGTGTGTCAAGCTTATGGAACCACACATACATTGCAGGGCCATATCTCAACACTCTGGTAGAAGAAATGTTCATCTAGCACCTAACTACAAGAGTGGAAATACATTGTAATGTAAAGTCTTTTCCAGGCTGTTTTTAAAATTGGCCACTATGGACTCTCATATTGATTTCACATGGTCCATGATTGTAGGAGACCCTTTCGTGCAACAAGCTTAAGTGACCCCACATACATTGCAGGGCCATATCTATAACTATAGGAGTGGAGAGGCATGATAATGTGCAGTCTTTTCTCGGCTGTTTTTATCATTGGCCACTAAGGACTCTCATAATGATTTCACACGGTCCATGATTATAGGAGACCCTTTCGTGCAACAAGCTTAAGAGACCCCACATACACTGCCGGGCCATATCTATAACTACAGGAGTGGAGAGGCTTGATAATGTGCAGTCTTTTCTCGGCTGTTTTTATCATCGGCCACTAAGGACTCTCATATTGATCTCACACGGTCCATGATTATAGGAGACCCAGTCGTGCAACAAGATTAAGTGACCACACATACATTGCAGGGCCGTATCTGAACACTCTGTTGCAAGACACATTCATCTTGCAGCTAACTACAAGACTGCAGATGCATTAAAATTTACATATACTTCTATGCCGTTTACATCATTGGCCATTATAGAGTCACTCATATGGGTTTCACACGTTCCATGATTGTAGTCGACCCTTTTGTGGATCAAGCATATGGAACCACACATATATTGCAGGGCCATAGCTCAACACTCTGGTGGAATATGCTTTCATCTAGCTAATAATTCCAAGAGTGGAGAGGCATGATAATGTGTAGTCTTTTCTAGGCTGTTTTTAAAATTGGGCACTATGGAGTCTCGTATTGATTTCACACTTTCCATTATTGTAGGAGACCCTTTCGTGCAACAAGCTTATGGAAAAACCCGTGCATTGCTGGGCGGCATCTTAACACTCAGGGGTAAGAAACTTTCATCTAGCACCTAAGTACAGGAGTGGAGAGGCATGATAATGTGCAGTCTTTTCTCGGCTGTTTTTATCATTCGCCAATTAAGGACTCTCATATTGATTTCACATGGTCCATGATTGTCGGAGACCCTTTCGTGCAACAAGCTTAAGTGACCCCACATACATTGCAGGGCCGTATCACAACACTCTGTTGCAAGAAACATTCATCTTTCAGTTAACTACAAGACTGCAGATGCATTAAAATCTGCACTCATTTCTATGCTGTTTACATCATCGGCCATTATAGAGTCTCTCGTATGCATTTCACATGGTACATGGATGTAGGAGACCCTTTTGTGCGTCAAGCTTATGGAACCACACATACATTGCAGGGCCATATCTCAACACACTGGTAGAAGAAATGTTCATCTAGCACCCCACTGCAAGAGTGGAAATACTTTGTAATGTGCAGTCTTTTCTAGGCTGTTTTTATCATTGGCCATTATGGACTCTGTTGATTTCACATGGACCACGACTGTCGGAGACCCTTTCGTGAAACAAGCTTGAGTGACCCCACATACATTGCAGGGCCGTATCACAACACTCTGTTGTAAGAAACATTCATCTTGCAGCTAACTACAAGACTGCAGATGCATTAAAATCTGCACTCATTTCTATACTGTTTACATCATTGGCCATTATAGAGTCTCTCATATGGGTTTCACATGGTCCATGAATGTAGGAGACACTTTTGTGCGTCAAGCTTATGGAACCACACATACATTGCAAGGCCCTATCTCAACACTCTGGTAGAAGAAATGTTCATCTAGCACCTAACTACAAGAGTGGAAATACATTGTAATGTAAAGTCTTTTCTAGGCTCTTTTTATCATTGGCCACTATGGACTCTCATATTGATTTCACATGGTCCATGACTGTAGGAGACCCTTTCGTGCAACAAGCTTAAGTGACCCCACATTGCAGGGCCATATCTATAACTACAAGAGTGGAGAGGTATGATAATGTGTATTCTTTTCTCGGCTGTTTTTATCATTGGCCACTAAGGACTCTCATAATGATTTCACACGGTCCATGATTATAGGAGACCCATTCGTGCAACTAGCTTAAGTTGACCACACATACATTGCAGGGCCGTATCTGAACACTCTTTTGCAAGACACATTCATCTTGCAGCTAACTACAACTGCAGATGCATTTAAATTTGCATATATTTCTATGCTGTTTACATCATCGGCCATTATAGAGTCTCTCATATGCATTTCACATGGTACTTGAATGTAGGAGACACTTTTGTGCGTCAAGCTTATGGAACCACACATACATTGCAAGGCCCTATCTCAACACTCTGGTAGAAGAAATGTTCATCTAGCACCTAACTACAAGAGTGGAAATACATTGTAATGTAAAGTCTTTTCTAGGCTTTTTTATCATTGGCCACTATGGACTCTCATATTGATTTCACATGGTCCATGATTGTAGGAGACCCTTTCGTGCAACAAGCTTAAGTGACCCCACATTGCAGGGCCATATCTATAACTACAAGAGTGGAGAGGCATGATAATGTGCAGTCTTTTCTCGGCTGTTTTTATCATTGGCCACTAAGGACTCTCATAATGATTTCACACGGTCCATGATTATAGGAGACCCATTAGTGCAACTACCTTAAGTTGACCACACATACATTGCAGGGCCGTATCTGAACACTCTTTTGCAAGACACATTCATCTTGCAGCTAACTACAACTGCAGATGCATTAAAATTTGCATATATTTCTATGCTGTTTACATCATCGGCCATTATAGAGTCTCTCATATGCATTTCACATGGAACTTGAATGTAGGAGACACTTTTGTGCGTCAAGCTTATGGAACCACACATACATTGCAAGGCCCTATCTCAACACTCTGGTAGAAGAAATGTTCATCTAGCCCCCCACTGCAAGAGTGGAAATACATTGTAATGTGCAGTCTTTTCTAGGCTGTTTTTATCATTGGGCACTGTGGAGTCTCGTATTGATTTGATACTTTCCATTATTGTAGGAGACCCGTTCATGCAACAAGCTTATGGAAAACGCCGTGCATTGCAGGGCGGCATCTTAACACTCAGGGCTAAGTAACTTTCATCTAGCACCTAACTACAGGAGTGGAGAGGCATGATAATGTGCAGTCTTTTCTCGGCTGTTTTTATCATTGGCCACTAAGGACACTCATATTGATTTCACACGGTCCATGATTATAGGAGACCCAGTCGTGCAACAAGCTTAAGTGACCAAACATACATTGCAGGGCCATATCTGAACACTCTGTTGCAAGACACATTCATCTTGCAGCTAACTACAAGACTGCAGATGCATTAAAATTTGCATATATTTCTATGCTGTTTTCACCATTGGCCATTATTGAGTCTCTCATATGGATTTCACACGTTCCATGATTGTAGTCGACCCTTTTGTGTGTTAAGCTTATGGAACCACACATATATTGCAGGGCCATATCTCAACACTCTGGTGCAATATACTTTCATCTAGCTCCTAATTCCAAGAGTGGAGAGGCATGATAATGTGCAGTCTTTTCTAGGCTGTTTTTAAAATTGGCCACTATGGACTCTCATATGGATTTCACACGTTCTATGATTGTAGACGACCCTTTTGTGTGTCAAGCTTATGGAACCCCACATATATTGCAGGGCCATATATCAACACTCTGGTGCAATAAACTTTCATCTAGCTCCTAACTACAAGAGTGGAGAGGCATGATAATGTGCAGTCTTTTCTCGGCTGTTTTTATCATTGGCCACTAAGGACTCTCATAATGATTTCACACGGTCCATGATTATAGGAGACCCATTCGTGCAACTAGCGTAAGTGACCCCACATACATTGCAGGGCCGTATCACAACACTCTGTTGTAAGAAACATTCATCTTGCAACACATTCATCTTGCAGCTAACTACAACTGCAGATGCATTAAAATTTGCACTCATTTCTATACTGTTTACATCATTGGCCATTATAGAGTCTCTCATATGGGTTTCACATGGTCCATGAATGTAGGAGACCCTTTTGTGTGTCAAGCTTATGGAACCACACATACATTGCAGGGCCATATCTCAACACTCTGGTAGAAGAAATGTTCATCTAGCACCTAACTACAAGAGTGGAAATACATTGTAATGTAAAGTCTTTTCCAGGCTGTTTTTAAAATTGGCCACTATGGACTCTCATATTGATTTCACATGGTCCATGATTGTAGGAGACCCTTTCGTGCAACAAGCTTAAGTGACCCCACATACATTGCAGGGCCATATCTATAACTATAGGAGTGGAGAGGCATGATAATGTGCAGTCTTTTCTCGGCTGTTTTTATCATTGGCCACTAAGGACTCTCATAATGATTTCACACGGTCCATGATTATAGGAGACCCTTTCGTGCAACAAGCTTAAGAGACCCCACATACACTGCCGGGCCATATCTATAACTACAGGAGTGGAGAGGCTTGATAATGTGCAGTCTTTTCTCGGCTGTTTTTATCATCGGCCACTAAGGACTCTCATATTGATCTCACACGGTCCATGATTATAGGAGACCCAGTCGTGCAACAAGATTAAGTGACCACACATACATTGCAGGGCCGTATCTGAACACTCTGTTGCAAGACACATTCATCTTGCAGCTAACTACAAGACTGCAGATGCATTAAAATTTACATATACTTCTATGCCGTTTACATCATTGGCCATTATAGAGTCACTCATATGGGTTTCACACGTTCCATGATTGTAGTCGACCCTTTTGTGGATCAAGCATATGGAACCACACATATATTGCAGGGCCATAGCTCAACACTCTGGTGGAATATGCTTTCATCTAGCTAATAATTCCAAGAGTGGAGAGGCATGATAATGTGTAGTCTTTTCTAGGCTGTTTTTAAAATTGGGCACTATGGAGTCTCGTATTGATTTCACACTTTCCATTATTGTAGGAGACCCTTTCGTGCAACAAGCTTATGGAAAAACCCGTGCATTGCTGGGCGGCATCTTAACACTCAGGGGTAAGAAACTTTCATCTAGCACCTAAGTACAGGAGTGGAGAGGCATGATAATGTGCAGTCTTTTCTCGGCTGTTTTTATCATTCGCCAATTAAGGACTCTCATATTGATTTCACATGGTCCATGATTGTCGGAGACCCTTTCGTGCAACAAGCTTAAGTGACCCCACATACATTGCAGGGCCGTATCACAACACTATGTTGCAAGATTCATTCATCTTTCAGTTAACTACAAGACTGCAGATGCATTAAAATCTGCACTCATTTCTATGCTGTTTACATCATCGGCCATTATAGAGTCTCTCGTATGCATTTCACATGGTACATGGATGTAGGAGACCCTTTTGTGCGTCAAGCTTATGGAACCACACATACATTGCAGGGCCATATCTCAACACACTGGTAGAAGAAATGTTCATCTAGCACCCCACTGCAAGAGTGGAAATACTTTGTAATGTGCAGTCTTTTCTAGGCTGTTTTTATCATTGGCCACTATGGACTCTGTTGATTTCACATGGACCACGACTGTCGGAGACCCTTTCGTGAAACAAGCTTGAGTGACCCCACATACATTGCAGGGCCGTATCACAACACTCTGTTGTAAGAAACATTCATCTTGCAGCTAACTACAAGACTGCAGATGCATTAAAATCTGCACTCATTTCTATACTGTTTACATCATTGGCCATTATAGAGTCTCTCATATGGGTTTCACATGGTCCATGAATGTAGGAGACCCTTTTGTGTGTCAAGCTTATGGAACCACACATACATTGCAGGACCATATCTCAACACTCTGGTAGAAGAAATGTTCATCTAGCACCTAACTACAAGAGTGGAAATACATTGTAATGTAAAGTCTTTTCCAGGCTGTTTTTAAAATTGGCCACTATGGACTCTCATATTGATTTCACATGGTCCATGATTGTAGGAGACCCTTTCGTGCAACAAGCTTAAGTGACCCCACATACATTGCAGGGCCATATCTATAACTATAGGAGTGGAGAGGCATGATAATGTGCAGTCTTTTCTCGGCTGTTTTTATCATTGGCCACTAAGGACTCTCATAATGATTTCACACGGTCCATGATTATAGGAGACCCTTTCGTGCAACAAGCTTAAGTGACCCCACATACACTGCAGGGCCATATCTTTAACTACAGGAGTGGAGAGGCTTGATAATGTGCAGTCTTTTCTCGGCTGTTTTTATCATCGGCCACTAAGGACTCTCATATTGATCTCACATGGTCCATGATTATAGGAGACCCAGTCGTGCAACAAGATTAAGTGACCACACATACATTGCAGGGCCGTATCTGAACACTCTGTTGCAAGACACATTCATCTTGCAGCTAACTACAAGACTGCAGATGCATTAAAATTTACATATACTTCTATGCCGTTTACATCATTGGCCATTATAGAGTCTCTCATATAGGTTTCACACGTTCCATGATTGTAGTCGACCCTTTTGTGGATCAAGCATATGGAACCACACATATATTGCAGGGCCATAGCTCAACACTCTGGTGGAATGTGCTTTCATCTAGCTCCTAATTCCAAGAGTGGAGAGGCATGATAATGTGTAGTCTTTTCTAGGCTGTTTTTAAAATTGGCGGCTATGGAATCTCAAATGGATTTCACACGTTCCATGATTGTAGACGACCCTGTTGTGTGTCAAGCTTATGGAACCCCACATATATTGCAGGGCCATATATCAACACTCTGGTGCAATAAACTTTCATCTAGCTCCTAATTCCAAGCGTGGAGAGGCATGAAAATGTGCAGTCTTTTCTAGGCTGTTTTTATCATTGGGCACTATGGAGTCTCGTATTGATTTCACACTTTCCATTATTGTAGGAGACCCTTTCGTGCAACAAGCTTATGGAAAAACCCGTGCATTGCAGGGCGGCATCTTAACACTCAGGGGTAAGAAACTTTCATCTAGCACCTAAGTACAGGAGTGGAGAGGCATGATAATGTGCAGTCCTTTCACGGCTGCTTTTATCCTTCGCCACTAAGGACTCTCATATTGATTTCACACGGTCCATGATTGTAGGAGACCCTTTCGTGCAACAAGCTTAAGTGACCCCACATACATTGCAGGGCCGTATCACAACACTCTGTTGCAAGAAACATTCATCTTTCAGTTAACTACAAGACTGCAGATGCATTAAAATCTGCACTCATTTCTATGCTGTTTACATCATCGGCCATTATAGAGTCTCTCGTATGCATTTCACATGGTACATGGATGTAGGAGACCCTTTTGTGCGTCAAGCTTATGGAACCACACATACATTGCAGGGCCATATCTCAACACTCTGGTAGAAGAAATGTTCATCTAGCACCCCACTGCAAGAGTGGAAATACTTTGTAATGTGCAGTCTTTTCTCGGCTGTTTTTATCATTGGCCACTAAGGACTCTCATAATGATTTCACACGGTCCATGATTATAGGAGACCCATTCGTGCAACTAGCGTAAGTTACCACACATACATTGCAGGGCCGTATCTGAACCCTCTTTTGCAAGACACATTCATCTTGCAGCTAACTACAAGGCTGCAGATGCATTAAAATCTGCACTCATTTCTATACTGTTTACATCATTGGCCATTATAGAGTCTCTCATATGGGTTTCACATGGTCCATGAATGTAGGAGACCCTTTTGTGTGTCAAGCTTATGGAACCACACATACATTGCAGGGCCATATCTCAACACTCTGGTAGAAGAAATGTTCATCTAGCACCTAACTACAAGAGTGGAAATACATTGTAATGTAAAGTCTTTTCCAGGTTGTTTTTAAAATTGGCCACTATGGACTCTCATATTGATTTCACATGGTCCATGATTGTAGGAGACCCTTTCGTGCAACAAGCTTAAGTGACCCCACATACATTGCAGGGCCATATCTATAACTATAGGAGTGGAGAGGCATGATAATGTGCAGTCTTTTCTCGGCTGTTTTTATCATTGGCCACTAAGGACTCTCATAATGATTTCACACGGTCCATGATTATAGGAGACCCTTTCGTGCAACAAGCTTAAGTGACCCCACATACACTGCAGGGCCATATCTTTAACTACAGGAGTGGAGAGGCTTGATAATGTGCAGTCTTTTCTCGGCTGTTTTTATCATCGGCCACTAAGGACTCTCATATTGATCTCACACGGTCCATGATTATAGGAGACCCAGTCGTGCAGCAAGATTAAGTGACCACACATACATTGCAGGGCCGTATCTGAACACTCTGTTGCAAGACACATTCATCTTGCAGCTAACTACAAGACTGCAGATGCATTAAAATTTGCATATATTTCTATGCCGTTTACATCATTGGCCATTATAGAGTCTCTCATATGGGTTTCACACGTTCCATGATTGTAGTCGACCCTTTTGTGGATCAAGCATATGGAACCATCCATATATTGCAGGGCCATAGCTCAACACTCTGGTGCAGTATGCTTTCATCTAGCTCCTAATTCCAAGAGTGGAGAGGCATGATAATGTGTAGTCTTTTCTAGGCTGTTTTTAAAATTGGCGGCTATGGACTCTCAAATGGATTTCACACGTTCCATGATTGTAGACGACCCTGTTGTGTGTCAAGCTTATGGAACCCCACATATATTGCAGGGCCATATATCAACACTCTGGTGCAATAAACTTTCATCTAGCTCCTAATTCCAAGCGTGGAGAGGCATGAAAATGTGCAGTCTTTTCTAGGCTGTTTTTATCATTGGGCACTATGGAGTCTCGTATTGATTTCACACTTTCCATTATTGTAGGAGACCCTTTCGTGCAACAAGCTTATGGAAAAACCCGTGCATTGCAGGGCGGCATCTTAACACTCAGGGGTAAGAAACTTTCATCTAGCACCTAAGTACAGGAGTGGAGAGGCATGATAATGTGCAGTCTTTTCACAGCTGCTTTTATCATTCGCCACTAAGGACTCTCATATTGATTTCACATGGTCCATGATTGTAGGAGACCCTTTCGTGCAACAAGCTTAAGTGACCCCATATACATTGCAGGGCCATATCTATAACTACAGGAGTGGAGAGGCATGATAATGTGCAGTCTTTTCTCGGCTGTTTTTATCATTGGCCACTAAGGACTCTCATATTGAGTTCACACGGTCCATGATTATAGGACACCCATTCGTGCAACTAGCTTAAGTGACCCCACATACATTGCAGGGCCGTATCACAACACTCTGTTGCAAGAAACATTCATCTTTCAGTTAACTACAAGACTGTAGATGCATTAAAATCTGCACTCATTTCTATGCTGTTTACTTCATCGGCCATTATAGAGTCTCTCGTATGCATTTCACATGGTACATGGATGTAGGAGACCCTTTTGTGCGTCAAGCTTATGGAACCACACATACATTGCAGGGCCATATCTCAACACTCTGGTAGAAGAAATGTTCATCTAGCACCCCACTGCAAGAGTGGAAATACTTTGTAATGTGCAGTCTTTTCTCGGCTGTTTTTATCATTGGCCACTAAGGACTCTCATAATGATTTCACACGGTCCATGATTATAGGAGACCCATTCGTGCAACTAGCGTAAGTGACCCCACATACATTGCAGGGCCGTATCACAACACTCTGTTGTAAGAAACATTCATCTTGCAACACATTCATCTTGCAGCTAACTACAACTGCAGATGCATTAAAATTTGCACTCATTTCTATACTGTTTACATCATTGGCCATTATAGAGTCTCTCATATGGGTTTCACATGGTCCATGAATGTAGGAGACCCTTTTGTGTGTCAAGCTTATGGAACCACACATACATTGCAGGGCCATATCTCAACACTCTGGTAGAAGAAATGTTCATCTAGCACCTAACTACAAGAGTGGAAATACATTGTAATGTAAAGTCTTTTCCAGGCTGTTTTTAAAATTGGCCACTATGGACTCTCATATTGATTTCACATGGTCCATGATTGTAGGAGACCCTTTCGTGCAACAAGCTTAAGTGACCCCACATACATTGCAGGGCCATATCTATAACTATAGGAGTGGAGAGGCATGATAATGTGCAGTCTTTTCTCGGCTGTTTTTATCATTGGCCACTAAGGACTCTCATAATGATTTCACACGGTCCATGATTATAGGAGACCCTTTCGTGCAACAAGCTTAAGAGACCCCACATACACTGCCGGGCCATATCTATAACTACAGGAGTGGAGAGGCTTGATAATGTGCAGTCTTTTCTCGGCTGTTTTTATCATCGGCCACTAAGGACTCTCATATTGATCTCACACGGTCCATGATTATAGGAGACCCAGTCGTGCAACAAGATTAAGTGACCACACATACATTGCAGGGCCGTATCTGAACACTCTGTTGCAAGACACATTCATCTTGCAGCTAACTACAAGACTGCAGATGCATTAAAATTTACATATACTTCTATGCCGTTTACATCATTGGCCATTATAGAGTCACTCATATGGGTTTCACACGTTCCATGATTGTAGTCGACCCTTTTGTGGATCAAGCATATGGAACCACACATATATTGCAGGGCCATAGCTCAACACTCTGGTGGAATATGCTTTCATCTAGCTAATAATTCCAAGAGTGGAGAGGCATGATAATGTGTAGTCTTTTCTAGGCTGTTTTTAAAATTGGGCACTATGGAGTCTCGTATTGATTTCACACTTTCCATTATTGTAGGAGACCCTTTCGTGCAACAAGCTTATGGAAAAACCCGTGCATTGCTGGGCGGCATCTTAACACTCAGGGGTAAGAAACTTTCATCTAGCACCTAAGTACAGGAGTGGAGAGGCATGATAATGTGCAGTCTTTTCTCGGCTGTTTTTATCATTCGCCAATTAAGGACTCTCATATTGATTTCACATGGTCCATGATTGTCGGAGACCCTTTCGTGCAACAAGCTTAAGTGACCCCACATACATTGCAGGGCCGTATCACAACACTCTGTTGCAAGAAACATTCATCTTTCAGTTAACTACAAGACTGCAGATGCATTAAAATCTGCACTCATTTCTATGCTGTTTACATCATCGGCCATTATAGAGTCTCTCGTATGCATTTCACATGGTACATGGATGTAGGAGACCCTTTTGTGCGTCAAGCTTATGGAACCACACATACATTGCAGGGCCATATCTCAACACACTGGTAGAAGAAATGTTCATCTAGCACCCCACTGCAAGAGTGGAAATACTTTGTAATGTGCAGTCTTTTCTAGGCTGTTTTTATCATTGGCCACTATGGACTCTGTTGATTTCACATGGACCACGACTGTCGGAGACCCTTTCGTGAAACAAGCTTGAGTGACCCCACATACATTGCAGGGCCGTATCACAACACTCTGTTGTAAGAAACATTCATCTTGCAGCTAACTACAAGACTGCAGATGCATTAAAATCTGCACTCATTTCTATACTGTTTACATCATTGGCCATTATAGAGTCTCTCATATGGGTTTCACATGGTCCATGAATGTAGGAGACCCTTTTGTGTGTCAAGCTTATGGAACCACACATACATTGCAGGACCATATCTCAACACTCTGGTAGAAGAAATGTTCATCTAGCACCTAACTACAAGAGTGGAAATACATTGTAATGTAAAGTCTTTTCCAGGCTGTTTTTAAAATTGGCCACTATGGACTCTCATATTGATTTCACATGGTCCATGATTGTAGGAGACCCTTTCGTGCAACAAGCTTAAGTGACCCCACATACATTGCAGGGCCATATCTATAACTATAGGAGTGGAGAGGCATGATAATGTGCAGTCTTTTCTCGGCTGTTTTTATCATTGGCCACTAAGGACTCTCATAATGATTTCACACGGTCCATGATTATAGGAGACCCTTTCGTGCAACAAGCTTAAGTGACCCCACATACACTGCAGGGCCATATCTTTAACTACAGGAGTGGAGAGGCTTGATAATGTGCAGTCTTTTCTCGGCTGTTTTTATCATCGGCCACTAAGGACTCTCATATTGATCTCACATGGTCCATGATTATAGGAGACCCAGTCGTGCAACAAGATTAAGTGACCACACATACATTGCAGGGCCGTATCTGAACACTCTGTTGCAAGACACATTCATCTTGCAGCTAACTACAAGACTGCAGATGCATTAAAATTTACATATACTTCTATGCCGTTTACATCATTGGCCATTATAGAGTCTCTCATATAGGTTTCACACGTTCCATGATTGTAGTCGACCCTTTTGTGGATCAAGCATATGGAACCACACATATATTGCAGGGCCATAGCTCAACACTCTGGTGGAATGTGCTTTCATCTAGCTCCTAATTCCAAGAGTGGAGAGGCATGATAATGTGTAGTCTTTTCTAGGCTGTTTTTAAAATTGGCGGCTATGGAATCTCAAATGGATTTCACACGTTCCATGATTGTAGACGACCCTGTTGTGTGTCAAGCTTATGGAACCCCACATATATTGCAGGGCCATATATCAACACTCTGGTGCAATAAACTTTCATCTAGCTCCTAATTCCAAGCGTGGAGAGGCATGAAAATGTGCAGTCTTTTCTAGGCTGTTTTTATCATTGGGCACTATGGAGTCTCGTATTGATTTCACACTTTCCATTATTGTAGGAGACCCTTTCGTGCAACAAGCTTATGGAAAAACCCGTGCATTGCAGGGCGGCATCTTAACACTCAGGGGTAAGAAACTTTCATCTAGCACCTAAGTACAGGAGTGGAGAGGCATGATAATGTGCAGTCCTTTCACGGCTGCTTTTATCATTCGCCACTAAGGACTCTCATATTGATTTCACACGGTCCATGATTGTAGGAGACCCTTTCGTGCAACAAGCTTAAGTGACCCCACATACATTGCAGGGCCGTATCACAACACTCTGTTGCAAGAAACATTCATCTTTCAGTTAACTACAAGACTGCAGATGCATTAAAATCTGCACTCATTTCTATGCTGTTTACATCATCGGCCATTATAGAGTCTCTCGTATGCATTTCACATGGTACATGGATGTAGGAGACCCTTTTGTGCGTCAAGCTTATGGAACCACACATACATTGCAGGGCCATATCTCAACACTCTGGTAGAAGAAATGTTCATCTAGCACCCCACTGCAAGAGTGGAAATACTTTGTAATGTGCAGTCTTTTCTCGGCTGTTTTTATCATTGGCCACTAAGGACTCTCATAATGATTTCACACGGTCCATGATTATAGGAGACCCAGTCGTGCAACAAGCTTAAGTGACCAAACATACATTGCAGGGCCATATCTGAACACTCTGTTGCAAGACACATTCATCTTGCAGCTAACTACAAGACTGCAGATGCATTAAAATTTGCATATATTTCTATGCTGTTTTCACCATTGGCCATTATTGAGTCTCTCATATGGATTTCACACGTTCCATGATTGTAGTCGACCCTTTTGTGTGTTAAGCTTATGGAACCACACATATATTGCAGGGCCATATCTCAACACTCTGGTGCAATATACTTTCATCTAGCTCCTAATTCCAAGAGTGGAGAGGCATGATAATGTGCAGTCTTTTCTAGGCTGTTTTTAAAATTGGCCACTATGGACTCTCATATGGATTTCACACGTTCTATGATTGTAGACGACCCTTTTGTGTGTCAAGCTTATGGAACCCCACATATATTGCAGGGCCATATATCAACACTCTGGTGCAATAAACTTTCATCTAGCTCCTAACTACAAGAGTGGAGAGGCATGATAATGTGCAGTCTTTTCTCGGCTGTTTTTATCATTGGCCACTAAGGACTCTCATAATGATTTCACACGGTCCATGATTATAGGAGACCCATTCGTGCAACTAGCGTAAGTGACCCCACATACATTGCAGGGCCGTATCACAACACTCTGTTGTAAGAAACATTCATCTTGCAACACATTCATCTTGCAGCTAACTACAACTGCAGATGCATTAAAATTTGCACTCATTTCTATACTGTTTACATCATTGGCCATTATAGAGTCTCTCATATGGGTTTCACATGGTCCATGAATGTAGGAGACCCTTTTGTGTGTCAAGCTTATGGAACCACACATACATTGCAGGGCCATATCTCAACACTCTGGTAGAAGAAATGTTCATCTAGCACCTAACTACAAGAGTGGAAATACATTGTAATGTAAAGTCTTTTCCAGGCTGTTTTTAAAATTGGCCACTATGGACTCTCATATTGATTTCACATGGTCCATGATTGTAGGAGACCCTTTCGTGCAACAAGCTTAAGTGACCCCACATACATTGCAGGGCCATATCTATAACTATAGGAGTGGAGAGGCATGATAATGTGCAGTCTTTTCTCGGCTGTTTTTATCATTGGCCACTAAGGACTCTCATAATGATTTCACACGGTCCATGATTATAGGAGACCCTTTCGTGCAACAAGCTTAAGAGACCCCACATACACTGCCGGGCCATATCTATAACTACAGGAGTGGAGAGGCTTGATAATGTGCAATCTTTTCTCGGCTGTTTTTATCATCGGCCACTAAGGACTCTCATATTGATCTCACACGGTCCATGATTATAGGAGACCCAGTCGTGCAACAAGATTAAGTGACCACACATACATTGCAGGGCCGTATCTGAACACTCTGTTGCAAGACACATTCATCTTGCAGCTAACTACAAGACTGCAGATGCATTAAAATTTACATATACTTCTATGCCGTTTACATCATTGGCCATTATAGAGTCACTCATATGGGTTTCACACGTTCCATGATTGTAGTCGACCCTTTTGTGGATCAAGCATATGGAACCACACATATATTGCAGGGCCATAGCTCAACACTCTGGTGGAATATGCTTTCATCTAGCTAATAATTCCAAGAGTGGAGAGGCATGATAATGTGTAGTCTTTTCTAGGCTGTTTTTAAAATTGGGCACTATGGAGTCTCGTATTGATTTCACACTTTCCATTATTGTAGGAGACCCTTTCGTGCAACAAGCTTATGGAAAAACCCGTGCATTGCTGGGCGGCATCTTAACACTCAGGGGTAAGAAACTTTCATCTAGCACCTAAGTACAGGAGTGGAGAGGCATGATAATGTGCAGTCTTTTCTCGGCTGTTTTTATCATTCGCCAATTAAGGACTCTCATATTGATTTCACATGGTCCATGATTGTCGGAGACCCTTTCGTGCAACAAGCTTAAGTGACCCCACATACATTGCAGGGCCGTATCACAACACTCTGTTGCAAGAAACATTCATCTTTCAGTTAACTACAAGACTGCAGATGCATTAAAATCTGCACTCATTTCTATGCTGTTTACATCATCGGCCATTATAGAGTCTCTCGTATGCATTTCACATGGTACATGGATGTAGGAGACCCTTTTGTGCGTCAAGCTTATGGAACCACACATACATTGCAGGGCCATATCTCAACACACTGGTAGAAGAAATGTTCATCTAGCACCCCACTGCAAGAGTGGAAATACTTTGTAATGTGCAGTCTTTTCTAGGCTGTTTTTATCATTGGCCATTATGGACTCTGTTGATTTCACATGGACCACGACTGTCGGAGACCCTTTCGTGAAACAAGCTTGAGTGACCCCACATACATTGCAGGGCCGTATCTGAACACTCTGTTGCAAGACACATTCATCTTGCAGCTAACTACAAGACTGCAGATGCATTAAAATTTGCATATATTTCTATGCCGTTTACATCATTGGCCATTATAGAGTCTCTCATATGGGTTTCACACGTTCCATGATTGTAGTCGACCCTTTTGTGGATCAAGCATATGGAACCATCCATATATTGCAGGGCCATAGCTCAACACTCTGGTGCAGTATGCTTTCATCTAGCTCCTAATTCCAAGAGTGGAGAGGCATGATAATGTGTAGTCTTTTCTAGGCTGTTTTTAAAATTGGCGGCTATGGACTCTCAAATGGATTTCACACGTTCCATGATTGTAGACGACCCTGTTGTGTGTCAAGCTTATGGAACCCCACATATATTGCAGGGCCATATATCAACACTCTGGTGCAATAAACTTTCATCTAGCTCCTAATTCCAAGCGTGGAGAGGCATGAAAATGTGCAGTCTTTTCTAGGCTGTTTTTATCATTGGGCACTATGGAGTCTCGTATTGATTTCACACTTTCCATTATTGTAGGAGACCCTTTCGTGCAACAAGCTTATGGAAAAACCCGTGCATTGCAGGGCGGCATCTTAACACTCAGGGGTAAGAAACTTTCATCTAGCACCTAAGTACAGGAGTGGAGAGGCATGATAATGTGCAGTCTTTTCACAGCTGCTTTTATCATTCGCCACTAAGGACTCTCATATTGATTTCACATGGTCCATGATTGTAGGAGACCCTTTCGTGCAACAAGCTTAAGTGACCCCATATACATTGCAGGGCCATATCTATAACTACAGGAGTGGAGAGGCATGATAATGTGCAGTCTTTTCTCGGCTGTTTTTATCATTGGCCACTAAGGACTCTCATATTGAGTTCACACGGTCCATGATTATAGGACACCCATTCGTGCAACTAGCTTAAGTGACCCCACATACATTGCAGGGCCGTATCACAACACTCTGTTGCAAGAAACATTCATCTTTCAGTTAACTACAAGACTGTAGATGCATTAAAATCTGCACTCATTTCTATGCTGTTTACTTCATCAGCCATTATAGAGTCTCTCGTATGCATTTCACATGGTACATGGATGTAGGAGACCCTTTTGTGCGTCAAGCTTATGGAACCACACATACATTGCAGGGCCATATCTCAACACTCTGGTAGAAGAAATGTTCATCTAGCACCCCACTGCAAGAGTGGAAATACTTTGTAATGTGCAGTCTTTTCTCGGCTGTTTTTATCATTGGCCACTAAGGACTCTCATAATGATTTCACACGGTCCATGATTATAGGAGACCCATTCGTGCAACTAGCGTAAGTGACCATACATACATTGCAGGGCCGTATCTGAACACTCTGTTGCAAGACACATTCATCTTGCAGCTAACTACAAGGCTGCAGATGCATTAAAATCTGCACTCATTTCTATACTGTTTACATCATTGGCCATTATAGAGTCTCTCATATGGGTTTCACATGGTACATGAATGTAGGAGACCCTTTTGTGTGACAAGCTTATGGAACCACACATACATTGCAGGGCCATATCTCAACACTCTGGTAGAAGAAATGTTCATCTAGCACCTAACTACAAGAGTGGAAATACATTGTAATGTAAAGTCTTTTCCAGGTTGTTTTTAAAATTGGCCACTATGGACTCTCATATTGATTTCACATGGTCCATGATTGTAGGAGACCCTTTCGTGCAACAAGCTTAAGTGACCCCACATACATTGCAGGGCCATATCTATAACTATAGGAGTGGAGAGGCATGATAATGTGCAGTCTTTTCTCGGCTGTTTTTATCATTGGCCACTAAGGACTCTCATAATGATTTCACACGGTCCATGATTATAGGAGACCCTTTCGTGCAACAAGCTTAAGTGACCCCACATACACTGCAGGGCCATATCTTTAACTACAGGAGTGGAGAGGCTTGATAATGTGCAGTCTTTTCTCGGCTGTTTTTATCATCGGCCACTAAGGACTCTCATATTGATCTCACACGGTCCATGATTATAGGAGACCCAGTCGTGCAACAAGATTAAGTGACCACACATACATTGCAGGGCCGTATCTGAACACTCTGTTGCAAGACACATTCATCTTGCAGCTAACTACAAGACTGCAGATGCATTAAAATTTGCATATATTTCTATGCCGTTTACATCATTGGCCATTATAGAGTCTCTCATATGGGTTTCACACGTTCCATGATTGTAGTCGACCCTTTTGTGGATCAAGCATATGGAACCACACATATATTGCAGGGCCATAGCTCAACACTCTGGTGGAATATGCTTTCATCTAGCTCCTAATTCCAAGAGTGGAGAGGCATGATAATGTGTAGTCTTTTCTAGGCTGTTTTTAAGATTGGCGGCTATGGACTCTCAAATGGATTTCACACGTTACATGATTGTAGACGACCCTGTTGTGTGTCAAGCTTATGGTACCCCACATATATTGCAGGGCCATATATCAACACTCTGGTGCAATAAACTTTCATCTAGCTCCTAATTCCAAGCGTGGAGAGGCATGAAAATGTGCAGTCTTTTCTAGGCTGTTTTTATCATTGGGCACTATGGAGTCTCGTATTGATTTCACACTTTCCATTATTGTAGGAGACCCTTTCGTGCAACAAGCTTATGGAAAAACCCATGCATTGCTGGGCGGCATCTTAACACTCAGGGGTAAGAAACTTTCATCTAGCACCTAAGTACAGGAGTGGAGAGGCATGATAATGTGCAGTCTTTTCACAGCTGCTTTTATCATTCGCCACTAAGGACTCTCATATTGATTTCACACGGTCCATGATTGTAGGAGACCCTTTCGTGCAACAAGCTTAAGTGACCCCATATACATTGCAGGGCCATATCTATAACTACAGGAGTGGAGAGGCATGATAATGTGCAGTCTTTTCTCGGCTGTTTTTATCATTGGCCACTAAGGACTCTCATATTGAGTTCACACGGTCCATGATTATAGGACACCCATTCGTGCAACTAGCTTAAGTTGACCACACATACATTGCAGGGCCGTATCTGAACACTCTTTTGCAAGACACATTCATCTTGCAGCTAACTACAAGACTGCAGATGCAATAAAATTTGCATATATTTCTATGCTGTTTACAACATTGGCCATTATAGAGTCTCTCATATGGGTTTCACATGGTACATGATTGTAGACGACCCTTTTGTGTGTCAAGCTTATGGAACCACACATATATTGCAGGGCCATATCTCAACACTCTGGTGCAATAAACTTTCATCTAGCTCCTAAATACAAGAGTGGAGAGGCATGATAATGTGTAGTCTTTTTTAAGCTGTTTTTATCATTGGCCATTATGGACTCTCATATTGATTTCACATGGTCCATGATTTTAGGAGAGCCTTTCCTGCAGCAAGCTTAAGTGACCCCACATACATTGCAGGGCCATATCACAAAACTCTGTTGCAAGACACATTCATCTTTCAGTTAACTACAAGACTGCAGATGCATTAAAATCTGCACTCATTTCTATGCTGTTTACATCATCGGCCATTATAGAGTCTCTCGTATGCATTTCACATGGTACATGGATGTAGGAGACCCTTTTGTGCGTCAAGCTTATGGAACCACACATACATTGCAGGGCCATATCTCAACACTCTGGTAGAAGAAATGTTCATCTAGCACCCCACTGCAAGAGTGGAAATACTTTGTAATGTGCAGTCTTTTCTAGGCTGTTTTTATCATTGGCCACTATGGACTCTATTGATTTCACATGGACCATGACTGTCGGAGACCCTTTCGTGAAACAAGCTTGAGTGACCCCACATACATTGCAGGGCCGTATCACAACACTCTGTTGTAAGAAACATTCATCTTGCAGCTAACTACAAGACTGCAGATGCATTAAAATCTGCACTCATTTCTATACTGTTTACATCATTGGCCATTATAGAGTCTCTCATATGGGTTTCACATGGTCCATGAATGTAGGAGACCCTTTTGTGTGTCAAGCTTATGGAACCACACATACATTGCAGGGCCATATCTCAACACTCTGGTAGAAGAAATGTTCATCTAGCACCTAACTACAAGAGTGGAAATACATTGTAATGTAAAGTCTTTTCCAGGCTGTTTTTAAAATTGGCCACTATGGACTCTCATATTGATTTCACATGGTCCATGATTGTAGGAGACCCTTTCGTGCAACAAGCTTAAGTGACCCCACATACATTGCAGGGCCATATCTATAACTATAGGAGTGGAGAGGCATGATAATGTGCAGTCTTTTCTCGGCTGTTTTTATCATTGGCCACTAAGGACTCTCATAATGATTTCACACGGTCCATGATTATAGGAGACCCTTTCGTGCAACAAGCTTAAGTGACCCCACATACACTGCAGGGCCATATCTTTAACTACAGGAGTGGAGAGGCTTGATAATGTGCAGTCTTTTCTCGGCTGTTTTTATCATTCGCCAATTAAGGACTCTCATATTGATTTCACACGGTCCATGATTGTCGGAGACCCATTCGTGCAACTAGCGTAAGTGACCACACATACATTGCAGGGCCGTATCTGAACACTCTGTTGCAAGACACATTCATCTTGCAGCTAACTACAAGACTGCAGATGCATTAAAATTTGCATATATTTCTATGCCGTTTACATCATTGGCCATTATAGAGTCTCTCATATGGGTTTCACACGTTCCATGATTGTAGTCGACCCTTTTGTGGATCAAGCATATGGAACCATCCATATATTGCAGGGCCATAGCTCAACACTCTGGTGCAGTATGCTTTCATCTAGCTCCTAATTCCAAGAGTGGAGAGGCATGATAATGTGTAGTCTTTTCTAGGCTGTTTTTAAGATTGGCGGCTATGGACTCTCAAATGGATTTCACACGTTACATGATTGTAGACGACCCTGTTGTGTGTCAAGCTTATGGTACCCCACATATATTGCAGGGCCATATATCAACACTCTGGTGCAATAAAATTTCATCTAGCTCCTAATTCCAAGCGTGGAGAGGCATGAAAATGTGCAGTCTTTTCTAGGCTGTTTTTATCATTGGGCACTATGGAGTCTCGTATTGATTTCACACTTTCCATTATTGTAGGAGACCCTTTCGTGCAACAAGCTTATGGAAAAACCCATGCATTGCTGGGCGGCATCTTAACACTCAGGGGTAAGAAACTTTCATCTAGCACCTAAGTACAGGAGTGGAGAGGCATGATAATGTGCAGTCTTTTCACAGCTGCTTTTATCATTCGCCACTAAGGACTCTCATATTGATTTCACACGGTCCATGATTGTAGGAGACCCTTTCGTGCAACAAGCTTAAGTGACCCCATATACATTGCAGGGCCATATCTATAACTACAGGAGTGGAGAGGCATGATAATGTGCAGTCTTTTCTCGGCTGTTTTTATCATTGGCCACTAAGGACTCTCATATTGAGTTCACACGGTCCATGATTATAGGACACCCATTCGTGCAACTAGCTTAAGTTGACCACACATACATTGCAGGGCCGTATCTGAACACTCTTTTGCAAGACACATTCATCTTGCAGCTAACTACAAGACTGCAGATGCAATAAAATTTGCATATATTTCTATGCTGTTTACAACATTGGCCATTATAGAGTCTCTCATATGGGTTTCACATGGTACATGATTGTAGACGACCCTTTTGTGTGTCAAGCTTATGGAACCACACATATATTGCAGGGCCATATCTCAACACTCTGGTGCAATAAACTTTCATCTAGCTCCTAAATACAAGAGTGGAGAGGCATGATAATGTGTAGTCTTTTTTAGGCTGTTTTTATCATTGGCCATTATGGACTCTCATATTGATTTCACATGGTCCATGATTTTAGGAGAGCCTTTCCTGCAGCAAGCTTAAGTGACCCCACATACATTGCAGGGCCATATCACAAAACTCTCTTGCAAGACACATTCATCTAGCAGCTAACTACAAGACTGCAGATGCGTTAAAATCTGCACTCATTTCTATACTGTTTACATCATTGGCCATTATAGAGTTTCTCATATGGGTTTCACATGGTACATGAATGTAGGAGACCCTTTTGTGCGTCAAGGTTATGGAACCACACATACATTGCAGGGCCATATCTCAACACTCTTGTAGAAGAAATGTTCATCTAGCACCTAACTACAAGAGTGGAAATACATTGTAATGTAAAGTCTTTTCTAGGCTGTTTTTAAAATTGGCCACTATGGACTCTCATATTGATTTCACATGGTCCATGATTGTCGGAGACCCTTTCGTGCAACAAGCTTAAGTGACCCCACATACATTGCAGGGCCGTATCACAACACTCTGTTGCAAGAAACATTCATCTTTCAGTTAACTACAAGACTGCAGATGCATTAAAATCTGCACTCATTTCTATGCTGTTTACATCATCGGCCATTATAGAGTCTCTCGTATGCATTTCACATGGTACATGGATGTAGGAGACCCTTTTGTGCGTCAAGCTTATGGAACCACACATACATTGCAGCGCCATATCTCAACACTCTGGTAGAAGAAATGTTCATCTAGCACCCCACTGCAAGAGTGGAAATACTTTGTAATGTGCAGTCTTTTCTAGGCTGTTTTTATCATTGGCCACTATGGACTCTATTGATTTCACATGGACCATGACTGTCGGAGACCCTTTCGTGAAACAAGCTTGAGTGACCCCACATACATTGCAGGGCCGTATCACAACACTCTGTTGTAAGAAACATTCATCTTGCAGCTAACTACAAGACTGCAGATGCATTAAAATCTGCACTCATTTCTATACTGTTTACATCATTGGCCATTATAGAGTCTCTCATATGGGTTTCACATGGTCCATGAATGTAGGAGACCCTTTTGTGTGTCAAGCTTATGGAACCACACATACATTGCAGGGCCATATCTCAACACTCTGGTAGAAGAAATGTTCATCTAGCACCTAACTACAAGAGTGGAAATACATTGTAATGTAAAGTCTTTTCCAGGCTGTTTTTAAAATTGGCCACTATGGACTCTCATATTGATTTCACATGGTCCATGATTGTAGGAGACCCTTTCGTGCAACAAGCTTAAGTGACCCCACATACATTGCAGGGCCATATCTATAACTATAGGAGTGGAGAGGCATGATAATGTGCAGTCTTTTCTCGGCTGTTTTTATCATTGGCCACTAAGGACTCTCATAATGATTTCACACGGTCCATGATTATAGGAGACCCTTTCGTGCAACAAGCTTAAGTGACCCCACATACACTGCAGGGCCATATCTTTAACTACAGGAGTGGAGAGGCTTGATAATGTGCAGTCTTTTCTCGGCTGTTTTTATCATTCGCCAATTAAGGACTCTCATATTGATTTCACACGGTCCATGATTGTCGGAGACCCATTCGTGCAACTAGCGTAAGTGACCACACATACATTGCAGGGCCGTATCTGAACACTCTGTTGCAAGACACATTCATCTTGCAGCTAACTACAAGACTGCAGATGCATTAAAATTTGCATATATTTCTATGCCGTTTACATCATTGGCCATTATAGAGTCTCTCATATGGGTTTCACACGTTCCATGATTGTAGTCGACCCTTTTGTGGATCAAGCATATGGAACCATCCATATATTGCAGGGCCATAGCTAAACACTCTGGTGCAGTATGCTTTCATCTAGCTCCTAATTCCAAGAGTGGAGAGGCATGATAATGTGTAGTCTTTTCTAGGCTGTTTTTAAGATTGGCGGCTATGGACTCTCAAATGGATTTCACACGTTACATGATTGTAGACGACCCTGTTGTGTGTCAAGCTTATGGTACCCCACATATATTGCAGGGCCATATATCAACACTCTGGTGCAATAAACTTTCATCTAGCTCCTAATTCCAAGCGTGGAGAGGCATGAAAATGTGCAGTCTTTTCTAGGCTGTTTTTATCATTGGGCACTATGGAGTCTCGTATTGATTTCACACTTTCCATTATTGTAGGAGACCCTTTCGTGCAACAAGCTTATGGAAAAACCCATGCATTGCTGGGCGGCATCTTAACACTCAGGGGTAAGAAACTTTCATCTAGCACCTAAGTACAGGAGTGGAGAGGCATGATAATGTGCAGTCTTTTCACAGCTGCTTTTATCATTCGCCACTAAGGACTCTCATATTGATTTCACACGGTCCATGATTGTAGGAGACCCTTTCGTGCAACAAGCTTAAGTGACCCCATATACATTGCAGGGCCATATCTATAACTACAGGAGTGGAGAGGCATGATAATGTGCAGTCTTTTCTCGGCTGTTTTTATCATTGGCCACTAAGGACTCTCATATTGAGTTCACACGGTCCATGATTATAGGACACCCATTCGTGCAACTAGCTTAAGTTGACCACACATACATTGCAGGGCCGTATCTGAACACTCTTTTGCAAGACACATTCATCTTGCAGCTAACTACAAGACTGCAGATGCAATAAAATTTGCATATATTTCTATGCTGTTTACAACATTGGCCATTATAGAGTCTCTCATATGGGTTTCACATGGTACATGATTGTAGACGACCCTTTTGTGTGTCAAGCTTATGGAACCACACATATATTGCAGGGCCATATCTCAACACTCTGGTGCAATAAACTTTCATCTAGCTCCTAAATACAAGAGTGGAGAGGCATGATAATGTGTAGTCTTTTTTAGGCTGTTTTTATCATTGGCCATTATGGACTCTCATATTGATTTCACATGGTCCATGATTTTAGGAGAGCCTTTCCTGCAGCAAGCTTAAGTGACCCCACATACATTGCAGGGCCATATCACAAAACTCTCTTGCAAGACACATTCATCTAGCAGCTAACTACAAGACTGCAGATGCGTTAAAATCTGCACTCATTTCTATACTGTTTACATCATTGGCCATTATAGAGTTTCTCATATGGGTTTCACATGGTACATGAATGTAGGAGACCCTTTTGTGCGTCAAGGTTATGGAACCACACATACATTGCAGGGCCATATCTCAACACTCTTGTAGAAGAAATGTTCATCTAGCACCTAACTACAAGAGTGGAAATACATTGTAATGTAAAGTCTTTTCTAGGCTGTTTTTAAAATTGGCCACTATGGACTCTCATATTGATTTCACATGGTCCATGATTGTCGGAGACCCTTTCGTGCAACAAGCTTAAGTGACCCCACATACATTGCAGGGCCGTATCACAACACTCTGTTGCAAGAAACATTCATCTTTCAGTTAACTACAAGACTGCAGATGCATTAAAATCTGCACTCATTTCTATGCTGTTTACATCATCGGCCATTATAGAGTCTCTCGTATGCATTTCACATGGTACATGGATGTAGGAGACCCTTTTGTGCGTCAAGCTTATGGAACCACACATACATTGCAGCGCCATATCTCAACACTCTGGTAGAAGAAATGTTCATCTAGCACCCCACTGCAAGAGTGGAAATACTTTGTAATGTGCAGTCTTTTCTAGGCTGTTTTTATCATTGGCCACTATGGACTCTATTGATTTCACATGGACCATGACTGTCGGAGACCCTTTCGTGAAACAAGCTTGAGTGACCCCACATACATTGCAGGGCCGTATCACAACACTCTGTTGTAAGAAACATTCATCTTGCAGCTAACTACAAGACTGCAGATGCATTAAAATCTGCACTCATTTCTATACTGTTTACATCATTGGCCATTATAGAGTCTCTCATATGGGTTTCACATGGTCCATGAATGTAGGAGACCCTTTTGTGTGTCAAGCTTATGGAACCACACATACATTGCAGGGCCATATCTCAACACTCTGGTAGAAGAAATGTTCATCTAGCACCTAACTACAAGAGTGGAAATACATTGTAATGTAAAGTCTTTTCCAGGCTGTTTTTAAAATTGGCCACTATGGACTCTCATATTGATTTCACATGGTCCATGATTGTAGGAGACCCTTTCGTGCAACAAGCTTAAGTGACCCCACATACATTGCAGGGCCATATCTATAACTATAGGAGTGGAGAGGCATGATAATGTGCAGTCTTTTCTCGGCTGTTTTTATCATTGGCCACTAAGGACTCTCATAATGATTTCACACGGTCCATGATTATAGGAGACCCTTTCGTGCAACAAGCTTAAGTGACCCCACATACACTGCAGGGCCATATCTTTAACTACAGGAGTGGAGAGGCTTGATAATGTGCAGTCTTTTCTCGGCTGTTTTTATCATTCGCCAATTAAGGACTCTCATATTGATTTCACACGGTCCATGATTGTCGGAGACCCATTCGTGCAACTAGCGTAAGTGACCACACATACATTGCAGGGCCGTATCTGAACACTCTGTTGCAAGACACATTCATCTTGCAGCTAACTACAAGACTGCAGATGCATTAAAATTTGCATATATTTCTATGCCGTTTACATCATTGGCCATTATACAGTCTCTCATATGGGTTTCACACGTTCCATGATTGTAGTCGACCCTTTTGTGGATCAAGCATATGGAACCATCCATATATTGCAGGGCCATAGCTCAACACTCTGGTGCAGTATGCTTTCATCTAGCTCCTAATTCCAAGAGTGGAGAGGCATGATAATGTGTTGTCTTTTCTAGGCTGTTTTTAAAATTGGCGGCTATGGACTCTCAAATGGATTTCACACGTTCCATGATTGTAGACGACCCTTTTGTGTGTCAAGCTTATGGAACCCCACATATATTGCAGGGCCATATATCAACACTCTGGTGCAATAAACTTTCATCTAGCTCCTAATTCCAAGCGTGGAGAGGCATGAAAATGTGCAGTCTTTTCTAGGCTGTTTTTATCATTGGGCACTATGGAGTCTCGTATTGATTTCACACTTTCCATTATTGTAGGAGACCCTTTCGTGCAACAAGCTTATGGAAAAACCCGTGCATTGCAGGGCGGCATCTTAACACTCAGGGGTAAGAAACTTTCATCTAGCACCTAAGTACAGGAGTGGAGAGGCATGATAATGTGCAGTCTTTTCACGGCTGCTTTTATCATTCGCCACTAAGGACTCTCATATTGATTTCACACGGTCCATGATTGTAGGAGACCCTTTCGTGCAACAAGCTTAAGTGACCCCATATACATTGCAGGGCCATATCTATAACTACAGGAGTGGAGAGGCATGATACTTTTGCAAGACACATTCATCTTGCAGCTAACTACAAGACTGCAGATGCATTAAAATTTGCATATATTTCTATGCTGTTTACATCATTGGCCATTATAGAGTCTCTCATATGGGTTTCACATGGTACATGAATGTAGGAGACACTTTGTGCGTCAAGGTTATGGAATCACACATACATTGCAGGGCCATATCTCAACACTCTGTTAGAAGAAATGTTCATCTAGCACCTAACTACAAGAGTGGAAATATATTGTAATGTTCAGTCTTTTCTAGGCTCTTTTTATCATTGGCCACTATGGACTCTCATATTGATTTCACATGGTCCATGATTGTAGGAGACTCTTTGGTGCAACAATCTTAAGTGATCCCACTTACATTGCAGGGCCATATCTCAACTCTCTATTGCAAGAAACATTCATCTTGCAGCTAACTACAAGACTGCAGATGCAATAAAATTTGCATATATTTCTATGCTGTTTACAACATTGGCCATTATAGAGTCTCTCAATATGGGTTTCACATGGTACATGAATGTAGATGACCCTTTTTTGGATCAAGCTTATGGAACCACACATATATTGCAGGGCCATATCTCAACACTCTGGTGCAATAAACTTTCATCTAGCTCCTAACTGCAAGAGTGGAAATACATTGTAATGTGCCTTCTTTTCTAGGCTGTTTTACCATTTGCCACTATGGACTCTCATATTGATTTCACATGGTCCATGATTGTCGGAGACCCTTTCGAGCAACAAGCTTATGTGACCCCACATACATTGCAGGGCCGTATCACAACACTCTGTTGTAAGAAACATTCATCTATCAGCTAACTACAAGACTGCAGATGCATTAAAATCTGCATTCATTTCTATGCTGTTTACATCATTGGCCATTATAGAGTCTCTCATATGCATTTCACATGGTACATGAATGTAGGAGACACTTTTGTGCGTCAAGCTTATGTAACCACACATACATTTCAGGGCCATATCTGAACACTGTGGTAGAAGAAATGTTCATCTAGCACCTAACTACAAGAGTGGAAATACATTGTAATGTAAAGTCTTTTCTAGGCTCTTTTTATCATTGGCCACTATGGACTCTCATATTGATTTCACACGGTCCATGATTGTAGGAGACCCTTTCGTGCAACAAGCTTAAGTGACCCCACATACATTGCAGGGCCATATCTATAACTACAGGAGTGGAGAGGCTTGATAATGTGCAGTCTTTTCTCGGCTGTTTTTATCATCGGCCACTAAGGACTCTCATATTGATTTCACACGGTCCATGATTATAGGAGACCCAGTCGTGCAACAAGATTAAGTGACCACACATACATTGCAGGGCCGTATCTGAACACTCTGTTGCTAGACACATTCATCTTGCAGCTAACTACAAGACTGCAGATGCATTAAAATTTACATATACTTCTATGCCGTTTACATCATTGGCCATTATAGAGTCACTCATATGGGTTTCACACGTTCCATGATTGTAGTCGACCCTTTTGTGGATCAAGCATATGGAACCACACATATATTGCAGGGCCATAGCTCAACACTCTGGTGGAATATGCTTTCATCTAGCTAATAATTCCAAGAGTGGAGAGGCATGATAATGTGTAGTCTTTTCTAGGCTGTTTTTAAAATTGGGCACTATGGAGTCTCGTATTGATTTCACACTTTCCATTATTGTAGGAGACCCTTTCGTGCAACAAGCTTATGGAAAAACCCGTGCATTGCAGGGCGGCATCTTAACACTCAGGGGTAAGAAACTTTCATCTAGCACCTAAGTACAGGAGTGGAGAGGCATGATAATGTGCAGTCTTTTCTCGGCTGTTTTTATCATTCGCCAATTAAGGACTCTCATATTGATTTCACACGGTCCATGATTGTCGGAGACCCTTTCGTGCAACAAGCTTAAGTGACCCCACATACATTGCAGCTAACTACAAGACTGCAGATGCAATAAAATTTGCATATATTTCTATGCTGTTTACGACATTGGCCATTATAGAGTCTCTCATATGGGTTTCACATGGTACATGATTGTAGACGACCCTTTTGTGTGTCAAGCTTATGGAACCACACATATATTGCAGGGCCATATCTCAACACTCTGGTGCAATAAACTTTCATCTAGCTCCTAAATACAAGAGTGGAGAGGCATGATAATGTGTAGTCTTTTTTAGGCTGTTTTTATCATTGGCCATTATGGACTCTCATATTGATTTCACACTTTCCATTATTGTAGGAGACCCTTTCGTGCAACAAGCTTATGGAAAACCCGTGCATTGCAGGGCGGCATCTTAACACTCAGGGGTAAGAAACTTTCATCTAGCACCTAAGTACAGGAGTGGAGAAGCATGATAATGTGCAGTCTTTTCTCGGCTGTTTTTATCATTGGCCACTAAGGACTCTCATAATGATTTCACACGGTCCATGATTATAGGAGACCCATTCGTGCAACTAGCGTAAGTGACCATACATACATTGCAGGGCCGTATCTGAACACTCTGTTGCAAGACACATTCATCTTGCAGCTAACTACAAGGCTGCAGATGCATTAAAATCTGCACTCATTTCTATACTGTTTACATCATTGGCCATTATAGAGTCTCTCATATGGGTTTCACATGGTACATGAATGTAGGAGACCCTTTTGTGTGACAAGCTTATGGAACCACACATACATTGCAGGGCCATATCTCAACACTCTGGTAGAAGAAATGTTCATCTAGCACCTAACTACAAGAGTGGAAATACATTGTAATGTAAAGTCTTTTCCAGGTTGTTTTTAAAATTGGCCACTATGGACTCTCATATTGATTTCACATGGTCCATGATTGTAGGAGACCCTTTCGTGCAACAAGCTTAAGTGACCCCACATACATTGCAGGGCCATATCTATAACTATAGGAGTGGAGAGGCATGATAATGTGCAGTCTTTTCTCGGCTGTTTTTATCATTGGCCACTAAGGACTCTCATAATGATTTCACACGGTCCATGATTATAGGAGACCCTTTCGTGCAACAAGCTTAAGTGACCCCACATACACTGCAGGGCCATATCTTTAACTACAGGAGTGGAGAGGCTTGATAATGTGCAGTCTTTTCTCGGCTGTTTTTATCATCGGCCACTAAGGACTCTCATATTGATCTCACACGGTCCATGATTATAGGAGACCCAGTCGTGCAACAAGATTAAGTGACCACACATACATTGCAGGGCCGTATCTGAACACTCTGTTGCAAGACACATTCATCTTGCAGCTAACTACAAGACTGCAGATGCATTAAAATTTGCATATATTTCTATGCCGTTTACATCATTGGCCATTATAGAGTCTCTCATATGGGTTTCACACGTTCCATGATTGTAGTCGACCCTTTTGTGGATCAAGCATATGGAACCACACATATATTGCAGGGCCATAGCTCAACACTCTGGTGGAATATGCTTTCATCTAGCTCCTAATTCCAAGAGTGGAGAGGCATGATAATGTGTAGTCTTTTCTAGGCTGTTTTTAAGATTGGCGGCTATGGACTCTCAAATGGATTTCACACGTTACATGATTGTAGACGACCCTGTTGTGTGTCAAGCTTATGGTACCCCACATATATTGCAGGGCCATATATCAACACTCTGGTGCAATAAACTTTCATCTAGCTCCTAATTCCAAGCGTGGAGAGGCATGAAAATGTGCAGTCTTTTCTAGGCTGTTTTTATCATTGGGCACTATGGAGTCTCGTATTGATTTCACACTTTCCATTATTGTAGGAGACCCTTTCGTGCAACAAGCTTATGGAAAAACCCATGCATTGCTGGGCGGCATCTTAACACTCAGGGGTAAGAAACTTTCATCTAGCACCTAAGTACAGGAGTGGAGAGGCATGATAATGTGCAGTCTTTTCACAGCTGCTTTTATCATTCGCCACTAAGGACTCTCATATTGATTTCACACGGTCCATGATTGTAGGAGACCCTTTCGTGCAACAAGCTTAAGTGACCCCATATACATTGCAGGGCCATATCTATAACTACAGGAGTGGAGAGGCATGATAATGTGCAGTCTTTTCTCGGCTGTTTTTATCATTGGCCACTAAGGACTCTCATATTGAGTTCACACGGTCCATGATTATAGGACACCCATTCGTGCAACTAGCTTAAGTTGACCACACATACATTGCAGGGCCGTATCTGAACACTCTTTTGCAAGACACATTCATCTTGCAGCTAACTACAAGACTGCAGATGCAATAAAATTTGCATATATTTCTATGCTGTTTACAACATTGGCCATTATAGAGTCTCTCATATGGGTTTCACATGGTACATGATTGTAGACGACCCTTTTGTGTGTCAAGCTTATGGAACCACACATATATTGCAGGGCCATATCTCAACACTCTGGTGCAATAAACTTTCATCTAGCTCCTAAATACAAGAGTGGAGAGGCATGATAATGTGTAGTCTTTTTTAAGCTGTTTTTATCATTGGCCATTATGGACTCTCATATTGATTTCACATGGTCCATGATTTTAGGAGAGCCTTTCCTGCAGCAAGCTTAAGTGACCCCACATACATTGCAGGGCCATATCACAAAACTCTGTTGCAAGACACATTCATCTTTCAGTTAACTACAAGACTGCAGATGCATTAAAATCTGCACTCATTTCTATGCTGTTTACATCATCGGCCATTATAGAGTCTCTCGTATGCATTTCACATGGTACATGGATGTAGGAGACCCTTTTGTGCGTCAAGCTTATGGAACCACACATACATTGCAGGGCCATATCTCAACACTCTGGTAGAAGAAATGTTCATCTAGCACCCCACTGCAAGAGTGGAAATACTTTGTAATGTGCAGTCTTTTCTAGGCTGTTTTTATCATTGGCCACTATGGACTCTATTGATTTCACATGGACCATGACTGTCGGAGACCCTTTCGTGAAACAAGCTTGAGTGACCCCACATACATTGCAGGGCCGTATCACAACACTCTGTTGTAAGAAACATTCATCTTGCAGCTAACTACAAGACTGCAGATGCATTAAAATCTGCACTCATTTCTATACTGTTTACATCATTGGCCATTATAGAGTCTCTCATATGGGTTTCACATGGTCCATGAATGTAGGAGACCCTTTTGTGTGTCAAGCTTATGGAACCACACATACATTGCAGGGCCATATCTCAACACTCTGGTAGAAGAAATGTTCATCTAGCACCTAACTACAAGAGTGGAAATACATTGTAATGTAAAGTCTTTTCCAGGCTGTTTTTAAAATTGGCCACTATGGACTCTCATATTGATTTCACATGGTCCATGATTGTAGGAGACCCTTTCGTGCAACAAGCTTAAGTGACCCCACATACATTGCAGGGCCATATCTATAACTATAGGAGTGGAGAGGCATGATAATGTGCAGTCTTTTCTCGGCTGTTTTTATCATTGGCCACTAAGGACTCTCATAATGATTTCACACGGTCCATGATTATAGGAGACCCTTTCGTGCAACAAGCTTAAGTGACCCCACATACACTGCAGGGCCATATCTTTAACTACAGGAGTGGAGAGGCTTGATAATGTGCAGTCTTTTCTCGGCTGTTTTTATCATTCGCCAATTAAGGACTCTCATATTGATTTCACACGGTCCATGATTGTCGGAGACCCATTCGTGCAACTAGCGTAAGTGACCACACATACATTGCAGGGCCGTATCTGAACACTCTGTTGCAAGACACATTCATCTTGCAGCTAACTACAAGACTGCAGATGCATTAAAATTTGCATATATTTCTATGCCGTTTACATCATTGGCCATTATAGAGTCTCTCATATGGGTTTCACACGTTCCATGATTGTAGTCGACCCTTTTGTGGATCAAGCATATGGAACCATCCATATATTGCAGGGCCATAGCTCAACACTCTGGTGCAGTATGCTTTCATCTAGCTCCTAATTCCAAGAGTGGAGAGGCATGATAATGTGTAGTCTTTTCTAGGCTGTTTTTAAGATTGGCGGCTATGGACTCTCAAATGGATTTCACACGTTACATGATTGTAGACGACCCTGTTGTGTGTCAAGCTTATGGTACCCCACATATATTGCAGGGCCATATATCAACACTCTGGTGCAATAAACTTTCATCTAGCTCCTAATTCCAAGCGTGGAGAGGCATGAAAATGTGCAGTCTTTTCTAGGCTGTTTTTATCATTGGGCACTATGGAGTCTCGTATTGATTTCACACTTTCCATTATTGTAGGAGACCCTTTCGTGCAACAAGCTTATGGAAAAACCCATGCATTGCTGGGCGGCATCTTAACACTCAGGGGTAAGAAACTTTCATCTAGCACCTAAGTACAGGAGTGGAGAGGCATGATAATGTGCAGTCTTTTCACAGCTGCTTTTATCATTCGCCACTAAGGACTCTCATATTGATTTCACACGGTCCATGATTGTAGGAGACCCTTTCGTGCAACAAGCTTAAGTGACCCCATATACATTGCAGGGCCATATCTATAACTACAGGAGTGGAGAGGCATGATACTTTTGCAAGACACATTCATCTTGCAGCTAACTACAAGACTGCAGATGCATTAAAATTTGCATATATTTCTATGCTGTTTACATCATTGGCCATTATAGAGTCTCTCATATGGGTTTCACATGGTACATGAATGTAGGAGACACTTTGTGCGTCAAGGTTATGGAATCACACATACATTGCAGGGCCATATCTCAACACTCTGTTAGAAGAAATGTTCATCTAGCACCTAACTACAAGAGTGGAAATATATTGTAATGTTCAGTCTTTTCTAGGCTCTTTTTATCATTGGCCACTATGGACTCTCATATTGATTTCACATGGTCCATGATTGTAGGAGACTCTTTGGTGCAACAATCTTAAGTGATCCCACTTACATTGCAGGGCCATATCTCAACTCTCTATTGCAAGAAACATTCATCTTGCAGCTAACTACAAGACTGCAGATGCAATAAAATTTGCATATATTTCTATGCTGTTTACAACATTGGCCATTATAGAGTCTCTCAATATGGGTTTCACATGGTACATGAATGTAGATGACCCTTTTTTGGATCAAGCTTATGGAACCACACATATATTGCAGGGCCATATCTCAACACTCTGGTGCAATAAACTTTCATCTAGCTCCTAACTGCAAGAGTGGAAATACATTGTAATGTGCCTTCTTTTCTAGGCTGTTTTACCATTTGCCACTATGGACTCTCATATTGATTTCACATGGTCCATGATTGTCGGAGACCCTTTCGAGCAACAAGCTTATGTGACCCCACATACATTGCAGGGCCGTATCACAACACTCTGTTGTAAGAAACATTCATCTATCAGCTAACTACAAGACTGCAGATGCATTAAAATCTGCATTCATTTCTATGCTGTTTACATCATTGGCCATTATAGAGTCTCTCATATGCATTTCACATGGTACATGAATGTAGGAGACACTTTTGTGCGTCAAGCTTATGTAACCACACATACATTTCAGGGCCATATCTGAACACTGTGGTAGAAGAAATGTTCATCTAGCACCTAACTACAAGAGTGGAAATACATTGTAATGTAAAGTCTTTTCTAGGCTCTTTTTATCATTGGCCACTATGGACTCTCATATTGATTTCACACGGTCCATGATTGTAGGAGACCCTTTCGTGCAACAAGCTTAAGTGACCCCACATACATTGCAGGGCCATATCTATAACTACAGGAGTGGAGAGGCTTGATAATGTGCAGTCTTTTCTCGGCTGTTTTTATCATCGGCCACTAAGGACTCTCATATTGATTTCACACGGTCCATGATTATAGGAGACCCAGTCGTGCAACAAGATTAAGTGACCACACATACATTGCAGGGCCGTATCTGAACACTCTGTTGCTAGACACATTCATCTTGCAGCTAACTACAAGACTGCAGATGCATTAAAATTTACATATACTTCTATGCCGTTTACATCATTGGCCATTATAGAGTCACTCATATGGGTTTCACACGTTCCATGATTGTAGTCGACCCTTTTGTGGATCAAGCATATGGAACCACACATATATTGCAGGGCCATAGCTCAACACTCTGGTGGAATATGCTTTCATCTAGCTAATAATTCCAAGAGTGGAGAGGCATGATAATGTGTAGTCTTTTCTAGGCTGTTTTTAAAATTGGGCACTATGGAGTCTCGTATTGATTTCACACTTTCCATTATTGTAGGAGACCCTTTCGTGCAACAAGCTTATGGAAAAACCCGTGCATTGCAGGGCGGCATCTTAACACTCAGGGGTAAGAAACTTTCATCTAGCACCTAAGTACAGGAGTGGAGAGGCATGATAATGTGCAGTCTTTTCTCGGCTGTTTTTATCATTCGCCAATTAAGGACTCTCATATTGATTTCACACGGTCCATGATTGTCGGAGACCCTTTCGTGCAACAAGCTTAAGTGACCCCACATACATTGCAGC
Organism: Cryptoblepharus egeriae; assembly: GCA_030015325.1. Taxonomy (NCBI): domain Eukaryota; kingdom Metazoa; phylum Chordata; class Lepidosauria; order Squamata; family Scincidae; genus Cryptoblepharus; species Cryptoblepharus egeriae. The sequence goes on along the minus strand of JAREYC010000001.1, from coordinate 111,144,494 downwards.
TAACTACAAGACTGCAGATGCAATAAAATTTGCATATATTTCTATGCTGTTTACGACATTGGCCATTATAGAGTCTCTCATATGGGTTTCACATGGTACATGATTGTAGACGACCCTTTTGTGTGTCAAGCTTATGGAACCACACATATATTGCAGGGCCATATCTCAACACTCTGGTGCAATAAACTTTCATCTAGCTCCTAAATACAAGAGTGGAGAGGCATGATAATGTGTAGTCTTTTTTAGGCTGTTTTTATCATTGGCCATTATGGACTCTCATATTGATTTCACACTTTCCATTATTGTAGGAGACCCTTTCGTGCAACAAGCTTATGGAAAAACCCGTGCATTGCAGGGCGGCATCTTAACACTCAGGGGTAAGAAACTTTCATCTAGCACCTAAGTACAGGAGTGGAGAAGCATGATAATGTGCAGTCTTTTCTCGGCTGTTTTTATCATTGGCCACTAAGAACTCTCATATTGAGTTCACACGGTCCATGATTATAGGACACCCATTCGTGCAACTAGCTTAAGTTGACCACACATACATTGCAGGGCCGTATCTGAACACTCTTTTGCAAGACACATTCATCTTGCAGCTAACTACAAGACTGCAGATGCAATAAAATTTGCATATATTTCTATGCTGTTTACAACATTGGCCATTATAGAGTCTCTCAATATGGGTTTCACATGGTACATGATTGTAGACGACCCTTTTGTGTGTCAAGCTTATGGAACCACACATATATTGCAGGGCCATATCTCAACACTCTGGTGCAATAAACTTTCATCTAGCTCCTAAATACAAGAGTGGAGAGGCATGATAATGTGTAGTCTTTTTTAGGCTGTTTTTATCATTGGCCATTATGGACTCTCATATTGATTTCACATGGTCCATGATTGTAGGAGAGCCTTTCCTGCAGGAAGCTTAAGTGACCCCACATACATTGCAGGGCCATATCACAAAACTCTGTTGCAAGACAAATTCATCTTGCAGCTAACTACAAGACTGCAGATGCGTTAAAATCTGCACTCATTTCTATACTGTTTACATCATTGGCCATTATAGAGTCTCTCATATGGGTTTCACATGGTCCATGAATGTAGGAGACCCTTTTGTGTGTCAAGCTTATGGAACCACACATACATTGCAGGGCCATATCTCAACACTCTGGTAGAAGAAATGTTCATCTAGCACCTAACTACAAGAGTGGAAATACATTGTAATGTAAAGTCTTTTCCAGGTTGTTTTTAAAATTGGCCACTATGGACTCTCATATTGATTTCACATGGTCCATGATTGTAGGAGACCCTTTCGTGCAACAAGCTTAAGTGACCCCACATACATTGCAGGGCCATATCTATAACTATAGGAGTGGAGAGGCATGATAATGTGCAGTCTTTTCTCGGCTGTTTTTATCATTGGCCACTAAGGACTCTCATAATGATTTCACACGGTCCATGATTATAGGAGACCCTTTCGTGCAACAAGCTTAAGTGACCCCACATACACTGCAGGGCCATATCTTTAACTACAGGAGTGGAGAGGCTTGATAATGTGCAGTCTTTTCTCGGCTGTTTTTATCATCGGCCACTAAGGACTCTCATATTGATCTCACACGGTCCATGATTATAGGAGACCCAGTCGTGCAACAAGATTAAGTGACCACACATACATTGCAGGGCCGTATCTGAACACTCTGTTGCAAGACACATTCATCTTGCAGCTAACTACAAGACTGCAGATGCATTAAAATTTGCATATATTTCTATGCCGTTTACATCATTGGCCATTATAGAGTCTCTCATATGGGTTTCACACGTTCCATGATTGTAGTCGACCCTTTTGTGGATCAAGCATATGGAACCATCCATATATTGCAGGGCCATAGCTCAACACTCTGGTGCAGTATGCTTTCATCTAGCTCCTAATTCCAAGAGTGGAGAGGCATGATAATGTGTAGTCTTTTCTAGGCTGTTTTTAAAATTGGCGGCCATGGACTCTCAAATGGATTTCACACGTTCCATGATTGTAGACGACCCTTTTGTGTGTCAAGCTTATGGAACCCCACATATATTGCAGGGCCATATATCAACACTCTGGTGCAATAAACTTTCATCTAGCTCCTAATTCCAAGCGTGGAGAGGCATGAAAATGTGCAGTCTTTTCTAGGCTGTTTTTATCATTGGGCACTATGGAGTCTCGTATTGATTTCACACTTTCCATTATTGTAGGAGACCCTTTCGTGCAACAAGCTTATGGAAAACCCGTGCATTGCAGGGCGGCATCTTAACACTCAGGGGTAAGAAACTTTCATCTAGCACCTAAGTACAGGAGTGGAGAGGCATGATAATGTGCAGTCTTTTCACGGCTGCTTTTATCATTCGCCACTAAGGACTCTCATATTGATTTCACACGGTCCATGATTGTAGGAGACCCTTTCGTGCAACAAGCTTAAGTGACCCCATATACATTGCAGGGCCATATCTATAACTACAGGAGTGGAGAGGCATGATAATGTGCAGTCTTTTCTCGGCTGTTTTTATCATTGGCCACTAAGGACTCTCATATTGAGTTCACACGGTCCATGATTATAGGACACCCATTCGTGCAACTAGCTTAAGTTGACCACACATACATTGCAGGGCCGTATCTGAACACTCTTTTGCAAGACACATTCATCTTACAGCTAACTACAAGACTGCAGATGCAATAAAATTTGCATATATTTCTATGCTGTTTACGACATTGGCCATTATAGAGTCTCTCATATGGGTTTCACATGGTACATGATTGTAGACGACCCTTTTGTGTGTCAAGCTTATGGAACCACACATATATTGCAGGGCCATATCTCAACACTCTGGTGCAATAAACTTTCATCTAGCTCCTAAATACAAGAGTGGAGAGGCATGATAATGTGTAGTCTTTTTTAGGCTGTTTTTATCATTGGCCATTATGGACTCTCATATTGATTTCACACTTTCCATTATTGTAGGAGACCCTTTCGTGCAACAAGCTTATGGAAAAACCCGTGCATTGCAGGGCGGCATCTTAACACTCAGGGGTAAGAAACTTTCATCTAGCACCTAAGTACAGGAGTGGAGAAGCATGATAATGTGCAGTCTTTTCTCGGCTGTTTTTATCATTGGCCACTAAGGACTCTCATATTGAGTTCACACGGTCCATGATTATAGGACACCCATTCGTGCAACTAGCTTAAGTTGACCACACATACATTGCAGGGCCGTATCTGAACACTCTTTTGCAAGACACATTCATCTTGCAGCTAACTACAAGACTGCAGATGCAATAAAATTTGCATATATTTCTATGCTGTTTACAACATTGGCCATTATAGAGTCTCTCAATATGGGTTTCACATGGTACATGATTGTAGACGACCCTTTTGTGTGTCAAGCTTATGGAACCACACATATATTGCAGGGCCATATCTCAACACTCTGGTGCAATAAACTTTCATCTAGCTCCTAAATACAAGAGTGGAGAGGCATGATAATGTGTAGTCTTTTTTAGGCTGTTTTTATCATTGGCCATTATGGACTCTCATATTGATTTCACATGGTCCATGATTGTAGGAGAGCCTTTCCTGCAGCAAGCTTAAGTGACCCCACATACATTGCAGGGCCATATCACAAAACTCTGTTGCAAGACACATTCATCTTGCAGCTAACTACAAGACTGCAGATGCATTAAAATCTGCACTCATTTCTATACTGTTTACATCATTGGCCATTATAGAGTTTCTCATATGGGTTTCACATGGTACATGAATGTAGGAGACCCTTTTGTGCGTCAAGGTTATGGAACCACACATACATTGCAGGGCCATATCTCAACACTCTGGTAGAAGAAATGTTCATCTAGCACCTAACTACAAGAGTGGAAATACATTGTAATGTAAAGTCTTTTCCAGGCTGTTTTTAAAATTGGCCACTATGGACTCTCATATTGATTTCACATGGTCCATGATTGTCGGAGACCCTTTCGTGCAACAAGCTTAAGTGACCCCACATACATTGCAGGGCCATATCTATAACTATAGGAGTGGAGAGGCATGATAATGTGCAGTCTTTTCTCGGCTGTTTTTATCATTGGCCACTAAGGACTCTCATAATGATTTCACACGGTCCATGATTATAGGAGACCCATTCGTGCAACTAGCGTAAGTGACCACACATACATTGCAGGGCCGTATCTGAACACTCTGTTGCAAGACACATTCATCTTGCAGCTAACTACAAGGCTGCAGATGCATTAAAATCTGCACTCATTTCTATACTGTTTACATCATTGGCCATTATAGAGTCTCTCATATGGGTTTCACATGGTCCATGAATGTAGGAGACCCTTTTGTGTGTCAAGCTTATGGAACCACACATACATTGCAGGGCCATATCTCAACACTCTGGTAGAAGAAATGTTCATCTAGCACCTAACTACAAGAGTGGAAATACATTGTAATGTAAAGTCTTTTCCAGGCTGTTTTTAAAATTGGCCACTATGGACTCTCATATTGATTTCACATGGTCCATGATTGTAGGAGACCCTTTCGTGCAACAAGCTTAAGTGACCCCACATACATTGCAGGGCCATATCTATAACTATAGGAGTGGAGAGGCATGATAATGTGCAGTCTTTTCTCGGCTGTTTTTATCATTGGCCACTAAGGACTCTCATAATGATTTCACACGGTCCATGATTATAGGAGACCCTTTCGTGCAACAAGCTTAAGTGACCCCACATACACTGCAGGGCCATATCTTTAACTACAGGAGTGGAGAGGCTTGATAATGTGCAGTCTTTTCTCGGCTGTTTTTATCATTCGCCAATTAAGGACTCTCATATTGATTTCACACGGTCCATGATTGTCGGAGACCCATTCGTGCAACTAGCGTAAGTGACCACACATACATTGCAGGGCCGTATCTGAACACTCTGTTGCAAGACACATTCATCTTGCAGCTAACTACAAGACTGCAGATGCATTAAAATTTGCATATATTTCTATGCCGTTTACATCATTGGCCATTATACAGTCTCTCATATGGGTTTCACACGTTCCATGATTGTAGTCGACCCTTTTGTGGATCAAGCATATGGAACCATCCATATATTGCAGGGCCATAGCTCAACACTCTGGTGCAGTATGCTTTCATCTAGCTCCTAATTCCAAGAGTGGAGAGGCATGATAATGTGTTGTCTTTTCTAGGCTGTTTTTAAAATTGGCGGCTATGGACTCTCAAATGGATTTCACACGTTCCATGATTGTAGACGACCCTTTTGTGTGTCAAGCTTATGGAACCCCACATATATTGCAGGGCCATATATCAACACTCTGGTGCAATAAACTTTCATCTAGCTCCTAATTCCAAGCGTGGAGAGGCATGAAAATGTGCAGTCTTTTCTAGGCTGTTTTTATCATTGGGCACTATGGAGTCTCGTATTGATTTCACACTTTCCATTATTGTAGGAGACCCTTTCGTGCAACAAGCTTATGGAAAAACCCGTGCATTGCAGGGCGGCATCTTAACACTCAGGGGTAAGAAACTTTCATCTAGCACCTAAGTACAGGAGTGGAGAGGCATGATAATGTGCAGTCTTTTCACGGCTGCTTTTATCATTCGCCACTAAGGACTCTCATATTGATTTCACACGGTCCATGATTGTAGGAGACCCTTTCGTGCAACAAGCTTAAGTGACCCCATATACATTGCAGGGCCATATCTATAACTACAGGAGTGGAGAGGCATGATACTTTTGCAAGACACATTCATCTTGCAGCTAACTACAAGACTGCAGATGCATTAAAATTTGCATATATTTCTATGCTGTTTACATCATTGGCCATTATAGAGTCTCTCATATGGGTTTCACATGGTACATGAATGTAGGAGACACTTTGTGCGTCAAGGTTATGGAATCACACATACATTGCAGGGCCATATCTCAACACTCTGTTAGAAGAAATGTTCATCTAGCACCTAACTACAAGAGTGGAAATATATTGTAATGTTCAGTCTTTTCTAGGCTCTTTTTATCATTGGCCACTATGGACTCTCATATTGATTTCACATGGTCCATGATTGTAGGAGACTCTTTGGTGCAACAATCTTAAGTGATCCCACTTACATTGCAGGGCCATATCTCAACTCTCTATTGCAAGAAACATTCATCTTGCAGCTAACTACAAGACTGCAGATGCAATAAAATTTGCATATATTTCTATGCTGTTTACAACATTGGCCATTATAGAGTCTCTCAATATGGGTTTCACATGGTACATGAATGTAGATGACCCTTTTTTGGATCAAGCTTATGGAACCACACATATATTGCAGGGCCATATCTCAACACTCTGGTGCAATAAACTTTCATCTAGCTCCTAACTGCAAGAGTGGAAATACATTGTAATGTGCCTTCTTTTCTAGGCTGTTTTACCATTTGCCACTATGGACTCTCATATTGATTTCACATGGTCCATGATTGTCGGAGACCCTTTCGAGCAACAAGCTTATGTGACCCCACATACATTGCAGGGCCGTATCACAACACTCTGTTGTAAGAAACATTCATCTATCAGCTAACTACAAGACTGCAGATGCATTAAAATCTGCATTCATTTCTATGCTGTTTACATCATTGGCCATTATAGAGTCTCTCATATGCATTTCACATGGTACATGAATGTAGGAGACACTTTTGTGCGTCAAGCTTATGTAACCACACATACATTTCAGGGCCATATCTGAACACTGTGGTAGAAGAAATGTTCATCTAGCACCTAACTACAAGAGTGGAAATACATTGTAATGTAAAGTCTTTTCTAGGCTCTTTTTATCATTGGCCACTATGGACTCTCATATTGATTTCACACGGTCCATGATTGTAGGAGACCCTTTCGTGCAACAAGCTTAAGTGACCCCACATACATTGCAGGGCCATATCTATAACTACAGGAGTGGAGAGGCTTGATAATGTGCAGTCTTTTCTCGGCTGTTTTTATCATCGGCCACTAAGGACTCTCATATTGATTTCACACGGTCCATGATTATAGGAGACCCAGTCGTGCAACAAGATTAAGTGACCACACATACATTGCAGGGCCGTATCTGAACACTCTGTTGCTAGACACATTCATCTTGCAGCTAACTACAAGACTGCAGATGCATTAAAATTTACATATACTTCTATGCCGTTTACATCATTGGCCATTATAGAGTCACTCATATGGGTTTCACACGTTCCATGATTGTAGTCGACCCTTTTGTGGATCAAGCATATGGAACCACACATATATTGCAGGGCCATAGCTCAACACTCTGGTGGAATATGCTTTCATCTAGCTAATAATTCCAAGAGTGGAGAGGCATGATAATGTGTAGTCTTTTCTAGGCTGTTTTTAAAATTGGGCACTATGGAGTCTCGTATTGATTTCACACTTTCCATTATTGTAGGAGACCCTTTCGTGCAACAAGCTTATGGAAAAACCCGTGCATTGCAGGGCGGCATCTTAACACTCAGGGGTAAGAAACTTTCATCTAGCACCTAAGTACAGGAGTGGAGAGGCATGATAATGTGCAGTCTTTTCTCGGCTGTTTTTATCATTCGCCAATTAAGGACTCTCATATTGATTTCACACGGTCCATGATTGTCGGAGACCCTTTCGTGCAACAAGCTTAAGTGACCCCACATACATTGCAGCTAACTACAAGACTGCAGATGCAATAAAATTTGCATATATTTCTATGCTGTTTACGACATTGGCCATTATAGAGTCTCTCATATGGGTTTCACATGGTACATGATTGTAGACGACCCTTTTGTGTGTCAAGCTTATGGAACCACACATATATTGCAGGGCCATATCTCAACACTCTGGTGCAATAAACTTTCATCTAGCTCCTAAATACAAGAGTGGAGAGGCATGATAATGTGTAGTCTTTTTTAGGCTGTTTTTATCATTGGCCATTATGGACTCTCATATTGATTTCACACTTTCCATTATTGTAGGAGACCCTTTCGTGCAACAAGCTTATGGAAAAACCCGTGCATTGCAGGGCGGCATCTTAACACTCAGGGGTAAGAAACTTTCATCTAGCACCTAAGTACAGGAGTGGAGAAGCATGATAATGTGCAGTCTTTTCTCGGCTGTTTTTATCATTGGCCACTAAGAACTCTCATATTGAGTTCACACGGTCCATGATTATAGGACACCCATTCGTGCAACTAGCTTAAGTTGACCACACATACATTGCAGGGCCGTATCTGAACACTCTTTTGCAAGACACATTCATCTTGCAGCTAACTACAAGACTGCAGATGCAATAAAATTTGCATATATTTCTATGCTGTTTACAACATTGGCCATTATAGAGTCTCTCAATATGGGTTTCACATGGTACATGATTGTAGACGACCCTTTTGTGTGTCAAGCTTATGGAACCACACATATATTGCAGGGCCATATCTCAACACTCTGGTGCAATAAACTTTCATCTAGCTCCTAAATACAAGAGTGGAGAGGCATGATAATGTGTAGTCTTTTTTAGGCTGTTTTTATCATTGGCCATTATGGACTCTCATATTGATTTCACATGGTCCATGATTGTAGGAGAGCCTTTCCTGCAGGAAGCTTAAGTGACCCCACATACATTGCAGGGCCATATCACAAAACTCTGTTGCAAGACAAATTCATCTTGCAGCTAACTACAAGACTGCAGATGCGTTAAAATCTGCACTCATTTCTATACTGTTTACATCATTGGCCATTATAGAGTCTCTCATATGGGTTTCACATGGTCCATGAATGTAGGAGACCCTTTTGTGTGTCAAGCTTATGGAACCACACATACATTGCAGGGCCATATCTCAACACTCTGGTAGAAGAAATGTTCATCTAGCACCTAACTACAAGAGTGGAAATACATTGTAATGTAAAGTCTTTTCCAGGTTGTTTTTAAAATTGGCCACTATGGACTCTCATATTGATTTCACATGGTCCATGATTGTAGGAGACCCTTTCGTGCAACAAGCTTAAGTGACCCCACATACATTGCAGGGCCATATCTATAACTATAGGAGTGGAGAGGCATGATAATGTGCAGTCTTTTCTCGGCTGTTTTTATCATTGGCCACTAAGGACTCTCATAATGATTTCACACGGTCCATGATTATAGGAGACCCTTTCGTGCAACAAGCTTAAGTGACCCCACATACACTGCAGGGCCATATCTTTAACTACAGGAGTGGAGAGGCTTGATAATGTGCAGTCTTTTCTCGGCTGTTTTTATCATCGGCCACTAAGGACTCTCATATTGATCTCACACGGTCCATGATTATAGGAGACCCAGTCGTGCAACAAGATTAAGTGACCACACATACATTGCAGGGCCGTATCTGAACACTCTGTTGCAAGACACATTCATCTTGCAGCTAACTACAAGACTGCAGATGCATTAAAATTTGCATATATTTCTATGCCGTTTACATCATTGGCCATTATAGAGTCTCTCATATGGGTTTCACACGTTCCATGATTGTAGTCGACCCTTTTGTGGATCAAGCATATGGAACCATCCATATATTGCAGGGCCATAGCTCAACACTCTGGTGCAGTATGCTTTCATCTAGCTCCTAATTCCAAGAGTGGAGAGGCATGATAATGTGTAGTCTTTTCTAGGCTGTTTTTAAAATTGGCGGCCATGGACTCTCAAATGGATTTCACACGTTCCATGATTGTAGACGACCCTTTTGTGTGTCAAGCTTATGGAACCCCACATATATTGCAGGGCCATATATCAACACTCTGGTGCAATAAACTTTCATCTAGCTCCTAATTCCAAGCGTGGAGAGGCATGAAAATGTGCAGTCTTTTCTAGGCTGTTTTTATCATTGGGCACTATGGAGTCTCGTATTGATTTCACACTTTCCATTATTGTAGGAGACCCTTTCGTGCAACAAGCTTATGGAAAACCCGTGCATTGCAGGGCGGCATCTTAACACTCAGGGGTAAGAAACTTTCATCTAGCACCTAAGTACAGGAGTGGAGAGGCATGATAATGTGCAGTCTTTTCACGGCTGCTTTTATCATTCGCCACTAAGGACTCTCATATTGATTTCACACGGTCCATGATTGTAGGAGACCCTTTCGTGCAACAAGCTTAAGTGACCCCATATACATTGCAGGGCCATATCTATAACTACAGGAGTGGAGAGGCATGATAATGTGCAGTCTTTTCTCGGCTGTTTTTATCATTGGCCACTAAGGACTCTCATATTGAGTTCACACGGTCCATGATTATAGGACACCCATTCGTGCAACTAGCTTAAGTTGACCACACATACATTGCAGGGCCGTATCTGAACACTCTTTTGCAAGACACATTCATCTTACAGCTAACTACAAGACTGCAGATGCAATAAAATTTGCATATATTTCTATGCTGTTTACGACATTGGCCATTATAGAGTCTCTCATATGGGTTTCACATGGTACATGATTGTAGACGACCCTTTTGTGTGTCAAGCTTATGGAACCACACATATATTGCAGGGCCATATCTCAACACTCTGGTGCAATAAACTTTCATCTAGCTCCTAAATACAAGAGTGGAGAGGCATGATAATGTGTAGTCTTTTTTAGGCTGTTTTTATCATTGGCCATTATGGACTCTCATATTGATTTCACACTTTCCATTATTGTAGGAGACCCTTTCGTGCAACAAGCTTATGGAAAAACCCGTGCATTGCAGGGCGGCATCTTAACACTCAGGGGTAAGAAACTTTCATCTAGCACCTAAGTACAGGAGTGGAGAAGCATGATAATGTGCAGTCTTTTCTCGGCTGTTTTTATCATTGGCCACTAAGGACTCTCATATTGAGTTCACACGGTCCATGATTATAGGACACCCATTCGTGCAACTAGCTTAAGTTGACCACACATACATTGCAGGGCCGTATCTGAACACTCTTTTGCAAGACACATTCATCTTGCAGCTAACTACAAGACTGCAGATGCAATAAAATTTGCATATATTTCTATGCTGTTTACAACATTGGCCATTATAGAGTCTCTCAATATGGGTTTCACATGGTACATGATTGTAGACGACCCTTTTGTGTGTCAAGCTTATGGAACCACACATATATTGCAGGGCCATATCTCAACACTCTGGTGCAATAAACTTTCATCTAGCTCCTAAATACAAGAGTGGAGAGGCATGATAATGTGTAGTCTTTTTTAGGCTGTTTTTATCATTGGCCATTATGGACTCTCATATTGATTTCACATGGTCCATGATTGTAGGAGAGCCTTTCCTGCAGCAAGCTTAAGTGACCCCACATACATTGCAGGGCCATATCACAAAACTCTGTTGCAAGACACATTCATCTTGCAGCTAACTACAAGACTGCAGATGCATTAAAATCTGCACTCATTTCTATACTGTTTACATCATTGGCCATTATAGAGTTTCTCATATGGGTTTCACATGGTACATGAATGTAGGAGACCCTTTTGTGCGTCAAGGTTATGGAACCACACATACATTGCAGGGCCATATCTCAACACTCTGGTAGAAGAAATGTTCATCTAGCACCTAACTACAAGAGTGGAAATACATTGTAATGTAAAGTCTTTTCCAGGCTGTTTTTAAAATTGGCCACTATGGACTCTCATATTGATTTCACATGGTCCATGATTGTAGGAGACCCTTTCGTGCAACAAGCTTAAGTGACCCCACATACATTGCAGGGCCATATCTATAACTATAGGAGTGGAGAGGCATGATAATGTGCAGTCTTTTCTCGGCTGTTTTTATCATTGGCCACTAAGGACTCTCATAATGATTTCACACGGTCCATGATTATAGGAGACCCATTCGTGCAACTAGCGTAAGTGACCACACATACATTGCAGGGCCGTATCTGAACACTCTGTTGCAAGACACATTCATCTTGCAGCTAACTACAAGGCTGCAGATGCATTAAAATCTGCACTCATTTCTATACTGTTTACATCATTGGCCATTATAGAGTCTCTCATATGGGTTTCACATGGTCCATGAATGTAGGAGACCCTTTTGTGTGTCAAGCTTATGGAACCACACATACATTGCAGGGCCATATCTCAACACTCTGGTAGAAGAAATGTTCATCTAGCACCTAACTACAAGAGTGGAAATACATTGTAATGTAAAGTCTTTTCCAGGCTGTTTTTAAAATTGGCCACTATGGACTCTCATATTGATTTCACATGGTCCATGATTGTAGGAGACCCTTTCGTGCAACAAGCTTAAGTGACCCCACATACATTGCAGGGCCATATCTATAACTATAGGAGTGGAGAGGCATGATAATGTGCAGTCTTTTCTCGGCTGTTTTTATCATTGGCCACTAAGGACTCTCATAATGATTTCACACGGTCCATGATTATAGGAGACCCTTTCGTGCAACAAGCTTAAGTGACCCCACATACACTGCAGGGCCATATCTTTAACTACAGGAGTGGAGAGGCTTGATAATGTGCAGTCTTTTCTCGGCTGTTTTTATCATCGGCCACTAAGGACTCTCATATTGATCTCACACGGTCCGTGATTATAGGAGACCCAGTCGTGCAACAAGATTAAGTGACCACACATACATTGCAGGGCCGTATCTGAACACTCTGTTGCAAGACACATTCATCTTGCAGCTAACTACAAGACTGCAGATGCATTAAAATTTGCATATATTTCTATGCCGTTTACATCATTGGCCATTATAGAGTCTCTCATATGGGTTTCACACGTTCCATGATTGTAGTCGACCCTTTTGTGGATCAAGCATATGGAACCATCCATATATTGCAGGGCCATAGCTCAACACTCTGGTGCAGTATGCTTTCATCTAGCTCCTAATTCCAAGAGTGGAGAGGCATGATAATGTGTTGTCTTTTCTAGGCTGTTTTTAAAATTGGCGGCTATGGACTCTCAAATGGATTTCACACGTTCCATGATTGTAGACGACCCTTTTGTGTGTCAAGCTTATGGAACCCCACATATATTGCAGGGCCATATATCAACACTCTGGTGCAATAAACTTTCATCTAGCTCCTAATTCCAAGCGTGGAGAGGCATGAAAATGTGCAGTCTTTTCTAGGCTGTTTTTATCATTGGGCACTATGGAGTCTCGTATTGATTTCACACTTTCCATTATTGTAGGAGACCCTTTCGTGCAACAAGCTTATGGAAAACCCGTGCATTGCAGGGCGGCATCTTAACACTCAGGGGTAAGAAACTTTCATCTAGCACCTAAGTACAGGAGTGGAGAGGCATGATAATGTGCAGTCTTTTCACGGCTGCTTTTATCATTCGCCACTAAGGACTCTCATATTGATTTCACACGGTCCATGATTGTAGGAGACCCTTTCGTGCAACAAGCTTAAGTGACCCCATATACATTGCAGGGCCATATCTATAACTACAGGAGTGGAGAGGCATGATAATGTGCAGTCTTTTCTCGGCTGTTTTTATCATTGGCCACTAAGGACTCTCATATTGAGTTCACACGGTCCATGATTATAGGACACCCATTCGTGCAACTAGCTTAAGTTGACCACACATACATTGCAGGGCCGTATCTGAACACTCTTTTGCAAGACACATTCATCTTACAGCTAACTACAAGACTGCAGATGCAATAAAATTTGCATATATTTCTATGCTGTTTACGACATTGGCCATTATAGAGTCTCTCATATGGGTTTCACATGGTACATGATTGTAGACGACCCTTTTGTGTGTCAAGCTTATGGAACCACACATATATTGCAGGGCCATATCTCAACACTCTGGTGCAATAAACTTTCATCTAGCTCCTAAATACAAGAGTGGAGAGGCATGATAATGTGTAGTCTTTTTTAGGCTGTTTTTATCATTGGCCATTATGGACTCTCATATTGATTTCACACTTTCCATTATTGTAGGAGACCCTTTCGTGCAACAAGCTTATGGAAAAACCCGTGCATTGCAGGGCGGCATCTTAACACTCAGGGGTAAGAAACTTTCATCTAGCACCTAAGTACAGGAGTGGAGAAGCATGATAATGTGCAGTCTTTTCTCGGCTGTTTTTATCATTGGCCACTAAGGACTCTCATATTGAGTTCACACGGTCCATGATTGTAGGACACCCATTCGTGCAACTAGCTTAAGTTGAACACACATACATTGCAGGGCCGTATCTGAACACTCTTTTGCAAGACACATTCATCTTGCAGCTAACTACAAGACTGCAGATGCAATAAAATTTGCATATATTTCTATGCTGTTTACAACATTGGCCATTATAGAGTCTCTCAATATGGGTTTCACATGGTACATGATTGTAGACGACCCTTTTGTGTGTCAAGCTTATGGAACCACACATATATTGCAGGGCCATATCTCAACACTCTGGTGCAATAAACTTTCATCTAGCTCCTAAATACAAGAGTGGAGAGGCATGATAATGTGTAGTCTTTTTTAGGCTGTTTTTATCATTGGCCATTATGGACTCTCATATTGATTTCACACTTTCCATTATTGTAGGAGACCCTTTAGTGCAACAAGCTTATGGAAAAACCCGTGCATTGCAGGGCGGCATCTTAACACTCAGGGGTAAGAAACTTTCATCTAGCACCTAAGTACAGGAGTGGAGAAGCATGATAATGTGCAGTCTTTTCTCGGCTGTTTTTATCATTGGCCACTAAGGACTCTCATATTGAGTTCACACGGTCCATGATTATAGGACACCCATTCGTGCAACTAGCTTAAGTTGACCACACATACATTGCAGGGCCGTATCTGAACACTCTTTTGCAAGACACATTCATCTTGCAGCTAACTACAAGACTGCAGATGCAATAAAATTTGCATATATTTCTATGCTGTTTACAACATTGGCCATTATAGAGTCTCTCAATATGGGTTTCACATGGTACATGATTGTAGACGACCCTTTTGTGTGTCAAGCTTATGGAACCACACATATATTGCAGGGCCATATCTCAACACTCTGGTGCAATAAACTTTCATCTAGCTCCTAAATACAAGAGTGGAGAGGCATGATAATGTGTAGTCTTTTTTAGGCTGTTTTTATCATTGGCCATTATGGACTCTCATATTGATTTCACATGGTCCATGATTGTAGGAGAGCCTTTCCTGCAGCAAGCTTAAGTGACCCCACATACATTGCAGGGCCATATCACAAAACTCTGTTGCAAGACACATTCATCTTGCAGCTAACTACAAGACTGCAGATGCATTAAAATCTGCACTCATTTCTATACTGTTTACATCATTGGCCATTATAGAGTTTCTCATATGGGTTTCACATGGTACATGAATGTAGGAGACCCTTTTGTGCGTCAAGGTTATGGAACCACACATACATTGCAGGGCCATATCTCAACACTCTGGTAGAAGAAATGTTCATCTAGCACCTAACTACAAGAGTGGAAATACATTGTAATGTAAAGTCTTTTCCAGGCTGTTTTTAAAATTGGCCACTATGGACTCTCATATTGATTTCACATGGTCCATGATTGTAGGAGACCCTTTCGTGCAACAAGCTTAAGTGACCCCACATACATTGCAGGGCCATATCTATAACTATAGGAGTGGAGAGGCATGATAATGTGCAGTCTTTTCTCGGCTGTTTTTATCATTGGCCACTAAGGACTCTCATAATGATTTCACACGGTCCATGATTATAGGAGACCCATTCGTGCAACTAGCGTAAGTGACCACACATACATTGCAGGGCCGTATCTGAACACTCTGTTGCAAGACACATTCATCTTGCAGCTAACTACAAGGCTGCAGATGCATTAAAATCTGCACTCATTTCTATACTGTTTACATCATTGGCCATTATAGAGTCTCTCATATGGGTTTCACATGGTCCATGAATGTAGGAGACCCTTTTGTGTGTCAAGCTTATGGAACCACACATACATTGCAGGGCCATATCTCAACACTCTGGTAGAAGAAATGTTCATCTAGCACCTAACTACAAGAGTGGAAATACATTGTAATGTAAAGTCTTTTCCAGGCTGTTTTTAAAATTGGCCACTATGGACTCTCATATTGATTTCACATGGTCCATGATTGTAGGAGACCCTTTCGTGCAACAAGCTTAAGTGACCCCACATACATTGCAGGGCCATATCTATAACTATAGGAGTGGAGAGGCATGATAATGTGCAGTCTTTTCTCGGCTGTTTTTATCATTGGCCACTAAGGACTCTCATAATGATTTCACACGGTCCATGATTATAGGAGACCCTTTCGTGCAACAAGCTTAAGTGACCCCACATACACTGCAGGGCCATATCTTTAACTACAGGAGTGGAGAGGCTTGATAATGTGCAGTCTTTTCTCGGCTGTTTTTATCATCGGCCACTAAGGACTCTCATATTGATCTCACACGGTCCGTGATTATAGGAGACCCAGTCGTGCAACAAGATTAAGTGACCACACATACATTGCAGGGCCGTATCTGAACACTCTGTTGCAAGACACATTCATCTTGCAGCTAACTACAAGACTGCAGATGCATTAAAATTTGCATATATTTCTATGCCGTTTACATCATTGGCCATTATAGAGTCTCTCATATGGGTTTCACACGTTCCATGATTGTAGTCGACCCTTTTGTGGATCAAGCATATGGAACCATCCATATATTGCAGGGCCATAGCTCAACACTCTGGTGCAGTATGCTTTCATCTAGCTCCTAATTCCAAGAGTGGAGAGGCATGATAATGTGTAGTCTTTTCTAGGCTGTTTTTAAAATTGGCGGCTATGGACTCTCAAATGGATTTCACACGTTCCATGATTGTAGACGACCCTTTTGTGTGTCAAGCTTATGGAACCCCACATATATTGCAGGGCCATATATCAACACTCTGGTGCAATAAACTTTCATCTAGCTCCTAATTCCAAGCGTGGAGAGGCATGAAAATGTGCAGTCTTTTCTAGGCTGTTTTTATCATTGGGCACTATGGAGTCTCGTATTGATTTCACACTTTCCATTATTGTAGGAGACCCTTTCGTGCAACAAGCTTATGGAAAACCCGTGCATTGCAGGGCGGCATCTTAACACTCAGGGGTAAGAAACTTTCATCTAGCACCTAAGTACAGGAGTGGAGAGGCATGATAATGTGCAGTCTTTTCACGGCTGCTTTTATCATTCGCCACTAAGGACTCTCATATTGATTTCACACGGTCCATGATTGTAGGAGACCCTTTCGTGCAACAAGCTTAAGTGACCCCATATACATTGCAGGGCCATATCTATAACTACAGGAGTGGAGAGGCATGATAATGTGCAGTCTTTTCTCGGCTGTTTTTATCATTGGCCACTAAGGACTCTCATATTGAGTTCACACGGTCCATGATTATAGGACACCCATTCGTGCAACTAGCTTAAGTTGACCACACATACATTGCAGGGCCGTATCTGAACACTCTTTTGCAAGACACATTCATCTTACAGCTAACTACAAGACTGCAGATGCAATAAAATTTGCATATATTTCTATGCTGTTTACGACATTGGCCATTATAGAGTCTCTCATATGGGTTTCACATGGTACATGATTGTAGACGACCCTTTTGTGTGTCAAGCTTATGGAACCACACATATATTGCAGGGCCATATCTCAACACTCTGGTGCAATAAACTTTCATCTAGCTCCTAAATACAAGAGTGGAGAGGCATGATAATGTGTAGTCTTTTTTAGGCTGTTTTTATCATTGGCCATTATGGACTCTCATATTGATTTCACACTTTCCATTATTGTAGGAGACCCTTTCGTGCAACAAGCTTATGGAAAAACCCGTGCATTGCAGGGCGGCATCTTAACACTCAGGGGTAAGAAACTTTCATCTAGCACCTAAGTACAGGAGTGGAGAAGCATGATAATGTGCAGTCTTTTCTCGGCTGTTTTTATCATTGGCCACTAAGGACTCTCATATTGAGTTCACACGGTCCATGATTATAGGACACCCATTCGTGCAACTAGCTTAAGTTGAACACACATACATTGCAGGGCCGTATCTGAACACTCTTTTGCAAGACACATTCATCTTGCAGCTAACTACAAGACTGCAGATGCAATAAAATTTGCATATATTTCTATGCTGTTTACAACATTGGCCATTATAGAGTCTCTCAATATGGGTTTCACATGGTACATGATTGTAGACGACCCTTTTGTGTGTCAAGCTTATGGAACCACACATATATTGCAGGGCCATATCTCAACACTCTGGTGCAATAAACTTTCATCTAGCTCCTAAATACAAGAGTGGAGAGGCATGATAATGTGTAGTCTTTTTTAGGCTGTTTTTATCATTGGCCATTATGGACTCTCATATTGATTTCACATGGTCCATGATTGTAGGAGAGCCTTTCCTGCAGCAAGCTTAAGTGACCCCACATACATTGCAGGGCCATATCACAAAACTCTGTTGCAAGACACATTCATCTTGCAGCTAACTACAAGACTGCAGATGCATTAAAATCTGCACTCATTTCTATACTGTTTACATCATTGGCCATTATAGAGTTTCTCATATGGGTTTCACATGGTACATGAATGTAGGAGACCCTTTTGTGCGTCAAGGTTATGGAACCACACATACATTGCAGGGCCATATCTCAACACTCTGGTAGAAGAAATGTTCATCTAGCACCTAACTACAAGAGTGGAAATACATTGTAATGTAAAGTCTTTTCCAGGCTGTTTTTAAAATTGGCCACTATGGACTCTCATATTGATTTCACATGGTCCATGATTGTAGGAGACCCTTTCGTGCAACAAGCTTAAGTGACCCCACATACATTGCAGGGCCATATCTATAACTATAGGAGTGGAGAGGCATGATAATGTGCAGTCTTTTCTCGGCTGTTTTTATCATTGGCCACTAAGGACTCTCATAATGATTTCACACGGTCCATGATTATAGGAGACCCATTCGTGCAACTAGCGTAAGTGACCACACATACATTGCAGGGCCGTATCTGAACACTCTGTTGCAAGACACATTCATCTTGCAGCTAACTACAAGGCTGCAGATGCATTAAAATCTGCACTCATTTCTATACTGTTTACATCATTGGCCATTATAGAGTCTCTCATATGGGTTTCACATGGTCCATGAATGTAGGAGACCCTTTTGTGTGTCAAGCTTATGGAACCACACATACATTGCAGGGCCATATCTCAACACTCTGGTAGAAGAAATGTTCATCTAGCACCTAACTACAAGAGTGGAAATACATTGTAATGTAAAGTCTTTTCCAGGCTGTTTTTAAAATTGGCCACTATGGACTCTCATATTGATTTCACATGGTCCATGATTGTAGGAGACCCTTTCGTGCAACAAGCTTAAGTGACCCCACATACATTGCAGGGCCATATCTATAACTATAGGAGTGGAGAGGCATGATAATGTGCAGTCTTTTCTCGGCTGTTTTTATCATTGGCCACTAAGGACTCTCATAATGATTTCACACGGTCCATGATTATAGGAGACCCTTTCGTGCAACAAGCTTAAGTGACCCCACATACACTGCAGGGCCATATCTTTAACTACAGGAGTGGAGAGGCTTGATAATGTGCAGTCTTTTCTCGGCTGTTTTTATCATCGGCCACTAAGGACTCTCATATTGATCTCACACGGTCCGTGATTATAGGAGACCCAGTCGTGCAACAAGATTAAGTGACCACACATACATTGCAGGGCCGTATCTGAACACTCTGTTGCAAGACACATTCATCTTGCAGCTAACTACAAGACTGCAGATGCATTAAAATTTGCATATATTTCTATGCCGTTTACATCATTGGCCATTATAGAGTCTCTCATATGGGTTTCACACGTTCCATGATTGTAGTCGACCCTTTTGTGGATCAAGCATATGGAACCATCCATATATTGCAGGGCCATAGCTCAACACTCTGGTGCAGTATGCTTTCATCTAGCTCCTAATTCCAAGAGTGGAGAGGCATGATAATGTGTAGTCTTTTCTAGGCTGTTTTTAAAATTGGCGGCTATGGACTCTCAAATGGATTTCACACGTTCCATGATTGTAGACGACCCTTTTGTGTGTCAAGCTTATGGAACCCCACATATATTGCAGGGCCATATATCAACACTCTGGTGCAATAAACTTTCATCTAGCTCCTAATTCCAAGCGTGGAGAGGCATGAAAATGTGCAGTCTTTTCTAGGCTGTTTTTATCATTGGGCACTATGGAGTCTCGTATTGATTTCACACTTTCCATTATTGTAGGAGACCCTTTCGTGCAACAAGCTTATGGAAAACCCGTGCATTGCAGGGCGGCATCTTAACACTCAGGGGTAAGAAACTTTCATCTAGCACCTAAGTACAGGAGTGGAGAGGCATGATAATGTGCAGTCTTTTCACGGCTGCTTTTATCATTCGCCACTAAGGACTCTCATATTGATTTCACACGGTCCATGATTGTAGGAGACCCTTTCGTGCAACAAGCTTAAGTGACCCCATATACATTGCAGGGCCATATCTATAACTACAGGAGTGGAGAGGCATGATAATGTGCAGTCTTTTCTCGGCTGTTTTTATCATTGGCCACTAAGGACTCTCATATTGAGTTCACACGGTCCATGATTATAGGACACCCATTCGTGCAACTAGCTTAAGTTGACCACACATACATTGCAGGGCCGTATCTGAACACTCTTTTGCAAGACACATTCATCTTACAGCTAACTACAAGACTGCAGATGCAATAAAATTTGCATATATTTCTATGCTGTTTACGACATTGGCCATTATAGAGTCTCTCATATGGGTTTCACATGGTACATGATTGTAGACGACCCTTTTGTGTGTCAAGCTTATGGAACCACACATATATTGCAGGGCCATATCTCAACACTCTGGTGCAATAAACTTTCATCTAGCTCCTAAATACAAGAGTGGAGAGGCATGATAATGTGTAGTCTTTTTTAGGCTGTTTTTATCATTGGCCATTATGGACTCTCATATTGATTTCACACTTTCCATTATTGTAGGAGACCCTTTCGTGCAACAAGCTTATGGAAAAACCCGTGCATTGCAGGGCGGCATCTTAACACTCAGGGGTAAGAAACTTTCATCTAGCACCTAAGTACAGGAGTGGAGAAGCATGATAATGTGCAGTCTTTTCTCGGCTGTTTTTATCATTGGCCACTAAGGACTCTCATATTGAGTTCACACGGTCCATGATTATAGGACACCCATTCGTGCAACTAGCTTAAGTTGAACACACATACATTGCAGGGCCGTATCTGAACACTCTTTTGCAAGACACATTCATCTTGCAGCTAACTACAAGACTGCAGATGCAATAAAATTTGCATATATTTCTATGCTGTTTAC
Organism: Cryptoblepharus egeriae; assembly: GCA_030015325.1. Taxonomy (NCBI): domain Eukaryota; kingdom Metazoa; phylum Chordata; class Lepidosauria; order Squamata; family Scincidae; genus Cryptoblepharus; species Cryptoblepharus egeriae. The sequence goes on along the minus strand of JAREYC010000001.1, from coordinate 111,123,038 downwards.
AACATTGGCCATTATAGAGTCTCTCAATATGGGTTTCACATGGTACATGATTGTAGACGACCCTTTTGTGTGTCAAGCTTATGGAACCACACATATATTGCAGGGCCATATCTCAACACTCTGGTGCAATAAACTTTCATCTAGCTCCTAAATACAAGAGTGGAGAGGCATGATAATGTGTAGTCTTTTTTAGGCTGTTTTTATCATTGGCCATTATGGACTCTCATATTGATTTCACACTTTCCATTATTGTAGGAGACCCTTTAGTGCAACAAGCTTATGGAAAAACCCGTGCATTGCAGGGCGGCATCTTAACACTCAGGGGTAAGAAACTTTCATCTAGCACCTAAGTACAGGAGTGGAGAAGCATGATAATGTGCAGTCTTTTCTCGGCTGTTTTTATCATTGGCCACTAAGGACTCTCATATTGAGTTCACACGGTCCATGATTATAGGACACCCATTCGTGCAACTAGCTTAAGTTGACCACACATACATTGCAGGGCCGTATCTGAACACTCTTTTGCAAGACACATTCATCTTGCAGCTAACTACAAGACTGCAGATGCAATAAAATTTGCATATATTTCTATGCTGTTTACAACATTGGCCATTATAGAGTCTCTCAATATGGGTTTCACATGGTACATGATTGTAGACGACCCTTTTGTGTGTCAAGCTTATGGAACCACACATATATTGCAGGGCCATATCTCAACACTCTGGTGCAATAAACTTTCATCTAGCTCCTAAATACAAGAGTGGAGAGGCATGATAATGTGTAGTCTTTTTTAGGCTGTTTTTATCATTGGCCATTATGGACTCTCATATTGATTTCACATGGTCCATGATTGTAGGAGAGCCTTTCCTGCAGCAAGCTTAAGTGACCCCACATACATTGCAGGGCCATATCACAAAACTCTGTTGCAAGACACATTCATCTTGCAGCTAACTACAAGACTGCAGATGCGTTAAAATCTGCACTCATTTCTATACTGTTTACATCATTGGCCATTATAGAGTTTCTCATATGGGTTTCACATGGTACATGAATGTAGGAGACCCTTTTGTGCGTCAAGGTTATGGAACCACACATACATTGCAGGGCCATATCTCAACACTCTGGTAGAAGAAATGTTCATCTAGCACCTAACTACAAGAGTGGAAATACATTGTAATGTAAAGTCTTTTCCAGGCTGTTTTTAAAATTGGCCACTATGGACTCTCATATTGATTTCACATGGTCCATGATTGTAGGAGACCCTTTCGTGCAACAAGCTTAAGTGACCCCACATACATTGCAGGGCCATATCTATAACTATAGGAGTGGAGAGGCATGATAATGTGCAGTCTTTTCTCGGCTGTTTTTATCATTGGCCACTAAGGACTCTCATAATGATTTCACACGGTCCATGATTATAGGAGACCCATTCGTGCAACTAGCGTAAGTGACCACACATACATTGCAGGGCCGTATCTGAACACTCTGTTGCAAGACACATTCATCTTGCAGCTAACTACAAGGCTGCAGATGCATTAAAATCTGCACTCATTTCTATACTGTTTACATCATTGGCCATTATAGAGTCTCTCATATGGGTTTCACATGGTCCATGAATGTAGGAGACCCTTTTGTGTGTCAAGCTTATGGAACCACACATACATTGCAGGGCCATATCTCAACACTCTGGTAGAAGAAATGTTCATCTAGCACCTAACTACAAGAGTGGAAATACATTGTAATGTAAAGTCTTTTCCAGGCTGTTTTTAAAATTGACCACTATGGACTCTCATATTGATTTCACATGGTCCATGATTGTAGGAGACCCTTTCGTGCAACAAGCTTAAGTGACCCCACATACATTGCAGGGCCATATCTATAACTATAGGAGTGGAGAGGCATGATAATGTGCAGTCTTTTCTCGGCTGTTTTTATCATTGGCCACTAAGGACTCTCATAATGATTTCACACGGTCCATGATTATAGGAGACCCTTTCGTGCAACAAGCTTAAGTGACCCCACATACACTGCAGGGCCATATCTTTAACTACAGGAGTGGAGAGGCTTGATAATGTGCAGTCTTTTCTCGGCTGTTTTTATCATCGGCCACTAAGGACTCTCATATTGATCTCACACGGTCCGTGATTATAGGAGACCCAGTCGTGCAACAAGATTAAGTGACCACACATACATTGCAGGGCCGTATCTGAACACTCTGTTGCAAGACACATTCATCTTGCAGCTAACTACAAGACTGCAGATGCATTAAAATTTGCATATATTTCTATGCCGTTTACATCATTGGCCATTATAGAGTCTCTCATATGGGTTTCACACGTTCCATGATTGTAGTCGACCCTTTTGTGGATCAAGCATATGGAACCATCCATATATTGCAGGGCCATAGCTCAACACTCTGGTGCAGTATGCTTTCATCTAGCTCCTAATTCCAAGAGTGGAGAGGCATGATAATGTGTAGTCTTTTCTAGGCTGTTTTTAAAATTGGCGGCTATGGACTCTCAAATGGATTTCACACGTTCCATGATTGTAGACGACCCTTTTGTGTGTCAAGCTTATGGAACCCCACATATATTGCAGGGCCATATATCAACACTCTGGTGCAATAAACTTTCATCTAGCTCCTAATTCCAAGCGTGGAGAGGCATGAAAATGTGCAGTCTTTTCTAGGCTGTTTTTATCATTGGGCACTATGGAGTCTCGTATTGATTTCACACTTTCCATTATTGTAGGAGACCCTTTCGTGCAACAAGCTTATGGAAAACCCGTGCATTGCAGGGCGGCATCTTAACACTCAGGGGTAAGAAACTTTCATCTAGCACCTAAGTACAGGAGTGGAGAGGCATGATAATGTGCAGTCTTTTCACGGCTGCTTTTATCATTCGCCACTAAGGACTCTCATATTGATTTCACACGGTCCATGATTGTAGGAGACCCTTTCGTGCAACAAGCTTAAGTGACCCCATATACATTGCAGGGCCATATCTATAACTACAGGAGTGGAGAGGCATGATAATGTGCAGTCTTTTCTCGGCTGTTTTTATCATTGGCCACTAAGGACTCTCATATTGAGTTCACACGGTCCATGATTATAGGACACCCATTCGTGCAACTAGCTTAAGTTGACCACACATACATTGCAGGGCCGTATCTGAACACTCTTTTGCAAGACACATTCATCTTACAGCTAACTACAAGACTGCAGATGCAATAAAATTTGCATATATTTCTATGCTGTTTACGACATTGGCCATTATAGAGTCTCTCATATGGGTTTCACATGGTACATGATTGTAGACGACCCTTTTGTGTGTCAAGCTTATGGAACCACACATATATTGCAGGGCCATATCTCAACACTCTGGTGCAATAAACTTTCATCTAGCTCCTAAATACAAGAGTGGAGAGGCATGATAATGTGTAGTCTTTTTTAGGCTGTTTTTATCATTGGCCATTATGGACTCTCATATTGATTTCACACTTTCCATTATTGTAGGAGACCCTTTCGTGCAACAAGCTTATGGAAAAACCCGTGCATTGCAGGGCGGCATCTTAACACTCAGGGGTAAGAAACTTTCATCTAGCACCTAAGTACAGGAGTGGAGAGGCATGATAATGTGCAGTCTTTTCACGGCTGCTTTTATCATTCGCCACTAAGGACTCTCATATTGATTTCACACGGTCCATGATTGTAGGAGACCCTTTCGTGCAACAAGCTTAAGTGACCCCATATACATTGCAGGGCCATATCTATAACTACAGGAGTGGAGAGGCATGATAATGTGCAGTCTTTTCTCGGCTGTTTTTATCATTGGCCACTAAGGACTCTCATATTGAGTTCACACGGTCCATGATTATAGGACACCCATTCGTGCAACTAGCTTAAGTTGACCACACATACATTGCAGGGCCGTATCTGAACACTCTTTTGCAAGACACATTCATCTTACAGCTAACTACAAGACTGCAGATGCAATAAAATTTGCATATATTTCTATGCTGTTTACGACATTGGCCATTATAGAGTCTCTCATATGGGTTTCACATGGTACATGATTGTAGACGACCCTTTTGTGTGTCAAGCTTATGGAACCACACATATATTGCAGGGCCATATCTCAACACTCTGGTGCAATAAACTTTCATCTAGCTCCTAAATACAAGAGTGGAGAGGCATGATAATGTGTAGTCTTTTTTAGGCTGTTTTTATCATTGGCCATTATGGACTCTCATATTGATTTCACACTTTCCATTATTGTAGGAGACCCTTTCGTGCAACAAGCTTATGGAAAAACCCGTGCATTGCAGGGCGGCATCTTAACACTCAGGGGTAAGAAACTTTCATCTAGCACCTAAGTACAGGAGTGGAGAAGCATGATAATGTGCAGTCTTTTCTCGGCTGTTTTTATCATTGGCCACTAAGGACTCTCATATTGAGTTCACACGGTCCATGATTATAGGACACCCATTCGTGCAACTAGCTTAAGTTGAACACACATACATTGCAGGGCCGTATCTGAACACTCTTTTGCAAGACACATTCATCTTGCAGCTAACTACAAGACTGCAGATGCAATAAAATTTGCATATATTTCTATGCTGTTTACAACATTGGCCATTATAGAGTCTCTCAATATGGGTTTCACATGGTACATGATTGTAGACGACCCTTTTGTGTGTCAAGCTTATGGAACCACACATATATTGCAGGGCCATATCTCAACACTCTGGTGCAATAAACTTTCATCTAGCTCCTAAATACAAGAGTGGAGAGGCATGATAATGTGTAGTCTTTTTTAGGCTGTTTTTATCATTGGCCATTATGGACTCTCATATTGATTTCACATGGTCCATGATTGTAGGAGAGCCTTTCCTGCAGCAAGCTTAAGTGACCCCACATACATTGCAGGGCCATATCACAAAACTCTGTTGCAAGACACATTCATCTTGCAGCTAACTACAAGACTGCAGATGCATTAAAATCTGCACTCATTTCTATACTGTTTACATCATTGGCCATTATAGAGTTTCTCATATGGGTTTCACATGGTACATGAATGTAGGAGACCCTTTTGTGCGTCAAGGTTATGGAACCACACATACATTGCAGGGCCATATCTCAACACTCTGGTAGAAGAAATGTTCATCTAGCACCTAACTACAAGAGTGGAAATACATTGTAATGTAAAGTCTTTTCCAGGCTGTTTTTAAAATTGGCCACTATGGACTCTCATATTGATTTCACATGGTCCATGATTGTAGGAGACCCTTTCGTGCAACAAGCTTAAGTGACCCCACATACATTGCAGGGCCATATCTATAACTATAGGAGTGGAGAGGCATGATAATGTGCAGTCTTTTCTCGGCTGTTTTTATCATTGGCCACTAAGGACTCTCATAATGATTTCACACGGTCCATGATTATAGGAGACCCATTCGTGCAACTAGCGTAAGTGACCACACATACATTGCAGGGCCGTATCTGAACACTCTGTTGCAAGACACATTCATCTTGCAGCTAACTACAAGGCTGCAGATGCATTAAAATCTGCACTCATTTCTATACTGTTTACATCATTGGCCATTATAGAGTCTCTCATATGGGTTTCACATGGTCCATGAATGTAGGAGACCCTTTTGTGTGTCAAGCTTATGGAACCACACATACATTGCAGGGCCATATCTCAACACTCTGGTAGAAGAAATGTTCATCTAGCACCTAACTACAAGAGTGGAAATACATTGTAATGTAAAGTCTTTTCCAGGCTGTTTTTAAAATTGGCCACTATGGACTCTCATATTGATTTCACATGGTCCATGATTGTAGGAGACCCTTTCGTGCAACAAGCTTAAGTGACCCCACATACATTGCAGGGCCATATCTATAACTATAGGAGTGGAGAGGCATGATAATGTGCAGTCTTTTCTCGGCTGTTTTTATCATTGGCCACTAAGGACTCTCATAATGATTTCACACGGTCCATGATTATAGGAGACCCTTTCGTGCAACAAGCTTAAGTGACCCCACATACACTGCAGGGCCATATCTTTAACTACAGGAGTGGAGAGGCTTGATAATGTGCAGTCTTTTCTCGGCTGTTTTTATCATCGGCCACTAAGGACTCTCATATTGATCTCACACGGTCCGTGATTATAGGAGACCCAGTCGTGCAACAAGATTAAGTGACCACACATACATTGCAGGGCCGTATCTGAACACTCTGTTGCAAGACACATTCATCTTGCAGCTAACTACAAGACTGCAGATGCATTAAAATTTGCATATATTTCTATGCCGTTTACATCATTGGCCATTATAGAGTCTCTCATATGGGTTTCACACGTTCCATGATTGTAGTCGACCCTTTTGTGGATCAAGCATATGGAACCATCCATATATTGCAGGGCCATAGCTCAACACTCTGGTGCAGTATGCTTTCATCTAGCTCCTAATTCCAAGAGTGGAGAGGCATGATAATGTGTTGTCTTTTCTAGGCTGTTTTTAAAATTGGCGGCTATGGACTCTCAAATGGATTTCACACGTTCCATGATTGTAGACGACCCTTTTGTGTGTCAAGCTTATGGAACCCCACATATATTGCAGGGCCATATATCAACACTCTGGTGCAATAAACTTTCATCTAGCTCCTAATTCCAAGCGTGGAGAGGCATGAAAATGTGCAGTCTTTTCTAGGCTGTTTTTATCATTGGGCACTATGGAGTCTCGTATTGATTTCACACTTTCCATTATTGTAGGAGACCCTTTCGTGCAACAAGCTTATGGAAAACCCGTGCATTGCAGGGCGGCATCTTAACACTCAGGGGTAAGAAACTTTCATCTAGCACCTAAGTACAGGAGTGGAGAGGCATGATAATGTGCAGTCTTTTCACGGCTGCTTTTATCATTCGCCACTAAGGACTCTCATATTGATTTCACACGGTCCATGATTGTAGGAGACCCTTTCGTGCAACAAGCTTAAGTGACCCCATATACATTGCAGGGCCATATCTATAACTACAGGAGTGGAGAGGCATGATAATGTGCAGTCTTTTCTCGGCTGTTTTTATCATTGGCCACTAAGGACTCTCATATTGAGTTCACACGGTCCATGATTATAGGACACCCATTCGTGCAACTAGCTTAAGTTGACCACACATACATTGCAGGGCCGTATCTGAACACTCTTTTGCAAGACACATTCATCTTACAGCTAACTACAAGACTGCAGATGCAATAAAATTTGCATATATTTCTATGCTGTTTACGACATTGGCCATTATAGAGTCTCTCATATGGGTTTCACATGGTACATGATTGTAGACGACCCTTTTGTGTGTCAAGCTTATGGAACCACACATATATTGCAGGGCCATATCTCAACACTCTGGTGCAATAAACTTTCATCTAGCTCCTAAATACAAGAGTGGAGAGGCATGATAATGTGTAGTCTTTTTTAGGCTGTTTTTATCATTGGCCATTATGGACTCTCATATTGATTTCACACTTTCCATTATTGTAGGAGACCCTTTCGTGCAACAAGCTTATGGAAAAACCCGTGCATTGCAGGGCGGCATCTTAACACTCAGGGGTAAGAAACTTTCATCTAGCACCTAAGTACAGGAGTGGAGAAGCATGATAATGTGCAGTCTTTTCTCGGCTGTTTTTATCATTGGCCACTAAGGACTCTCATATTGAGTTCACACGGTCCATGATTATAGGACACCCATTCGTGCAACTAGCTTAAGTTGAACACACATACATTGCAGGGCCGTATCTGAACACTCTTTTGCAAGACACATTCATCTTGCAGCTAACTACAAGACTGCAGATGCAATAAAATTTGCATATATTTCTATGTTGTTTACAACATTGGCCATTATAGAGTCTCTCAATATGGGTTTCACATGGTACATGATTGTAGACGACCCTTTTGTGTGTCAAGCTTATGGAACCACACATATATTGCAGGGCCATATCTCAACACTCTGGTGCAATAAACTTTCATCTAGCTCCTAAATACAAGAGTGGAGAGGCATGATAATGTGTAGTCTTTTTTAGGCTGTTTTTATCATTGGCCATTATGGACTCTCATATTGATTTCACACTTTCCATTATTGTAGGAGACCCTTTAGTGCAACAAGCTTATGGAAAAACCCGTGCATTGCAGGGCGGCATCTTAACACTCAGGGGTAAGAAACTTTCATCTAGCACCTAAGTACAGGAGTGGAGAAGCATGATAATGTGCAGTCTTTTCTCGGCTGTTTTTATCATTGGCCACTAAGGACTCTCATATTGAGTTCACACGGTCCATGATTATAGGACACCCATTCGTGCAACTAGCTTAAGTTGACCACACATACATTGCAGGGCCGTATCTGAACACTCTTTTGCAAGACACATTCATCTTGCAGCTAACTACAAGACTGCAGATGCAATAAAATTTGCATATATTTCTATGCTGTTTACAACATTGGCCATTATAGAGTCTCTCAATATGGGTTTCACATGGTACATGATTGTAGACGACCCTTTTGTGTGTCAAGCTTATGGAACCACACATATATTGCAGGGCCATATCTCAACACTCTGGTGCAATAAACTTTCATCTAGCTCCTAAATACAAGAGTGGAGAGGCATGATAATGTGTAGTCTTTTTTAGGCTGTTTTTATCATTGGCCATTATGGACTCTCATATTGATTTCACATGGTCCATGATTGTAGGAGAGCCTTTCCTGCAGCAAGCTTAAGTGACCCCACATACATTGCAGGGCCATATCACAAAACTCTGTTGCAAGACACATTCATCTTGCAGCTAACTACAAGACTGCAGATGCGTTAAAATCTGCACTCATTTCTATACTGTTTACATCATTGGCCATTATAGAGTTTCTCATATGGGTTTCACATGGTACATGAATGTAGGAGACCCTTTTGTGCGTCAAGGTTATGGAACCACACATACATTGCAGGGCCATATCTCAACACTCTGGTAGAAGAAATGTTCATCTAGCACCTAACTACAAGAGTGGAAATACATTGTAATGTAAAGTCTTTTCCAGGCTGTTTTTAAAATTGGCCACTATGGACTCTCATATTGATTTCACATGGTCCATGATTGTAGGAGACCCTTTCGTGCAACAAGCTTAAGTGACCCCACATACATTGCAGGGCCATATCTATAACTATAGGAGTGGAGAGGCATGATAATGTGCAGTCTTTTCTCGGCTGTTTTTATCATTGGCCACTAAGGACTCTCATAATGATTTCACACGGTCCATGATTATAGGAGACCCATTCGTGCAACTAGCGTAAGTGACCACACATACATTGCAGGGCCGTATCTGAACACTCTGTTGCAAGACACATTCATCTTGCAGCTAACTACAAGGCTGCAGATGCATTAAAATCTGCACTCATTTCTATACTGTTTACATCATTGGCCATTATAGAGTCTCTCATATGGGTTTCACATGGTCCATGAATGTAGGAGACCCTTTTGTGTGTCAAGCTTATGGAACCACACATACATTGCAGGGCCATATCTCAACACTCTGGTAGAAGAAATGTTCATCTAGCACCTAACTACAAGAGTGGAAATACATTGTAATGTAAAGTCTTTTCCAGGCTGTTTTTAAAATTGGCCACTATGGACTCTCATATTGATTTCACATGGTCCATGATTGTAGGAGACCCTTTCGTGCAACAAGCTTAAGTGACCCCACATACATTGCAGGGCCATATCTATAACTATAGGAGTGGAGAGGCATGATAATGTGCAGTCTTTTCTCGGCTGTTTTTATCATTGGCCACTAAGGACTCTCATAATGATTTCACACGGTCCATGATTATAGGAGACCCTTTCGTGCAACAAGCTTAAGTGACCCCACATACACTGCAGGGCCATATCTTTAACTACAGGAGTGGAGAGGCTTGATAATGTGCAGTCTTTTCTCGGCTGTTTTTATCATCGGCCACTAAGGACTCTCATATTGATCTCACACGGTCCGTGATTATAGGAGACCCAGTCGTGCAACAAGATTAAGTGACCACACATACATTGCAGGGCCGTATCTGAACACTCTGTTGCAAGACACATTCATCTTGCAGCTAACTACAAGACTGCAGATGCATTAAAATTTGCATATATTTCTATGCCGTTTACATCATTGGCCATTATAGAGTCTCTCATATGGGTTTCACACGTTCCATGATTGTAGTCGACCCTTTTGTGGATCAAGCATATGGAACCATCCATATATTGCAGGGCCATAGCTCAACACTCTGGTGCAGTATGCTTTCATCTAGCTCCTAATTCCAAGAGTGGAGAGGCATGATAATGTGTAGTCTTTTCTAGGCTGTTTTTAAAATTGGCGGCTATGGACTCTCAAATGGATTTCACACGTTCCATGATTGTAGACGACCCTTTTGTGTGTCAAGCTTATGGAACCCCACATATATTGCAGGGCCATATATCAACACTCTGGTGCAATAAACTTTCATCTAGCTCCTAATTCCAAGCGTGGAGAGGCATGAAAATGTGCAGTCTTTTCTAGGCTGTTTTTATCATTGGGCACTATGGAGTCTCGTATTGATTTCACACTTTCCATTATTGTAGGAGACCCTTTCGTGCAACAAGCTTATGGAAAACCCGTGCATTGCAGGGCGGCATCTTAACACTCAGGGGTAAGAAACTTTCATCTAGCACCTAAGTACAGGAGTGGAGAGGCATGATAATGTGCAGTCTTTTCACGGCTGCTTTTATCATTCGCCACTAAGGACTCTCATATTGATTTCACACGGTCCATGATTGTAGGAGACCCTTTCGTGCAACAAGCTTAAGTGACCCCATATACATTGCAGGGCCATATCTATAACTACAGGAGTGGAGAGGCATGATAATGTGCAGTCTTTTCTCGGCTGTTTTTATCATTGGCCACTAAGGACTCTCATATTGAGTTCACACGGTCCATGATTATAGGACACCCATTCGTGCAACTAGCTTAAGTTGACCACACATACATTGCAGGGCCGTATCTGAACACTCTTTTGCAAGACACATTCATCTTACAGCTAACTACAAGACTGCAGATGCAATAAAATTTGCATATATTTCTATGCTGTTTACGACATTGGCCATTATAGAGTCTCTCATATGGGTTTCACATGGTACATGATTGTAGACGACCCTTTTGTGTGTCAAGCTTATGGAACCACACATATATTGCAGGGCCATATCTCAACACTCTGGTGCAATAAACTTTCATCTAGCTCCTAAATACAAGAGTGGAGAGGCATGATAATGTGTAGTCTTTTTTAGGCTGTTTTTATCATTGGCCATTATGGACTCTCATATTGATTTCACACTTTCCATTATTGTAGGAGACCCTTTCGTGCAACAAGCTTATGGAAAAACCCGTGCATTGCAGGGCGGCATCTTAACACTCAGGGGTAAGAAACTTTCATCTAGCACCTAAGTACAGGAGTGGAGAAGCATGATAATGTGCAGTCTTTTCTCGGCTGTTTTTATCATTGGCCACTAAGGACTCTCATATTGAGTTCACACGGTCCATGATTATAGGACACTCATTCGTGCAACTAGCTTAAGTTGACCACACATACATTGCAGGGCCGTATCTGAACACTCTTTTGCAAGACACATTCATCTTGCAGCTAACTACAAGACTGCAGATGCAATAAAATTTGCATATATTTCTATGCTGTTTACAACATTGGCCATTATAGAGTCTCTCAATATGGGTTTCACATGGTACATGATTGTAGACGACCCTTTTGTGTGTCAAGCTTATGGAACCACACATATATTGCAGGGCCATATCTCAACACTCTGGTGCAATAAACTTTCATCTAGCTCCTAAATACAAGAGTGGAGAGGCATGATAATGTGTAGTCTTTTTTAGGCTGTTTTTATCATTGGCCATTATGGACTCTCATATTGATTTCACATGGTCCATGATTGTAGGAGAGCCTTTCCTGCAGCAAGCTTAAGTGACCCCACATACATTGCAGGGCCATATCACAAAACTCTGTTGCAAGACACATTCATCTTGCAGCTAACTACAAGACTGCAGATGCGTTAAAATCTGCACTCATTTCTATACTGTTTACATCATTGGCCATTATAGAGTTTCTCATATGGGTTTCACATGGTACATGATTGTAGGAGACCCTTTCGTGCAACAAGCTTAAGTGACCCCACATACATTGCAGGGCCATATCTATAACTATAGGAGTGGAGAGGCATGATAATGTGCAGTCTTTTCTCGGCTGTTTTTATCATTGGCCACTAAGGACTCTCATAATGATTTCACACGGTCCATGATTATAGGAGACCCATTCGTGCAACTAGCGTAAGTGACCACACATACATTGCAGGGCCGTATCTGAACACTCTGTTGCAAGACACATTCATCTTGCAGCTAACTACAAGGCTGCAGATGCATTAAAATCTGCACTCATTTCTATACTGTTTACATCATTGGCCATTATAGAGTCTCTCATATGGGTTTCACATGGTCCATGAATGTAGGAGACCCTTTTGTGTGTCAAGCTTATGGAACCACACATACATTGCAGGGCCATATCTCAACACTCTGGTAGAAGAAATGTTCATCTAGCACCTAACTACAAGAGTGGAAATACATTGTAATGTAAAGTCTTTTCCAGGCTGTTTTTAAAATTGGCCACTATGGACTCTCATATTGATTTCACATGGTCCATGATTGTAGGAGACCCTTTCGTGCAACAAGCTTAAGTGACCCCACATACATTGCAGGGCCATATCTATAACTATAGGAGTGGAGAGGCATGATAATGTGCAGTCTTTTCTCGGCTGTTTTTATCATTGGCCACTAAGGACTCTCATAATGATTTCACACGGTCCATGATTATAGGAGACCCTTTCGTGCAACAAGCTTAAGTGACCCCACATACACTGCAGGGCCATATCTTTAACTACAGGAGTGGAGAGGCTTGATAATGTGCAGTCTTTTCTCGGCTGTTTTTATCATCGGCCACTAAGGACTCTCATATTGATCTCACACGGTCCGTGATTATAGGAGACCCAGTCGTGCAACAAGATTAAGTGACCACACATACATTGCAGGGCCGTATCTGAACACTCTGTTGCAAGACACATTCATCTTGCAGCTAACTACAAGACTGCAGATGCATTAAAATTTGCATATATTTCTATGCCGTTTACATCATTGGCCATTATAGAGTCTCTCATATGGGTTTCACACGTTCCATGATTGTAGTCGACCCTTTTGTGGATCAAGCATATGGAACCATCCATATATTGCAGGGCCATAGCTCAACACTCTGGTGCAGTATGCTTTCATCTAGCTCCTAATTCCAAGAGTGGAGAGGCATGATAATGTGTAGTCTTTTCTAGGCTGTTTTTAAAATTGGCGGCTATGGACTCTCAAATGGATTTCACACGTTCCATGATTGTAGACGACCCTTTTGTGTGTCAAGCTTATGGAACCCCACATATATTGCAGGGCCATATATCAACACTCTGGTGCAATAAACTTTCATCTAGCTCCTAATTCCAAGCGTGGAGAGGCATGAAAATGTGCAGTCTTTTCTAGGCTGTTTTTATCATTGGGCACTATGGAGTCTCGTATTGATTTCACACTTTCCATTATTGTAGGAGACCCTTTCGTGCAACAAGCTTATGGAAAACCCGTGCATTGCAGGGCGGCATCTTAACACTCAGGGGTAAGAAACTTTCATCTAGCACCTAAGTACAGGAGTGGAGAGGCATGATAATGTGCAGTCTTTTCACGGCTGCTTTTATCATTCGCCACTAAGGACTCTCATATTGATTTCACACGGTCCATGATTGTAGGAGACCCTTTCGTGCAACAAGCTTAAGTGACCCCATATACATTGCAGGGCCATATCTATAACTACAGGAGTGGAGAGGCATGATAATGTGCAGTCTTTTCTCGGCTGTTTTTATCATTGGCCACTAAGGACTCTCATATTGAGTTCACACGGTCCATGATTATAGGACACCCATTCGTGCAACTAGCTTAAGTTGACCACACATACATTGCAGGGCCGTATCTGAACACTCTTTTGCAAGACACATTCATCTTACAGCTAACTACAAGACTGCAGATGCAATAAAATTTGCATATATTTCTATGCTGTTTACGACATTGGCCATTATAGAGTCTCTCATATGGGTTTCACATGGTACATGATTGTAGACGACCCTTTTGTGTGTCAAGCTTATGGAACCACACATATATTGCAGGGCCATATCTCAACACTCTGGTGCAATAAACTTTCATCTAGCTCCTAAATACAAGAGTGGAGAGGCATGATAATGTGTAGTCTTTTTTAGGCTGTTTTTATCATTGGCCATTATGGACTCTCATATTGATTTCACACTTTCCATTATTGTAGGAGACCCTTTCGTGCAACAAGCTTATGGAAAAACCCGTGCATTGCAGGGCGGCATCTTAACACTCAGGGGTAAGAAACTTTCATCTAGCACCTAAGTACAGGAGTGGAGAAGCATGATAATGTGCAGTCTTTTCTCGGCTGTTTTTATCATTGGCCACTAAGGACTCTCATATTGAGTTCACACGGTCCATGATTATAGGACACCCATTCGTGCAACTAGCTTAAGTTGAACACACATACATTGCAGGGCCGTATCTGAACACTCTTTTGCAAGACACATTCATCTTGCAGCTAACTACAAGACTGCAGATGCAATAAAATTTGCATATATTTCTATGCTGTTTACAACATTGGCCATTATAGAGTCTCTCAATATGGGTTTCACATGGTACATGATTGTAGACGACCCTTTTGTGTGTCAAGCTTATGGAACCACACATATATTGCAGGGCCATATCTCAACACTCTGGTGCAATAAACTTTCATCTAGCTCCTAAATACAAGAGTGGAGAGGCATGATAATGTGTAGTCTTTTTTAGGCTGTTTTTATCATTGGCCATTATGGACTCTCATATTGATTTCACATGGTCCATGATTGTAGGAGAGCCTTTCCTGCAGCAAGCTTAAGTGACCCCACATACATTGCAGGGCCATATCACAAAACTCTGTTGCAAGACACATTCATCTTGCAGCTAACTACAAGACTGCAGATGCGTTAAAATCTGCACTCATTTCTATACTGTTTACATCATTGGCCATTATAGAGTTTCTCATATGGGTTTCACATGGTACATGAATGTAGGAGACCCTTTTGTGTGTCAAGCTTATGGAACCACACATACATTGCAGGGCCATATCTCAACACTCTGGTAGAAGAAATGTTCATCTAGCACCTAACTACAAGAGTGGAAATACATTGTAATGTAAAGTCTTTTCCAGGCTGTTTTTAAAATTGGCCACTATGGACTCTCATATTGATTTCACATGGTCCATGATTGTAGGAGACCCTTTCGTGCAACAAGCTTAAGTGACCCCACATACATTGCAGGGCCATATCTATAACTATAGGAGTGGAGAGGCATGATAATGTGCAGTCTTTTCTCGGCTGTTTTTATCATTGGCCACTAAGGACTCTCATAATGATTTCACACGGTCCATGATTATAGGAGACCCTTTCGTGCAACAAGCTTAAGTGACCCCACATACACTGCAGGGCCATATCTTTAACTACAGGAGTGGAGAGGCTTGATAATGTGCAGTCTTTTCTCGGCTGTTTTTATCATCGGCCACTAAGGACTCTCATATTGATCTCACACGGTCCGTGATTATAGGAGACCCAGTCGTGCAACAAGATTAAGTGACCACACATACATTGCAGGGCCGTATCTGAACACTCTGTTGCAAGACACATTCATCTTGCAGCTAACTACAAGACTGCAGATGCATTAAAATTTGCATATATTTCTATGCCGTTTACATCATTGGCCATTATAGAGTCTCTCATATGGGTTTCACACGTTCCATGATTGTAGTCGACCCTTTTGTGGATCAAGCATATGGAACCATCCATATATTGCAGGGCCATAGCTCAACACTCTGGTGCAGTATGCTTTCATCTAGCTCCTAATTCCAAGAGTGGAGAGGCATGATAATGTGTAGTCTTTTCTAGGCTGTTTTTAAAATTGGCGGCTATGGAATCTCAAATGGATTTCACACGTTCCATGATTGTAGACGACCCTTTTGTGTGTCAAGCTTATGGAACCCCACATATATTGCAGGGCCATATATCAACACTCTGGTGCAATAAACTTTCATCTAGCTCCTAATTCCAAGCGTGGAGAGGCATGAAAATGTGCAGTCTTTTCTACGCTGTTTTTATCATTGGGCACTATGGAGTCTCGTATTGATTTCACACTTTCCATTATTGTAGGAGACCCTTTCGTGCAACAAGCTTATGGAAAACCCGTGCATTGCAGGGCGGCATCTTAACACTCAGGGGTAAGAAACTTTCATCTAGCACCTAAGTACAGGAGTGGAGAGGCATGATAATGTGCAGTCTTTTCACGGCTGCTTTTATCATTCGCCACTAAGGACTCTCATATTGATTTCACACGGTCCATGATTGTAGGAGACCCTTTCGTGCAACAAGCTTAAGTGACCCCATATACATTGCAGGGCCATATCTATAACTACAGGAGTGGAGAGGCATGATAATGTGCAGTCTTTTCTCGGCTGTTTTTATCATTGGCCACTAAGGACTCTCATATTGAGTTCACACGGTCCATGATTATAGGACACCCATTCGTGCAACTAGCTTAAGTTGACCACACATACATTGCAGGGCCGTATCTGAACACTCTTTTGCAAGACACATTCATCTTACAGCTAACTACAAGACTGCAGATGCAATAAAATTTGCATATATTTCTATGCTGTTTACGACATTGGCCATTATAGAGTCTCTCATATGGGTTTCACATGGTACATGATTGTAGACGACCCTTTTGTGTGTCAAGCTTATGGAACCACACATATATTGCAGGGCCATATCTCAACACTCTGGTGCAATAAACTTTCATCTAGCTCCTAAATACAAGAGTGGAGAGGCATGATAATGTGTAGTCTTTTTTAGGCTGTTTTTATCATTGGCCATTATGGACTCTCATATTGATTTCACACTTTCCATTATTGTAGGAGACCCTTTCGTGCAACAAGCTTATGGAAAAACCCGTGCATTGCAGGGCGGCATCTTAACACTCAGGGGTAAGAAACTTTCATCTAGCACCTAAGTACAGGAGTGGAGAAGCATGATAATGTGCAGTCTTTTCTCGGCTGTTTTTATCATTGGCCACTAAGGACTCTCATATTGAGTTCACACGGTCCATGATTATAGGACACTCATTCGTGCAACTAGCTTAAGTTGACCACACATACATTGCAGGGCCGTATCTGAACACTCTTTTGCAAGACACATTCATCTTGCAGCTAACTACAAGACTGCAGATGCAATAAAATTTGCATATATTTCTATGCTGTTTACAACATTGGCCATTATAGAGTCTCTCAATATGGGTTTCACATGGTACATGATTGTAGACGACCCTTTTGTGTGTCAAGCTTATGGAACCACACATATATTGCAGGGCCATATCTCAACACTCTGGTGCAATAAACTTTCATCTAGCTCCTAAATACAAGAGTGGAGAGGCATGATAATGTGTAGTCTTTTTTAGGCTGTTTTTATCATTGGCCATTATGGACTCTCATATTGATTTCACATGGTCCATGATTGTAGGAGAGCCTTTCCTGCAGCAAGCTTAAGTGACCCCACATACATTGCAGGGCCATATCACAAAACTCTGTTGCAAGACACATTCATCTTGCAGCTAACTACAAGACTGCAGATGCGTTAAAATCTGCACTCATTTCTATACTGTTTACATCATTGGCCATTATAGAGTTTCTCATATGGGTTTCACATGGTACATGAATGTAGGAGACCCTTTTGTGCGTCAAGGTTATGGAACCACACATACATTGCAGGGCCATATCTCAACACTCTGGTAGAAGAAATGTTCATCTAGCACCTAACTACAAGAGTGGAAATACATTGTAATGTAAAGTCTTTTCCAGGCTGTTTTTAAAATTGGCCACTATGGACTCTCATATTGATTTCACATGGTCCATGATTGTAGGAGACCCTTTCGTGCAACAAGCTTAAGTGACCCCACATACATTGCAGGGCCATATCTATAACTATAGGAGTGGAGAGGCATGATAATGTGCAGTCTTTTCTCGGCTGTTTTTATCATTGGCCACTAAGGACTCTCATAATGATTTCACACGGTCCATGATTATAGGAGACCCATTCGTGCAACTAGCGTAAGTGACCACACATACATTGCAGGGCCGTATCTGAACACTCTGTTGCAAGACACATTCATCTTGCAGCTAACTACAAGGCTGCAGATGCATTAAAATCTGCACTTATTTCTATACTGTTTTCATCATTGGCCATTATAGAGTCTCTCATATGGGTTTCACATGGTCCATGAATGTAGGAGACCCTTTTGTGTGTCAAGCTTATGGAACCACACATACATTGCAGGGCCATATCTCAACACTCTGGTGCAATAAACTTTCATCTAGAACATAACTATAAGACTGGAGAGGCAATATGGAGTCATTTCTAGGCTGCTTTTTTCATTGGCCACTTTGGACTCTCATATTGATTTCACACGATTCATGATTGTAGGAGACACTTTCCTGCAGCATGCTTAAGTGACCACACGTATCTTGCATTGCCATATCTCAACCTGTTGCAAGAAACTTTCATTTTGCAGCTAACTACAGGATTGCAGATGCATTAGAAACTACACTCATTTCTATGCTGTTTACATCATTATCCATTATTTGGTCTCTCATATGGATTTCACACGTTTCATGATTGTAGGATACCCTTTTGTGGGTCAAGCTTATGGAACCACACATATATTGCAGGGTCATATCTCAACACTCTGGTGCAATAAACTTTCATCCAGCACATAAGTATAAGTCTGGAGAGGCATTATAATGTGGAGTCATTTCTAGGTTGCTTTTTTCATTGGCCACTATGGACTCTCATATTGATTTCACATGGTCCATGATTGTTGGAGACCCTTTCCTGCTACAAGCTTAAGTGACCACACGTGCATTGCGTGACCATATCTCAACGTCCTGGTGGAAGAAACTTTCATTTTACACCTAACTACAGGGTGGCAGATGCATTATCATCTACACTCATTTTATGCTGTTTACACCATTGGCCATTATTATGTCTCTCATGTGGATTTCACACGTTTCATGATTGTAGGAGACCCATTTGTGGGTCTAGCTTATGGAACCACACATATATTGCAGGGCCATAACTCAACACTCTGGTGCAATAAACTTTCATCTAGCACATAAGTATAAGACTGGAGAGGCATGATAATGTGCAGTCTTTTCTTAGCTGTTTTTATCATTGGCTTTATGGACTCTCATATTGAGTTCATATGGTCCATGATTGTTGGAGACCCTTTCCTGCAACTAGCTTAAGTGACCACACATATATTGCAGGGCCATGTGAAACATGTACCATGTGAAATCCATATGAGAGACTCTATAATGGCCAATGATGTAAACAGCATAGAAATATATGCAAATTTTATTGCATCTGCAGTCTTGTAGTTAGCTGCAAGATGAATGTGTCTTGCAAAAGAGTGTTCAGATACGGCCCTGCAATGTATGTGTGGTCAACTTAAGCTAGTTGCACGAATGGGTGTCCTATAATCATGGACCGTGTGAAATCAATATGAGAGTCCTTAGTGGCCAATGATAAAAACAGCCGAGAAAAGACTGCACATTATCATGCCTCTCCACTCCTGTAGTTATAGATATGGCCCTGCAATTTGGGGTCACTTAAGCTTGTTGCTCGAAAGGGTCTCCTACAATAATGGAAAGTGTCTAATCAATACGAGACTCCATCGTGCCCAATTATAAAAACAGCCTAGAAAAGACTGCACATTACAATGTATTTCCCCTCTTGCAGTTAGGTGCTAGATGAACATTTCTTCTACCAGAGTGTTGAGATATGGCCTTGCAATGTTCCGTCAAGTTCCATAAGCTTGACGCATAAAAGGGTCTCCTACATTCAAGTACCATGTGAAATGCATATGAGAGACTCTATAATGGCCGATGATGTAAACAGCATAGAAATGAGTGCAGATTTTAATGCATCTGCAGTCTTGTAGTTAGCTGCAAGATGAATGTTTCTTGCAATAGAGAGTTGAAATATGGCCCTGCAATGTAAGTGGGATCACTTAAGCTTGTTGCACGAAAGGCTCTGCTACAATTATGGACCATGTGAAATCAATATGAGAGTCCATAGTGGCCAATGATAAAAAGAGCCTAGAAAAGACTTTACATTACAATGTATTTCCACTCTTGTACTTAGGTGCTAGATGAACATTTCTTCTACCAGAGTGTTGAGATATGGCCCTGCAATGTATGTGTGGTTCCATAAGCTTGACACACAAAAGGGTCTCCTACATTCATGGACCATGTGAAACCCATATGAGAGACTCTATAATGGCCAGTGATGTAAACAGTATAGAAATGAGTGCAGATTTTAATGCATCTGCAGTCTTGTAGTTAGCTGCAAGATGAATGTCTCTTGCAATAGAGAGTTGAGGTATGGCCATGCAATATACGTGTGGTCACTTAACCATGTTGCAGGAAAGTGTCTCCTACAATCATGAATCGTGTGAAATGAATATGAGAGTCCATAGTGGCCAGTGAAAAAAGCAGCCTAGAAATGACTCCACATGATAATGCCTCACCACACTTGTAGATAGGTGCTAGATGAAAGTTTATTGCACCAGAGTGTTGAGAAATGGCCCTGCAATATATGTGTCGTTCCATAAGCTTGACCCACAAAACAGCATAAAATGCTGTTTAAACAGCTTAAAACAGCATAAAATGAGTGTCGATTAGAATGCATCTGCCATCCTGTAGTTAGGTGTAACATGAAAGTTTCTTGCACCAGGACTTTGAGATATGGCCACGCAATGTATGTGTGGTCACTTAAGCTTGTAGCAGTAAAGGGTCTCCTACAATCATGAAACGTGTGAAATCCATATGAGAGACTCAATAATGGCCAATGGCCAATAATGGCAAAACAGCATAGAAATGAGTGTAGTTTCTAATGCATCTGCCATCCTGTAGTTAGCTGCAAAATGAAAGTTTCTTGCACCAGGACGTTGAGAAATGGCTATGCAATATACGTGTGGTCACTTAAGTATGTTGCAGGAAAGTGTCTCCTACAATCATGAATCGTGTGAAATGAATATGAGAGTCCATAGTGGACAATGAAAAAAAGCAGCCTAGAAATGACTCCACATGATAATGCCTCTCCACACTTGTAGATAGGTGCTAGATGAAGGTTTATTACACCAGAGTGTTGAGATATGGCCCTGCAATATATGTGTGGTTCCATAAACGTGACCCACAAAAAGGTCGCCTACAATCATGAAACGTGTGAAATCCATATGAGAGACCAAATAATGGCCAATGGTGAAAACAGCATAAAATGAGTGTAGATTAGAATGCATCTGCCATCCTGTAGTTAGGTGTAACATGAAAGTTTCTTGCACCAGGACGTTGAGATATGGCCATGCAATATACGTGTGGTCAGTTAAGCATGTTGCAGGCAAGTGTCTGCTACAATCATGAATCGTGTGAAATGAATATGAGAGTCCATAGTGGACAATGAAAAAAGCAGCCTAGAAATGACTCCACATTATAATGCCTCACCACACTTGTAGATAGGTGCTAGATGAAAGTTTATTGCACCAGAGTGTTGAGAAATGGCCCTGCAATATATGTGTCGTTCCATAAGCTTGACCCACAAAAGGGTCTCCTAAATAATGGCCAATGGTGAAAACAGCATGGACCAATCATGGACCATATGAAATCAGTATGAGACTCCATAGTTCCCAATGATAAAAACAGCCAAGAAAAGACTGCACATTATAATGCCTCTCCACTCTTGTAGTTTGGTGCTAGATGAAGGTTTATTGCACCAGAGTGTTGAGATATGGCCCTGCAATATATGTGTGGTTCCATAAGCTTGACCCACAAAAGGGTCTCCTACAATCATGAAAAGTGTGAAATCCATATGAGAGACCAAATATTGGCCAATGGTGAAAACAGCATGGACCAATCATGGACCATATGAAATCAGTATGAGACTCCATAGTTCCCAATGATAAAAACAGCCAAGAAAAGACTGCACATTATACTGTCTCTCCACTCTTGTATTTAGGTGCTAGATGAAAGTTCATTGCACCAGAGTGTTGAGATATGGCCCTGCAATATATGTGTGGTTCCATAAGCTTGACCCACAAAAGGGTCTCCTACAATCATGAAACGTGTGAAATCCATATGAGAGACCAAATAATGGCCAATGGTGAAAACAGCATAAAATGAGTGTAGATTAGAAAGCATCTGCCATCCTGTAGTTAGGTGTAACATGAACGTTTCTTGCACCAGGACGTTGAGATATGGCCACGCAATGTATGTGTGGTCACTTAAGCTTGTTGCAGGAAAGGGTCTCCAACAATCATGGACCATATGAAATCAATATGAGAGTCCATAGTGGCCAATGAAAAAAGCAGCCTAGAAATGACTCCACATGATAATGCCTCTCCACACTTGTAGATAGGTGCTACATGAAAGTTTATTGCACCAGAGTGTTGAGATATGGCCCTGCAATATATGTGTGGTTCCATAAGCTTGACCCACAAAAGGGTCTCCTACAATCATGAAACGTGTGAAATCCATATGAGAGACCAAATAATGGCCAATGGTGAAAACAGCATAAAATGAGTGTAGATTAGAATGCATCTGCCATCCTGTAGTTAGGTGTAACATGAAAGTTTCTTGCACCAGGACGTTGAGATATGGCCACGCAATGTATGTGTGGTCACTTAAGCTTGTTGCAGGAAAGGGTCTCCAACAATCATGGACCAAGTGAAATCAATATGAGAGTGCAAAATGGCCAATGATAAAAACAGCTAAGAAAAGACTGCACATTATCATGCCTCTCCACTCTTGTAGTTATGTGCTAGATGAAAGTTTATTGCACCAGAGTGTTGAGATATGGCCCTGCAATATATGTGTGATTCTATAAGCTTGACCCACAAAAGGGTCTCCTACATTCATGTACCATGTGAAACCCATATGAGAGACTCAATAATGGGCAATGGTGAAAACAGCATAGAAATGAGTGTAGTTTCTAATGCATCCGCCATCCTGTAGTTAGCTGCAAAATGAAAGTTTCTTGCACCAGGACGTTGAGATATGGCCACGCAATGCATGTGTTAACTTAAGCATGTTGCAGGAAAGTGTCTCCTACAATCATGAATCGTGTGAAATGAATATGAGAGTCCATAGTGGACAATGAAAAAAGCAGCCTAGAAATGACTCCACATGATAATGCCTCTCCACACTTGTAGATAGGTGCTACATGAAAGTTTATTGCACCAGAGTGTTGAGATATGGCCCTGCAATATAAGTGTCGTTCCATAAGCTTGACCCACAAAAGGGTCTCCTACAATCATGAAAAGTGTGAAATCCCTATGAGAGACCAAATATTGGCCAATGGTGAAAACAGCATGGACCAGTCATGGACCATATGAAATCAGTATGAGACTCCATAGTTCCCAATGATAAAAACAGCCAAGAAAAGACTGCACATTATAATGCCTCTCCACTCTTGTAGTTAGGTGCTAGATGAAGGTTTATTGCACCAGAGTGTTGAGATATGGCCCTGCAATATATGTGTGGTTCCATAAACGTGACCCACAAAAAGGTCGCCTACAATCATGAAACGTGTGAAATCCATATGACAGACCAAATAATGGCCAATGGTGAAAACAGCATAAAATGAGTGTAGATTAGAATGCATCTGCCATCCTGTAGTTAGGTGTAAAATGAAAGTTTCTTGCACCAGGACGTTGAGATATGGTCACGCAATGCACCTGTGGTCACTTAAGCTTATAGCAAGAAAGGGTCTCCAACAATCATGGACCTTGTGAAATGAATATGAGAGTCCATAGTGGCCAATGAAAAAAGCAACCTAGAAATGACTCCACATTATAATGCCGCTCCAGACTTATACTTATGTGCTGGATGAAAGTTTATTGCACCAGAGTGTTGAGGTATGACCCTGCAATATATGTGTGGTTCCATAAGCTTGACCCACAAAAGGGTATCCTACAATCATGAAACGTGTGAAATCCATATGAGAGACCAAATAATGGACAATGATGTAAACAGCATAGAAATGAGTGTAGTTTCTAATGCATCTGCCATCCTGTAGTTAGCTGCAAAATGAAAGTTTCTTGCACCAGGACGTTGAGATATGGCCATGCAATATACGTGTGGTCACTTAAGCATGTTGCAGGAAAGTGTCTCCTACAATCATGAATCGTGTGAAATGAATATGAGAGTCCATAGTGGCCAATGAAAAAAGCAGCCTAGAAATGACTCCACATGATAATGCCTCTCCACACTTGTAGATAGGTGCTATATGAAAGTTTATTGCACCAGAGTGTTGAGATATGGCCCTGCAATATATGTGTGGTTCCATAAGCTTGACCCACAAAAGGGTCTCCTACAATCATGATACGTGTGAAATCCATATGAGAGACCAAATAATGGCCAATGGTGAAAACAGCATGGACCAATCATGGACCATATGAAATCAGTATGAGACTCCATAGTTCCCAATGATAAAAACAGCCAAGAAAAGACTGCACATTATACTGTCTCTCCACTCTTGTATTTAGGTGCTAGATGAAAGTTCATTGCACCAGAGTGTTGAGATATGGCCCTGCAATATATGTGTGGTTCCATAAGCTTGACCCACAAAAGGGTCTCCTACAATCATGAAACGTGTGAAATCCATATGAGAGACCAAATAATGGCCAATGGTGAAAACAGCATAAAATGAGTGTAGATTAGAATGCATCTGCCATCCTGTAGTTAGGTGTAACATGAAAGTTTCTTGCACCAGGACGTTGAGATATGGCCCTGCAATATATGTGTGGTTCCATAAGCTTGACCCACAAAAGGGTCTCCTACAATCATGATACGTGTGAAATCCATATGAGAGACCAAATATTGGCCAATGGTGAAAACAGCATGGACCAATCATGGACCATATGAAATCAGTATGAGACTCCATAGTTCCCAATGATAAAAACAGCCAAGAAAAGACTGCACGTTATACTGTCTCTCCACTCTTGTATTTAGGTGCTAGATGAAGGTTTATTGCACCAGAGTGTTGAGATATGGCCCTGCAATATATGTGTGGTTCCATAAGCTTGACCCACAAAAGGGTCTCCTACAATCATGAAACGTGTGAAATCCATATGAGAGACCAAATAATGGACAATGATGCATAGAAATGAGTGTAGTTTCTAATGCATCTGCCATCCTGTAGTTAGCTGCAAAATGAAAGTTTCTTGCACCAGGACGTTGAGATATGGCAATGCAAGATACGTGTGGTCACTTAAGCATGTTGCAGGAAAGTGTCTCCTACAATCATGAATCGTGTGAAATCAATATGAGAGTCTAAAGTGGCCAATGAAAAAAGCAGCCTAGAAATGACTCCACATTATAATGCCTCACCACACTTGTAGATAGGTGCTAGATGAAAGTTTATTGCACCAGAGTGTTGAGAAATGGCCCTGCAATATATGTGTCGTTCCATAAGCTTGACCCACAAAAGGGTATCCTACAATCATGATACGTGTGAAATCCATATGAGAGACAAAATAATGGCCAATGGTGAAAACAGCATGGACCAATCATGGACCATATGAAATCAGTATGAGACTCCATAGTTCCCAATGATAAAAACAGCCAAGAAAAGACTGCACATTATAATGCCTCTCCACTCTTGTAGTTAGGTGCTAGATGAAGGTTTATTGCACCAGAGTGTTGAGATATGGCCCTGCAATATATGTGTGGTTCCATAAACGTGACCCACAAAACAGCATAAAATGCTGTTTAAACAGCATAAAACAGCATAAAATGAGTGTAGATTCGAATGCATCTGCCATCCTGTAGTTAGGTGTAACATGAAAGTTTCTTGCACCAGGACGTTGAGATATGGCCACGCAATGTATTTGTGGTCACTTAAGCTTGTAGCAGTAAAGGGTCTCCTACAATCATGAAATGTGTGAAATCCATATGAGAGACTCAATAATGGCCAATGATGTAAACAGCATAGAAATGAGTGTAGTTTCTAATGCATCTGCCATCCTGTAGTTAGCTGCAAAATGAAAGTTTCTTGCACCAGGACGTTGAGATATGGCCATGCAATATACGTGTGGTCACTTAAGCATGTTGCAGGAAAGTGTCTCCTACAATCATGAATCGTGTGAAATGAATATGAGAGTCCATAGTGGCCAATGAAAAAAGCAGCCTAGAAATGACTCCACATTATAATGCCTCACCACACTTGTAGATAGGTGCTAGATGAAAGTTTATTGCACCAGAGTGTTGAGAAATGGCCCTGCAATATATGTGTCGTTCCATAAGCTTGACCCACAAAAAGGTCTCCTACAATCATGATACGTGTGAAATCCATATGAGAGACCAAATAATGGCCAATGGTGAAAACAGCATGGACCAATCATGGACCATATGAAATCAGTATGAGACTCCATAGTTCCCAATTATAAAAACAGCCAAGAAAAGACTGCACATTATAATGCCTCTCCACTCTTGTAGTTTGGTGCTAGATGAAGGTTTATTGCACCAGAGTGTTGAGATATGGCCCTGCAATATATGTGTGGTTCCATAAGCTTGACCCACAAAAGGGTCTCCTACAATCATGATACGTGTGAAATCCATATGAGAGACCAAATATTGGCCAATGGTGAAAACAGCATGGACCAATCATGGACCATATGAAATCAGTATGAGACTCCATAGTTCCCAATGATAAAAACAGCCAAGAAAAGACTGCACATTATACTGTCTCTCCACTCTTGTATTTAGGTGCTAGATGAAAGTTCATTGCACCAGAGTGTTGAGATATGGCCCTGCAATATATGTGTGGTTCCATAAGCTTGACCCACAAAAGGGTCTCCTACAATCATGAAACGTGTGAAATCCATATGAGAGACCAAATAATGGCCAATGGTGAAAACAGCATAAAATGAGTGTAGATTAGAAAGCATCTGCCATCCTGTAGTTAGGTGTAAAATGAAAGTTTCTTGCACCAGGACGTTGAGATATGGTCACGCAATGCACCTGTGGTCACTTAAGCTTATAGCAAGAAAGGGTCTCCAACAATCATGGACCTTGTGAAATCAATATGAGAGTCCATAGTGGCCAATGAAAAAAGCAACCTAGAAATGACTCCACATTATAATGCCGCTCCAGACTTATACTTATGTGCTGGATGAAAGTTTATTGCACCAGAGTGTTGAGGTATGACCCTGCAATATATGTGTGGTTCCATAAGCTTGACCCACAAAAGGGTATCCTACAATCATGAAACGTGTGAAATCCATATGAGAGACCAAATAATGGACAATGATGTAAACAGCATAGAAATGAGTGTAGTTTCTAATGCATCTGCCATCCTGTAGTTAGCTGCAAAATGAAAGTTTCTTGCACCAGGACGTTGAGATATGGCCATGCAATATACGTGTGGTCACTTAAGCATGTTGCAGGAAAGTGTCTCCTACAATCATGAATCGTGTGAAATGAATATGAGAGTCCATAGTGGCCAATGAAAAAAGCAGCCTAGAAATGACTCCACATGATAATGCCTCTCCACACTTGTAGATAGGTGCTATATGAAAGTTTATTGCACCAGAGTGTTGAGATATGGCCCTGCAATATATGTGTGGTTCCATAAGCTTGACCCACAAAAGGGTCTCCTACAATCATGATACGTGTGAAATCCATATGAGAGACCAAATAATGGCCAATGGTGAAAACAGCATGGACCAATCATGGACCATATGAAATCAGTATGAGACTCCATAGTTCCCAATGATAAAAACAGCCAAGAAAAGACTGCACATTATACTGTCTCTCCACTCTTGTATTTAGGTGCTAGATGAAAGTTCATTGCACCAGAGTGTTGAGATATGGCCCTGCAATATATGTGTGGTTCCATAAGCTTGACCCACAAAAGGGTCTCCTACAATCATGAAACGTGTGAAATCCATATGAGAGACCAAATAATGGCCAATGGTGAAAACAGCATAAAATGAGTGTAGATTAGAATGCATCTGCCATCCTGTAGTTAGGTGTAACATGAAAGTTTCTTGCACCAGGACGTTGAGATATGGCCCTGCAATATATGTGTGGTTCCATAAGCTTGACCCACAAAAGGGTCTCCTACAATCATGATACGTGTGAAATCCATATGAGAGACCAAATATTGGCCAATGGTGAAAACAGCATGGACCAATCATGGACCATATGAAATCAGTATGAGACTCCATAGTTCCCAATGATAAAAACAGCCAAGAAAAGACTGCACGTTATACTGTCTCTCCACTCTTGTATTTAGGTGCTAGATGAAGGTTTATTGCACCAGAGTGTTGAGATATGGCCCTGCAATATATGTGTGGTTCCATAAGCTTGACCCACAAAAGGGTCTCCTACAATCATGAAACGTGTGAAATCCATATGAGAGACCAAATAATGGACAATGATGCATAGAAATGAGTGTAGTTTCTAATGCATCTGCCATCCTGTAGTTAGCTGCAAAATGAAAGTTTCTTGCACCAGGACGTTGAGATATGGCAATGCAAGATACGTGTGGTCACTTAAGCATGTTGCAGGAAAGTGTCTCCTACAATCATGAATCGTGTGAAATCAATATGAGAGTCTAAAGTGGCCAATGAAAAAAGCAGCCTAGAAATGACTCCACATTATAATGCCTCACCACACTTGTAGATAGGTGCTAGATGAAAGTTTATTGCACCAGAGTGTTGAGAAATGGCCCTGCAATATATGTGTCGTTCCATAAGCTTGACCCACAAAAGGGTATCCTACAATCATGATACGTGTGAAATCCATATGAGAGACAAAATAATGGCCAATGGTGAAAACAGCATGGACCAATCATGGACCATATGAAATCAGTATGAGACTCCATAGTTCCCAATGATAAAAACAGCCAAGAAAAGACTGCACATTATAATGCCTCTCCACTCTTGTAGTTAGGTGCTAGATGAAGGTTTATTGCACCAGAGTGTTGAGATATGGCCCTGCAATATATGTGTGGTTCCATAAACGTGACCCACAAAACAGCATAAAATGCTGTTTAAACAGCATAAAACAGCATAAAATGAGTGTAGATTCGAATGCATCTGCCATCCTGTAGTTAGGTGTAACATGAAAGTTTCTTGCACCAGGACGTTGAGATATGGCCACGCAATGTATTTGTGGTCACTTAAGCTTGTAGCAGTAAAGGGTCTCCTACAATCATGAAATGTGTGAAATCCATATGAGAGACTCAATAATGGCCAATGATGTAAACAGCATAGAAATGAGTGTAGTTTCTAATGCATCTGCCATCCTGTAGTTAGCTGCAAAATGAAAGTTTCTTGCACCAGGACGTTGAGATATGGCCATGCAATATACGTGTGGTCACTTAAGCATGTTGCAGGAAAGTGTCTCCTACAATCATGAATCGTGTGAAATGAATATGAGAGTCCATAGTGGCCAATGAAAAAAGCAGCCTAGAAATGACTCCACATTATAATGCCTCACCACACTTGTAGATAGGTGCTAGATGAAAGTTTATTGCACCAGAGTGTTGAGAAATGGCCCTGCAATATATGTGTCGTTCCATAAGCTTGACCCACAAAAGGGTCTCCTACAATCATGATACGTGTGAAATCCATATGAGAGACCAAATAATGGCCAATGGTGAAAACAGCATGGACCAATCATGGACCATATGAAATCAGTATGAGACTCCATAGTTCCCAATGATAAAAACAGCCAAGAAAAGACTGCACATTATAATGCCTCTCCACTCTTGTAGTTTGGTGCTAGATGAAGGTTTATTGCACCAGAGTGTTGAGATATGGCCCTGCAATATATGTGTGGTTCCATAAGCTTGACCCACAAAAGGGTCTCCTACAATCATGATACGTGTGAAATCCATATGAGAGACCAAATATTGGCCAATGGTGAAAACAGCATGGACCAATCATGGACCATATGAAATCAGTATGAGACTCCATAGTTCCCAATGATAAAAACAGCCAAGAAAAGACTGCACATTATACTGTCTCTCCACTCTTGTATTTAGGTGCTAGATGAAAGTTCATTGCACCAGAGTGTTGAGATATGGCCCTGCAATATATGTGTGGTTCCATAAGCTTGACCCACAAAAGGGTCTCCTACAATCATGAAACGTGTGAAATCCATATGAGAGACCAAATAATGGCCAATGGTGAAAACAGCATAAAATGAGTGTAGATTAGAAAGCATCTGCCATCCTGTAGTTAGGTGTAACATGAACGTTTCTTGCACCAGGACGTTGAGATATGGCCACGCAATGTATGTGTGGTCACTTAAGCTTGTTGCAGGAAAGGGTCTCCAACAATCATGGACCATATGAAATCAATATGAGAGTCCATAGTGGCCAATGAAAAAAGCAGCCTAGAAATGACTCCACATGATAATGCCTCTCCACACTTGTAGATAGGTGCTACATGAAAGTTTATTGCACCAGAGTGTTGAGATATGGCCCTGCAATATATGTGTGGTTCCATAAGCTTGACCCACAAAAGGGTCTCCTACAATCATGAAACGTGTGAAATCCATATGAGAGACCAAATAATGGCCAATGGTGAAAACAGCATAAAATGAGTGTAGATTAGAATGCATCTGCCATCCTGTAGTTAGGTGTAACATGAAAGTTTCTTGCACCAGGACGTTGAGATATGGCCACGCAATGTATGTGTGGTCACTTAAGCTTGTTGCAGGAAAGGGTCTCCAACAATCATGGACCAAGTGAAATCAATATGAGAGTGCAAAATGGCCAATGATAAAAACAGCTAAGAAAAGACTGCACATTATCATGCCTCTCCACTCTTGTAGTTATGTGCTAGATGAAAGTTTATTGCACCAGAGTGTTGAGATATGGCCCTGCAATATATGTGTGATTCTATAAGCTTGACCCACAAAAGGGTCTCCTACATTCATGTACCATGTGAAACCCATATGAGAGACTCAATAATGGGCAATGGTGAAAACAGCATAGAAATGAGTGTAGTTTCTAATGCATCCGCCATCCTGTAGTTAGCTGCAAAATGAAAGTTTCTTGCACCAGGACGTTGAGATATGGCCACGCAATGCATGTGTGGTCACTTAAGCATGTTGCAGGAAAGTGTCTCCTACAATCATGAATCGTGTGAAATGAATATGAGAGTCCATAGTGGACAATGAAAAAAGCAGCCTAGAAATGACTCCACATGATAATGCCTCTCCACACTTGTAGATAGGTGCTACATGAAAGTTTATTGCACCAGAGTGTTGAGATATGGCCCTGCAATATAAGTGTCGTTCCATAAGCTTGACCCACAAAAGGGTCTCCTACAATCATGAAAAGTGTGAAATCCCTATGAGAGACCAAATATTGGCCAATGGTGAAAACAGCATGGACCAGTCATGGACCATATGAAATCAGTATGAGACTCCATAGTTCCCAATGATAAAAACAGCCAAGAAAAGACTGCACATTATAATGCCTCTCCACTCTTGTAGTTAGGTGCTAGATGAAGGTTTATTGCACCAGAGTGTTGAGATATGGCCCTGCAATATATGTGTGGTTCCATAAACGTGACCCACAAAAAGGTCGCCTACAATCATGAAACGTGTGAAATCCATATGACAGACCAAATAATGGCCAATGGTGAAAACAGCATAAAATGAGTGTAGATTAGAATGCATCTGCCATCCTGTAGTTAGGTGTAAAATGAAAGGCTCTTGCACCAGGACGTTGAGATATGGTCACGCAATGCACCTGTGGTCACTTAAGCTTATAGCAAGAAAGGGTCTCCAACAATCATGGACCTTGTGAAATCAATATGAGAGTCCATAGTGGCCAATGAAAAAAGCAACCTAGAAATGACTCCACATTATAATGCCGCTCCAGACTTATACTTATGTGCTGGATGAAAGTTTATTGCACCAGAGTGTTGAGGTATGACCCTGCAATATATGTGTGGTTCCATAAGCTTGACCCACAAAAGGGTATCCTACAATCATGAAACGTGTGAAATCCATATGAGAGACCAAATAATGGACAATGATGTAAACAGCATAGAAATGAGTGTAGTTTCTAATGCATCTGCCATCCTGTAGTTAGCTGCAAAATGAAAGTTTCTTGCACCAGGACGTTGAGATATGGCCATGCAATATACGTGTGGTCACTTAAGCATGTTGCAGGAAAGTGTCTCCTACAATCATGAATCGTGTGAAATGAATATGAGAGTCTAAAGTGGCCAATGAAAAAAGCAGCCTAGAAATGACTCCACATTATAATGCCTCACCACACTTGTAGATAGGTGCTAGATGAAAGTTTATTGCACCAGAGTGTTGAGAAATGGCCCTGCAATATATGTGTCGTTCCATAAGCTTGACCCACAAAAGGGTATCCTACAATCATGATACGTGTGAAATCCATATGAGAGACAAAATAATGGCCAATGGTGAAAACAGCATGGACCAATCATGGACCATATGAAATCAGTATGAGACTCCATAGTTCCCAATGATAAAAACAGCCAAGAAAAGACTGCACATTATAATGCCTCTCCACTCTTGTAGTTAGGTGCTAGATGAAGGTTTATTGCACCAGAGTGTTGAGATATGGCCCTGCAATATATGTGTGGTTCCATAAACGTGACCCACAAAACAGCATAAAATGCTGTTTAAACAGCATAAAACAGCATAAAATGAGTGTAGATTCGAATGCATCTGCCATCCTGTAGTTAGGTGTAACATGAAAGTTTCTTGCACCAGGACGTTGAGATATGGCCACGCAATGTATTTGTGGTCACTTAAGCTTGTAGCAGTAAAGGGTCTCCTACAATCATGAAATGTGTGAAATCCATATGAGAGACTCAATAATGGCCAATGATGTAAACAGCATAGAAATGAGTGTAGTTTCTAATGCATCTGCCATCCTGTAGTTAGCTGCAAAATGAAAGTTTCTTGCACCAGGACGTTGAGATATGGCCATGCAATATACGTGTGGTCACTTAAGCATGTTGCAGGAAAGTGTCTCCTACAATCATGAATCGTGTGAAATGAATATGAGAGTCCATAGTGGCCAATGAAAAAAGCAGCCTAGAAATGACTCCACATTATAATGCCTCACCACACTTGTAGATAGGTGCTAGATGAAAGTTTATTGCACCAGAGTGTTGAGAAATGGCCCTGCAATATATGTGTCGTTCCATAAGCTTGACCCACAAAAGGGTCTCCTACAATCATGATACGTGTGAAATCCATATGAGAGACCAAATAATGGCCAATGGTGAAAACAGCATGGACCAATCATGGACCATATGAAATCAGTATGAGACTCCATAGTTCCCAATGATAAAAACAGCCAAGAAAAGACTGCACATTATAATGCCTCTCCACTCTTGTAGTTTGGTGCTAGATGAAGGTTTATTGCACCAGAGTGTTGAGATATGGCCCTGCAATATATGTGTGGTTCCATAAGCTTGACCCACAAAAGGGTCTCCTACAATCATGATACGTGTGAAATCCATATGAGAGACCAAATATTGGCCAATGGTGAAAACAGCATGGACCAATCATGGACCATATGAAATCAGTATGAGACTCCATAGTTCCCAATGATAAAAACAGCCAAGAAAAGACTGCACATTATACTGTCTCTCCACTCTTGTATTTAGGTGCTAGATGAAAGTTCATTGCACCAGAGTGTTGAGATATGGCCCTGCAATATATGTGTGGTTCCATAAGCTTGACCCACAAAAGGGTCTCCTACAATCATGAAACGTGTGAAATCCATATGAGAGACCAAATAATGGCCAATGGTGAAAACAGCATAAAATGAGTGTAGATTAGAAAGCATCTGCCATCCTGTAGTTAGGTGTAACATGAACGTTTCTTGCACCAGGACGTTGAGATATGGCCACGCAATGTATGTGTGGTCACTTAAGCTTGTTGCAGGAAAGGGTCTCCAACAATCATGGACCATATGAAATCAATATGAGAGTCCATAGTGGCCAATGAAAAAAGCAGCCTAGAAATGACTCCACATGATAATGCCTCTCCACACTTGTAGATAGGTGCTACATGAAAGTTTATTGCACCAGAGTGTTGAGATATGGCCCTGCAATATATGTGTGGTTCCATAAGCTTGACCCACAAAAGGGTCTCCTACAATCATGAAACGTGTGAAATCCATATGAGAGACCAAATAATGGCCAATGGTGAAAACAGCATAAAATGAGTGTAGATTAGAATGCATCTGCCATCCTGTAGTTAGGTGTAACATGAAAGTTTCTTGCACCAGGACGTTGAGATATGGCCACGCAATGTATGTGTGGTCACTTAAGCTTGTTGCAGGAAAGGGTCTCCAACAATCATGGACCAAGTGAAATCAATATGAGAGTGCAAAATGGCCAATGATAAAAACAGCTAAGAAAAGACTGCACATTATCATGCCTCTCCACTCTTGTAGTTATGTGCTAGATGAAAGTTTATTGCACCAGAGTGTTGAGATATGGCCCTGCAATATATGTGTGATTCTATAAGCTTGACCCACAAAAGGGTCTCCTACATTCATGTACCATGTGAAACCCATATGAGAGACTCAATAATGGGCAATGGTGAAAACAGCATAGAAATGAGTGTAGTTTCTAATGCATCCGCCATCCTGTAGTTAGCTGCAAAATGAAAGTTTCTTGCACCAGGACGTTGAGATATGGCCACGCAATGCATGTGTGGTCACTTAAGCATGTTGCAGGAAAGTGTCTCCTACAATCATGAATCGTGTGAAATGAATATGAGAGTCCATAGTGGACAATGAAAAAAGCAGCCTAGAAATGACTCCACATGATAATGCCTCTCCACACTTGTAGATAGGTGCTACATGAAAGTTTATTGCACCAGAGTGTTGAGATATGGCCCTGCAATATAAGTGTCGTTCCATAAGCTTGACCCACAAAAGGGTCTCCTACAATCATGAAAAGTGTGAAATCCCTATGAGAGACCAAATATTGGCCAATGGTGAAAACAGCATGGACCAGTCATGGACCATATGAAATCAGTATGAGACTCCATAGTTCCCAATGATAAAAACAGCCAAGAAAAGACTGCACATTATAATGCCTCTCCACTCTTGTAGTTAGGTGCTAGATGAAGGTTTATTGCACCAGAGTGTTGAGATATGGCCCTGCAATATATGTGTGGTTCCATAAACGTGACCCACAAAAAGGTCGCCTACAATCATGAAACGTGTGAAATCCATATGACAGACCAAATAATGGCCAATGGTGAAAACAGCATAAAATGAGTGTAGATTAGAATGCATCTGCCATCCTGTAGTTAGGTGTAAAATGAAAGGCTCTTGCACCAGGACGTTGAGATATGGTCACGCAATGCACCTGTGGTCACTTAAGCTTATAGCAAGAAAGGGTCTCCAACAATCATGGACCTTGTGAAATCAATATGAGAGTCCATAGTGGCCAATGAAAAAAGCAACCTAGAAATGACTCCACATTATAATGCCGCTCCAGACTTATACTTATGTGCTGGATGAAAGTTTATTGCACCAGAGTGTTGAGGTATGACCCTGCAATATATGTGTGGTTCCATAAGCTTGACCCACAAAAGGGTATCCTACAATCATGAAACGTGTGAAATCCATATGAGAGACCAAATAATGGACAATGATGTAAACAGCATAGAAATGAGTGTAGTTTCTAATGCATCTGCCATCCTGTAGTTAGCTGCAAAATGAAAGTTTCTTGCACCAGGACGTTGAGATATGGCCATGCAATATACGTGTGGTCACTTAAGCATGTTGCAGGAAAGTGTCTCCTACAATCATGAATCGTGTGAAATGAATATGAGAGTCCATAGTGGCCAATGAAAAAAGCAGCCTAGAAATGACTCCACATGATAATGCCTCTCCACACTTGTAGATAGGTGCTATATGAAAGTTTATTGCACCAGAGTGTTGAGATATGGCCCTGCAATATATGTGTGGTTCCATAAGCTTGACCCACAAAAGGGTCTCCTACAATCATGATACGTGTGAAATCCATATGAGAGACCAAATAATGGCCAATGGTGAAAACAGCATGGACCAATCATGGACCATATGAAATCAGTATGAGACTCCATAGTTCCCAATGATAAAAACAGCCAAGAAAAGACTGCACATTATACTGTCTCTCCACTCTTGTATTTAGGTGCTAGATGAAAGTTCATTGCACCAGAGTGTTGAGATATGGCCCTGCAATATATGTGTGGTTCCATAAGCTTGACCCACAAAAGGGTCTCCTACAATCATGAAACGTGTGAAATCCATATGAGAGACCAAATAATGGCCAATGGTGAAAACAGCATAAAATGAGTGTAGATTAGAATGCATCTGCCATCCTGTAGTTAGGTGTAACATGAAAGTTTCTTGCACCAGGACGTTGAGATATGGCCCTGCAATATATGTGTGGTTCCATAAGCTTGACCCACAAAAGGGTCTCCTACAATCATGATACGTGTGAAATCCATATGAGAGACCAAATATTGGCCAATGGTGAAAACAGCATGGACCAATCATGGACCATATGAAATCAGTATGAGACTCCATAGTTCCCAATGATAAAAACAGCCAAGAAAAGACTGCACATTATACTGTCTCTCCACTCTTGTATTTAGGTGCTAGATGAAAGTTCATTGCACCAGAGTGTTGAGATATGGCCCTGCAATATATGTGTGGTTCCATAAGCTTGACCCACAAAAGGGTCTCCTACAATCATGAAACGTGTGAAATCCATATGAGAGACCAAATAATGGCCAATGGTGAAAACAGCATAAAATGAGTGTAGATTAGAAAGCATCTGCCATCCTGTAGTTAGGTGTAACATGAACGTTTCTTGCACCAGGACGTTGAGATATGGCCACGCAATGTATGTGTGGTCACTTAAGCTTGTTGCAGGAAAGGGTCTCCAACAATCATGGACCATATGAAATCAATATGAGAGTCCATAGTGGCCAATGAAAAAAGCAGCCTAGAAATGACTCCACATGATAATGCCTCTCCACACTTGTAGATAGGTGCTACATGAAAGTTTATTGCACCAGAGTGTTGAGATATGGCCCTGCAATATATGTGTGGTTCCATAAGCTTGACCCACAAAAGGGTCTCCTACAATCATGAAACGTGTGAAATCCATATGAGAGACCAAATAATGGCCAATGGTGAAAACAGCATAGAAATGAGTGTAGTTTCTAATGCATCTGCCATCCTGTAGTTAGGTGTAACATGAAAGTTTCTTGCACCAGGACGTTGAGATATGGCCCTGCAATATATGTGTGGTTCCATAAGCTTGACCCACAAAAGGGTCTCCTACAATCATGATACGTGTGAAATCCATATGAGAGACCAAATATTGGCCAATGGTGAAAACAGCATGGACCAATCATGGACCATATGAAATCAGTATGAGACTCCATAGTTCCCAATGATAAAAACAGCCAAGAAAAGACTGCACGTTATACTGTCTCTCCACTCTTGTATTTAGGTGCTAGATGAAGGTTTATTGCACCAGAGTGTTGAGATATGGCCCTGCAATATATGTGTGGTTCCATAAGCTTGACCCACAAAAGGGTCTCCTACAATCATGAAACGTGTGAAATCCATATGAGAGACCAAATAATGGACAATGATGCATAGAAATGAGTGTAGTTTCTAATGCATCTGCCATCCTGTAGTTAGCTGCAAAATGAAAGTTTCTTGCACCAGGACGTTGAGATATGGCAATGCAAGATACGTGTGGTCACTTAAGCATGTTGCAGGAAAGTGTCTCCTACAATCATGAATCGTGTGAAATCAATATGAGAGTCTAAAGTGGCCAATGAAAAAAGCAGCCTAGAAATGACTCCACATTATAATGCCTCACCACACTTGTAGATAGGTGCTAGATGAAAGTTTATTGCACCAGAGTGTTGAGAAATGGCCCTGCAATATATGTGTCGTTCCATAAGCTTGACCCACAAAAGGGTATCCTACAATCATGATACGTGTGAAATCCATATGAGAGACAAAATAATGGCCAATGGTGAAAACAGCATGGACCAATCATGGACCATATGAAATCAGTATGAGACTCCATAGTTCCCAATGATAAAAACAGCCAAGAAAAGACTGCACATTATAATGCCTCTCCACTCTTGTAGTTAGGTGCTAGATGAAGGTTTATTGCACCAGAGTGTTGAGATATGGCCCTGCAATATATGTGTGGTTCCATAAACGTGACCCACAAAACAGCATAAAATGCTGTTTAAACAGCATAAAACAGCATAAAATGAGTGTAGATTCGAATGCATCTGCCATCCTGTAGTTAGGTGTAACATGAAAGTTTCTTGCACCAGGACGTTGAGATATGGCCACGCAATGTATTTGTGGTCACTTAAGCTTGTAGCAGTAAAGGGTCTCCTACAATCATGAAATGTGTGAAATCCATATGAGAGACTCAATAATGGCCAATGATGTAAACAGCATAGAAATGAGTGTAGTTTCTAATGCATCTGCCATCCTGTAGTTAGCTGCAAAATGAAAGTTTCTTGCACCAGGACGTTGAGATATGGCCATGCAATATACGTGTGGTCACTTAAGCATGTTGCAGGAAAGTGTCTCCTACAATCATGAATCGTGTGAAATGAATATGAGAGTCCATAGTGGCCAATGAAAAAAGCAGCCTAGAAATGACTCCACATTATAATGCCTCACCACACTTGTAGATAGGTGCTAGATGAAAGTTTATTGCACCAGAGTGTTGAGAAATGGCCCTGCAATATATGTGTCGTTCCATAAGCTTGACCCACAAAAAGGTCTCCTACAATCATGATACGTGTGAAATCCATATGAGAGACCAAATAATGGCCAATGGTGAAAACAGCATGGACCAATCATGGACCATATGAAATCAGTATGAGACTCCATAGTTCCCAATGATAAAAACAGCCAAGAAAAGACTGCACATTATAATGCCTCTCCACTCTTGTAGTTTGGTGCTAGATGAAGGTTTATTGCACCAGAGTGTTGAGATATGGCCCTGCAATATATGTGTGGTTCCATAAGCTTGACCCACAAAAGGGTCTCCTACAATCATGATACGTGTGAAATCCATATGAGAGACCAAATATTGGCCAATGGTGAAAACAGCATGGACCAATCATGGACCATATGAAATCAGTATGAGACTCCATAGTTCCCAATGATAAAAACAGCCAAGAAAAGACTGCACATTATACTGTCTCTCCACTCTTGTAGTTTGGTGCTAGATGAAGGTTTATTGCACCAGAGTGTTGAGATATGGCCCTGCAATATATGTGTGGTTCCATAAGCTTGACCCACAAAAGGGTCTCCTACAATCATGAAACGTGTGAAATCCATATGAGAGACCAAATAATGGCCAATGGTGAAAACAGCATAAAATGAGTGTAGATTAGAAAGCATCTGCCATCCTGTAGTTAGGTGTAACATGAACGTTTCTTGCACCAGGACGTTGAGATATGGCCACGCAATGTATGTGTGGTCACTTAAGCTTGTTGCAGGAAAGGGTCTCCAACAATCATGGACCATATGAAATCAATATGAGAGTCCATAGTGGCCAATGAAAAAAGCAGCCTAGAAATGACTCCACATGATAATGCCTCTCCACACTTGTAGATAGGTGCTACATGAAAGTTTATTGCACCAGAGTGTTGAGATATGGCCCTGCAATATATGTGTGGTTCCATAAGCTTGACCCACAAAAGGGTCTCCTACAATCATGAAACGTGTGAAATCCATATGAGAGACCAAATAATGGCCAATGGTGAAAACAGCATAAAATGAGTGTAGATTAGAATGCATCTGCCATCCTGTAGTTAGGTGTAACATGAAAGTTTCTTGCACCAGGACGTTGAGATATGGCCACGCAATGTATGTGTGGTCACTTAAGCTTGTTGCAGGAAAGGGTCTCCAACAATCATGGACCAAGTGAAATCAATATGAGAGTGCAAAATGGCCAATGATAAAAACAGCTAAGAAAAGACTGCACATTATCATGCCTCTCCACTCTTGTAGTTATGTGCTAGATGAAAGTTTATTGCACCAGAGTGTTGAGATATGGCCCTGCAATATATGTGTGATTCTATAAGCTTGACCCACAAAAGGGTCTCCTACATTCATGTACCATGTGAAACCCATATGAGAGACTCAATAATGGGCAATGGTGAAAACAGCATAGAAATGAGTGTAGTTTCTAATGCATCCGCCATCCTGTAGTTAGCTGCAAAATGAAAGTTTCTTGCACCAGGACGTTGAGATATGGCCACGCAATGCATGTGTGGTCACTTAAGCATGTTGCAGGAAAGTGTCTCCTACAATCATGAATCGTGTGAAATGAATATGAGAGTCCATAGTGGACAATGAAAAAAGCAGCCTAGAAATGACTCCACATGATAATGCCTCTCCACACTTGTAGATAGGTGCTACATGAAAGTTTATTGCACCAGAGTGTTGAGATATGGCCCTGCAATATAAGTGTCGTTCCATAAGCTTGACCCACAAAAGGGTCTCCTACAATCATGAAAAGTGTGAAATCCCTATGAGAGACCAAATATTGGCCAATGGTGAAAACAGCATGGACCAGTCATGGACCATATGAAATCAGTATGAGACTCCATAGTTCCCAATGATAAAAACAGCCAAGAAAAGACTGCACATTATAATGCCTCTCCACTCTTGTAGTTAGGTGCTAGATGAAGGTTTATTGCACCAGAGTGTTGAGATATGGCCCTGCAATATATGTGTGGTTCCATAAACGTGACCCACAAAACAGCATAAAATGCTGTTTAAACAGCATAAAACAGCATAAAATGAGTGTAGATTCGAATGCATCTGCCATCCTGTAGTTAGGTGTAACATGAAAGTTTCTTGCACCAGGACGTTGAGATATGGCCACGCAATGTATTTGTGGTCACTTAAGCTTGTAGCAGTAAAGGGTCTCCTACAATCATGAAATGTGTGAAATCCATATGAGAGACTCAATAATGGCCAATGATGTAAACAGCATAGAAATGAGTGTAGTTTCTAATGCATCTGCCATCCTGTAGTTAGCTGCAAAATGAAAGTTTCTTGCACCAGGACGTTGAGATATGGCCATGCAATATACGTGTGGTCACTTAAGCATGTTGCAGGAAAGTGTCTCCTACAATCATGAATCGTGTGAAATGAATATGAGAGTCCATAGTGGCCAATGAAAAAAGCAGCCTAGAAATGACTCCACATTATAATGCCTCACCACACTTGTAGATAGGTGCTAGATGAAAGTTTATTGCACCAGAGTGTTGAGAAATGGCCCTGCAATATATGTGTCGTTCCATAAGCTTGACCCACAAAAAGGTCTCCTACAATCATGATACGTGTGAAATCCATATGAGAGACCAAATAATGGCCAATGGTGAAAACAGCATGGACCAATCATGGACCATATGAAATCAGTATGAGACTCCATAGTTCCCAATGATAAAAACAGCCAAGAAAAGACTGCACATTATAATGCCTCTCCACTCTTGTAGTTTGGTGCTAGATGAAGGTTTATTGCACCAGAGTGTTGAGATATGGCCCTGCAATATATGTGTGGTTCCATAAGCTTGACCCACAAAAGGGTCTCCTACAATCATGATACGTGTGAAATCCATATGAGAGACCAAATATTGGCCAATGGTGAAAACAGCATGGACCAATCATGGACCATATGAAATCAGTATGAGACTCCATAGTTCCCAATGATAAAAACAGCCAAGAAAAGACTGCACATTATACTGTCTCTCCACTCTTGTAGTTTGGTGCTAGATGAAGGTTTATTGCACCAGAGTGTTGAGATATGGCCCTGCAATATATGTGTGGTTCCATAAGCTTGACCCACAAAAGGGTCTCCTACAATCATGAAACGTGTGAAATCCATATGAGAGACCAAATAATGGCCAATGGTGAAAACAGCATAAAATGAGTGTAGATTAGAAAGCATCTGCCATCCTGTAGTTAGGTGTAACATGAACGTTTCTTGCACCAGGACGTTGAGATATGGCCACGCAATGTATGTGTGGTCACTTAAGCTTGTTGCAGGAAAGGGTCTCCAACAATCATGGACCATATGAAATCAATATGAGAGTCCATAGTGGCCAATGAAAAAAGCAGCCTAGAAATGACTCCACATGATAATGCCTCTCCACACTTGTAGATAGGTGCTACATGAAAGTTTATTGCACCAGAGTGTTGAGATATGGCCCTGCAATATATGTGTGGTTCCATAAGCTTGACCCACAAAAGGGTCTCCTACAATCATGAAACGTGTGAAATCCATATGAGAGACCAAATAATGGCCAATGGTGAAAACAGCATAAAATGAGTGTAGATTAGAATGCATCTGCCATCCTGTAGTTAGGTGTAACATGAAAGTTTCTTGCACCAGGACGTTGAGATATGGCCACGCAATGTATGTGTGGTCACTTAAGCTTGTTGCAGGAAAGGGTCTCCAACAATCATGGACCAAGTGAAATCAATATGAGAGTGCAAAATGGCCAATGATAAAAACAGCTAAGAAAAGACTGCACATTATCATGCCTCTCCACTCTTGTAGTTATGTGCTAGATGAAAGTTTATTGCACCAGAGTGTTGAGATATGGCCCTGCAATATATGTGTGATTCTATAAGCTTGACCCACAAAAGGGTCTCCTACATTCATGTACCATGTGAAACCCATATGAGAGACTCAATAATGGGCAATGGTGAAAACAGCATAGAAATGAGTGTAGTTTCTAATGCATCCGCCATCCTGTAGTTAGCTGCAAAATGAAAGTTTCTTGCACCAGGACGTTGAGATATGGCCACGCAATGCATGTGTGGTCACTTAAGCATGTTGCAGGAAAGTGTCTCCTACAATCATGAATCGTGTGAAATGAATATGAGAGTCCATAGTGGACAATGAAAAAAGCAGCCTAGAAATGACTCCACATGATAATGCCTCTCCACACTTGTAGATAGGTGCTACATGAAAGTTTATTGCACCAGAGTGTTGAGATATGGCCCTGCAATATAAGTGTCGTTCCATAAGCTTGACCCACAAAAGGGTCTCCTACAATCATGAAAAGTGTGAAATCCCTATGAGAGACCAAATATTGGCCAATGGTGAAAACAGCATGGACCAGTCATGGACCATATGAAATCAGTATGAGACTCCATAGTTCCCAATGATAAAAACAGCCAAGAAAAGACTGCACATTATAATGCCTCTCCACTCTTGTAGTTAGGTGCTAGATGAAGGTTTATTGCACCAGAGTGTTGAGATATGGCCCTGCAATATATGTGTGGTTCCATAAACGTGACCCACAAAAAGGTCGCCTACAATCATGAAACGTG
Organism: Cryptoblepharus egeriae; assembly: GCA_030015325.1. NCBI lineage: Eukaryota > Metazoa > Chordata > Lepidosauria > Squamata > Scincidae > Cryptoblepharus > Cryptoblepharus egeriae. The sequence continues at coordinate 111,079,329 of JAREYC010000001.1, read as the reverse complement.
TGAAATCCATATGAGAGACCAAATAATGGCCAATGGTGAAAACAGCATAAAATGAGTGTAGATTAGAATGCATCTGCCATCCTGTAGTTAGGTGTAACATGAAAGTTTCTTGCACCAGGACGTTGAGATATGGCCACGCAATGTATGTGTGGTCACTTAAGCTTGTTGCAGGAAAGGGTCTCCAACAATCATGGACCAAGTGAAATCAATATGAGAGTGCAAAATGGCCAATGATAAAAACAGCTAAGAAAAGACTGCACATTATCATGCCTCTCCACTCTTGTAGTTATGTGCTAGATGAAAGTTTATTGCACCAGAGTGTTGAGATATGGCCCTGCAATATATGTGTGATTCTATAAGCTTGACCCACAAAAGGGTCTCCTACATTCATGTACCATGTGAAACCCATATGAGAGACTCAATAATGGGCAATGGTGAAAACAGCATAGAAATGAGTGTAGTTTCTAATGCATCCGCCATCCTGTAGTTAGCTGCAAAATGAAAGTTTCTTGCACCAGGACGTTGAGATATGGCCACGCAATGCATGTGTGGTCACTTAAGCATGTTGCAGGAAAGTGTCTCCTACAATCATGAATCGTGTGAAATGAATATGAGAGTCCATAGTGGACAATGAAAAAAGCAGCCTAGAAATGACTAGAAATGACTCCACATGATAATGCCTCTCCACACTTGTAGATAGGTGCTACATGAAAGTTTATTGCACCAGAGTGTTGAGATATGGCCCTGCAATATAAGTGTCGTTCCATAAGCTTGACCCACAAAAGGGTCTCCTACAATCATGAAAAGTGTGAAATCCCTATGAGAGACCAAATATTGGCCAATGGTGAAAACAGCATGGACCAGTCATGGACCATATGAAATCAGTATGAGACTCCATAGTTCCCAATGATAAAAACAGCCAAGAAAAGACTGCACATTATAATGCCTCTCCACTCTTGTAGTTAGGTGCTAGATGAAGGTTTATTGCACCAGAGTGTTGAGATATGGCCCTGCAATATATGTGTGGTTCCATAAACGTGACCCACAAAAAGGTCGCCTACAATCATGAAACGTGTGAAATCCATATGACAGACCAAATAATGGCCAATGGTGAAAACAGCATAAAATGAGTGTAGATTAGAATGCATCTGCCATCCTGTAGTTAGGTGTAAAATGAAAGGCTCTTGCACCAGGACGTTGAGATATGGTCACGCAATGCACCTGTGGTCACTTAAGCTTATAGCAAGAAAGGGTCTCCAACAATCATGGACCTTGTGAAATCAATATGAGAGTCCATAGTGGCCAATGAAAAAAGCAACCTAGAAATGACTCCACATTATAATGCCGCTCCAGACTTATACTTATGTGCTGGATGAAAGTTTATTGCACCAGAGTGTTGAGGTATGACCCTGCAATATATGTGTGGTTCCATAAGCTTGACCCACAAAAGGGTATCCTACAATCATGAAACGTGTGAAATCCATATGAGAGACCAAATAATGGACAATGATGTAAACAGCATAGAAATGAGTGTAGTTTCTAATGCATCTGCCATCCTGTAGTTAGCTGCAAAATGAAAGTTTCTTGCACCAGGACGTTGAGATATGGCCATGCAATATACGTGTGGTCACTTAAGCATGTTGCAGGAAAGTGTCTCCTACAATCATGAATCGTGTGAAATGAATATGAGAGTCCATAGTGGCCAATGAAAAAAGCAGCCTAGAAATGACTCCACATGATAATGCCTCTCCACACTTGTAGATAGGTGCTATATGAAAGTTTATTGCACCAGAGTGTTGAGATATGGCCCTGCAATATATGTGTGGTTCCATAAGCTTGACCCACAAAAGGGTCTCCTACAATCATGATACGTGTGAAATCCATATGAGAGACCAAATAATGGCCAATGGTGAAAACAGCATGGACCAATCATGGACCATATGAAATCAGTATGAGACTCCATAGTTCCCAATGATAAAAACAGCCAAGAAAAGACTGCACATTATACTGTCTCTCCACTCTTGTATTTAGGTGCTAGATGAAAGTTCATTGCACCAGAGTGTTGAGATATGGCCCTGCAATATATGTGTGGTTCCATAAGCTTGACCCACAAAAGGGTCTCCTACAATCATGAAACGTGTGAAATCCATATGAGAGACCAAATAATGGCCAATGGTGAAAACAGCATAAAATGAGTGTAGATTAGAATGCATCTGCCATCCTGTAGTTAGGTGTAACATGAAAGTTTCTTGCACCAGGACGTTGAGATATGGCCCTGCAATATATGTGTGGTTCCATAAGCTTGACCCACAAAAGGGTCTCCTACAATCATGATACCTGTGAAATCCATATGAGAGACCAAATATTGGCCAATGGTGAAAACAGCATGGACCAATCATGGACCATATGAAATCAGTATGAGACTCCATAGTTCCCAATGATAAAAACAGCCAAGAAAAGACTGCACGTTATACTGTCTCTCCACTCTTGTATTTAGGTGCTAGATGAAGGTTTATTGCACCAGAGTGTTGAGATATGGCCCTGCAATATATGTGTGGTTCCATAAGCTTGACCCACAAAAGGGTCTCCTACAATCATGAAACGTGTGAAATCCATATGAGAGACCAAATAATGGACAATGATGCATAGAAATGAGTGTAGTTTCTAATGCATCTGCCATCCTGTAGTTAGCTGCAAAATGAAAGTTTCTTGCACCAGGACGTTGAGATATGGCAATGCAAGATACGTGTGGTCACTTAAGCATGTTGCAGGAAAGTGTCTCCTACAATCATGAATCGTGTGAAATCAATATGAGAGTCTAAAGTGGCCAATGAAAAAAGCAGCCTAGAAATGACTCCACATTATAATGCCTCACCACACTTGTAGATAGGTGCTAGATGAAAGTTTATTGCACCAGAGTGTTGAGAAATGGCCCTGCAATATATGTGTCGTTCCATAAGCTTGACCCACAAAAGGGTATCCTACAATCATGATACGTGTGAAATCCATATGAGAGACAAAATAATGGCCAATGGTGAAAACAGCATGGACCAATCATGGACCATATGAAATCAGTATGAGACTCCATAGTTCCCAATGATAAAAACAGCCAAGAAAAGACTGCACATTATAATGCCTCTCCACTCTTGTAGTTAGGTGCTAGATGAAGGTTTATTGCAAGAGGGTGTTGAGATATGGCCCTGCAATATATGTGTGGTTCCATAAGCTTGACCCACAAAAGGGTCTCCTACATTCATGTACCATGTGAAACCCATATGAGAGACTCAATAATGGGCAATGGTGAAAACATCATAGAAATGAGTGTAGTTCCTAATGCATCCGCCATCCTGTAGTTAGCTGCAAAATGAAAGTTTCTTGCACCAGGACGTTGAGATATGGCCACGCAACGCATGTGTGGTCACTTAAGCATGTTGCAGGAAAGTGTCTCCTACAATCATGAATCGTGTGAAATGAATATGAGAGTCCATAGTGGACAATGAAAAAAGCAGCCTAGAAATGACTCCACATGATAATGCCTCTCCACACTTGTAGATAGGTGCTACACGAAAGTTTATTGCACCAGAGTGTTGAGATATGGCACTGCAATATATGTGTGGTTCCATAAGCTTGACCCACAAAAGGGTCTCCTACATTCATGTACCATGTGAAACCCATATGAGAGACTCAATAATGGCCAATGGTGAAAACAGCATAAAATTAGTGTAGATTAGAATTCATCTGCCATCCTGTAGTTAGGTGTAAAATGAACGTTTCTTGCACCAGGACGTTGAGATATGGCCACGCAATGCATGTGTGGTCACTTAAGCTTGTAGCAGGAAAAGGTCTCCAACAATCATTGACCATGTGAAACCAATATGAGAGTCCATAGTGGCCAATGAAAAAAGCAACCTAGAAATGACTCCACATTATAATGCCTCTCCAGTCTTTTACTTGTGTGCTGGATGAACGTTTATTGCACCAGAGTGTTGAGATATAACCCTGCAATATATGTGTGGTTCCATAAGCTTGACCCACAAAAGGGTATCCTACAATCATGAAAGGTGAGAAATCCATATGAGAGACCAAAGAATGGACAATGATGTAAAGAGCATAGAAATGAGTGTAGATTCTAATGCATCTGCCATCCTGTAGTTAGCTGCAAAATGAAAGTTTCTTGCAACAGAACGTTGAGATATGGCAATGCAAGATACGTGTGGTTACTTAAGCATGTTGCAGGAAAGTGTCTCCTACAATCATGAATCGTGTGAAATGAATATGAGAGTCCATAGTGGCCAATGAAAAAAGCAGCCTAGAAATGAATCCACATTATAATGCCTCACCACACTTGTAGATAGGTGCTAGATGAAAGTTTATTGCACCAGAGTATTGAGAAATGGCCCTGCAATATATTTGTGGTTCCATAAGCTTGACCCACAAAAGGGTCTCCTACAATCATGATACGTGTGAAATCCATATGAGAGAGAAAATAATGGCCAATGATGAAAACAGCATGGACCAATCATGGACCATATGAAATCAGTATGAGACTCCATAGTTCCCAATGATAAAAACAGCCAAGAAAAGACTGCACATTATAATGCCTCTCCACTCTTGTAGTTAGGTGCTAGATGAAGGTTTATTGCACCAGAGTGTTGAGATATGGCCCTGCAATATATTTGTAGTTCCATAAGCTTGACCCACAAAACAGCATAAAATGCTGTTTAAACAGCATAAAACAGCATAAAATGAGTGTCGATTAGAATGCATCTGCCATCCTGTAGTTAGGTGTAACATGAAAGTTTCTTGCACCAGGACGTTGAGATATGGCCACGCAATGTATGTGTGGTCACTTAAGCTTGTAGCAGTAAAGGGTCTCCTACAATCATGAAACGTGTGAAATCCATATGAGAGACTCAATAATGGCCAATGATGTAAACAGCATAGAAATGAGTGTAGTTTCTAATGCATCTGCCATCCTGTAGTTAGCTGCAAAATGAACGTTTCTTGCACCAGGACGTTGAGATATGGCCATGCAATATACGTGTGGTCACTTAAGCATGTTGCAGGAAAGTGTCTCCTACAATCATGAATCGTGTGAAATGAATATGAGAGTCCATAGTGGACAATGAAAAAAGCAGCCTAGAAATGACTCCACATGATAATGCCTCTCCACACTTGTAGATAGGTGCTACACGAAAGTTTATTGCACCAGAGTGTTGAGATATGGCACTGCAATATATGTGTGGTTCCATAAGCTTGACCCACAAAAGGGTCTCCTACAATCATGATACGTGTGAAATCCATATGAGAGACCAAATATTGGCCAATGGTGAAAACAGCATGGACCAATCATGGACCATATGAAATCAGTATGAGACTCCATAGTTCCCAATGATAAAAACAGCCAAGAAAAGACTGCACGTTATACTGTCTCTCCACTCTTGTATTTAGGTGCTAGATGAAGGTTTATTGCACCAGAGTGTTGAGATATGGCCCTGCAATATATGTGTGGTTCCATAAGCTTGACCCACAAAAGGGTCTCCTACAATCATGAAACGTGTGAAATCCATATGAGAGACCAAATAATGGCCAATGGTGAAAACAGCATAAAATGAGTGTAGATTAGAAAGCATCTGCCATCCTGTAGTTAGGTGTAACATGAACGTTTCTTGCACCAGGACGTTGAGATATGGCCACGCAATGTATGTGTGGTCACTTAAGCTTGTTGCAGGAAAGGGTCTCCAACAATCATGGACCAAGTGAAATCAATATGAGAGTGCAAAATGGCCAATGATAAAAACAGCTAAGAAAAGACTGCACATTATCATGCCTCTCCACTCTTGTAGTTATGTGCTAGATGAAAGTTTATTGCACCAGAGTGTTGAGATATGGCCCTGCAATATATGTGTGATTCCATAAGCTTGACCCACAAAAGGGTCTCCTACATTCATGTACCATGTGAAACCCATATGAGAGACTCAATAATGGGCAATGGTGAAAACAGCATAGAAATGAGTGTAGTTCCTAATGCATCCGCCATCCTGTAGTTAGCTGCAAAATGAAAGTTTCTTGCACCAGGACGTTGAGATATGGCCACGCAATGCATGTGTGGTCACTTAAGCATGTTGCAGGAAAGTGTCTCCTACAATCATGAATCGTGTGAAATGAATATGAGAGTCCATAGTGGACAATGAAAAAAGCAGCCTAGAAATGACTCCACATGATAATGCCTATCCACACTTGTAGATAGGTGCTACACGAAAGTTTATTGCACCAGAGTGTTGAGATATGGCACTGCAATATATGTGTGGTTCCATAAGCTTGACCCACAAAAGGGTCTCCTACAATCATGATACATGATAACCCTGCAATATATGTGTGGTTCCATAAGCTTGACCCACAAAAGGGTATCCTACAATCATGAAAGGTGAGAAATCCATATGAGAGACCAAATAATGGACAATGATGTAAAGAGCATAGAAATGAGTGTAGTTTCTAATGCATCTGCCATCCTGTAGTTAGCTGCAAAATGAAAGTTTCTTGCAACAGAACGTTGAGATATGGCAATGCAAGATACCTGTGGTTACTTAAGCATGTTGCAGGAAAGTGTCTCCTACAATCATGAATCGTGTGAAATGAATATGAGTGTCCATAGTGGCCAATGAAAAAAGCAGCCTAGAAATGAATCCACATTATAATGCCTCACCACACTTGTACATAGGTGCTAGATGAAAGTTTATTGCACCAGAGTATTGAGAAATGGCACTGCAATATATGTGTGGTTCCATAAGCTTGACCCACAAAAGGGTCTCCTACAATCATGATACGTGTGAAATCCATATGAGAGAGAAAATAATGGCCAATGATGAAAACAGCATGGACCAATCATGGACCATATGAAATCAGTATGAGACTCCATAGTTCCCAATGATAAAAACAGCCAAGAAAAGACTGCACATTATAATGCCTCTCCACTCTTGTAGTTAGGTGCTAGATGAAGGTTTATTGCACCAGAGTGTTGAGATATGGCCCTGCAATATATGTGTGGTTCCATAAACGTGACCCACAAAAAGGTCGCCTACAATCATGAAACATGTGAAATCCATATGAGAGACCAAATAATGGCCAATGGTGAAAACAGCATAAAATGGGAGTAGATTAGAATGCATCTGCCATCCTGTAGTTAGCTGCAAAATGAAAGTTTCTTGCACCAGGACGTTGAGATATGGCAATGCAAGATACGTGTGGTCACTTAAGCATGTTGCAGGAAACTGTCTCCTACAATCATGAATCGTGTGAAATCAATATGAGAGTCCATAGTGGCCAATGAAAAAAGCAGGCTAGAAATGACTCCACATTATAATGCCTCACCACACTTGTAGATAGGTGCTAGATGAAAGTTTATTGCACCAGAGTGTTGAGATATGGCCCTGCAATATATTTGTAGTTCCATAAGCTTGACCCACAAAAGAGCATAAAATGCTGTTTAAACAGCATAAAACAGCATAAAATGAGTGTCGATTAGAATGCATCTGCCATCCTGTAGTTAGGTGTAACATGAAAGTTTCTTGCACCAGGACGTTGAGATATGGCCACGCAATGTATGTGTGGTCACTTAAGCTTGTAGCAGTAAAGGGTCTCCTACAATCATGAAACGTGTGAAATCCATATGAGAGACTCAATAATGGCCAATGGCCAATAATGGCAAAACAGCATAGAAATGAGTGTAGTTTCTAATGTATCTGCCATCCTGTAGTTAGCTGCAAAATGAAAGTTTCTTGCACCAGGACGTTGAGATATGGCCATGCAATATACGTGTGGTCAGTTAAGCATGTTGCAGGCAAGTGTCTGCTACAATCATGAATCGTGTGAAATGAATATGAGAGTCCATAGTGGACAATGAAAAAAGCAGCCTAGAAATGACTCCACATTATAATGCCTCTCCACACTTCTAGATAGGTGCTACATGAAAGTTTATTGCACCAGAGTGTTGAGATATGGCCCTGCAATATATGTGTCGTTCCATAAGCTTGACCCACAAAAGGGTCTCCTACAATCATGATACGTGTGAAATCCATATGAGAGAGAAAATAATGGCCAATGGTGAAAACAGCATGGACCAATCATGGACCATATGAAATCAGTATGAGACTCCATAGTTCCCAATGATAAAAACAGCCAAGAAAAGACTGCACATTATAATGTCTCTCCACTCTTGTAGTTAGGTGCTAGATGAAGGTTTATTGCACCAGAGTGTTGAGATATGGCCCTGCAATATATGTGTGGTTCCATAAACGTGACCCACAAAAAGGTCGCCTACAATCATGAAACGTGTGAAATCCATATGAGAGACCAAATAATGGACAATGATGTAAAGAGCATAGAAATGAGTGTAGTTTCTAATGCATCTGCCATCCTGTAGTTAGCTGCAAAATGAAAGTTTCTTGCACCAGGACGTTGAGATATGGCCATGCAATATACGTGTGGTCAGTTAAGCATGTTGCAGGCAAGTGTCTGCTACAATCATGAATCGTGTGAAATGAATATGAGAGTCCATAGTGGACAATGAAAAAAGCAGCCTAGAAATGACTCCACATTATAATGCCTCTCCACACTTCTAGATAGGTGCTACATGAAAGTTTATTGCACCAGAGTGTTGAGATATGGCCCTGCAATATATGTGTCGTTCCATAAGCTTGACCCACAAAAGGGTCTCCTACAATCATGATACGTGTGAAATCCATATGAGAGAGAAAATAATGGCCAATGGTGAAAACAGCATGGACCAATCATGGACCATATGAAATCAGTATGAGACTCCATAGTTCCCAATGATAAAAACAGCCAAGAAAAGACTGCACATTATACTGTCTCTCCACTCTTGTATTTAGGTGCTAGATGAAAGTTCATTGCACCAGAGTGTTGAGATATGGCCCTGCAATATATGTGTGGTTCCATAAGCTTGACCCACAAAAGGGTCTCCTACATTCATGTACCATGTGAAACCCATATGAGAGACTCAATAATGGCCAATGGTGAAAACAGCATAAAATGAGTGTAGATTAGAATTCATCTGCCATCCTGTAGTTAGGTGTAAAATGAACGTTTCTTGCACCAGGAAGTTGAGATATGGCCACGCAATGCATGTGTGGTCACTTAAGCTTGTAGCAGGAAAGGGTCTCCAACAATCATGGACCATGTGAAATCAATATGAGAGTCCATAGTGGCCAATGAAAAAAGCAACCTAGAAATGACTCCACATTATAATGCCTCTCCAGTCTTTTACTTGTGTGCTGGATGAACGTTTATTGCACCAGAGTGTTGAGATATAACCCTGCAATATATGTGTCGTTCCATAAGCTTGACCCACAAAAGGGTCTCCTACAATCATGATACGTGTGAAATCCATATGAGAGAGAAAATAATGGCCAATGGTGAAAACAGCATGGACCAATCATGGACCATATGAAATCAGTATGAGACTCCATAGTTCCCAATGATAAAAACAGCCAAGAAAAGACTGCACATTATAATGTCTCTCCACTCTTGTAGTTAGGTGCTAGATGAAGGTTTATTGCACCAGAGTGTTGAGATATGGCCCTGCAATATATGTGTGGTTCCATAAACGTGACCCACAAAAAGGTCGCCTACAATCATGAAACGTGTGAAATCCATATGAGAGACCAAATAATGGACAATGATGTAAAGAGCATAGAAATGAGTGTAGTTTCTAATGCATCTGCCATCCTGTAGTTAGCTGCAAAATGAAAGTTTCTTGCACCAGGACGTTGAGATATGGCCATGCAATATACGTGTGGTCAGTTAAGCATGTTGCAGGCAAGTGTCTGCTACAATCATGAATCGTGTGAAATGAATATGAGAGTCCATAGTGGACAATGAAAAAAGCAGCCTAGAAATGACTCCACATTATAATGCCTCTCCACACTTCTAGATAGGTGCTACATGAAAGTTTATTGCACCAGAGTGTTGAGATATGGCCCTGCAATATATGTGTCGTTCCATAAGCTTGACCCACAAAAGGGTCTCCTACAATCATGATACGTGTGAAATCCATATGAGAGAGAAAATAATGGCCAATGGTGAAAACAGCATGGACCAATCATGGACCATATGAAATCAGTATGAGACTCCATAGTTCCCAATGATAAAAACAGCCAAGAAAAGACTGCACATTATACTGTCTCTCCACTCTTGTATTTAGGTGCTAGATGAAAGTTCATTGCACCAGAGTGTTGAGATATGGCCCTGCAATATATGTGTGGTTCCATAAGCTTGACCCACAAAAGGGTCTCCTACATTCATGTACCATGTGAAACCCATATGAGAGACTCAATAATGGCCAATGGTGAAAACAGCATAAAATGAGTGTAGATTAGAATTCATCTGCCATCCTGTAGTTAGGTGTAAAATGAACGTTTCTTGCACCAGGAAGTTGAGATATGGCCACGCAATGCATGTGTGGTCACTTAAGCTTGTAGCAGGAAAGGGTCTCCAACAATCATGGACCATGTGAAATCAATATGAGAGTCCATAGTGGCCAATGAAAAAAGCAACCTAGAAATGACTCCACATTATAATGCCTCTCCAGTCTTTTACTTGTGTGCTGGATGAACGTTTATTGCACCAGAGTGTTGAGATATAACCCTGCAATATATGTGTCGTTCCATAAGCTTGACCCACAAAAGGGTATCCTACAATCATGAAAGGTGAGAAATCCATATGAGAGACCAAATAATGGACAATGATGTAAAGAGCATAGAAATGAGTGTAGTTTCTAATGCATCTGCCATCCTGTAGTTAGCTGCAAAATGAAAGTTTCTTGCAACAGAACGTTGAGATATGGCAATGCAAGATACGTGTGGTTACTTAAGCATGTTGCAGGAAAGTGTCTCCTACAATCATGAATCGTGTGAAATGAATATGAGAGTCCATAGTGGCCAATGAAAAAAGCAGCCTAGAAATGAATCCACATTATAATGCCTCACCACACTTGTACATAGGTGCTAGATGAAAGTTTATTGCACCAGAGTATTGAGAAATGGCCCTGCAATATATGTGTGGTTCCATAAGCTTGACCCACAAAAGGGTCTCCTACAATCATGATACGTGTGAAATCCATATGAGAGAGAAAATAATGGCCAATGATGAAAACAGCATGGACCAATCATGGACCATATGAAATCAGTATGAGACTCCATAGTTCCCAATGATAAAAACAGCCAAGAAAAGACTGCACATTATAATGCCTCTCCACTCTTGTAGTTAGGTGCTAGATGAAGGTTTATTGAACCAGAGTGTTGAGATATGGCCCTGCAATATATGTGTGGTTCCATAAACGTGACCCACAAAAAGGTCGCCTACAATCATGAAACATGTGAAATCCATATGAGAGATCAAATAATGGCCAATGGTGAAAACAGCATAAAATGGGTGTAGATTAGAATGCATCTGCCATCCTGTAGTTAGCTGCAAAATGAAAGTTTCTTGCACCAGGACGTTGAGATATGGCAATGCAAGATACGTGTGGTCACTTAAGCATGTTGCAGGAAACTGTCTCCTACAATCATGAATCGTGTGAAATCAATATGAGAGTCCATAGTGGCCAATGAAAAAAGCAGGCTAGAAATGACTCCACATTATAATGCCTCACCACACTTGTAGATAGGTGCTAGATGAAAGTTTATTGCACCAGAGTGTTGAGATATGGCCCTGCAATATATTTGTAGTTCCATAAGCTTGACCCACAAAACAGCATAAAATACTGTTTAAAGCATAAAACAGCATAAAATGAGTGTAGATTAGAATTCATCTGCCATCCTGTAGTTAGGTGTAACATGAACGTTTCTTGCACCAGGACGTTGAGATATGGCCACGCAATGCATGTGTGGTCACTTAAGCTTGTAGCAGGAAAGGGTCTCCAACAATCATGGACCATGTGAAATCAATATGAGAGTCCATAGTGGCCAATGAAAAAAGCAACCTAGAAATGACTCCACATTATAATGCCTCTCCAGTCTTTTACTTGTGTGCTGGATGAACGTTTATTGCACCAGAGTGCTGAGATATAACCCTGCAATATATGTGTGGTTCCATAAGCTTGACCCACAAAAGGGTATCCTACAATCATGAAAGGTGAGAAATCCATATGAGAGACCAAATAATGGACAATGATGTAAAGAGCATAGAAATGAGTGTAGTTTCTAATGCATCTGCCATCCTGTAGTTAGCTGCAAAATGAAAGTTTCTTGCAACAGAACGTTGAGATATGGCAATGCAAGATACCTGTGGTTACTTAAGCATGTTGCAGGAAAGTGTCTCCTACAATCATGAATCGTGTGAAATGAATATGAGTGTCCATAGTGGCCAATGAAAAAAGCAGCCTAGAAATGAATCCACATTATAATGCCTCACCACACTTGTACATAGGTGCTACATGAAAGTTTATTGCACCAGAGTGTTCAGATATGGCACTGCAATATATGTGTGGTTCCATAAGCTTGACCCACAAAAGGGTCTCCTACAATCATGAAACGTGTGAAATCCATATGAGAGACAAAATAATGGCCAATGGTGAAAACAGCATGGACCAATCATGGACCATATGAAATCAGTATGAGACTCCATAGTTCCCAAAGATAAAAACAGCCAAGAAAAGACTGCATATTATAATGCCTCTCCACTCTTGTAGTTAGGTGCTAGATGGTTTATTGCACCAGAGTGTTGAGATATGGCCCTGCAATATTTGTGTGGTTCCATAAGCTTGACCCACAAAAGGGTCTCCTACATTCATGAAACGTGTGAAATCAATATGAGAGACCAAATAATGGCCAATGGGGAAAACAGCATAAAATGAGTGTAGATTAGAATGCATCTGCCATCCTGTAGTTAGCTGCAAAATGAAAGTTTCTTGCACCTGGACGTTGAGATATGGCCATGCAATGTACGTGTGGTCACTTAAGCTTGTTGCAGGAAAGGGTCTCCTACAATCATGAATCGTGTGAAATCAATATGAGAGTCCAAAGTGGCCAATGAAAAAAAGCTACCTTGAAATGACTCCACATTATAATGCCTCACCACACTTGTAGATAGGTGCTAGATGAAAGTTTATTGCACCAGAGTGTTGAGAAATGGCCCTGCAATATATGTGTCGTTCCATAAGCTTGACCCACAAAACAGCATAAAATGCTGTTTAAACAGCATAAAACAGCATAAAATGAGTGTCGATTAGAATGCATCTGCCATCCTGTAGTTAGGTGTAACATGAAAGTTTCTTGCACCAGGACGTTGAGATATGGCCACGCAATGTATGTGTGGTCACTTAAGCTTGTAGCAGGAAAGGGTCTCCAACAGTCATGGACCAAGTGAAATCAATATGAGAGTCCAAAATGGCCAATGATAAAAACAGCTAAGAAAAGACTGCACATTATAATGCCTCTCCACTCTTGTAGTTATGTGCTAGATCAAAGTTTATTGCACCAGAGTGTTGAGATATGGCCCTGCAATATATGTGTGGTTCCATAAGCTTGACCCACAAAAGGGTCTCCTACAATCATGAAACGTGTAAAATCCATATGAGAGACCAAATAATGGGCAATGGTGAAAACAGCATAAAATGAGTGTAGATTAGAATGCATCTGCCATCCTGTAGTTAGGTGTAACATGAAAGTTTCTTGCACCAGGACGTTGAGATATGGCCACGCAATGTATGTGTGGTCACTTAAGCTTGCAGTAGGAAAGGGTCTCCAACAATCATGGACCAAGTGAAATCAATATGAGAGTCCATAATGGACAATGATAAAAACAGCTAAGAAAAGATTGAACATTATAATGCCTCTCCACTCTTGTATTTAGGTGCTAGATGAAAGTTTATTGCACCAGTGTTGAGATATGGTCCTGCAATATATGTGTGGTTCCATAAGCTTGACCCACAAAAGGGTCTCCTACAATCATGAAACGTGTGAAATCCATATGAGAGACAAATAATGGCCAATGGTGAAAACAGCATAAAATGAGTATAGATTAGAATGCATCTGCCATCCTGTAGTTAGGTGTAAAATGAAAGTTTCTTGCACCTGGACGTTGAGATATGGCCATGCAATGTATGTGCGGTCACTTAAGCGTGATGCATGAAAGGGTCTCCAACAATCATGGACCATGTGAAATCAATATGAGAGTCCATAACGGCCAGTGATAAAAACAGCTAAGAAAAGACGGCACATTATCATGCCGCTCCAGTCTTGTAGTTATGTGCTAGATGAAAGTTCATTGCACCAGAGTGTTGAGATAGGGCCCTGCAATATATGTGTGGTTCCATAAGCTGGACCCACAAATGGGTCTCCTACAATCATGAAACGTGTGAAATCCATATGAGAGACTCAATAATGGCCAATGATGTAAACAGCATAGAAATGAGTGTAGTTTCTAATGCATCTGCCATCTTGTAGTTAGCTGCAAAATGAAAGTTTCTTGCACCAGGACGTTGAGATATGGCCATGCAGTATACCTGTGGTCACTTGAGCATGTTGCAGGAAAGTGTCTCCTACAATCATGAATCGTGTGAAATGAATTTGAGAGTCCATAGTGGCCAATGAAAAAAGCAGCCTAGAAATGACTCCACATGATAATGCCTCTCCACACTTGTAGATAGGTGCTACATGAAAGTTTATTGCACCAGAGTGTTGAGATATGGCCCTGCAATATATGTGTCGTTCCATAAGCTTGACCCACAAAAGGGTCTCCTACAATCATGAAACGTGTGAAATCCATATGAGAGACCAAATAATGGCCAATGGTGAAAACAGCATAAAATGAGTGTAGATTAGAATGCATCTGCCATCCTGTAGTTAGGTGTAACATGAAAGTTTCTTGCACCAGGACGTTGAGATATGGCCACGCAATGTATGTGTGGTCACTTAAGCTTGTTGCAGGAAAGGGTCTCCAACAATCATGGACCAAGTGAAATCAATATGAGAGTGCAAAATGGCCAATGATAAAAACAGCTAAGAAAAGACTGCACATTATCATGCCTCTCCACTCTTGTAGTTATGTGCTAGATGAAAGTTTATTGCACCAGAGTGTTGAGATATGGCCCTGCAATATATGTGTGATTCTATAAGCTTGACCCACAAAAGGGTCTCCTACATTCATGTACCATGTGAAACCCATATGAGAGACTCAATAATGGGCAATGGTGAAAACAGCATAGAAATGAGTGTAGTTTCTAATGCATCCGCCATCCTGTAGTTAGCTGCAAAATGAAAGTTTCTTGCACCAGGACGTTGAGATATGGCCACGCAATGCATGTGTGGTCACTTAAGCATGTTGCAGGAAAGTGTCTCCTACAATCATGAATCGTGTGAAATGAATATGAGAGTCCATAGTGGACAATGAAAAAAGCAGCCTAGAAATGACTCCACATGATAATGCCTCTCCACACTTGTAGATAGGTGCTACATGAAAGTTTATTGCACCAGAGTGTTGAGATATGGCCCTGCAATATAAGTGTCGTTCCATAAGCTTGACCCACAAAAGGGTCTCCTACAATCATGAAAAGTGTGAAATCCCTATGAGAGACCAAATATTGGCCAATGGTGAAAACAGCATGGACCAGTCATGGACCATATGAAATCAGTATGAGACTCCATAGTTCCCAATGATAAAAACAGCCAAGAAAAGACTGCACATTATAATGCCTCTCCACTCTTGTAGTTAGGTGCTAGATGAAGGTTTATTGCACCAGAGTGTTGAGATATGGCCCTGCAATATATGTGTGGTTCCATAAACGTGACCCACAAAAAGGTCGCCTACAATCATGAAACGTGTGAAATCCATATGACAGACCAAATAATGGCCAATGGTGAAAACAGCATAAAATGAGTGTAGATTAGAATGCATCTGCCATCCTGTAGTTAGGTGTAAAATGAAAGGCTCTTGCACCAGGACGTTGAGATATGGTCACGCAATGCACCTGTGGTCACTTAAGCTTATAGCAAGAAAGGGTCTCCAACAATCATGGACCTTGTGAAATCAATATGAGAGTCCATAGTGGCCAATGAAAAAAGCAACCTAGAAATGACTCCACATTATAATGCCGCTCCAGACTTATACTTATGTGCTGGATGAAAGTTTATTGCACCAGAGTGTTGAGGTATGACCCTGCAATATATGTGTGGTTCCATAAGCTTGACCCACAAAAGGGTATCCTACAATCATGAAACGTGTGAAATCCATATGAGAGACCAAATAATGGACAATGATGTAAACAGCATAGAAATGAGTGTAGTTTCTAATGCATCTGCCATCCTGTAGTTAGCTGCAAAATGAAAGTTTCTTGCACCAGGACGTTGAGATATGGCCATGCAATATACGTGTGGTCACTTAAGCATGTTGCAGGAAAGTGTCTCCTACAATCATGAATCGTGTGAAATGAATATGAGAGTCCATAGTGGCCAATGAAAAAAGCAGCCTAGAAATGACTCCACATGATAATGCCTCTCCACACTTGTAGATAGGTGCTATATGAAAGTTTATTGCACCAGAGTGTTGAGATATGGCCCTGCAATATATGTGTGGTTCCATAAGCTTGACCCACAAAAGGGTCTCCTACAATCATGATACGTGTGAAATCCATATGAGAGACCAAATAATGGCCAATGGTGAAAACAGCATGGACCAATCATGGACCATATGAAATCAGTATGAGACTCCATAGTTCCCAATGATAAAAACAGCCAAGAAAAGACTGCACATTATACTGTCTCTCCACTCTTGTATTTAGGTGCTAGATGAAAGTTCATTGCACCAGAGTGTTGAGATATGGCCCTGCAATATATGTGTGGTTCCATAAGCTTGACCCACAAAAGGGTCTCCTACAATCATGAAACGTGTGAAATCCATATGAGAGACCAAATAATGGCCAATGGTGAAAACAGCATAAAATGAGTGTAGATTAGAATGCATCTGCCATCCTGTAGTTAGGTGTAACATGAAAGTTTCTTGCACCAGGACGTTGAGATATGGCCCTGCAATATATGTGTGGTTCCATAAGCTTGACCCACAAAAGGGTCTCCTACAATCATGATACGTGTGAAATCCATATGAGAGACCAAATATTGGCCAATGGTGAAAACAGCATGGACCAATCATGGACCATATGAAATCAGTATGAGACTCCATAGTTCCCAATGATAAAAACAGCCAAGAAAAGACTGCACGTTATACTGTCTCTCCACTCTTGTATTTAGGTGCTAGATGAAGGTTTATTGCACCAGAGTGTTGAGATATGGCCCTGCAATATATGTGTGGTTCCATAAGCTTGACCCACAAAAGGGTCTCCTACAATCATGAAACGTGTGAAATCCATATGAGAGACCAAATAATGGACAATGATGCATAGAAATGAGTGTAGTTTCTAATGCATCTGCCATCCTGTAGTTAGCTGCAAAATGAAAGTTTCTTGCACCAGGACGTTGAGATATGGCAATGCAAGATACGTGTGGTCACTTAAGCATGTTGCAGGAAAGTGTCTCCTACAATCATGAATCGTGTGAAATCAATATGAGAGTCTAAAGTGGCCAATGAAAAAAGCAGCCTAGAAATGACTCCACATTATAATGCCTCACCACACTTGTAGATAGGTGCTAGATGAAAGTTTATTGCACCAGAGTGTTGAGAAATGGCCCTGCAATATATGTGTCGTTCCATAAGCTTGACCCACAAAAGGGTATCCTACAATCATGATACGTGTGAAATCCATATGAGAGACAAAATAATGGCCAATGGTGAAAACAGCATGGACCAATCATGGACCATATGAAATCAGTATGAGACTCCATAGTTCCCAATGATAAAAACAGCCAAGAAAAGACTGCACATTATAATGCCTCTCCACTCTTGTAGTTAGGTGCTAGATGAAGGTTTATTGCACCAGAGTGTTGAGATATGGCCCTGCAATATATGTGTGGTTCCATAAACGTGACCCACAAAACAGCATAAAATGCTGTTTAAACAGCATAAAACAGCATAAAATGAGTGTAGATTCGAATGCATCTGCCATCCTGTAGTTAGGTGTAACATGAAAGTTTCTTGCACCAGGACGTTGAGATATGGCCACGCAATGTATTTGTGGTCACTTAAGCTTGTAGCAGTAAAGGGTCTCCTACAATCATGAAATGTGTGAAATCCATATGAGAGACTCAATAATGGCCAATGATGTAAACAGCATAGAAATGAGTGTAGTTTCTAATGCATCTGCCATCCTGTAGTTAGCTGCAAAATGAAAGTTTCTTGCACCAGGACGTTGAGATATGGCCATGCAATATACGTGTGGTCACTTAAGCATGTTGCAGGAAAGTGTCTCCTACAATCATGAATCGTGTGAAATGAATATGAGAGTCCATAGTGGCCAATGAAAAAAGCAGCCTAGAAATGACTCCACATTATAATGCCTCACCACACTTGTAGATAGGTGCTAGATGAAAGTTTATTGCACCAGAGTGTTGAGAAATGGCCCTGCAATATATGTGTCGTTCCATAAGCTTGACCCACAAAAGGGTCTCCTACAATCATGATACGTGTGAAATCCATATGAGAGACCAAATAATGGCCAATGGTGAAAACAGCATGGACCAATCATGGACCATATGAAATCAGTATGAGACTCCATAGTTCCCAATGATAAAAACAGCCAAGAAAAGACTGCACATTATAATGCCTCTCCACTCTTGTAGTTTGGTGCTAGATGAAGGTTTATTGCACCAGAGTGTTGAGATATGGCCCTGCAATATATGTGTGGTTCCATAAGCTTGACCCACAAAAGGGTCTCCTACAATCATGATACGTGTGAAATCCATATGAGAGACCAAATATTGGCCAATGGTGAAAACAGCATGGACCAATCATGGACCATATGAAATCAGTATGAGACTCCATAGTTCCCAATGATAAAAACAGCCAAGAAAAGACTGCACATTATACTGTCTCTCCACTCTTGTATTTAGGTGCTAGATGAAAGTTCATTGCACCAGAGTGTTGAGATATGGCCCTGCAATATATGTGTGGTTCCATAAGCTTGACCCACAAAAGGGTCTCCTACAATCATGAAACGTGTGAAATCCATATGAGAGACCAAATAATGGCCAATGGTGAAAACAGCATAAAATGAGTGTAGATTAGAAAGCATCTGCCATCCTGTAGTTAGGTGTAACATGAACGTTTCTTGCACCAGGACGTTGAGATATGGCCACGCAATGTATGTGTGGTCACTTAAGCTTGTTGCAGGAAAGGGTCTCCAACAATCATGGACCATATGAAATCAATATGAGAGTCCATAGTGGCCAATGAAAAAAGCAGCCTAGAAATGACTCCACATGATAATGCCTCTCCACACTTGTAGATAGGTGCTACATGAAAGTTTATTGCACCAGAGTGTTGAGATATGGCCCTGCAATATATGTGTGGTTCCATAAGCTTGACCCACAAAAGGGTCTCCTACAATCATGAAACGTGTGAAATCCATATGAGAGACCAAATAATGGCCAATGGTGAAAACAGCATAAAATGAGTGTAGATTAGAATGCATCTGCCATCCTGTAGTTAGGTGTAACATGAAAGTTTCTTGCACCAGGACGTTGAGATATGGCCACGCAATGTATGTGTGGTCACTTAAGCTTGTTGCAGGAAAGGGTCTCCAACAATCATGGACCAAGTGAAATCAATATGAGAGTGCAAAATGGCCAATGATAAAAACAGCTAAGAAAAGACTGCACATTATCATGCCTCTCCACTCTTGTAGTTATGTGCTAGATGAAAGTTTATTGCACCAGAGTGTTGAGATATGGCCCTGCAATATATGTGTGATTCTATAAGCTTGACCCACAAAAGGGTCTCCTACATTCATGTACCATGTGAAACCCATATGAGAGACTCAATAATGGGCAATGGTGAAAACAGCATAGAAATGAGTGTAGTTTCTAATGCATCCGCCATCCTGTAGTTAGCTGCAAAATGAAAGTTTCTTGCACCAGGACGTTGAGATATGGCCACGCAATGCATGTGTGGTCACTTAAGCATGTTGCAGGAAAGTGTCTCCTACAATCATGAATCGTGTGAAATGAATATGAGAGTCCATAGTGGACAATGAAAAAAGCAGCCTAGAAATGACTCCACATGATAATGCCTCTCCACACTTGTAGATAGGTGCTACATGAAAGTTTATTGCACCAGAGTGTTGAGATATGGCCCTGCAATATAAGTGTCGTTCCATAAGCTTGACCCACAAAAGGGTCTCCTACAATCATGAAAAGTGTGAAATCCCTATGAGAGACCAAATATTGGCCAATGGTGAAAACAGCATGGACCAGTCATGGACCATATGAAATCAGTATGAGACTCCATAGTTCCCAATGATAAAAACAGCCAAGAAAAGACTGCACATTATAATGCCTCTCCACTCTTGTAGTTAGGTGCTAGATGAAGGTTTATTGCACCAGAGTGTTGAGATATGGCCCTGCAATATATGTGTGGTTCCATAAACGTGACCCACAAAAAGGTCGCCTACAATCATGAAACGTGTGAAATCCATATGACAGACCAAATAATGGCCAATGGTGAAAACAGCATAAAATGAGTGTAGATTAGAATGCATCTGCCATCCTGTAGTTAGGTGTAAAATGAAAGGCTCTTGCACCAGGACGTTGAGATATGGTCACGCAATGCACCTGTGGTCACTTAAGCTTATAGCAAGAAAGGGTCTCCAACAATCATGGACCTTGTGAAATCAATATGAGAGTCCATAGTGGCCAATGAAAAAAGCAACCTAGAAATGACTCCACATTATAATGCCGCTCCAGACTTATACTTATGTGCTGGATGAAAGTTTATTGCACCAGAGTGTTGAGGTATGACCCTGCAATATATGTGTGGTTCCATAAGCTTGACCCACAAAAGGGTATCCTACAATCATGAAACGTGTGAAATCCATATGAGAGACCAAATAATGGACAATGATGTAAACAGCATAGAAATGAGTGTAGTTTCTAATGCATCTGCCATCCTGTAGTTAGGTGTAACATGAAAGTTTCTTGCACCAGGACGTTGAGATATGGCCATGCAATATACGTGTGGTCACTTAAGCATGTTGCAGGAAAGTGTCTCCTACAATCATGAATCGTGTGAAATGAATATGAGAGTCCATAGTGGCCAATGAAAAAAGCAGCCTAGAAATGACTCCACATGATAATGCCTCTCCACACTTGTAGATAGGTGCTATATGAAAGTTTATTGCACCAGAGTGTTGAGATATGGCCCTGCAATATATGTGTGGTTCCATAAGCTTGACCCACAAAAGGGTCTCCTACAATCATGATACGTGTGAAATCCATATGAGAGACCAAATAATGGCCAATGGTGAAAACAGCATGGACCAATCATGGACCATATGAAATCAGTATGAGACTCCATAGTTCCCAATGATAAAAACAGCCAAGAAAAGACTGCACATTATACTGTCTCTCCACTCTTGTATTTAGGTGCTAGATGAAAGTTCATTGCACCAGAGTGTTGAGATATGGCCCTGCAATATATGTGTGGTTCCATAAGCTTGACCCACAAAAGGGTCTCCTACAATCATGAAACGTGTGAAATCCATATGAGAGACCAAATAATGGCCAATGGTGAAAACAGCATAAAATGAGTGTAGATTAGAATGCATCTGCCATCCTGTAGTTAGGTGTAACATGAAAGTTTCTTGCACCAGGACGTTGAGATATGGCCCTGCAATATATGTGTGGTTCCATAAGCTTGACCCACAAAAGGGTCTCCTACAATCATGATACGTGTGAAATCCATATGAGAGACCAAATATTGGCCAATGGTGAAAACAGCATGGACCAATCATGGACCATATGAAATCAGTATGAGACTCCATAGTTCCCAATGATAAAAACAGCCAAGAAAAGACTGCACGTTATACTGTCTCTCCACTCTTGTATTTAGGTGCTAGATGAAGGTTTATTGCACCAGAGTGTTGAGATATGGCCCTGCAATATATGTGTGGTTCCATAAGCTTGACCCACAAAAGGGTCTCCTACAATCATGAAACGTGTGAAATCCATATGAGAGACCAAATAATGGACAATGATGCATAGAAATGAGTGTAGTTTCTAATGCATCTGCCATCCTGTAGTTAGCTGCAAAATGAAAGTTTCTTGCACCAGGACGTTGAGATATGGCAATGCAAGATACGTGTGGTCACTTAAGCATGTTGCAGGAAAGTGTCTCCTACAATCATGAATCGTGTGAAATCAATATGAGAGTCTAAAGTGGCCAATGAAAAAAGCAGCCTAGAAATGACTCCACATTATAATGCCTCACCACACTTGTAGATAGGTGCTAGATGAAAGTTTATTGCACCAGAGTGTTGAGAAATGGCCCTGCAATATATGTGTCGTTCCATAAGCTTGACCCACAAAAGGGTATCCTACAATCATGATACGTGTGAAATCCATATGAGAGACAAAATAATGGCCAATGGTGAAAACAGCATGGACCAATCATGGACCATATGAAATCAGTATGAGACTCCATAGTTCCCAATGATAAAAACAGCCAAGAAAAGACTGCACATTATAATGCCTCTCCACTCTTGTAGTTAGGTGCTAGATGAAGGTTTATTGCACCAGAGTGTTGAGATATGGCCCTGCAATATATGTGTGGTTCCATAAACGTGACCCACAAAACAGCATAAAATGCTGTTTAAACAGCATAAAACAGCATAAAATGAGTGTAGATTCGAATGCATCTGCCATCCTGTAGTTAGGTGTAACATGAAAGTTTCTTGCACCAGGACGTTGAGATATGGCCACGCAATGTATTTGTGGTCACTTAAGCTTGTAGCAGTAAAGGGTCTCCTACAATCATGAAATGTGTGAAATCCATATGAGAGACTCAATAATGGCCAATGATGTAAACAGCATAGAAATGAGTGTAGTTTCTAATGCATCTGCCATCCTGTAGTTAGCTGCAAAATGAAAGTTTCTTGCACCAGGACGTTGAGATATGGCCATGCAATATACGTGTGGTCACTTAAGCATGTTGCAGGAAAGTGTCTCCTACAATCATGAATCGTGTGAAATGAATATGAGAGTCCATAGTGGCCAATGAAAAAAGCAGCCTAGAAATGACTCCACATTATAATGCCTCACCACACTTGTAGATAGGTGCTAGATGAAAGTTTATTGCACCAGAGTGTTGAGAAATGGCCCTGCAATATATGTGTCGTTCCATAAGCTTGACCCACAAAAAGGTCTCCTACAATCATGATACGTGTGAAATCCATATGAGAGACCAAATAATGGCCAATGGTGAAAACAGCATGGACCAATCATGGACCATATGAAATCAGTATGAGACTCCATAGTTCCCAATGATAAAAACAGCCAAGAAAAGACTGCACATTATAATGCCTCTCCACTCTTGTAGTTTGGTGCTAGATGAAGGTTTATTGCACCAGAGTGTTGAGATATGGCCCTGCAATATATGTGTGGTTCCATAAGCTTGACCCACAAAAGGGTCTCCTACAATCATGATACGTGTGAAATCCATATGAGAGACCAAATATTGGCCAATGGTGAAAACAGCATGGACCAATCATGGACCATATGAAATCAGTATGAGACTCCATAGTTCCCAATGATAAAAACAGCCAAGAAAAGACTGCACATTATACTGTCTCTCCACTCTTGTAGTTTGGTGCTAGATGAAGGTTTATTGCACCAGAGTGTTGAGATATGGCCCTGCAATATATGTGTGGTTCCATAAGCTTGACCCACAAAAGGGTCTCCTACAATCATGAAACGTGTGAAATCCATATGAGAGACCAAATAATGGCCAATGGTGAAAACAGCATAAAATGAGTGTAGATTAGAAAGCATCTGCCATCCTGTAGTTAGGTGTAACATGAACGTTTCTTGCACCAGGACGTTGAGATATGGCCACGCAATGTATGTGTGGTCACTTAAGCTTGTTGCAGGAAAGGGTCTCCAACAATCATGGACCATATGAAATCAATATGAGAGTCCATAGTGGCCAATGAAAAAAGCAGCCTAGAAATGACTCCACATGATAATGCCTCTCCACACTTGTAGATAGGTGCTACATGAAAGTTTATTGCACCAGAGTGTTGAGATATGGCCCTGCAATATATGTGTGGTTCTATAAGCTTGACCCACAAAAGGGTCTCCTACATTCATGTACCATGTGAAACCCATATGAGAGACTCAATAATGGGCAATGGTGAAAACAGCATAGAAATGAGTGTAGTTTCTAATGCATCCGCCATCCTGTAGTTAGCTGCAAAATGAAAGTTTCTTGCACCAGGACGTTGAGATATGGCCACGCAATGCATGTGTGGTCACTTAAGCATGTTGCAGGAAAGTGTCTCCTACAATCATGAATCGTGTGAAATGAATATGAGAGTCCATAGTGGACAATGAAAAAAGCAGCCTAGAAATGACTCCACATGATAATGCCTCTCCACACTTGTAGATAGGTGCTACATGAAAGTTTATTGCACCAGAGTGTTGAGATATGGCCCTGCAATATAAGTGTCGTTCCATAAGCTTGACCCACAAAAGGGTCTCCTACAATCATGAAAAGTGTGAAATCCCTATGAGAGACCAAATATTGGCCAATGGTGAAAACAGCATGGACCAGTCATGGACCATATGAAATCAGTATGAGACTCCATAGTTCCCAATGATAAAAACAGCCAAGAAAAGACTGCACATTATAATGCCTCTCCACTCTTGTAGTTAGGTGCTAGATGAAGGTTTATTGCACCAGAGTGTTGAGATATGGCCCTGCAATATATGTGTGGTTCCATAAACGTGACCCACAAAAAGGTCGCCTACAATCATGAAACGTGTGAAATCCATATGAGAGACCAAATAATGGCCAATGGTGAAAACAGCATAAAATGAGTGTAGATTAGAATGCATCTGCCATCCTGTAGTTAGGTGTAACATGAAAGTTTCTTGCACCAGGACGTTGAGATATGGCCACGCAATGTATGTGTGGTCACTTAAGCTTGTTGCAGGAAAGGGTCTCCAACAATCATGGACCAAGTGAAATCAATATGAGAGTGCAAAATGGCCAATGATAAAAACAGCTAAGAAAAGACTGCACATTATCATGCCTCTCCACTCTTGTAGTTATGTGCTAGATGAAAGTTTATTGCACCAGAGTGTTGAGATATGGCCCTGCAATATATGTGTGATTCTATAAGCTTGACCCACAAAAGGGTCTCCTACATTCATGTACCATGTGAAACCCATATGAGAGACTCAATAATGGGCAATGGTGAAAACAGCATAGAAATGAGTGTAGTTTCTAATGCATCCGCCATCCTGTAGTTAGCTGCAAAATGAAAGTTTCTTGCACCAGGACGTTGAGATATGGCCACGCAATGCATGTGTGGTCACTTAAGCATGTTGCAGGAAAGTGTCTCCTACAATCATGAATCGTGTGAAATGAATATGAGAGTCCATAGTGGACAATGAAAAAAGCAGCCTAGAAATGACTAGAAATGACTCCACATGATAATGCCTCTCCACACTTGTAGATAGGTGCTACATGAAAGTTTATTGCACCAGAGTGTTGAGATATGGCCCTGCAATATAAGTGTCGTTCCATAAGCTTGACCCACAAAAGGGTCTCCTACAATCATGAAAAGTGTGAAATCCCTATGAGAGACCAAATATTGGCCAATGGTGAAAACAGCATGGACCAGTCATGGACCATATGAAATCAGTATGAGACTCCATAGTTCCCAATGATAAAAACAGCCAAGAAAAGACTGCACATTATAATGCCTCTCCACTCTTGTAGTTAGGTGCTAGATGAAGGTTTATTGCACCAGAGTGTTGAGATATGGCCCTGCAATATATGTGTGGTTCCATAAACGTGACCCACAAAAAGGTCGCCTACAATCATGAAACGTGTGAAATCCATATGACAGACCAAATAATGGCCAATGGTGAAAACAGCATAAAATGAGTGTAGATTAGAATGCATCTGCCATCCTGTAGTTAGGTGTAAAATGAAAGGCTCTTGCACCAGGACGTTGAGATATGGTCACGCAATGCACCTGTGGTCACTTAAGCTTATAGCAAGAAAGGGTCTCCAACAATCATGGACCTTGTGAAATCAATATGAGAGTCCATAGTGGCCAATGAAAAAAGCAACCTAGAAATGACTCCACATTATAATGCCGCTCCAGACTTATACTTATGTGCTGGATGAAAGTTTATTGCACCAGAGTGTTGAGGTATGACCCTGCAATATATGTGTGGTTCCATAAGCTTGACCCACAAAAGGGTATCCTACAATCATGAAACGTGTGAAATCCATATGAGAGACCAAATAATGGACAATGATGTAAACAGCATAGAAATGAGTGTAGTTTCTAATGCATCTGCCATCCTGTAGTTAGCTGCAAAATGAAAGTTTCTTGCACCAGGACGTTGAGATATGGCCATGCAATATACGTGTGGTCACTTAAGCATGTTGCAGGAAAGTGTCTCCTACAATCATGAATCGTGTGAAATGAATATGAGAGTCCATAGTGGCCAATGAAAAAAGCAGCCTAGAAATGACTCCACATGATAATGCCTCTCCACACTTGTAGATAGGTGCTATATGAAAGTTTATTGCACCAGAGTGTTGAGATATGGCCCTGCAATATATGTGTGGTTCCATAAGCTTGACCCACAAAAGGGTCTCCTACAATCATGATACGTGTGAAATCCATATGAGAGACCAAATAATGGCCAATGGTGAAAACAGCATGGACCAATCATGGACCATATGAAATCAGTATGAGACTCCATAGTTCCCAATGATAAAAACAGCCAAGAAAAGACTGCACATTATACTGTCTCTCCACTCTTGTATTTAGGTGCTAGATGAAAGTTCATTGCACCAGAGTGTTGAGATATGGCCCTGCAATATATGTGTGGTTCCATAAGCTTGACCCACAAAAGGGTCTCCTACAATCATGAAACGTGTGAAATCCATATGAGAGACCAAATAATGGCCAATGGTGAAAACAGCATAAAATGAGTGTAGATTAGAATGCATCTGCCATCCTGTAGTTAGGTGTAACATGAAAGTTTCTTGCACCAGGACGTTGAGATATGGCCCTGCAATATATGTGTGGTTCCATAAGCTTGACCCACAAAAGGGTCTCCTACAATCATGATACCTGTGAAATCCATATGAGAGACCAAATATTGGCCAATGGTGAAAACAGCATGGACCAATCATGGACCATATGAAATCAGTATGAGACTCCATAGTTCCCAATGATAAAAACAGCCAAGAAAAGACTGCACGTTATACTGTCTCTCCACTCTTGTATTTAGGTGCTAGATGAAGGTTTATTGCACCAGAGTGTTGAGATATGGCCCTGCAATATATGTGTGGTTCCATAAGCTTGACCCACAAAAGGGTCTCCTACAATCATGAAACGTGTGAAATCCATATGAGAGACCAAATAATGGACAATGATGCATAGAAATGAGTGTAGTTTCTAATGCATCTGCCATCCTGTAGTTAGCTGCAAAATGAAAGTTTCTTGCACCAGGACGTTGAGATATGGCAATGCAAGATACGTGTGGTCACTTAAGCATGTTGCAGGAAAGTGTCTCCTACAATCATGAATCGTGTGAAATCAATATGAGAGTCTAAAGTGGCCAATGAAAAAAGCAGCCTAGAAATGACTCCACATTATAATGCCTCACCTCACTTGTAGATAGGTGCTAGATGAAAGTTTATTGCACCAGAGTGTTGAGAAATGGCCCTGCAATATATGTGTCGTTCCATAAGCTTGACCCACAAAAGGGTATCCTACAATCATGATACGTGTGAAATCCATATGAGAGACAAAATAATGGCCAATGGTGAAAACAGCATGGACCAATCATGGACCATATGAAATCAGTATGAGACTCCATAGTTCCCAATGATAAAAACAGCCAAGAAAAGACTGCACATTATAATGCCTCTCCACTCTTGTAGTTAGGTGCTAGATGAAGGTTTATTGCACCAGAGTGTTGAGATATGGCCCTGCAATATATGTGTGGTTCCATAAACGTGACCCACAAAACAGCATAAAATGCTGTTTAAACAGCATAAAACAGCATAAAATGAGTGTAGATTCGAATGCATCTGCCATCCTGTAGTTAGGTGTAACATGAAAGTTTCTTGCACCAGGACGTTGAGATATGGCCACGCAATGTATTTGTGGTCACTTAAGCTTGTAGCAGTAAAGGGTCTCCTACAATCATGAAATGTGTGAAATCCATATGAGAGACTCAATAATGGCCAATGATGTAAACAGCATAGAAATGAGTGTAGTTTCTAATGCATCTGCCATCCTGTAGTTAGCTGCAAAATGAAAGTTTCTTGCACCAGGACGTTGAGATATGGCCATGCAATATACGTGTGGTCACTTAAGCATGTTGCAGGAAAGTGTCTCCTACAATCATGAATCGTGTGAAATGAATATGAGAGTCCATAGTGGCCAATGAAAAAAGCAGCCTAGAAATGACTCCACATTATAATGCCTCACCACACTTGTAGATAGGTGCTAGATGAAAGTTTATTGCACCAGAGTGTTGAGAAATGGCCCTGCAATATATGTGTCGTTCCATAAGCTTGACCCACAAAAAGGTCTCCTACAATCATGATACGTGTGAAATCCATATGAGAGACCAAATAATGGCCAATGGTGAAAACAGCATGGACCAATCATGGACCATATGAAATCAGTATGAGACTCCATAGTTCCCAATGATAAAAACAGCCAAGAAAAGACTGCACATTATAATGCCTCTCCACTCTTGTAGTTAGGTGCTAGATGAAGGTTCATTGCACCAGAGTGTTGAGATATGGCCCTGCAATATATGTGTGGTTCCATAAGCTTGACCCACAAAAGGGTCTCCTACAATCATGAAACGTGTGAAATCCATATGAGAGACCAAATAATGGCCAATGGTGAAAACAGCATAAAATGAGTGTAGATTAGAATGCATCTGCCATCCTGTAGTTAGGTGTAACATGAAAGTTTCTTGCACCAGGACGTTGAGATATGGCCCTGCAATGTATGTGTGGTTCCATAAGCTTGACCCACAAAAGGGTCTCCTACAATCATGATACGTGTGAAATCCATATGAGAGACCAAATATTGGCCAATGGTGAAAACAGCATGGACCAATCATGGACCATATGAAATCAGTATGAGACTCCATAGTTCCTAATGATAAAAACAGCCAAGAAAAGACTGCACGTTATACTGTCTCTCCACTCTTGTATTTAGGTGCTAGATGAAGGTTTATTGCACCAGAGTGTTGAGATATGGCCCTGCAATATATGTGTGGTTCCATAAGCTTGACCCACAAAAGGGTCTCCTACAATCATGAAACGTGTGAAATCCATATGAGAGACCAAATAATGGCCAATGGTGAAAACAGCATAAAATGAGTGTAGATTAGTTAGGTGTAACATGAACGTTTCTTGCACCAGGACGTTGAGATATGGCCACGCAATGTATGTGTGGTCACTTAAGCTTGTTGCAGGAAAGGGTCTCCAACAATCATGGACCATATGAAATCAATATGAGAGTCCATAGTGGCCAATGTAAAAAGCAGCCTAGAAATGACTCCACATGATAATGCCTCTCCACACTTGTAGATAGGTGCTACATGAAAGTTTATTTCACCAGAGTGTTGAGATATGGCCCTGCAATATATGTGTGGTTCCATAAGCTTGACCCACAAAAGGGTCTCCTACAATAATGATACGTGTGAAATCCATATGAGAGACCAAATAATGGCCAATGGTGAAAACAGCATAAAATGAGTGTAGATTAGAATGCATCTGCCATCCTGTAGTTATGTGTAACATGAAAGTTTCTTGCACCAGGACGTTGAGATATGGCCCTGCAATATATGTGTGGTTCCATAAGCTTGACCCACAAAAGGGTCTCCTACAATCATGATACGTGTGAAATCCATATGAGAGACCAAATATTGGCCAATGGTGAAAACAGCATGGACCAATCATGGACCATATGAAATCAGTATGAGACTCCATAGTTCCCAATGATAAAAACAGCCAAGAAAAGACTGCACGTTATACTGTCTCTCCACTCTTGTATTTAGGTGCTAGATGAAGGTTTATTGCACCAGAGTGTTGAGATATGGCCCTGCAATATATGTGTGGTTCCATAAGCTTGACCCACAAAAGGGTCTCCTACAATCATGAAACGTGTGAAATCCATATGAGAGACCAAATAATGGCCAATGGTGAAAACAGCATAAAATGAGTGTAGATTAGAAAGCATCTGCCATCCTGTAGTTAGGTGTAACATGAACGTTTCTTGCACCAGGACGTTGAGATATGGCCACGCAATGTATGTGTGGTCACTTAAGCTTGTTGCAGGAAAGGGTCTCCAACAATCATGGACCATATGAAATCAATATGAGAGTCCATAGTGGCCAATGAAAAAAGCAGCCTAGAAATGACTCCACATGATAATGCCTCTCCACACTTGTAGATAGGTGCTACATGAAAGTTTATTGCACCAGAGTGTTGAGATATGGCCCTGCAATATATGTGTGGTTCCATAAGCTTGACCCACAAAAGGGTCTCCTACAATCATGAAACGTGTGAAATCCATATGAGAGACCAAATAATGGCCAATGGTGAAAACAGCATAGAAATGAGTGTAGTTTCTAATGCATCTGCCATCCTGTAGTTAGGTGTAACATGAAAGTTTCTTGCACCAGGACGTTGAGATATGGCCACGCAATGTATGTGTGGTCACTTAAGCTTGTTGCAGGAAAGGGTCTCCAACAATCATGGACCAAGTGAAATCAATATGAGAGTGCAAAATGGCCAATGATAAAAACAGCTAAGAAAAGACTGCACATTATCATGCCTCTCCACTCTTGTAGTTATGTGCTAGATGAAAGTTTATTGCACCAGAGTGTTGAGATATGGCCCTGCAATATATGTGTGATTCTATAAGCTTGACCCACAAAAGGGTCTCCTACATTCATGTACCATGTGAAACCCATATGAGAGACTCAATAATGGGCAATGGTGAATCATGATACAATCTAATCTCCTACAATCATGATACGTGTGAAATCCATATGAGAGACCAAATAATGGCCAATGGTGAAAACAGCATGGACCAATCATGGACCATATGAAATCAGTATGAGACTCCATAGTTCCCAATGATAAAAACAGCCAAGAAAAGACAGCACATTATACTGTCTCTCCACTCTTGTATTTAGGTGCTAGATGAAAGTTCATTGCACCAGAGTGTTGAGATATGACCCTGCAATATATGTGTGGTTCCATAAGCTTGACCCACAAAAGGGTCTCCTACAATCATGAAACGTGTGAAATCCATATGAGAGACCAAATAATGGCCAATGGTGAAAACAGCATAAAATGAGTGTAGATTAGAATGCATCTGCCATCCTGTAGTTAGGTGTAACATGAAAGTTTCTTGCACCAGGACGTTGAGATATGGCCCTGCAATGTATGTGTGGTTCCATAAGCTTGACCCACAAAAGGGTCTCCTACAATCATGATACGTGTGAAATCCATATGAGAGACCAAATATTGGCCAATGGTGAAAACAGCATGGACCAATCATGGACCATATGAAATCAGTATGAGACTCCATAGTTCCCAATGATAAAAACAGCCAAGAAAAGACTGCACGTTATACTGTCTCTCCACTCTTGTATTTAGGTGCTAGATGAAGGTTTATTGCACCAGAGTGTTGAGATATGGCCCTGCAATATATGTGTGGTTCCATAAGCTTGACCCACAAAAGGGTCTCCTACAATCATGAAACGTGTGAAATCTATATGAGAGACCAAATAATGGCCAATGGTGAAAACAGCATAAAATGAGTGTAGATTAGAAAGCATCTGCCATCCTGTAGTTAGGTGTAACATGAACGTTTCTTGCACCAGGACGTTGAGATATGGCCACGCAATGTATGTGTGGTCACTTAAGCTTGTTGCAGGAAAGGGTCTCCAACAATCATGGACCATATGAAATCAATATGAGAGTCCATAGTGGCCAATGTAAAAAGCAGCCTAGAAATGACTCCACATGATAATGCCTCTCCACACTTGTAGATAGGTGCTACATGAAAGTTTATTGCACCAGAGTGTTGAGATATGGCCCTGCAATATATGTGTGGTTCCATAAGCTTGACCCACAAAAGGGTCTCCTACAATCATGAAACGTGTGAAATCCATATGAGAGACCAAATAATGGCCAATGGTGAAAACAGCATAAAATGAGTGTAGATTAGAATGCATCTGCCATCCTGTAGTTAGGTGTAACATGAAAGTTTCTTGCACCAGGACGTTGAGATATGGCCACGCAATGTATGTGTGGTCACTTAAGCTTGTTGCAGGAAAGGGTCTCCAACAATCATGGACCAAGTGAAATCAATATGAGAGTGCAAAATGGCCAATGATAAAAACAGCTAAGAAAAGACTGCACATTATCATGCCTCTCCACTCTTGTAGTTATGTGCTAGATGAAAGTTTATTGCACCAGAGTGTTGAGATATGGCCCTGCAATATATGTGTGATTCCATAAGCTTGACCCACAAAAGGGTCTCCTACATTCATGTACCATGTGAAACCCATATGAGAGACTCAATAATGGGCAATGGTGAAAACAGCATAGAAATGAGTGTAGTTCCTAATGCATCCGCCATCCTGTAGTTAGATGCAAAATGAAAGTTTCTTGCACCAGGACGTTGAGATATGGCCACGCAACGCATGTGTGGTCACTTAAGCATGTTGCAGGAAAGTGTCTCCTACAATCATGAATCGTGTGAAATGAATATGAGAGTCCATAGTGGACAATAAAAAAGCAGCCTAGAAATGACTCCACATGATAATGTCTCTCCACACATGTAGATAGGTGCTACACGAAAGTTTATTGCACCAGAGTGTTGAGATATGGCACTGCAATATATGTGTGGTTCCATAAGCTTGACCCACAAAAGGGTCTCCTACAATCATGATACGTGTGAAATCCATATGAGAGACAAAATAATGGCCAATGGTGAAAACAGCATGGACCAATCATGGACCATATGAAATCAGTATGAGACTCCATAGTTCCCAATGATAAAAACAGCCAAGAAAAGACTGCACATTATAATGCCTCTCCACTCTTGTAGTTAGGTGCTAGATGAAGGTTTATTGCAAGAGGGTGTTGAGATATGGCCCTGCAATATATGTGTGGTTCCATAAGCTTGACCCACAAAAGGGTCTCCTACATTCATGTACCATGTGAAACCCATATGAGAGACTCAATAATGGGCAATGGTGAAAACATCATAGAAATGAGTGTAGTTCCTAATGCATCCGCCATCCTGTAGTTAGCTGCAAAATGAAAGTTTCTTGCACCAGGACGTTGAGATATGGCCACGCAACGCATGTGTGGTCACTTAAGCATGTTGCAGGAAAGTGTCTCCTACAATCATGAATCGTGTGAAATGAATATGAGAGTCCATAGTGGACAATGAAAAAAGCAGCCTAGAAATGACTCCACATGATAATGCCTCTCCACACTTGTAGATAGGTGCTACACGAAAGTTTATTGCACCAGAGTGTTGAGATATGGCACTGCAATATATGTGTGGTTCCATAAGCTTGACCCACAAAAGGGTCTCCTACATTCATGTACCATGTGAAACCCATATGAGAGACTCAATAATGGCCAATGGTGAAAACAGCATAAAATTAGTGTAGATTAGAATTCATCTGCCATCCTGTAGTTAGGTGTAAAATGAACGTTTCTTGCACCAGGACGTTGAGATATGGCCACGCAATGCATGTGTGGTCACTTAAGCTTGTAGCAGGAAAAGGTCTCCAACAATCATTGACCATGTGAAACCAATATGAGAGTCCATAGTGGCCAATGAAAAAAGCAACCTAGAAATGACTCCACATTATAATGCCTCACCACACTTGTAGATAGGTGCTAGATGAAAGTTTATTGCACCAGAGTATTGAGAAATGGCCCTGCAATATATTTGTGGTTCCATAAGCTTGACCCACAAAAGGGTCTCCTACAATCATGATACGTGTGAAATCCATATGAGAGAGAAAATAATGGCCAATGATGAAAACAGCATGGACCAATCATGGACCATATGAAATCAGTATGAGACTCCATAGTTCCCAATGATAAAAACAGCCAAGAAAAGACTGCACATTATAATGCCTCTCCACTCTTGTAGTTAGGTGCTAGATGAAGGTTTATTGCACCAGAGTGTTGAGATATGGCCCTGCAATATATTTGTAGTTCCATAAGCTTGACCCACAAAACAGCATAAAATGCTGTTTAAACAGCATAAAACAGCATAAAATGAGTGTCGATTAGAATGCATCTGCCATCCTGTAGTTAGGTGTAACATGAAAGTTTCTTGCACCAGGACGTTGAGATATGGCCACGCAATGTATGTGTGGTCACTTAAGCTTGTAGCAGTAAAGGGTCTCCTACAATCATGAAACGTGTGAAATCCATATGAGAGACTCAATAATGGCCAATGATGTAAACAGCATAGAAATGAGTGTAGTTTCTAATGCATCTGCCATCCTGTAGTTAGCTGCAAAATGAACGTTTCTTGCACCAGGACGTTGAGATATGGCCATGCAATATACGTGTGGTCACTTAAGCATGTTGCAGGAAAGTGTCTCCTACAATCATGAATCGTGTGAAATGAATATGAGAGTCCATAGTGGACAATGAAAAAAGCAGCCTAGAAATGACTCCACATGATAATGCCTCTCCACACTTGTAGATAGGTGCTACACGAAAGTTTATTGCACCAGAGTGTTGAGATATGGCACTGCAATATATGTGTGGTTCCATAAGCTTGACCCACAAAAGGGTCTCCTACAATCATGATACGTGTGAAATCCATATGAGAGACCAAATATTGGCCAATGGTGAAAACAGCATGGACCAATCATGGACCATATGAAATCAGTATGAGACTCCATAGTTCCCAATGATAAAAACAGCCAAGAAAAGACTGCACGTTATACTGTCTCTCCACTCTTGTATTTAGGTGCTAGATGAAGGTTTATTGCACCAGAGTGTTGAGATATGGCCCTGCAATATATGTGTGGTTCCATAAGCTTGACCCACAAAAGGGTCTCCTACAATCATGAAACGTGTGAAATCCATATGAGAGACCAAATAATGGCCAATGGTGAAAACAGCATAAAATGAGTGTAGATTAGAAAGCATCTGCCATCCTGTAGTTAGGTGTAACATGAACGTTTCTTGCACCAGGACGTTGAGATATGGCCACGCAATGTATGTGTGGTCACTTA
Organism: Cryptoblepharus egeriae; assembly: GCA_030015325.1. Classification (NCBI taxonomy): domain Eukaryota; kingdom Metazoa; phylum Chordata; class Lepidosauria; order Squamata; family Scincidae; genus Cryptoblepharus; species Cryptoblepharus egeriae. The sequence continues at coordinate 111,043,855 of JAREYC010000001.1, read as the reverse complement.
AGCTTGTTGCAGGAAAGGGTCTCCAACAATCATGGACCAAGTGAAATCAATATGAGAGTGCAAAATGGCCAATGATAAAAACAGCTAAGAAAAGACTGCACATTATCATGCCTCTCCACTCTTGTAGTTATGTGCTAGATGAAAGTTTATTGCACCAGAGTGTTGAGATATGGCCCTGCAATATATGTGTGATTCCATAAGCTTGACCCACAAAAGGGTCTCCTACATTCATGTACCATGTGAAACCCATATGAGAGACTCAATAATGGGCAATGGTGAAAACAGCATAGAAATGAGTGTAGTTCCTAATGCATCCGCCATCCTGTAGTTAGCTGCAAAATGAAAGTTTCTTGCACCAGGACGTTGAGATATGGCCACGCAATGCATGTGTGGTCACTTAAGCATGTTGCAGGAAAGTGTCTCCTACAATCATGAATCGTGTGAAATGAATATGAGAGTCCATAGTGGACAATGAAAAAAGCAGCCTAGAAATGACTCCACATGATAATGCCTATCCACACTTGTAGATAGGTGCTACACGAAAGTTTATTGCACCAGAGTGTTGAGATATGGCACTGCAATATATGTGTGGTTCCATAAGCTTGACCCACAAAAGGGTCTCCTACAATCATGATACATGATAACCCTGCAATATATGTGTGGTTCCATAAGCTTGACCCACAAAAGGGTATCCTACAATCATGAAAGGTGAGAAATCCATATGAGAGACCAAATAATGGACAATGATGTAAAGAGCATAGAAATGAGTGTAGTTTCTAATGCATCTGCCATCCTGTAGTTAGCTGCAAAATGAAAGTTTCTTGCAACAGAACGTTGAGATATGGCAATGCAAGATACCTGTGGTTACTTAAGCATGTTGCAGGAAAGTGTCTCCTACAATCATGAATCGTGTGAAATGAATATGAGTGTCCATAGTGGCCAATGAAAAAAGCAGCCTAGAAATGAATCCACATTATAATGCCTCACCACACTTGTACATAGGTGCTAGATGAAAGTTTATTGCACCAGAGTATTGAGAAATGGCACTGCAATATATGTGTGGTTCCATAAGCTTGACCCACAAAAGGGTCTCCTACAATCATGATACGTGTGAAATCCATATGAGAGAGAAAATAATGGCCAATGATGAAAACAGCATGGACCAATCATGGACCATATGAAATCAGTATGAGACTCCATAGTTCCCAATGATAAAAACAGCCAAGAAAAGACTGCACATTATAATGCCTCTCCACTCTTGTAGTTAGGTGCTAGATGAAGGTTTATTGCACCAGAGTGTTGAGATATGGCCCTGCAATATATGTGTGGTTCCATAAACGTGACCCACAAAAAGGTCGCCTACAATCATGAAACATGTGAAATCCATATGAGAGACCAAATAATGGCCAATGGTGAAAACAGCATAAAATGGGAGTAGATTAGAATGCATCTGCCATCCTGTAGTTAGCTGCAAAATGAAAGTTTCTTGCACCAGGACGTTGAGATATGGCAATGCAAGATACGTGTGGTCACTTAAGCATGTTGCAGGAAACTGTCTCCTACAATCATGAATCGTGTGAAATCAATATGAGAGTCCATAGTGGCCAATGAAAAAAGCAGGCTAGAAATGACTCCACATTATAATGCCTCACCACACTTGTAGATAGGTGCTAGATGAAAGTTTATTGCACCAGAGTGTTGAGATATGGCCCTGCAATATATTTGTAGTTCCATAAGCTTGACCCACAAAAGAGCATAAAATGCTGTTTAAACAGCATAAAACAGCATAAAATGAGTGTCGATTAGAATGCATCTGCCATCCTGTAGTTAGGTGTAACATGAAAGTTTCTTGCACCAGGACGTTGAGATATGGCCACGCAATGTATGTGTGGTCACTTAAGCTTGTAGCAGTAAAGGGTCTCCTACAATCATGAAACGTGTGAAATCCATATGAGAGACTCAATAATGGCCAATGGCCAATAATGGCAAAACAGCATAGAAATGAGTGTAGTTTCTAATGTATCTGCCATCCTGTAGTTAGCTGCAAAATGAAAGTTTCTTGCACCAGGACGTTGAGATATGGCCATGCAATATACGTGTGGTCAGTTAAGCATGTTGCAGGCAAGTGTCTGCTACAATCATGAATCGTGTGAAATGAATATGAGAGTCCATAGTGGACAATGAAAAAAGCAGCCTAGAAATGACTCCACATTATAATGCCTCTCCACACTTCTAGATAGGTGCTACATGAAAGTTTATTGCACCAGAGTGTTGAGATATGGCCCTGCAATATATGTGTCGTTCCATAAGCTTGACCCACAAAAGGGTCTCCTACAATCATGATACGTGTGAAATCCATATGAGAGAGAAAATAATGGCCAATGGTGAAAACAGCATGGACCAATCATGGACCATATGAAATCAGTATGAGACTCCATAGTTCCCAATGATAAAAACAGCCAAGAAAAGACTGCACATTATAATGTCTCTCCACTCTTGTAGTTAGGTGCTAGATGAAGGTTTATTGCACCAGAGTGTTGAGATATGGCCCTGCAATATATGTGTGGTTCCATAAACGTGACCCACAAAAAGGTCGCCTACAATCATGAAACGTGTGAAATCCATATGAGAGACCAAATAATGGACAATGATGTAAAGAGCATAGAAATGAGTGTAGTTTCTAATGCATCTGCCATCCTGTAGTTAGCTGCAAAATGAAAGTTTCTTGCACCAGGACGTTGAGATATGGCCATGCAATATACGTGTGGTCAGTTAAGCATGTTGCAGGCAAGTGTCTGCTACAATCATGAATCGTGTGAAATGAATATGAGAGTCCATAGTGGACAATGAAAAAAGCAGCCTAGAAATGACTCCACATTATAATGCCTCTCCACACTTCTAGATAGGTGCTACATGAAAGTTTATTGCACCAGAGTGTTGAGATATGGCCCTGCAATATATGTGTCGTTCCATAAGCTTGACCCACAAAAGGGTCTCCTACAATCATGATACGTGTGAAATCCATATGAGAGAGAAAATAATGGCCAATGGTGAAAACAGCATGGACCAATCATGGACCATATGAAATCAGTATGAGACTCCATAGTTCCCAATGATAAAAACAGCCAAGAAAAGACTGCACATTATACTGTCTCTCCACTCTTGTATTTAGGTGCTAGATGAAAGTTCATTGCACCAGAGTGTTGAGATATGGCCCTGCAATATATGTGTGGTTCCATAAGCTTGACCCACAAAAGGGTCTCCTACATTCATGTACCATGTGAAACCCATATGAGAGACTCAATAATGGCCAATGGTGAAAACAGCATAAAATGAGTGTAGATTAGAATTCATCTGCCATCCTGTAGTTAGGTGTAAAATGAACGTTTCTTGCACCAGGAAGTTGAGATATGGCCACGCAATGCATGTGTGGTCACTTAAGCTTGTAGCAGGAAAGGGTCTCCAACAATCATGGACCATGTGAAATCAATATGAGAGTCCATAGTGGCCAATGAAAAAAGCAACCTAGAAATGACTCCACATTATAATGCCTCTCCAGTCTTTTACTTGTGTGCTGGATGAACGTTTATTGCACCAGAGTGTTGAGATATAACCCTGCAATATATGTGTCGTTCCATAAGCTTGACCCACAAAAGGGTCTCCTACAATCATGATACGTGTGAAATCCATATGAGAGAGAAAATAATGGCCAATGGTGAAAACAGCATGGACCAATCATGGACCATATGAAATCAGTATGAGACTCCATAGTTCCCAATGATAAAAACAGCCAAGAAAAGACTGCACATTATAATGTCTCTCCACTCTTGTAGTTAGGTGCTAGATGAAGGTTTATTGCACCAGAGTGTTGAGATATGGCCCTGCAATATATGTGTGGTTCCATAAACGTGACCCACAAAAAGGTCGCCTACAATCATGAAACGTGTGAAATCCATATGAGAGACCAAATAATGGACAATGATGTAAAGAGCATAGAAATGAGTGTAGTTTCTAATGCATCTGCCATCCTGTAGTTAGCTGCAAAATGAAAGTTTCTTGCACCAGGACGTTGAGATATGGCCATGCAATATACGTGTGGTCAGTTAAGCATGTTGCAGGCAAGTGTCTGCTACAATCATGAATCGTGTGAAATGAATATGAGAGTCCATAGTGGACAATGAAAAAAGCAGCCTAGAAATGACTCCACATTATAATGCCTCTCCACACTTCTAGATAGGTGCTACATGAAAGTTTATTGCACCAGAGTGTTGAGATATGGCCCTGCAATATATGTGTCGTTCCATAAGCTTGACCCACAAAAGGGTCTCCTACAATCATGATACGTGTGAAATCCATATGAGAGAGAAAATAATGGCCAATGGTGAAAACAGCATGGACCAATCATGGACCATATGAAATCAGTATGAGACTCCATAGTTCCCAATGATAAAAACAGCCAAGAAAAGACTGCACATTATACTGTCTCTCCACTCTTGTATTTAGGTGCTAGATGAAAGTTCATTGCACCAGAGTGTTGAGATATGGCCCTGCAATATATGTGTGGTTCCATAAGCTTGACCCACAAAAGGGTCTCCTACATTCATGTACCATGTGAAACCCATATGAGAGACTCAATAATGGCCAATGGTGAAAACAGCATAAAATGAGTGTAGATTAGAATTCATCTGCCATCCTGTAGTTAGGTGTAAAATGAACGTTTCTTGCACCAGGAAGTTGAGATATGGCCACGCAATGCATGTGTGGTCACTTAAGCTTGTAGCAGGAAAGGGTCTCCAACAATCATGGACCATGTGAAATCAATATGAGAGTCCATAGTGGCCAATGAAAAAAGCAACCTAGAAATGACTCCACATTATAATGCCTCTCCAGTCTTTTACTTGTGTGCTGGATGAACGTTTATTGCACCAGAGTGTTGAGATATAACCCTGCAATATATGTGTCGTTCCATAAGCTTGACCCACAAAAGGGTATCCTACAATCATGAAAGGTGAGAAATCCATATGAGAGACCAAATAATGGACAATGATGTAAAGAGCATAGAAATGAGTGTAGTTTCTAATGCATCTGCCATCCTGTAGTTAGCTGCAAAATGAAAGTTTCTTGCAACAGAACGTTGAGATATGGCAATGCAAGATACGTGTGGTTACTTAAGCATGTTGCAGGAAAGTGTCTCCTACAATCATGAATCGTGTGAAATGAATATGAGAGTCCATAGTGGCCAATGAAAAAAGCAGCCTAGAAATGAATCCACATTATAATGCCTCACCACACTTGTACATAGGTGCTAGATGAAAGTTTATTGCACCAGAGTATTGAGAAATGGCCCTGCAATATATGTGTGGTTCCATAAGCTTGACCCACAAAAGGGTCTCCTACAATCATGATACGTGTGAAATCCATATGAGAGAGAAAATAATGGCCAATGATGAAAACAGCATGGACCAATCATGGACCATATGAAATCAGTATGAGACTCCATAGTTCCCAATGATAAAAACAGCCAAGAAAAGACTGCACATTATAATGCCTCTCCACTCTTGTAGTTAGGTGCTAGATGAAGGTTTATTGAACCAGAGTGTTGAGATATGGCCCTGCAATATATGTGTGGTTCCATAAACGTGACCCACAAAAAGGTCGCCTACAATCATGAAACATGTGAAATCCATATGAGAGATCAAATAATGGCCAATGGTGAAAACAGCATAAAATGGGTGTAGATTAGAATGCATCTGCCATCCTGTAGTTAGCTGCAAAATGAAAGTTTCTTGCACCAGGACGTTGAGATATGGCAATGCAAGATACGTGTGGTCACTTAAGCATGTTGCAGGAAACTGTCTCCTACAATCATGAATCGTGTGAAATCAATATGAGAGTCCATAGTGGCCAATGAAAAAAGCAGGCTAGAAATGACTCCACATTATAATGCCTCACCACACTTGTAGATAGGTGCTAGATGAAAGTTTATTGCACCAGAGTGTTGAGATATGGCCCTGCAATATATTTGTAGTTCCATAAGCTTGACCCACAAAACAGCATAAAATACTGTTTAAAGCATAAAACAGCATAAAATGAGTGTAGATTAGAATTCATCTGCCATCCTGTAGTTAGGTGTAACATGAACGTTTCTTGCACCAGGACGTTGAGATATGGCCACGCAATGCATGTGTGGTCACTTAAGCTTGTAGCAGGAAAGGGTCTCCAACAATCATGGACCATGTGAAATCAATATGAGAGTCCATAGTGGCCAATGAAAAAAGCAACCTAGAAATGACTCCACATTATAATGCCTCTCCAGTCTTTTACTTGTGTGCTGGATGAACGTTTATTGCACCAGAGTGCTGAGATATAACCCTGCAATATATGTGTGGTTCCATAAGCTTGACCCACAAAAGGGTATCCTACAATCATGAAAGGTGAGAAATCCATATGAGAGACCAAATAATGGACAATGATGTAAAGAGCATAGAAATGAGTGTAGTTTCTAATGCATCTGCCATCCTGTAGTTAGCTGCAAAATGAAAGTTTCTTGCAACAGAACGTTGAGATATGGCAATGCAAGATACCTGTGGTTACTTAAGCATGTTGCAGGAAAGTGTCTCCTACAATCATGAATCGTGTGAAATGAATATGAGTGTCCATAGTGGCCAATGAAAAAAGCAGCCTAGAAATGAATCCACATTATAATGCCTCACCACACTTGTACATAGGTGCTACATGAAAGTTTATTGCACCAGAGTGTTCAGATATGGCACTGCAATATATGTGTGGTTCCATAAGCTTGACCCACAAAAGGGTCTCCTACAATCATGAAACGTGTGAAATCCATATGAGAGACAAAATAATGGCCAATGGTGAAAACAGCATGGACCAATCATGGACCATATGAAATCAGTATGAGACTCCATAGTTCCCAAAGATAAAAACAGCCAAGAAAAGACTGCATATTATAATGCCTCTCCACTCTTGTAGTTAGGTGCTAGATGGTTTATTGCACCAGAGTGTTGAGATATGGCCCTGCAATATTTGTGTGGTTCCATAAGCTTGACCCACAAAAGGGTCTCCTACATTCATGAAACGTGTGAAATCAATATGAGAGACCAAATAATGGCCAATGGGGAAAACAGCATAAAATGAGTGTAGATTAGAATGCATCTGCCATCCTGTAGTTAGCTGCAAAATGAAAGTTTCTTGCACCTGGACGTTGAGATATGGCCATGCAATGTACGTGTGGTCACTTAAGCTTGTTGCAGGAAAGGGTCTCCTACAATCATGAATCGTGTGAAATCAATATGAGAGTCCAAAGTGGCCAATGAAAAAAAGCTACCTTGAAATGACTCCACATTATAATGCCTCACCACACTTGTAGATAGGTGCTAGATGAAAGTTTATTGCACCAGAGTGTTGAGAAATGGCCCTGCAATATATGTGTCGTTCCATAAGCTTGACCCACAAAACAGCATAAAATGCTGTTTAAACAGCATAAAACAGCATAAAATGAGTGTCGATTAGAATGCATCTGCCATCCTGTAGTTAGGTGTAACATGAAAGTTTCTTGCACCAGGACGTTGAGATATGGCCACGCAATGTATGTGTGGTCACTTAAGCTTGTAGCAGGAAAGGGTCTCCAACAGTCATGGACCAAGTGAAATCAATATGAGAGTCCAAAATGGCCAATGATAAAAACAGCTAAGAAAAGACTGCACATTATAATGCCTCTCCACTCTTGTAGTTATGTGCTAGATCAAAGTTTATTGCACCAGAGTGTTGAGATATGGCCCTGCAATATATGTGTGGTTCCATAAGCTTGACCCACAAAAGGGTCTCCTACAATCATGAAACGTGTAAAATCCATATGAGAGACCAAATAATGGGCAATGGTGAAAACAGCATAAAATGAGTGTAGATTAGAATGCATCTGCCATCCTGTAGTTAGGTGTAACATGAAAGTTTCTTGCACCAGGACGTTGAGATATGGCCACGCAATGTATGTGTGGTCACTTAAGCTTGCAGTAGGAAAGGGTCTCCAACAATCATGGACCAAGTGAAATCAATATGAGAGTCCATAATGGACAATGATAAAAACAGCTAAGAAAAGATTGAACATTATAATGCCTCTCCACTCTTGTATTTAGGTGCTAGATGAAAGTTTATTGCACCAGTGTTGAGATATGGTCCTGCAATATATGTGTGGTTCCATAAGCTTGACCCACAAAAGGGTCTCCTACAATCATGAAACGTGTGAAATCCATATGAGAGACAAATAATGGCCAATGGTGAAAACAGCATAAAATGAGTATAGATTAGAATGCATCTGCCATCCTGTAGTTAGGTGTAAAATGAAAGTTTCTTGCACCTGGACGTTGAGATATGGCCATGCAATGTATGTGCGGTCACTTAAGCGTGATGCATGAAAGGGTCTCCAACAATCATGGACCATGTGAAATCAATATGAGAGTCCATAACGGCCAGTGATAAAAACAGCTAAGAAAAGACGGCACATTATCATGCCGCTCCAGTCTTGTAGTTATGTGCTAGATGAAAGTTCATTGCACCAGAGTGTTGAGATAGGGCCCTGCAATATATGTGTGGTTCCATAAGCTGGACCCACAAATGGGTCTCCTACAATCATGAAACGTGTGAAATCCATATGAGAGACTCAATAATGGCCAATGATGTAAACAGCATAGAAATGAGTGTAGTTTCTAATGCATCTGCCATCTTGTAGTTAGCTGCAAAATGAAAGTTTCTTGCACCAGGACGTTGAGATATGGCCATGCAGTATACCTGTGGTCACTTGAGCATGTTGCAGGAAAGTGTCTCCTACAATCATGAATCGTGTGAAATGAATTTGAGAGTCCATAGTGGCCAATGAAAAAAGCAGCCTAGAAATGACTCCACATGATAATGCCTCTCCACACTTGTAGATAGGTGCTACATGAAAGTTTATTGCACCAGAGTGTTGAGATATGGCCCTGCAATATATGTGTCGTTCCATAAGCTTGACCCACAAAAGGGTCTCCTACAATCATGAAACGTGTGAAATCCATATGAGAGACCAAATAATGGCCAATGGTGAAAACAGCATAAAATGAGTGTAGATTAGAATGCATCTGCCATCCTGTAGTTAGGTGTAACATGAAAGTTTCTTGCACCAGGACGTTGAGATATGGCCACGCAATGTATGTGTGGTCACTTAAGCTTGTTGCAGGAAAGGGTCTCCAACAATCATGGACCAAGTGAAATCAATATGAGAGTGCAAAATGGCCAATGATAAAAACAGCTAAGAAAAGACTGCACATTATCATGCCTCTCCACTCTTGTAGTTATGTGCTAGATGAAAGTTTATTGCACCAGAGTGTTGAGATATGGCCCTGCAATATATGTGTGATTCTATAAGCTTGACCCACAAAAGGGTCTCCTACATTCATGTACCATGTGAAACCCATATGAGAGACTCAATAATGGGCAATGGTGAAAACAGCATAGAAATGAGTGTAGTTTCTAATGCATCCGCCATCCTGTAGTTAGCTGCAAAATGAAAGTTTCTTGCACCAGGACGTTGAGATATGGCCACGCAATGCATGTGTGGTCACTTAAGCATGTTGCAGGAAAGTGTCTCCTACAATCATGAATCGTGTGAAATGAATATGAGAGTCCATAGTGGACAATGAAAAAAGCAGCCTAGAAATGACTCCACATGATAATGCCTCTCCACACTTGTAGATAGGTGCTACATGAAAGTTTATTGCACCAGAGTGTTGAGATATGGCCCTGCAATATAAGTGTCGTTCCATAAGCTTGACCCACAAAAGGGTCTCCTACAATCATGAAAAGTGTGAAATCCCTATGAGAGACCAAATATTGGCCAATGGTGAAAACAGCATGGACCAGTCATGGACCATATGAAATCAGTATGAGACTCCATAGTTCCCAATGATAAAAACAGCCAAGAAAAGACTGCACATTATAATGCCTCTCCACTCTTGTAGTTAGGTGCTAGATGAAGGTTTATTGCACCAGAGTGTTGAGATATGGCCCTGCAATATATGTGTGGTTCCATAAACGTGACCCACAAAAAGGTCGCCTACAATCATGAAACGTGTGAAATCCATATGACAGACCAAATAATGGCCAATGGTGAAAACAGCATAAAATGAGTGTAGATTAGAATGCATCTGCCATCCTGTAGTTAGGTGTAAAATGAAAGGCTCTTGCACCAGGACGTTGAGATATGGTCACGCAATGCACCTGTGGTCACTTAAGCTTATAGCAAGAAAGGGTCTCCAACAATCATGGACCTTGTGAAATCAATATGAGAGTCCATAGTGGCCAATGAAAAAAGCAACCTAGAAATGACTCCACATTATAATGCCGCTCCAGACTTATACTTATGTGCTGGATGAAAGTTTATTGCACCAGAGTGTTGAGGTATGACCCTGCAATATATGTGTGGTTCCATAAGCTTGACCCACAAAAGGGTATCCTACAATCATGAAACGTGTGAAATCCATATGAGAGACCAAATAATGGACAATGATGTAAACAGCATAGAAATGAGTGTAGTTTCTAATGCATCTGCCATCCTGTAGTTAGCTGCAAAATGAAAGTTTCTTGCACCAGGACGTTGAGATATGGCCATGCAATATACGTGTGGTCACTTAAGCATGTTGCAGGAAAGTGTCTCCTACAATCATGAATCGTGTGAAATGAATATGAGAGTCCATAGTGGCCAATGAAAAAAGCAGCCTAGAAATGACTCCACATGATAATGCCTCTCCACACTTGTAGATAGGTGCTATATGAAAGTTTATTGCACCAGAGTGTTGAGATATGGCCCTGCAATATATGTGTGGTTCCATAAGCTTGACCCACAAAAGGGTCTCCTACAATCATGATACGTGTGAAATCCATATGAGAGACCAAATAATGGCCAATGGTGAAAACAGCATGGACCAATCATGGACCATATGAAATCAGTATGAGACTCCATAGTTCCCAATGATAAAAACAGCCAAGAAAAGACTGCACATTATACTGTCTCTCCACTCTTGTATTTAGGTGCTAGATGAAAGTTCATTGCACCAGAGTGTTGAGATATGGCCCTGCAATATATGTGTGGTTCCATAAGCTTGACCCACAAAAGGGTCTCCTACAATCATGAAACGTGTGAAATCCATATGAGAGACCAAATAATGGCCAATGGTGAAAACAGCATAAAATGAGTGTAGATTAGAATGCATCTGCCATCCTGTAGTTAGGTGTAACATGAAAGTTTCTTGCACCAGGACGTTGAGATATGGCCCTGCAATATATGTGTGGTTCCATAAGCTTGACCCACAAAAGGGTCTCCTACAATCATGATACGTGTGAAATCCATATGAGAGACCAAATATTGGCCAATGGTGAAAACAGCATGGACCAATCATGGACCATATGAAATCAGTATGAGACTCCATAGTTCCCAATGATAAAAACAGCCAAGAAAAGACTGCACGTTATACTGTCTCTCCACTCTTGTATTTAGGTGCTAGATGAAGGTTTATTGCACCAGAGTGTTGAGATATGGCCCTGCAATATATGTGTGGTTCCATAAGCTTGACCCACAAAAGGGTCTCCTACAATCATGAAACGTGTGAAATCCATATGAGAGACCAAATAATGGACAATGATGCATAGAAATGAGTGTAGTTTCTAATGCATCTGCCATCCTGTAGTTAGCTGCAAAATGAAAGTTTCTTGCACCAGGACGTTGAGATATGGCAATGCAAGATACGTGTGGTCACTTAAGCATGTTGCAGGAAAGTGTCTCCTACAATCATGAATCGTGTGAAATCAATATGAGAGTCTAAAGTGGCCAATGAAAAAAGCAGCCTAGAAATGACTCCACATTATAATGCCTCACCACACTTGTAGATAGGTGCTAGATGAAAGTTTATTGCACCAGAGTGTTGAGAAATGGCCCTGCAATATATGTGTCGTTCCATAAGCTTGACCCACAAAAGGGTATCCTACAATCATGATACGTGTGAAATCCATATGAGAGACAAAATAATGGCCAATGGTGAAAACAGCATGGACCAATCATGGACCATATGAAATCAGTATGAGACTCCATAGTTCCCAATGATAAAAACAGCCAAGAAAAGACTGCACATTATAATGCCTCTCCACTCTTGTAGTTAGGTGCTAGATGAAGGTTTATTGCACCAGAGTGTTGAGATATGGCCCTGCAATATATGTGTGGTTCCATAAACGTGACCCACAAAACAGCATAAAATGCTGTTTAAACAGCATAAAACAGCATAAAATGAGTGTAGATTCGAATGCATCTGCCATCCTGTAGTTAGGTGTAACATGAAAGTTTCTTGCACCAGGACGTTGAGATATGGCCACGCAATGTATTTGTGGTCACTTAAGCTTGTAGCAGTAAAGGGTCTCCTACAATCATGAAATGTGTGAAATCCATATGAGAGACTCAATAATGGCCAATGATGTAAACAGCATAGAAATGAGTGTAGTTTCTAATGCATCTGCCATCCTGTAGTTAGCTGCAAAATGAAAGTTTCTTGCACCAGGACGTTGAGATATGGCCATGCAATATACGTGTGGTCACTTAAGCATGTTGCAGGAAAGTGTCTCCTACAATCATGAATCGTGTGAAATGAATATGAGAGTCCATAGTGGCCAATGAAAAAAGCAGCCTAGAAATGACTCCACATTATAATGCCTCACCACACTTGTAGATAGGTGCTAGATGAAAGTTTATTGCACCAGAGTGTTGAGAAATGGCCCTGCAATATATGTGTCGTTCCATAAGCTTGACCCACAAAAGGGTCTCCTACAATCATGATACGTGTGAAATCCATATGAGAGACCAAATAATGGCCAATGGTGAAAACAGCATGGACCAATCATGGACCATATGAAATCAGTATGAGACTCCATAGTTCCCAATGATAAAAACAGCCAAGAAAAGACTGCACATTATAATGCCTCTCCACTCTTGTAGTTTGGTGCTAGATGAAGGTTTATTGCACCAGAGTGTTGAGATATGGCCCTGCAATATATGTGTGGTTCCATAAGCTTGACCCACAAAAGGGTCTCCTACAATCATGATACGTGTGAAATCCATATGAGAGACCAAATATTGGCCAATGGTGAAAACAGCATGGACCAATCATGGACCATATGAAATCAGTATGAGACTCCATAGTTCCCAATGATAAAAACAGCCAAGAAAAGACTGCACATTATACTGTCTCTCCACTCTTGTATTTAGGTGCTAGATGAAAGTTCATTGCACCAGAGTGTTGAGATATGGCCCTGCAATATATGTGTGGTTCCATAAGCTTGACCCACAAAAGGGTCTCCTACAATCATGAAACGTGTGAAATCCATATGAGAGACCAAATAATGGCCAATGGTGAAAACAGCATAAAATGAGTGTAGATTAGAAAGCATCTGCCATCCTGTAGTTAGGTGTAACATGAACGTTTCTTGCACCAGGACGTTGAGATATGGCCACGCAATGTATGTGTGGTCACTTAAGCTTGTTGCAGGAAAGGGTCTCCAACAATCATGGACCATATGAAATCAATATGAGAGTCCATAGTGGCCAATGAAAAAAGCAGCCTAGAAATGACTCCACATGATAATGCCTCTCCACACTTGTAGATAGGTGCTACATGAAAGTTTATTGCACCAGAGTGTTGAGATATGGCCCTGCAATATATGTGTGGTTCCATAAGCTTGACCCACAAAAGGGTCTCCTACAATCATGAAACGTGTGAAATCCATATGAGAGACCAAATAATGGCCAATGGTGAAAACAGCATAAAATGAGTGTAGATTAGAATGCATCTGCCATCCTGTAGTTAGGTGTAACATGAAAGTTTCTTGCACCAGGACGTTGAGATATGGCCACGCAATGTATGTGTGGTCACTTAAGCTTGTTGCAGGAAAGGGTCTCCAACAATCATGGACCAAGTGAAATCAATATGAGAGTGCAAAATGGCCAATGATAAAAACAGCTAAGAAAAGACTGCACATTATCATGCCTCTCCACTCTTGTAGTTATGTGCTAGATGAAAGTTTATTGCACCAGAGTGTTGAGATATGGCCCTGCAATATATGTGTGATTCTATAAGCTTGACCCACAAAAGGGTCTCCTACATTCATGTACCATGTGAAACCCATATGAGAGACTCAATAATGGGCAATGGTGAAAACAGCATAGAAATGAGTGTAGTTTCTAATGCATCCGCCATCCTGTAGTTAGCTGCAAAATGAAAGTTTCTTGCACCAGGACGTTGAGATATGGCCACGCAATGCATGTGTGGTCACTTAAGCATGTTGCAGGAAAGTGTCTCCTACAATCATGAATCGTGTGAAATGAATATGAGAGTCCATAGTGGACAATGAAAAAAGCAGCCTAGAAATGACTCCACATGATAATGCCTCTCCACACTTGTAGATAGGTGCTACATGAAAGTTTATTGCACCAGAGTGTTGAGATATGGCCCTGCAATATAAGTGTCGTTCCATAAGCTTGACCCACAAAAGGGTCTCCTACAATCATGAAAAGTGTGAAATCCCTATGAGAGACCAAATATTGGCCAATGGTGAAAACAGCATGGACCAGTCATGGACCATATGAAATCAGTATGAGACTCCATAGTTCCCAATGATAAAAACAGCCAAGAAAAGACTGCACATTATAATGCCTCTCCACTCTTGTAGTTAGGTGCTAGATGAAGGTTTATTGCACCAGAGTGTTGAGATATGGCCCTGCAATATATGTGTGGTTCCATAAACGTGACCCACAAAAAGGTCGCCTACAATCATGAAACGTGTGAAATCCATATGACAGACCAAATAATGGCCAATGGTGAAAACAGCATAAAATGAGTGTAGATTAGAATGCATCTGCCATCCTGTAGTTAGGTGTAAAATGAAAGGCTCTTGCACCAGGACGTTGAGATATGGTCACGCAATGCACCTGTGGTCACTTAAGCTTATAGCAAGAAAGGGTCTCCAACAATCATGGACCTTGTGAAATCAATATGAGAGTCCATAGTGGCCAATGAAAAAAGCAACCTAGAAATGACTCCACATTATAATGCCGCTCCAGACTTATACTTATGTGCTGGATGAAAGTTTATTGCACCAGAGTGTTGAGGTATGACCCTGCAATATATGTGTGGTTCCATAAGCTTGACCCACAAAAGGGTATCCTACAATCATGAAACGTGTGAAATCCATATGAGAGACCAAATAATGGACAATGATGTAAACAGCATAGAAATGAGTGTAGTTTCTAATGCATCTGCCATCCTGTAGTTAGGTGTAACATGAAAGTTTCTTGCACCAGGACGTTGAGATATGGCCATGCAATATACGTGTGGTCACTTAAGCATGTTGCAGGAAAGTGTCTCCTACAATCATGAATCGTGTGAAATGAATATGAGAGTCCATAGTGGCCAATGAAAAAAGCAGCCTAGAAATGACTCCACATGATAATGCCTCTCCACACTTGTAGATAGGTGCTATATGAAAGTTTATTGCACCAGAGTGTTGAGATATGGCCCTGCAATATATGTGTGGTTCCATAAGCTTGACCCACAAAAGGGTCTCCTACAATCATGATACGTGTGAAATCCATATGAGAGACCAAATAATGGCCAATGGTGAAAACAGCATGGACCAATCATGGACCATATGAAATCAGTATGAGACTCCATAGTTCCCAATGATAAAAACAGCCAAGAAAAGACTGCACATTATACTGTCTCTCCACTCTTGTATTTAGGTGCTAGATGAAAGTTCATTGCACCAGAGTGTTGAGATATGGCCCTGCAATATATGTGTGGTTCCATAAGCTTGACCCACAAAAGGGTCTCCTACAATCATGAAACGTGTGAAATCCATATGAGAGACCAAATAATGGCCAATGGTGAAAACAGCATAAAATGAGTGTAGATTAGAATGCATCTGCCATCCTGTAGTTAGGTGTAACATGAAAGTTTCTTGCACCAGGACGTTGAGATATGGCCCTGCAATATATGTGTGGTTCCATAAGCTTGACCCACAAAAGGGTCTCCTACAATCATGATACGTGTGAAATCCATATGAGAGACCAAATATTGGCCAATGGTGAAAACAGCATGGACCAATCATGGACCATATGAAATCAGTATGAGACTCCATAGTTCCCAATGATAAAAACAGCCAAGAAAAGACTGCACGTTATACTGTCTCTCCACTCTTGTATTTAGGTGCTAGATGAAGGTTTATTGCACCAGAGTGTTGAGATATGGCCCTGCAATATATGTGTGGTTCCATAAGCTTGACCCACAAAAGGGTCTCCTACAATCATGAAACGTGTGAAATCCATATGAGAGACCAAATAATGGACAATGATGCATAGAAATGAGTGTAGTTTCTAATGCATCTGCCATCCTGTAGTTAGCTGCAAAATGAAAGTTTCTTGCACCAGGACGTTGAGATATGGCAATGCAAGATACGTGTGGTCACTTAAGCATGTTGCAGGAAAGTGTCTCCTACAATCATGAATCGTGTGAAATCAATATGAGAGTCTAAAGTGGCCAATGAAAAAAGCAGCCTAGAAATGACTCCACATTATAATGCCTCACCACACTTGTAGATAGGTGCTAGATGAAAGTTTATTGCACCAGAGTGTTGAGAAATGGCCCTGCAATATATGTGTCGTTCCATAAGCTTGACCCACAAAAGGGTATCCTACAATCATGATACGTGTGAAATCCATATGAGAGACAAAATAATGGCCAATGGTGAAAACAGCATGGACCAATCATGGACCATATGAAATCAGTATGAGACTCCATAGTTCCCAATGATAAAAACAGCCAAGAAAAGACTGCACATTATAATGCCTCTCCACTCTTGTAGTTAGGTGCTAGATGAAGGTTTATTGCACCAGAGTGTTGAGATATGGCCCTGCAATATATGTGTGGTTCCATAAACGTGACCCACAAAACAGCATAAAATGCTGTTTAAACAGCATAAAACAGCATAAAATGAGTGTAGATTCGAATGCATCTGCCATCCTGTAGTTAGGTGTAACATGAAAGTTTCTTGCACCAGGACGTTGAGATATGGCCACGCAATGTATTTGTGGTCACTTAAGCTTGTAGCAGTAAAGGGTCTCCTACAATCATGAAATGTGTGAAATCCATATGAGAGACTCAATAATGGCCAATGATGTAAACAGCATAGAAATGAGTGTAGTTTCTAATGCATCTGCCATCCTGTAGTTAGCTGCAAAATGAAAGTTTCTTGCACCAGGACGTTGAGATATGGCCATGCAATATACGTGTGGTCACTTAAGCATGTTGCAGGAAAGTGTCTCCTACAATCATGAATCGTGTGAAATGAATATGAGAGTCCATAGTGGCCAATGAAAAAAGCAGCCTAGAAATGACTCCACATTATAATGCCTCACCACACTTGTAGATAGGTGCTAGATGAAAGTTTATTGCACCAGAGTGTTGAGAAATGGCCCTGCAATATATGTGTCGTTCCATAAGCTTGACCCACAAAAAGGTCTCCTACAATCATGATACGTGTGAAATCCATATGAGAGACCAAATAATGGCCAATGGTGAAAACAGCATGGACCAATCATGGACCATATGAAATCAGTATGAGACTCCATAGTTCCCAATGATAAAAACAGCCAAGAAAAGACTGCACATTATAATGCCTCTCCACTCTTGTAGTTTGGTGCTAGATGAAGGTTTATTGCACCAGAGTGTTGAGATATGGCCCTGCAATATATGTGTGGTTCCATAAGCTTGACCCACAAAAGGGTCTCCTACAATCATGATACGTGTGAAATCCATATGAGAGACCAAATATTGGCCAATGGTGAAAACAGCATGGACCAATCATGGACCATATGAAATCAGTATGAGACTCCATAGTTCCCAATGATAAAAACAGCCAAGAAAAGACTGCACATTATACTGTCTCTCCACTCTTGTAGTTTGGTGCTAGATGAAGGTTTATTGCACCAGAGTGTTGAGATATGGCCCTGCAATATATGTGTGGTTCCATAAGCTTGACCCACAAAAGGGTCTCCTACAATCATGAAACGTGTGAAATCCATATGAGAGACCAAATAATGGCCAATGGTGAAAACAGCATAAAATGAGTGTAGATTAGAAAGCATCTGCCATCCTGTAGTTAGGTGTAACATGAACGTTTCTTGCACCAGGACGTTGAGATATGGCCACGCAATGTATGTGTGGTCACTTAAGCTTGTTGCAGGAAAGGGTCTCCAACAATCATGGACCATATGAAATCAATATGAGAGTCCATAGTGGCCAATGAAAAAAGCAGCCTAGAAATGACTCCACATGATAATGCCTCTCCACACTTGTAGATAGGTGCTACATGAAAGTTTATTGCACCAGAGTGTTGAGATATGGCCCTGCAATATATGTGTGGTTCTATAAGCTTGACCCACAAAAGGGTCTCCTACATTCATGTACCATGTGAAACCCATATGAGAGACTCAATAATGGGCAATGGTGAAAACAGCATAGAAATGAGTGTAGTTTCTAATGCATCCGCCATCCTGTAGTTAGCTGCAAAATGAAAGTTTCTTGCACCAGGACGTTGAGATATGGCCACGCAATGCATGTGTGGTCACTTAAGCATGTTGCAGGAAAGTGTCTCCTACAATCATGAATCGTGTGAAATGAATATGAGAGTCCATAGTGGACAATGAAAAAAGCAGCCTAGAAATGACTCCACATGATAATGCCTCTCCACACTTGTAGATAGGTGCTACATGAAAGTTTATTGCACCAGAGTGTTGAGATATGGCCCTGCAATATAAGTGTCGTTCCATAAGCTTGACCCACAAAAGGGTCTCCTACAATCATGAAAAGTGTGAAATCCCTATGAGAGACCAAATATTGGCCAATGGTGAAAACAGCATGGACCAGTCATGGACCATATGAAATCAGTATGAGACTCCATAGTTCCCAATGATAAAAACAGCCAAGAAAAGACTGCACATTATAATGCCTCTCCACTCTTGTAGTTAGGTGCTAGATGAAGGTTTATTGCACCAGAGTGTTGAGATATGGCCCTGCAATATATGTGTGGTTCCATAAACGTGACCCACAAAAAGGTCGCCTACAATCATGAAACGTGTGAAATCCATATGAGAGACCAAATAATGGCCAATGGTGAAAACAGCATAAAATGAGTGTAGATTAGAATGCATCTGCCATCCTGTAGTTAGGTGTAACATGAAAGTTTCTTGCACCAGGACGTTGAGATATGGCCACGCAATGTATGTGTGGTCACTTAAGCTTGTTGCAGGAAAGGGTCTCCAACAATCATGGACCAAGTGAAATCAATATGAGAGTGCAAAATGGCCAATGATAAAAACAGCTAAGAAAAGACTGCACATTATCATGCCTCTCCACTCTTGTAGTTATGTGCTAGATGAAAGTTTATTGCACCAGAGTGTTGAGATATGGCCCTGCAATATATGTGTGATTCTATAAGCTTGACCCACAAAAGGGTCTCCTACATTCATGTACCATGTGAAACCCATATGAGAGACTCAATAATGGGCAATGGTGAAAACAGCATAGAAATGAGTGTAGTTTCTAATGCATCCGCCATCCTGTAGTTAGCTGCAAAATGAAAGTTTCTTGCACCAGGACGTTGAGATATGGCCACGCAATGCATGTGTGGTCACTTAAGCATGTTGCAGGAAAGTGTCTCCTACAATCATGAATCGTGTGAAATGAATATGAGAGTCCATAGTGGACAATGAAAAAAGCAGCCTAGAAATGACTAGAAATGACTCCACATGATAATGCCTCTCCACACTTGTAGATAGGTGCTACATGAAAGTTTATTGCACCAGAGTGTTGAGATATGGCCCTGCAATATAAGTGTCGTTCCATAAGCTTGACCCACAAAAGGGTCTCCTACAATCATGAAAAGTGTGAAATCCCTATGAGAGACCAAATATTGGCCAATGGTGAAAACAGCATGGACCAGTCATGGACCATATGAAATCAGTATGAGACTCCATAGTTCCCAATGATAAAAACAGCCAAGAAAAGACTGCACATTATAATGCCTCTCCACTCTTGTAGTTAGGTGCTAGATGAAGGTTTATTGCACCAGAGTGTTGAGATATGGCCCTGCAATATATGTGTGGTTCCATAAACGTGACCCACAAAAAGGTCGCCTACAATCATGAAACGTGTGAAATCCATATGACAGACCAAATAATGGCCAATGGTGAAAACAGCATAAAATGAGTGTAGATTAGAATGCATCTGCCATCCTGTAGTTAGGTGTAAAATGAAAGGCTCTTGCACCAGGACGTTGAGATATGGTCACGCAATGCACCTGTGGTCACTTAAGCTTATAGCAAGAAAGGGTCTCCAACAATCATGGACCTTGTGAAATCAATATGAGAGTCCATAGTGGCCAATGAAAAAAGCAACCTAGAAATGACTCCACATTATAATGCCGCTCCAGACTTATACTTATGTGCTGGATGAAAGTTTATTGCACCAGAGTGTTGAGGTATGACCCTGCAATATATGTGTGGTTCCATAAGCTTGACCCACAAAAGGGTATCCTACAATCATGAAACGTGTGAAATCCATATGAGAGACCAAATAATGGACAATGATGTAAACAGCATAGAAATGAGTGTAGTTTCTAATGCATCTGCCATCCTGTAGTTAGCTGCAAAATGAAAGTTTCTTGCACCAGGACGTTGAGATATGGCCATGCAATATACGTGTGGTCACTTAAGCATGTTGCAGGAAAGTGTCTCCTACAATCATGAATCGTGTGAAATGAATATGAGAGTCCATAGTGGCCAATGAAAAAAGCAGCCTAGAAATGACTCCACATGATAATGCCTCTCCACACTTGTAGATAGGTGCTATATGAAAGTTTATTGCACCAGAGTGTTGAGATATGGCCCTGCAATATATGTGTGGTTCCATAAGCTTGACCCACAAAAGGGTCTCCTACAATCATGATACGTGTGAAATCCATATGAGAGACCAAATAATGGCCAATGGTGAAAACAGCATGGACCAATCATGGACCATATGAAATCAGTATGAGACTCCATAGTTCCCAATGATAAAAACAGCCAAGAAAAGACTGCACATTATACTGTCTCTCCACTCTTGTATTTAGGTGCTAGATGAAAGTTCATTGCACCAGAGTGTTGAGATATGGCCCTGCAATATATGTGTGGTTCCATAAGCTTGACCCACAAAAGGGTCTCCTACAATCATGAAACGTGTGAAATCCATATGAGAGACCAAATAATGGCCAATGGTGAAAACAGCATAAAATGAGTGTAGATTAGAATGCATCTGCCATCCTGTAGTTAGGTGTAACATGAAAGTTTCTTGCACCAGGACGTTGAGATATGGCCCTGCAATATATGTGTGGTTCCATAAGCTTGACCCACAAAAGGGTCTCCTACAATCATGATACCTGTGAAATCCATATGAGAGACCAAATATTGGCCAATGGTGAAAACAGCATGGACCAATCATGGACCATATGAAATCAGTATGAGACTCCATAGTTCCCAATGATAAAAACAGCCAAGAAAAGACTGCACGTTATACTGTCTCTCCACTCTTGTATTTAGGTGCTAGATGAAGGTTTATTGCACCAGAGTGTTGAGATATGGCCCTGCAATATATGTGTGGTTCCATAAGCTTGACCCACAAAAGGGTCTCCTACAATCATGAAACGTGTGAAATCCATATGAGAGACCAAATAATGGACAATGATGCATAGAAATGAGTGTAGTTTCTAATGCATCTGCCATCCTGTAGTTAGCTGCAAAATGAAAGTTTCTTGCACCAGGACGTTGAGATATGGCAATGCAAGATACGTGTGGTCACTTAAGCATGTTGCAGGAAAGTGTCTCCTACAATCATGAATCGTGTGAAATCAATATGAGAGTCTAAAGTGGCCAATGAAAAAAGCAGCCTAGAAATGACTCCACATTATAATGCCTCACCTCACTTGTAGATAGGTGCTAGATGAAAGTTTATTGCACCAGAGTGTTGAGAAATGGCCCTGCAATATATGTGTCGTTCCATAAGCTTGACCCACAAAAGGGTATCCTACAATCATGATACGTGTGAAATCCATATGAGAGACAAAATAATGGCCAATGGTGAAAACAGCATGGACCAATCATGGACCATATGAAATCAGTATGAGACTCCATAGTTCCCAATGATAAAAACAGCCAAGAAAAGACTGCACATTATAATGCCTCTCCACTCTTGTAGTTAGGTGCTAGATGAAGGTTTATTGCACCAGAGTGTTGAGATATGGCCCTGCAATATATGTGTGGTTCCATAAACGTGACCCACAAAACAGCATAAAATGCTGTTTAAACAGCATAAAACAGCATAAAATGAGTGTAGATTCGAATGCATCTGCCATCCTGTAGTTAGGTGTAACATGAAAGTTTCTTGCACCAGGACGTTGAGATATGGCCACGCAATGTATTTGTGGTCACTTAAGCTTGTAGCAGTAAAGGGTCTCCTACAATCATGAAATGTGTGAAATCCATATGAGAGACTCAATAATGGCCAATGATGTAAACAGCATAGAAATGAGTGTAGTTTCTAATGCATCTGCCATCCTGTAGTTAGCTGCAAAATGAAAGTTTCTTGCACCAGGACGTTGAGATATGGCCATGCAATATACGTGTGGTCACTTAAGCATGTTGCAGGAAAGTGTCTCCTACAATCATGAATCGTGTGAAATGAATATGAGAGTCCATAGTGGCCAATGAAAAAAGCAGCCTAGAAATGACTCCACATTATAATGCCTCACCACACTTGTAGATAGGTGCTAGATGAAAGTTTATTGCACCAGAGTGTTGAGAAATGGCCCTGCAATATATGTGTCGTTCCATAAGCTTGACCCACAAAAAGGTCTCCTACAATCATGATACGTGTGAAATCCATATGAGAGACCAAATAATGGCCAATGGTGAAAACAGCATGGACCAATCATGGACCATATGAAATCAGTATGAGACTCCATAGTTCCCAATGATAAAAACAGCCAAGAAAAGACTGCACATTATAATGCCTCTCCACTCTTGTAGTTAGGTGCTAGATGAAGGTTCATTGCACCAGAGTGTTGAGATATGGCCCTGCAATATATGTGTGGTTCCATAAGCTTGACCCACAAAAGGGTCTCCTACAATCATGAAACGTGTGAAATCCATATGAGAGACCAAATAATGGCCAATGGTGAAAACAGCATAAAATGAGTGTAGATTAGAATGCATCTGCCATCCTGTAGTTAGGTGTAACATGAAAGTTTCTTGCACCAGGACGTTGAGATATGGCCCTGCAATGTATGTGTGGTTCCATAAGCTTGACCCACAAAAGGGTCTCCTACAATCATGATACGTGTGAAATCCATATGAGAGACCAAATATTGGCCAATGGTGAAAACAGCATGGACCAATCATGGACCATATGAAATCAGTATGAGACTCCATAGTTCCTAATGATAAAAACAGCCAAGAAAAGACTGCACGTTATACTGTCTCTCCACTCTTGTATTTAGGTGCTAGATGAAGGTTTATTGCACCAGAGTGTTGAGATATGGCCCTGCAATATATGTGTGGTTCCATAAGCTTGACCCACAAAAGGGTCTCCTACAATCATGAAACGTGTGAAATCCATATGAGAGACCAAATAATGGCCAATGGTGAAAACAGCATAAAATGAGTGTAGATTAGTTAGGTGTAACATGAACGTTTCTTGCACCAGGACGTTGAGATATGGCCACGCAATGTATGTGTGGTCACTTAAGCTTGTTGCAGGAAAGGGTCTCCAACAATCATGGACCATATGAAATCAATATGAGAGTCCATAGTGGCCAATGTAAAAAGCAGCCTAGAAATGACTCCACATGATAATGCCTCTCCACACTTGTAGATAGGTGCTACATGAAAGTTTATTTCACCAGAGTGTTGAGATATGGCCCTGCAATATATGTGTGGTTCCATAAGCTTGACCCACAAAAGGGTCTCCTATAATAATGATACGTGTGAAATCCATATGAGAGACCAAATAATGGCCAATGGTGAAAACAGCATAAAATGAGTGTAGATTAGAATGCATCTGCCATCCTGTAGTTATGTGTAACATGAAAGTTTCTTGCACCAGGACGTTGAGATATGGCCCTGCAATATATGTGTGGTTCCATAAGCTTGACCCACAAAAGGGTCTCCTACAATCATGATACGTGTGAAATCCATATGAGAGACCAAATATTGGCCAATGGTGAAAACAGCATGGACCAATCATGGACCATATGAAATCAGTATGAGACTCCATAGTTCCCAATGATAAAAACAGCCAAGAAAAGACTGCACGTTATACTGTCTCTCCACTCTTGTATTTAGGTGCTAGATGAAGGTTTATTGCACCAGAGTGTTGAGATATGGCCCTGCAATATATGTGTGGTTCCATAAGCTTGACCCACAAAAGGGTCTCCTACAATCATGAAACGTGTGAAATCCATATGAGAGACCAAATAATGGCCAATGGTGAAAACAGCATAAAATGAGTGTAGATTAGAAAGCATCTGCCATCCTGTAGTTAGGTGTAACATGAACGTTTCTTGCACCAGGACGTTGAGATATGGCCACGCAATGTATGTGTGGTCACTTAAGCTTGTTGCAGGAAAGGGTCTCCAACAATCATGGACCATATGAAATCAATATGAGAGTCCATAGTGGCCAATGAAAAAAGCAGCCTAGAAATGACTCCACATGATAATGCCTCTCCACACTTGTAGATAGGTGCTACATGAAAGTTTATTGCACCAGAGTGTTGAGATATGGCCCTGCAATATATGTGTGGTTCCATAAGCTTGACCCACAAAAGGGTCTCCTACAATCATGAAACGTGTGAAATCCATATGAGAGACCAAATAATGGCCAATGGTGAAAACAGCATAGAAATGAGTGTAGTTTCTAATGCATCTGCCATCCTGTAGTTAGGTGTAACATGAAAGTTTCTTGCACCAGGACGTTGAGATATGGCCACGCAATGTATGTGTGGTCACTTAAGCTTGTTGCAGGAAAGGGTCTCCAACAATCATGGACCAAGTGAAATCAATATGAGAGTGCAAAATGGCCAATGATAAAAACAGCTAAGAAAAGACTGCACATTATCATGCCTCTCCACTCTTGTAGTTATGTGCTAGATGAAAGTTTATTGCACCAGAGTGTTGAGATATGGCCCTGCAATATATGTGTGATTCTATAAGCTTGACCCACAAAAGGGTCTCCTACATTCATGTACCATGTGAAACCCATATGAGAGACTCAATAATGGGCAATGGTGAATCATGATACAATCTAATCTCCTACAATCATGATACGTGTGAAATCCATATGAGAGACCAAATAATGGCCAATGGTGAAAACAGCATGGACCAATCATGGACCATATGAAATCAGTATGAGACTCCATAGTTCCCAATGATAAAAACAGCCAAGAAAAGACAGCACATTATACTGTCTCTCCACTCTTGTATTTAGGTGCTAGATGAAAGTTCATTGCACCAGAGTGTTGAGATATGACCCTGCAATATATGTGTGGTTCCATAAGCTTGACCCACAAAAGGGTCTCCTACAATCATGAAACGTGTGAAATCCATATGAGAGACCAAATAATGGCCAATGGTGAAAACAGCATAAAATGAGTGTAGATTAGAATGCATCTGCCATCCTGTAGTTAGGTGTAACATGAAAGTTTCTTGCACCAGGACGTTGAGATATGGCCCTGCAATGTATGTGTGGTTCCATAAGCTTGACCCACAAAAGGGTCTCCTACAATCATGATACGTGTGAAATCCATATGAGAGACCAAATATTGGCCAATGGTGAAAACAGCATGGACCAATCATGGACCATATGAAATCAGTATGAGACTCCATAGTTCCCAATGATAAAAACAGCCAAGAAAAGACTGCACGTTATACTGTCTCTCCACTCTTGTATTTAGGTGCTAGATGAAGGTTTATTGCACCAGAGTGTTGAGATATGGCCCTGCAATATATGTGTGGTTCCATAAGCTTGACCCACAAAAGGGTCTCCTACAATCATGAAACGTGTGAAATCTATATGAGAGACCAAATAATGGCCAATGGTGAAAACAGCATAAAATGAGTGTAGATTAGAAAGCATCTGCCATCCTGTAGTTAGGTGTAACATGAACGTTTCTTGCACCAGGACGTTGAGATATGGCCACGCAATGTATGTGTGGTCACTTAAGCTTGTTGCAGGAAAGGGTCTCCAACAATCATGGACCATATGAAATCAATATGAGAGTCCATAGTGGCCAATGTAAAAAGCAGCCTAGAAATGACTCCACATGATAATGCCTCTCCACACTTGTAGATAGGTGCTACATGAAAGTTTATTGCACCAGAGTGTTGAGATATGGCCCTGCAATATATGTGTGGTTCCATAAGCTTGACCCACAAAAGGGTCTCCTACAATCATGAAACGTGTGAAATCCATATGAGAGACCAAATAATGGCCAATGGTGAAAACAGCATAAAATGAGTGTAGATTAGAATGCATCTGCCATCCTGTAGTTAGGTGTAACATGAAAGTTTCTTGCACCAGGACGTTGAGATATGGCCACGCAATGTATGTGTGGTCACTTAAGCTTGTTGCAGGAAAGGGTCTCCAACAATCATGGACCAAGTGAAATCAATATGAGAGTGCAAAATGGCCAATGATAAAAACAGCTAAGAAAAGACTGCACATTATCATGCCTCTCCACTCTTGTAGTTATGTGCTAGATGAAAGTTTATTGCACCAGAGTGTTGAGATATGGCCCTGCAATATATGTGTGATTCCATAAGCTTGACCCACAAAAGGGTCTCCTACATTCATGTACCATGTGAAACCCATATGAGAGACTCAATAATGGGCAATGGTGAAAACAGCATAGAAATGAGTGTAGTTCCTAATGCATCCGCCATCCTGTAGTTAGATGCAAAATGAAAGTTTCTTGCACCAGGACGTTGAGATATGGCCACGCAACGCATGTGTGGTCACTTAAGCATGTTGCAGGAAAGTGTCTCCTACAATCATGAATCGTGTGAAATGAATATGAGAGTCCATAGTGGACAATAAAAAAGCAGCCTAGAAATGACTCCACATGATAATGTCTCTCCACACATGTAGATAGGTGCTACACGAAAGTTTATTGCACCAGAGTGTTGAGATATGGCACTGCAATATATGTGTGGTTCCATAAGCTTGACCCACAAAAGGGTCTCCTACAATCATGATACGTGTGAAATCCATATGAGAGACAAAATAATGGCCAATGGTGAAAACAGCATGGACCAATCATGGACCATATGAAATCAGTATGAGACTCCATAGTTCCCAATGATAAAAACAGCCAAGAAAAGACTGCACATTATAATGCCTCTCCACTCTTGTAGTTAGGTGCTAGATGAAGGTTTATTGCAAGAGGGTGTTGAGATATGGCCCTGCAATATATGTGTGGTTCCATAAGCTTGACCCACAAAAGGGTCTCCTACATTCATGTACCATGTGAAACCCATATGAGAGACTCAATAATGGGCAATGGTGAAAACATCATAGAAATGAGTGTAGTTCCTAATGCATCCGCCATCCTGTAGTTAGCTGCAAAATGAAAGTTTCTTGCACCAGGACGTTGAGATATGGCCACGCAACGCATGTGTGGTCACTTAAGCATGTTGCAGGAAAGTGTCTCCTACAATCATGAATCGTGTGAAATGAATATGAGAGTCCATAGTGGACAATGAAAAAAGCAGCCTAGAAATGACTCCACATGATAATGCCTCTCCACACTTGTAGATAGGTGCTACACGAAAGTTTATTGCACCAGAGTGTTGAGATATGGCACTGCAATATATGTGTGGTTCCATAAGCTTGACCCACAAAAGGGTCTCCTACATTCATGTACCATGTGAAACCCATATGAGAGACTCAATAATGGCCAATGGTGAAAACAGCATAAAATTAGTGTAGATTAGAATTCATCTGCCATCCTGTAGTTAGGTGTAAAATGAACGTTTCTTGCACCAGGACGTTGAGATATGGCCACGCAATGCATGTGTGGTCACTTAAGCTTGTAGCAGGAAAAGGTCTCCAACAATCATTGACCATGTGAAACCAATATGAGAGTCCATAGTGGCCAATGAAAAAAGCAACCTAGAAATGACTCCACATTATAATGCCTCTCCAGTCTTTTACTTGTGTGCTGGATGAACGTTTATTGCACCAGAGTGTTGAGATATAACCCTGCAATATATGTGTGGTTCCATAAGCTTGACCCACAAAAGGGTATCCTACAATCATGAAAGGTGAGAAATCCATATGAGAGACCAAAGAATGGACAATGATGTAAAGAGCATAGAAATGAGTGTAGATTCTAATGCATCTGCCATCCTGTAGTTAGCTGCAAAATGAAAGTTTCTTGCAACAGAACGTTGAGATATGGCAATGCAAGATACGTGTGGTTACTTAAGCATGTTGCAGGAAAGTGTCTCCTACAATCATGAATCGTGTGAAATGAATATGAGAGTCCATAGTGGCCAATGAAAAAAGCAGCCTAGAAATGAATCCACATTATAATGCCTCACCACACTTGTAGATAGGTGCTAGATGAAAGTTTATTGCACCAGAGTATTGAGAAATGGCCCTGCAATATATTTGTGGTTCCATAAGCTTGACCCACAAAAGGGTCTCCTACAATCATGATACGTGTGAAATCCATATGAGAGAGAAAATAATGGCCAATGATGAAAACAGCATGGACCAATCATGGACCATATGAAATCAGTATGAGACTCCATAGTTCCCAATGATAAAAACAGCCAAGAAAAGACTGCACATTATAATGCCTCTCCACTCTTGTAGTTAGGTGCTAGATGAAGGTTTATTGCACCAGAGTGTTGAGATATGGCCCTGCAATATATTTGTAGTTCCATAAGCTTGACCCACAAAACAGCATAAAATGCTGTTTAAACAGCATAAAACAGCATAAAATGAGTGTCGATTAGAATGCATCTGCCATCCTGTAGTTAGGTGTAACATGAAAGTTTCTTGCACCAGGACGTTGAGATATGGCCACGCAATGTATGTGTGGTCACTTAAGCTTGTAGCAGTAAAGGGTCTCCTACAATCATGAAACGTGTGAAATCCATATGAGAGACTCAATAATGGCCAATGATGTAAACAGCATAGAAATGAGTGTAGTTTCTAATGCATCTGCCATCCTGTAGTTAGCTGCAAAATGAACGTTTCTTGCACCAGGACGTTGAGATATGGCCATGCAATATACGTGTGGTCACTTAAGCATGTTGCAGGAAAGTGTCTCCTACAATCATGAATCGTGTGAAATGAATATGAGAGTCCATAGTGGACAATGAAAAAAGCAGCCTAGAAATGACTCCACATGATAATGCCTCTCCACACTTGTAGATAGGTGCTACACGAAAGTTTATTGCACCAGAGTGTTGAGATATGGCACTGCAATATATGTGTGGTTCCATAAGCTTGACCCACAAAAGGGTCTCCTACAATCATGATACGTGTGAAATCCATATGAGAGACAAAATAATGGCCAATGGTGAAAACAGCATGGACCAATCATGGACCATATGAAATCAGTATGAGACTCCATAGTTCCCAATGATAAAAACAGCCAAGAAAAGACTGCACATTATAATGCCTCTCCACTCTTGTAGTTAGGTGCTAGATGGTTTATTGCAAGAGGGTGTTGAGATATGGCCCTGCAATATATGTGTGGTTCCATAAGCTTGACCCACAAAAGGGTCTCCTACAATCATGAAACGTGTGAAATCCATATGAGAGACCAAATAATGGCCAATGGTGAAAACAGCATAAAATGAGTGTAGATTAGAATGCATCTGCCATCCTGTAGTTAGGTGTAACATGAAAGTTTCTTGCACCAGGACGTTGAGATATGGCCCTGCAATATATGTGTGGTTCCATAAGCTTGACCCAGAAAAGGGTCTCCTACAATCATGATACGTGTGAAATCCATATGAGAGACCAAATATTGGCCAATGGTGAAAACAGCATGGACCAATCATGGACCATATGAAATCAGTATGAGACTCCATAGTTCCCAATGATAAAAACAGCCAAGAAAAGACTGCACGTTATACTGTCTCTCCACTCTTGTATTTAGGTGCTAGATGAAGGTTTATTGCACCAGAGTGTTGAGATATGGCCCTGCAATATATGTGTGGTTCCATAAGCTTGACCCACAAAAGGGTCTCCTACAATCATGAAACGTGTGAAATCCATATGAGAGACCAAATAATGGCCAATGGTGAAAACAGCATAAAATGAGTGTAGATTAGAAAGCATCTGCCATCCTGTAGTTAGGTGTAACATGAACGTTTCTTGCACCAGGACGTTGAGATATGGCCACGCAATGTATGTGTGGTCACTTAAGCTTGTTGCAGGAAAGGGTCTCCAACAATCATGGACCATATGAAATCAATATGAGAGTCCATAGTGGCCAATGAAAAAAGCAGCCTAGAAATGACTCCACATGATAATGCCTCTCCACACTTGTAGATAGGTGCTACATGAAAGTTTATTGCACCAGAGTGTTGAGATATGGCCCTGCAATATATGTGTGATTCCATAAGCTTGACCCACAAAAGGGTCTCCTACATTCATGTACCATGTGAAACCCATATGAGAGACTCAATAATGGGCAATCGTGAAAACAGCATAGAAATGAGTGTAGTTCCTAATGCATCCGCCATCCTGTAGTTAGCTGCAAAATGAAAGTTTCTTGCACCAGGACGTTGAGATATGGCCACGCAACGCATGTGTGGTCACTTAAGCATGTTGCAGGAAAGTGTCTCCTACAATCATGAATCGTGTGAAATGAATATGAGAGTCCATAGTGGACAATGAAAAAAGCAGCCTAGAAATGACTCCACATGATAATGCCTCTCCACACTTGTAGATAGGTGCTACACGAAAGTTTATTGCACCAGAGTGTTGAGATATGGCACTGCAATATATGTGTGGTTCCATAAGCTTGACCCACAAAAGGGTATCCTACAATCATGATACGTGTGAAATCCATATGAGAGACCAAATAATGGCCAATGGTGAAAACAGCATGGACCAATCATGGACCATATGAAATCAGTATGAGACTCCATAGTTCCCAATGATAAAAACAGCCAAGAAAAGACTGCACATTATACTGTCTCTCCACTCTTGTATTTAGGTGCTAGATGAAAGTTCATTGCACCAGAGTGTTGAGATATGGCCCTGCAATATATGTGTGGTTCCATAAGCTTGACCCACAAAAGGGTCTCCTACATTCATGTACCATGTGAAACCCATATGAGAGACTCAATAATGGCCAATGGTGAAAACAGCATAAAATGAGTGTAGATTAGAATTCATCTGCCATCCTGTAGTTAGGTGTAAAATGAACGTTTCTTGCACCAGGACGTTGAGATATGGCCACGCAATGCATGTGTGGTCACTTAAGCTTGTAGCAGGAAAGGGTCTCCAACAATCATGGACCATGTGAAATCAATATGAGAGTCCATAGTGGCCAATGAAAAAAGCAACCTAGAAATGACTCCACATTATAATGCCTCTCCAGTCTTTTACTTGTGTGCTGGATGAACGTTTATTGCACCAGAGTGCTGAGATATAACCCTGCAATATATGTGTGGTTCCATAAGCTTGACCCACAAAAGGGTATCCTACAATCATGAAAGGTGAGAAATCCATATGAGAGACCAAATAATGGACAATGATGTAAAGAGCATAGAAATGAGTGTAGTTTCTAATGCATCTGCCATCCTGTAGTTAGCTGCAAAATGAAAGTTTCTTGCAACAGAACGTTGAGATATGGCAATGCAAGATACGTGTGGTTACTTAAGCATGTTGCAGGAAAGTGTCTCCTACAATCATGAATCGTGTGAAATGAATATGAGAGTCCATAGTGGCCAATGAAAAAAGCAGCCTAGAAATGAATCCACATTATAATGCCTCACCACACTTGTAGATAGGTGCTAGATGAAAGTTTATTGCACCAGAGTATTGAGAAATGGCCCTGCAATATATGTGTGGTTCCATAAGCTTGACCCACAAAAGGGTCTCCTACAATCATGATACGTGTGAAATCCATATGAGAGAGAAAATAATGGCCAATGATGAAAACAGCATGGACCAATCATGGACCATATGAAATCAGTATGAGACTCCATAGTTCCCAATGATAAAAACAGCCAAGAAAAGACTGCACATTATAATGCCTCTCCACTCTTGTAGTTAGGTGCTAGATGAAGGTTTATTACACCAGAGTGTTGAGATATGGCCCTGCAATATATGTGTGGTTCCATAAACGTGACCCACAAAAAGGTCGCCTACAATCATGAAACATGTGAAATCCATATGAGAGACCAAATAATGGCCAATGGTGAAAACAGCATAAAATGGGTGTAGATTAGAATGCATCTGCCATCCTGTAGTTAGGAGTAAAATGAACGTTTCTTGCACCAGGACGTTGAGATATGGCAATGCAAGATACGTGTGGTCAGTTAAGCATGTTGCAGGAAACTGTCTCCTACAATCATGAATCGTGTGAAATCAATATGAGAGTCCATAGTGGCCAATGAAAAAAGCAGGCTAGAAATGACTCCACATTATAATGCCTCACCACACTTGTAGATAGGTGCTAGATGAAAGTTTATTGCACCAGAGTGTTGAGATATGGCCCTGCAATATATTTGTAGTTCCATAAGCTTGACCCACAAAACAGCATAAAATGCTGTTTAAACAGCATAAAACAGCATAAAATGAGTGTCGATTAGAATGCATCTGCCATCCTGTAGTTAGGTGTAACATGAAAGTTTCTTGCACCAGGACGTTGATATATGGCCACGCAATGTATGTGTGGTCACTTAAGCTTGTAGCAGTAAAGGGACTCCTACAATCATGAAACGTGTGAAATCCATATGAGAGACTCAATAATGGCCAATGATGTAAACAGCATGGAAATGAGTGTAGTTTCTAATGCATCTGCCATCCTGTAGTTAGCTGCAAAATGAACGTTTCTTGCACCAGGACGTTGAGATATGGCCATGCAATATACGTGTGGTCACTTAAGCATGTTGCAGGAAAGTGTCTCCTACAATCATGAATCGTGTGAAATGAATATGAGAGTCCATAGTGGACAATGAAAAAAGCAGCCTAGAAATGACTCCACATGATAATGCCTCTCCACACTTGTAGATAGGTGCTATATGAAAGTTTATTGCACCAGAGTGTTGAGATATGGCCCTGCAATATATGTGTGGTTCCATAAGCTTGACCCACAAAAGGGTCTCCTACAATCATGAAACGTGTGAAATCCATATGAGAGACCAAATAATGGACAATGATGCATAGAAATGAGTGTAGTTTCTAATGCATCTGCCATCCTGTAGTTAGCTGAAAAATGAAAGTTTCTTGCACCAGGACGTTGAGATATGGCAATGCAAGATACGTGTGGTCACTTAAGCATGTTGCAGGAAAGTGTCTCCTACAATCATGAATTGTGTGAAATCAATATGAGAGTCTAAAGTCGCCAATGAAAAAAGCAGCCTAGAAATGACTCCACATTATAATGCCTCACCACACTTGTAGATAGGTGCTAGATGAAAGTTTATTGCACCAGAGTGTTGAGAAATGGCCCTGCAATATATGTGTCGTTCCATAAGCTTGACCCACAAAAGGGTCTCCTACAATCATGATACGTGTGAAATCCATATGAGAGACCAAATAATGGCCAATGGTGAAAACAGCATGGACCAATCATGGACCATATGAAATCAGTATGAGACTCCATAGTTCCCAATGATAAAAACAGCCAAGAGAAGACTGCACATTATACTGTCTCTCCACTCTTGTATTTAGGTGCTACATGAAAGTTTATTGCACCAGAGTGTTGAGATATGGCCCTGCAATATATGTGTGGTTCCATAAGCTTGACCCACAAAAGGGTCTCCTACAATCATGAAACGTGTGAAATCCATATGAGAGACCAAATAATGGCCAATGGTGAAAACAGCATAAAATGAGTGTAGATTAGAATGCATCTGCCATCCTGTAGTTAGGTGTAACATGAAAGTTTCTTGCACCAGGACGTTGAGATATGGCCACGCAATGTATGTGTGGTCACTTAAGCTTGTTGCAGGAAAGGGTCTCCAACAATCATGGACCAAGTGAAATCAATATGAGAGTGCAAAATGGCCAATGATAAAAACAGCTAAGAAAAGACTGCACATTATCATGCCTCTCCACTCTTGTAGTTATGTGCTAGATGAAAGTTTATTGCACCAGAGTGTTGAGATATGGCCCTGCAATATATGTGTGATTCCATAAGCTTGACCCACAAAAGGGTCTCCTACATTCATGTACCATGTGAAACCCATATGAGAGACTCAATAATGGGCAATGGTGAAAACAGCATAGAAATGAGTGTAGTTCCTAATGCATCCGCCATCCTGTAGTTAGCTGCAAAATGAAAGTTTCTTGCACCAGGACGTTGAGATATGGCCACGCAATGCATGTGTGGTCACTTAAGCATGTTGCAGGAAAGTGTCTCCTACAATCATGAATCGTGTGAAATGAATATGAGAGTCCATAGTGGACAATGAAAAAAGCAGCCTAGAAATGACTCCACATGATAATGCCTATCCACACTTGTAGATAGGTGCTACACGAAAGTTTATTGCACCAGAGTGTTGAGATATGGCACTGCAATATATGTGTGGTTCCATAAGCTTGACCCACAAAAGGGTCTCCTACAATCATGATACATGATAACCCTGCAATATATGTGTGGTTCCATAAGCTTGACCCACAAAAGGGTATCCTACAATCATGAAAGGTGAGAAATCCATATGAGAGACCAAATAATGGACAATGATGTAAAGAGCATAGAAATGAGTGTAGTTTCTAATGCATCTGCCATCCTGTAGTTAGCTGCAAAATGAAAGTTTCTTGCAACAGAACGTTGAGATATGGCAATGCAAGATACCTGTGGTTACTTAAGCATGTTGCAGGAAAGTGTCTCCTACAATCATGAATCGTGTGAAATGAATATGAGTGTCCATAGTGGCCAATGAAAAAAGCAGCCTAGAAATGAATCCACATTATAATGCCTCACCACACTTGTACATAGGTGCTAGATGAAAGTTTATTGCACCAGAGTATTGAGAAATGGCACTGCAATATATGTGTGGTTCCATAAGCTTGACCCACAAAAGGGTCTCCTACAATCATGATACGTGTGAAATCCATATGAGAGAGAAAATAATGGCCAATGATGAAAACAGCATGGACCAATCATGGACCATATGAAATCAGTATGAGACTCCATAG
Organism: Cryptoblepharus egeriae; assembly: GCA_030015325.1. Classification (NCBI taxonomy): domain Eukaryota; kingdom Metazoa; phylum Chordata; class Lepidosauria; order Squamata; family Scincidae; genus Cryptoblepharus; species Cryptoblepharus egeriae. The sequence continues at coordinate 111,008,283 of JAREYC010000001.1, read as the reverse complement.
TTCCCAATGATAAAAACAGCCAAGAAAAGACTGCACATTATAATGCCTCTCCACTCTTGTAGTTAGGTGCTAGATGAAGGTTTATTGCACCAGAGTGTTGAGATATGGCCCTGCAATATATGTGTGGTTCCATAAACGTGACCCACAAAAAGGTCGCCTACAATCATGAAACATGTGAAATCCATATGAGAGACCAAATAATGGCCAATGGTGAAAACAGCATAAAATGGGAGTAGATTAGAATGCATCTGCCATCCTGTAGTTAGCTGCAAAATGAAAGTTTCTTGCACCAGGACGTTGAGATATGGCAATGCAAGATACGTGTGGTCACTTAAGCATGTTGCAGGAAACTGTCTCCTACAATCATGAATCGTGTGAAATCAATATGAGAGTCCATAGTGGCCAATGAAAAAAGCAGGCTAGAAATGACTCCACATTATAATGCCTCACCACACTTGTAGATAGGTGCTAGATGAAAGTTTATTGCACCAGAGTGTTGAGATATGGCCCTGCAATATATTTGTAGTTCCATAAGCTTGACCCACAAAAGAGCATAAAATGCTGTTTAAACAGCATAAAACAGCATAAAATGAGTGTCGATTAGAATGCATCTGCCATCCTGTAGTTAGGTGTAACATGAAAGTTTCTTGCACCAGGATGTTGAGATATGGCCACGCAATGTATGTGTGGTCACTTAAGCTTGTAGCAGTAAAGGGTCTCCTACAATCATGAAACGTGTGAAATCCATATGAGAGACTCAATAATGGCCAATGGCCAATAATGGCAAAACAGCATAGAAATGAGTGTAGTTTCTAATGTATCTGCCATCCTGTAGTTAGCTGCAAAATGAAAGTTTCTTGCACCAGGACGTTGAGATATGGCCATGCAATATACGTGTGGTCAGTTAAGCATGTTGCAGGCAAGTGTCTGCTACAATCATGAATCGTGTGAAATGAATATGAGAGTCCATAGTGGACAATGAAAAAAGCAGCCTAGAAATGACTCCACATTATAATGCCTCTCCACACTTCTAGATAGGTGCTACATGAAAGTTTATTGCACCAGAGTGTTGAGATATGGCCCTGCAATATATGTGTCGTTCCATAAGCTTGACCCACAAAAGGGTCTCCTACAATCATGATACGTGTGAAATCCATATGAGAGAGAAAATAATGGCCAATGGTGAAAACAGCATGGACCAATCATGGACCATATGAAATCAGTATGAGACTCCATAGTTCCCAATGATAAAAACAGCCAAGAAAAGACTGCACATTATAATGTCTCTCCACTCTTGTAGTTAGGTGCTAGATGAAGGTTTATTGCACCAGAGTGTTGAGATATGGCCCTGCAATATATGTGTGGTTCCATAAACGTGACCCACAAAAAGGTCGCCTACAATCATGAAACGTGTGAAATCCATATGAGAGACCAAATAATGGACAATGATGTAAAGAGCATAGAAATGAGTGTAGTTTCTAATGCATCTGCCATCCTGTAGTTAGCTGCAAAATGAAAGTTTCTTGCACCAGGACGTTGAGATATGGCCATGCAATATACGTGTGGTCAGTTAAGCATGTTGCAGGCAAGTGTCTGCTACAATCATGAATCGTGTGAAATGAATATGAGAGTCCATAGTGGACAATGAAAAAAGCAGCCTAGAAATGACTCCACATTATAATGCCTCTCCACACTTCTAGATAGGTGCTACATGAAAGTTTATTGCACCAGAGTGTTGAGATATGGCCCTGCAATATATGTGTCGTTCCATAAGCTTGACCCACAAAAGGGTCTCCTACAATCATGATACGTGTGAAATCCATATGAGAGAGAAAATAATGGCCAATGGTGAAAACAGCATGGACCAATCATGGACCATATGAAATCAGTATGAGACTCCATAGTTCCCAATGATAAAAACAGCCAAGAAAAGACTGCACATTATACTGTCTCTCCACTCTTGTATTTAGGTGCTAGATGAAAGTTCATTGCACCAGAGTGTTGAGATATGGCCCTGCAATATATGTGTGGTTCCATAAGCTTGACCCACAAAAGGGTCTCCTACATTCATGTACCATGTGAAACCCATATGAGAGACTCAATAATGGCCAATGGTGAAAACAGCATAAAATGAGTGTAGATTAGAATTCATCTGCCATCCTGTAGTTAGGTGTAAAATGAACGTTTCTTGCACCAGGAAGTTGAGATATGGCCACGCAATGCATGTGTGGTCACTTAAGCTTGTAGCAGGAAAGGGTCTCCAACAATCATGGACCATGTGAAATCAATATGAGAGTCCATAGTGGCCAATGAAAAAAGCAACCTAGAAATGACTCCACATTATAATGCCTCTCCAGTCTTTTACTTGTGTGCTGGATGAACGTTTATTGCACCAGAGTGTTGAGATATAACCCTGCAATATATGTGTCGTTCCATAAGCTTGACCCACAAAAGGGTATCCTACAATCATGAAAGGTGAGAAATCCATATGAGAGACCAAATAATGGACAATGATGTAAAGAGCATAGAAATGAGTGTAGTTTCTAATGCATCTGCCATCCTGTAGTTAGCTGCAAAATGAAAGTTTCTTGCAACAGAACGTTGAGATATGGCAATGCAAGATACGTGTGGTTACTTAAGCATGTTGCAGGAAAGTGTCTCCTACAATCATGAATCGTGTGAAATGAATATGAGAGTCCATAGTGGCCAATGAAAAAAGCAGCCTAGAAATGAATCCACATTATAATGCCTCACCACACTTGTACATAGGTGCTAGATGAAAGTTTATTGCACCAGAGTATTGAGAAATGGCCCTGCAATATATGTGTGGTTCCATAAGCTTGACCCACAAAAGGGTCTCCTACAATCATGATACGTGTGAAATCCATATGAGAGAGAAAATAATGGCCAATGATGAAAACAGCATGGACCAATCATGGACCATATGAAATCAGTATGAGACTCCATAGTTCCCAATGATAAAAACAGCCAAGAAAAGACTGCACATTATAATGCCTCTCCACTCTTGTAGTTAGGTGCTAGATGAAGGTTTATTGAACCAGAGTGTTGAGATATGGCCCTGCAATATATGTGTGGTTCCATAAACGTGACCCACAAAAAGGTCGCCTACAATCATGAAACATGTGAAATCCATATGAGAGATCAAATAATGGCCAATGGTGAAAACAGCATAAAATGGGTGTAGATTAGAATGCATCTGCCATCCTGTAGTTAGCTGCAAAATGAAAGTTTCTTGCACCAGGACGTTGAGATATGGCAATGCAAGATACGTGTGGTCACTTAAGCATGTTGCAGGAAACTGTCTCCTACAATCATGAATCGTGTGAAATCAATATGAGAGTCCATAGTGGCCAATGAAAAAAGCAGGCTAGAAATGACTCCACATTATAATGCCTCACCACACTTGTAGATAGGTGCTAGATGAAAGTTTATTGCACCAGAGTGTTGAGATATGGCCCTGCAATATATTTGTAGTTCCATAAGCTTGACCCACAAAACAGCATAAAATACTGTTTAAAGCATAAAACAGCATAAAATGAGTGTAGATTAGAATTCATCTGCCATCCTGTAGTTAGGTGTAACATGAACGTTTCTTGCACCAGGACGTTGAGATATGGCCACGCAATGCATGTGTGGTCACTTAAGCTTGTAGCAGGAAAGGGTCTCCAACAATCATGGACCATGTGAAATCAATATGAGAGTCCATAGTGGCCAATGAAAAAAGCAACCTAGAAATGACTCCACATTATAATGCCTCTCCAGTCTTTTACTTGTGTGCTGGATGAACGTTTATTGCACCAGAGTGCTGAGATATAACCCTGCAATATATGTGTGGTTCCATAAGCTTGACCCACAAAAGGGTATCCTACAATCATGAAAGGTGAGAAATCCATATGAGAGACCAAATAATGGACAATGATGTAAAGAGCATAGAAATGAGTGTAGTTTCTAATGCATCTGCCATCCTGTAGTTAGCTGCAAAATGAAAGTTTCTTGCAACAGAACGTTGAGATATGGCAATGCAAGATACCTGTGGTTACTTAAGCATGTTGCAGGAAAGTGTCTCCTACAATCATGAATCGTGTGAAATGAATATGAGTGTCCATAGTGGCCAATGAAAAAAGCAGCCTAGAAATGAATCCACATTATAATGCCTCACCACACTTGTACATAGGTGCTAGATGAAAGTTTATTGCACCAGAGTATTGAGAAATGGCACTGCAATATATGTGTGGTTCCATAAGCTTGACCCACAAAAGGGTCTCCTACAATCATGATACGTGTGAAATCCATATGAGAGAGAAAATAATGGCCAATGATGAAAACAGCATGGACCAATCATGGACCATATGAAATCAGTATGAGACTCCATAGTTCCCAATGATAAAAACAGCCAAGAAAAGACTGCACATTATAATGCCTCTCCACTCTTGTAGTTAGGTGCTAGATGAAGGTTTATTGCACCAGAGTGTTGAGATATGGCCCTGCAATATATGTGTGGTTCCATAAACGTGACCCACAAAAAGGTCGCCTACAATCATGAAACATGTGAAATCCATATGAGAGACCAAATAATGGCCAATGGTGAAAACAGCATAAAATGGGAGTAGATTAGAATGCATCTGCCATCCTGTAGTTAGCTGCAAAATGAAAGTTTCTTGCACCAGGACGTTGAGATATGGCAATGCAAGATACGTGTGGTCACTTAAGCATGTTGCAGGAAACTGTCTCCTACAATCATGAATCGTGTGAAATCAATATGAGAGTCCATAGTGGCCAATGAAAAAAGCAGGCTAGAAATGACTCCACATTATAATGCCTCACCACACTTGTAGATAGGTGCTAGATGAAAGTTTATTGCACCAGAGTGTTGAGATATGGCCCTGCAATATATTTGTAGTTCCATAAGCTTGACCCACAAAAGAGCATAAAATGCTGTTTAAACAGCATAAAACAGCATAAAATGAGTGTCGATTAGAATGCATCTGCCATCCTGTAGTTAGGTGTAACATGAAAGTTTCTTGCACCAGGATGTTGAGATATGGCCACGCAATGTATGTGTGGTCACTTAAGCTTGTAGCAGTAAAGGGTCTCCTACAATCATGAAACGTGTGAAATCCATATGAGAGACTCAATAATGGCCAATGGCCAATAATGGCAAAACAGCATAGAAATGAGTGTAGTTTCTAATGTATCTGCCATCCTGTAGTTAGCTGCAAAATGAAAGTTTCTTGCACCAGGACGTTGAGATATGGCCATGCAATATACGTGTGGTCAGTTAAGCATGTTGCAGGCAAGTGTCTGCTACAATCATGAATCGTGTGAAATGAATATGAGAGTCCATAGTGGACAATGAAAAAAGCAGCCTAGAAATGACTCCACATTATAATGCCTCTCCACACTTCTAGATAGGTGCTACATGAAAGTTTATTGCACCAGAGTGTTGAGATATGGCCCTGCAATATATGTGTCGTTCCATAAGCTTGACCCACAAAAGGGTCTCCTACAATCATGATACGTGTGAAATCCATATGAGAGAGAAAATAATGGCCAATGGTGAAAACAGCATGGACCAATCATGGACCATATGAAATCAGTATGAGACTCCATAGTTCCCAATGATAAAAACAGCCAAGAAAAGACTGCACATTATAATGCCTCTCCACTCTTGTAGTTAGGTGCTAGATGAAGGTTTATTGCACCAGAGTGTTGAGATATGGCCCTGCAATATATGTGTGGTTCCATAAACGTGACCCACAAAAAGGTCGCCTACAATCATGAAACGTGTGAAATCCATATGAGAGACCAAATAATGGACAATGATGTAAAGAGCATAGAAATGAGTGTAGTTTCTAATGCATCTGCCATCCTGTAGTTAGCTGCAAAATGAAAGTTTCTTGCACCAGGACGTTGAGATATGGCCATGCAATATACGTGTGGTCAGTTAAGCATGTTGCAGGCAAGTGTCTGCTACAATCATGAATCGTGTGAAATGAATATGAGAGTCCATAGTGGACAATGAAAAAAGCAGCCTAGAAATGACTCCACATTATAATGCCTCTCCACACTTCTAGATAGGTGCTACATGAAAGTTTATTGCACCAGAGTGTTGAGATATGGCCCTGCAATATATGTGTCGTTCCATAAGCTTGACCCACAAAAGGGTCTCCTACAATCATGATACGTGTGAAATCCATATGAGAGAGAAAATAATGGCCAATGGTGAAAACAGCATGGACCAATCATGGACCATATGAAATCAGTATGAGACTCCATAGTTCCCAATGATAAAAACAGCCAAGAAAAGACTGCACATTATACTGTCTCTCCACTCTTGTATTTAGGTGCTAGATGAAAGTTCATTGCACCAGAGTGTTGAGATATGGCCCTGCAATATATGTGTGGTTCCATAAGCTTGACCCACAAAAGGGTCTCCTACATTCATGTACCATGTGAAACCCATATGAGAGACTCAATAATGGCCAATGGTGAAAACAGCATAAAATGAGTGTAGATTAGAATTCATCTGCCATCCTGTAGTTAGGTGTAAAATGAACGTTTCTTGCACCAGGACGTTGAGATATGGCCACGCAATGCATGTGTGGTCACTTAAGCTTGTAGCAGGAAAGGGTCTCCAACAATCATGGACCATGTGAAATCAATATGAGAGTCCATAGTGGCCAATGAAAAAAGCAACCTAGAAATGACTCCACATTATAATGCCTCTCCAGTCTTTTACTTGTGTGCTGGATGAACGTTTATTGCACCAGAGTGTTGAGATATAACCCTGCAATATATGTGTCGTTCCATAAGCTTGACCCACAAAAGGGTATCCTACAATCATGAAAGGTGAGAAATCCATATGAGAGACCAAATAATGGACAATGATGTAAAGAGCATAGAAATGAGTGTAGTTTCTAATGCATCTGCCATCCTGTAGTTAGCTGCAAAATGAAAGTTTCTTGCAACAGAACGTTGAGATATGGCAATGCAAGATACGTGTGGTTACTTAAGCATGTTGCAGGAAAGTGTCTCCTACAATCATGAATCGTGTGAAATGAATATGAGAGTCCATAGTGGCCAATGAAAAAAGCAGCCTAGAAATGAATCCACATTATAATGCCTCACCACACTTGTACATAGGTGCTAGATGAAAGTTTATTGCACCAGAGTATTGAGAAATGGCCCTGCAATATATGTGTGGTTCCATAAGCTTGACCCACAAAAGGGTCTCCTACAATCATGATACGTGTGAAATCCATATGAGAGAGAAAATAATGGCCAATGATGAAAACAGCATGGACCAATCATGGACCATATGAAATCAGTATGAGACTCCATAGTTCCCAATGATAAAAACAGCCAAGAAAAGACTGCACATTATAATGCCTCTCCACTCTTGTAGTTAGGTGCTAGATGAAGGTTTATTGAACCAGAGTGTTGAGATATGGCCCTGCAATATATGTGTGGTTCCATAAACGTGACCCACAAAAAGGTCGCCTACAATCATGAAACATGTGAAATCCATATGAGAGACCAAATAATGGCCAATGGTGAAAACAGCATAAAATGGGTGTAGATTAGAATGCATCTGCCATCCTGTAGTTAGCTGCAAAATGAAAGTTTCTTGCACCAGGACGTTGAGATATGGCAATGCAAGATACGTGTGGTCACTTAAGCATGTTGCAGGAAACTGTCTCCTACAATCATGAATCGTGTGAAATCAATATGAGAGTCCATAGTGGCCAATGAAAAAAGCAGGCTAGAAATGACTCCACATTATAATGCCTCACCACACTTGTAGATAGGTGCTAGATGAAAGTTTATTGCACCAGAGTGTTGAGATATGGCCCTGCAATATATTTGTAGTTCCATAAGCTTGACCCACAAAACAGCATAAAATACTGTTTAAAGCATAAAACAGCATAAAATGAGTGTCGATTAGAATGCATCTGCCATCCTGTAGTTAGGTGTAACATGAAAGTTTCTTGCACCAGGACGTTGAGATATGGCCACGCAATGTATGTGTGGTCACTTAAGCTTGTAGCAGTAAAGGGTCTCCTACAATCATGAAACGTGTGAAATCCATATGAGAGACTCAATAATGGCCAATGGCCAATAATGGCAAAACAGCATAGAAATGAGTGTAGTTTCTAATGCATCTGCCATCCTGTAGTTAGCTGCAAAATGAAAGTTTCTTGCACCAGGACGTTGAGATATGGCCATGCAATATACGTGTGGTCAGTTAAGCATGTTGCAGGCAAGTGTCTGCTACAATCATGAATCGTGTGAAATGAATATGAGAGTCCATAGTGGACAATGAAAAAAGCAGCCTAGAAATGACTCCACATTATAATGCCTCTCCACACTTCTAGATAGGTGCTACATGAAAGTTTATTGCACCAGAGTGTTGAGATATGGCCCTGCAATATATGTGTCGTTCCATAAGCTTGACCCACAAAAGGGTCTCCTACAATCATGATACGTGTGAAATCCATATGAGAGAGAAAATAATGGCCAATGGTGAAAACAGCATGGACCAATCATGGACCATATGAAATCAGTATGAGACTCCATAGTTCCCAATGATAAAAACAGCCAAGAAAAGACTGCACATTATAATGCCTCTCCACTCTTGTAGTTAGGTGCTAGATGAAGGTTTATTGCACCAGAGTGTTGAGATATGGCCCTGCAATATATGTGTGGTTCCATAAACGTGACCCACAAAAAGGTCGCCTACAATCATGAAACGTGTGAAATCCATATGAGAGACCAAATAATGGACAATGATGTAAAGAGCATAGAAATGAGTGTAGTTTCTAATGCATCTGCCATCCTGTAGTTAGCTGCAAAATGAAAGTTTCTTGCACCAGGACGTTGAGATATGGCCATGCAATATACGTGTGGTCAGTTAAGCATGTTGCAGGCAAGTGTCTGCTACAATCATGAATCGTGTGAAATGAATATGAGAGTCCATAGTGGACAATGAAAAAAGCAGCCTAGAAATGACTCCACATTATAATGCCTCTCCACACTTCTAGATAGGTGCTACATGAAAGTTTATTGCACCAGAGTGTTGAGATATGGCCCTGCAATATATGTGTCGTTCCATAAGCTTGACCCACAAAAGGGTCTCCTACAATCATGATACGTGTGAAATCCATATGAGAGAGAAAATAATGGCCAATGGTGAAAACAGCATGGACCAATCATGGACCATATGAAATCAGTATGAGACTCCATAGTTCCCAATGATAAAAACAGCCAAGAAAAGACTGCACATTATAATGCCTCTCCACTCTTGTAGTTAGGTGCTAGATGAAGGTTTATTGCACCAGAGTGTTGAGATATGGCCCTGCAATATATGTGTGGTTCCATAAACGTGACCCACAAAAACGTCGCCTACAATCATGAAACGTGTGAAATCCATATGAGAGACCAAATAATGGACAATGATGTAAAGAGCATAGAAATGAGTGTAGTTTCTAATGCATCTGCCATCCTGTAGTTAGCTGCAAAATGAAAGTTTCTTGCACCAGGACGTTGAGATATGGCCATGCAATATACGTGTGGTCAGTTAAGCATGTTGCAGGAAAGTGTCTGCTACAATCATGAATCGTGTGAAATGAATATGAGAGTCCATAGTGGACAATGAAAAAAGCAGCCTAGAAATGACTCCACATGATAATGCCTCTCCACACTTCTAGATAGGTGCTACATGAAAGTTTATTGCACCAGAGTGTTGAGATATGGCCCTTCAATATATGTGTCGTTCCATAAGCTTGACCCACAAAAGGGTCTCCTACAATCATGATACGTGTGAAATCCATATGAGAGACCATATAATGGCCAATGGTGAAAACAGCATAAAATGGGTGTAGATTAGAATGCATCTGCCATCCTGTAGTTAGGTGTAACATTAAAGTTTCTTGCACCAGGACGTTGAGATATGGCCATGCAATGTACGTGTGGTCACTTAAGCTTGTTGCAGGAAAGGGTCTCCAACAATCATGGACCATATGAAATCAATATGAGAGTCCATAGTGGTCAATGAAAAAAGCAGCCTAGAAATGACTCCACATGATAATGCCTCTCCACACTTGTAGATAGGTGCTACATGAAAGTTTATTGCAACAGAGTGTTGAGATATGGCCCTGCAATATATGTGTCGTTCCATAAGCTTGACCCACAAAAGGGTATCCTCCAATCATGATACGTGTGAAATCCATATGAGAGACCAAATAATGGCCAATGGTGAAAACAGCATGGACCAATCATGGACCATATGAAATCAGTATGAGACTCCATAGTTCCCAATGAAAAAAGCAGCCTAGAAATGACTCCACATGATAAAGCCTCACCACACTTGTAGATAGGTGCTAGATGAAAGTTTATTGCACCAGAGTATTGAGATATGGCCCTGCAATATATGTGTAGTTCCATAAGCTTGACCCACAAAACAGCATAAAATACTGTTTAAAGCATAAAACAGCATAAAATGAGTGTCGATTAGAATGCATCTGCCATCCTGTAGTTAGGTGTAACATGAAAGTTTCTTGCACCAGGACGTTGAGATATGGCCACGCAATGTATGTGCGGTCACTTAAGCATGTTGCAGGAAAGTGTCTGCTACAATCATGAATCGTGTGAAATGAATATGAGAGTCCATAATGGCCAATGATAAAAACAGCTAAGAAAAGACTGCACATTATAATGCCTCTCCACTCTTGTATTTAGGTGCTAGATGGTTTATTGCACCAGAGTGTTGAGATATGGCCCTGCAATATTTGTGTGGTTCCATAAGCTTGACCCACAAAAGGGTCTCCTACATTCATGTACCATGTGAAACCCATATGAGAGACTCAATAATGGGCAATGGTGAAAACAGCATAGAAATGAGTGTAGTTTCTAATGCATCTGCCATCCTGTAGTTAGCTGCAAAATGAAAGTTTCTTGCACCAGGATGTTGAGATATGGCCATGCAATGTATGTGCGGTCACTTAAGCATGTTGCAGGAAAGTGTCTGCTACAATCATGAATCGTGTGAAATGAATATGAGAGTCCATAGTGGACAATGAAAAAAGCAGCCTAGAAATGACTCCACATGATAATGCCTCTCCACACTTGTAGATAGGTGCTACATGAAAGTTTATTGCACCAGAGTGTTCAGATATGGCACTGCAATATATGTGTGGTTCCATAAGCTTGACCCACAAAAGGGTCTCCTACAATCATGAAACATGTGAAATCCATATGAGAGACAAAATAATGGCCAATGGTGAAAACAGCATGGACCAATCATGGACCATATGAAATCAGTATGAGACTCCATAGTTCCCAAAGATAAAAACAGCCAAGAAAAGACTGCATATTATAATGCCTCTCCACTCTTGTAGTTAGGTGCTAGATGGTTTATTGCACCAGAGTGTTGAGATATGGCCCTGCAATATTTGTGTGGTTCCATAAGCTTGACCCACAAACGGGTCTCCTACATTCATGAAACGTGTGAAATCAATATGAGAGACCAAATAATGGCCAATGGGGAAAACAGCATAAAATGAGTGTAGATTAGAATGCATCTGCCATCCTGTAGTTAGCTGCAAAATGAAAGTTTCTTGCACCTGGACGTTGAGATATGGCCATGCAATGTACGTGTGGTCACTTAAGCTTGTTGCAGGAAAGGGTCTCCTACAATCATGAATCGTGTGAAATCAATATGAGAGTCCAAAGTGGCCAATGAAAAAAAGCTACCTTGAAATGACTCCACATTATAATGCCTCACCACACTTGTACATAGGTGCTAGATGAAAGTTTATTGCACCAGAGTGTTGAGAAATGGCCCTGCAATATATGTGTCGTTCCATAAGCTTGACCCACAAAACAGCATAAAATGCTGTTTAAACAGCATAAAACAGCATAAAATGAGTGTCGATTAGAATGCATCTGCCATCCTGTAGTTAGGTGTAACATGAAAGTTTCTTGCACCAGGACGTTGAGATATGGCCACGCAATGTATGTGTGGTCACTTAAGCTTGTAGCAGGAAAGGGTCTCCAACAGTCATGGACCAAGTGAAATCAATATGAGAGTCCAAAATGGCCAATGATAAAAACAGCTAAGAAAAGACTGCACATTATAATGCCTCTCCACTCTTGTAGTTATGTGCTAGATCAAAGTTTATTGCACCAGAGTGTTGAGATATGGCCCTGCAATATATGTGTGGTTCCATAAGCTTGACCCACAAAAGGGTCTCCTACAATCATGAAACGTGTAAAATCCATATGAGAGACCAAATAATGGGCAATGGTGAAAACAGCATAAAATGAGTGTAGATTAGAATGCATCTGCCATCCTGTAGTTAGGTGTAACATGAAAGTTTCTTGCACCAGGACGTTGAGATATGGCCACGCAATGTATGTGTGGTCACTTAAGCTTGCAGTAGGAAAGGGTCTCCAACAATCATGGACCAAGTGAAATCAATATGAGAGTCCATAATGGACAATGATAAAAACAGCTAAGAAAAGATTGAACATTATAATGCCTCTCCACTCTTGTATTTAGGTGCTAGATGAAAGTTTATTGCACCAGTGTTGAGATATGGTCCTGCAATATATGTGTGGTTCCATAAGCTTGACCCACAAAAGGGTCTCCTACAATCATGAAACGTGTGAAATCCATATGAGAGACCAAATAATGGGCAATGGGGAAAACAGCATAAAATGAGTATAGATTAGAATGCATCTGCCATCCTGTAGTTAGGTGTAAAATGAAAGTTTCTTGCACCTGGACGTTGAGATATGGCCATGCAATGTATGTGCGGTCACTTAAGCGTGATGCATGAAAGGGTCTCCAACAATCATGGACCATGTGAAATCAATATGAGAGTCCATAACGGCCAGTGATAAAAACAGCTAAGAAAAGACGGCACATTATCATGCCGCTCCAGTCTTGTAGTTATGTGCTAGATGAAAGTTCATTGCACCAGAGTGTTGAGATAGGGCCCTGCAATATATGTGTGGTTCCATAAGCTGGACCCACAAATGGGTCTCCTACAATCATGAAACGTGTGAAATCCATATGAGAGACTCAATAATGGCCAATGATGTAAACAGCATAGAAATGAGTGTAGTTTCTAATGCATCTGCCATCTTGTAGTTAGCTGCAAAATGAAAGTTTCTTGCACCAGGACGTTGAGATATGGCCATGCAGTATACCTGTGGTCACTTGAGCATGTTGCAGGAAAGTGTCTCCTACAATCATGAATCGTGTGAAATGAATTTGAGAGTCCATAGTGGCCAATGAAAAAAGCAGCCTAGAAATGACTCCACATGATAATGCCTCTCCACACTTGTAGATAGGTGCTACATGAAAGTTTATTGCACCAGAGTGTTGAGATATGGCCCTGCAATATATGTGTCGTTCCATAAGCTTGACCCACAAAAGGGTCTCCTACAATCATGATACGTGTGAAATCCATATGAGAGACCAAATAATGGCCAATGGTGAAAACAGCATGGACCAATCATGGACCATATGAAATCAGCATGAGACTCCATAGTTCCCAATGATAAAAACAGCCAAGAAAAGACTGCACATTATACTGTCTCTCCACTCTTGTATTTAGGTGCTAGATGAAAGTTTACTGCACCAGAGTGTTGAGATATGGCCCTGCAATATATGTGTGGTTCCATAAGCTTGACCCACAAAAGGGTCTCCTACAATCATGAAACGTGTGAAATCCATATGAGAGACCAAATAATGGGCAATGGGGAAAACAGCTTAAAAGGAGTGTAGATTAGAATGCATCTGCCATCCTGTAGTTAGCTGCAAAATGAAAGTTTCTTGCACCTGGACGTTGAGATATGGCCACGCAATGTATGTGTGGTCCCTTAAGCTTGCAGCAGGAAAGGGTCTCCAACAATCATGGACCAAGTGAAATCAATATGATAGTCCATAATGGCCAATGATAAAAACAGCTAAGGAAAGACTGCACATTATAATGCCTCTCCACTCTTGTATTTAGGTGCTAGATGAAAGTTTATTGCACCAGAATGTTGAGATATGGCCCTGCAATATATGTGTGGTTCCATAAGCTTGACCCACAAAAGGGTCTCCTACATTCATGAAACGTGTGAAATCAGTATGAGAGACCAAATAATGGCCAATGGGGAAAACAGCATAAAATGAGTGTAGATTAGAATGCATCTGCCATCCTGTAGTTAGCTGCAAAATGAAAGTTTCTTGCACCTGGACGTTGAGATATGGCCATGCAATGTACGTGTGGTCACTTAAGCTTGTTGCAGGAAAGGGTCTCCTACAATCATGAATCGTGTGAAATCAATATGAGAGTCCAAAGTGGCCAATGAAAAAAAGCTACCTTGAAATGACTCCACATTATAATGCCTCACCACACTTGTACATAGGTGCTAGATGAAAGTTTATTGCACCAGAGTGTTGAGAAATGGCCCTGCAATATATGTGTCGTTCCATAAGCTTGACCCACAAAACAGCATAAAATGCTGTTTAAACAGCATAAAACAGCATAAAATGAGTGTCGATTAGAATGCATCTGCCATCCTGTAGTTAGGTGTAACATGAAAGTTTCTTGCACCAGGACGTTGAGATATGGCCACGCAATGTATGTGTGGTCACTTAAGCTTGTAGCAGGAAAGGGTCTCCAACAGTCATGGACCAAGTGAAATCAATATGAGAGTCCAAAATGGCCAATGATAAAAACAGCTAAGAAAAGACTGCACATTATAATGCCTCTCCACTCTTGTAGTTATGTGCTAGATCAAAGTTTATTGCACCAGAGTGTTGAGATATGGCCCTGCAATATATGTGTGGTTCCATAAGCTTGACCCACAAAAGGGTCTCCTACAATCATGAAACGTGTAAAATCCATATGAGAGACCAAATAATGGGCAATGGTGAAAACAGCATAAAATGAGTGTAGATTAGAATGCATCTGCCATCCTGTAGTTAGGTGTAACATGAAAGTTTCTTGCACCAGGACGTTGAGATATGGCCACGCAATGTATGTGTGGTCACTTAAGCTTGCAGTAGGAAAGGGTCTCCAACAATCATGGACCAAGTGAAATCAATATGAGAGTCCATAATGGACAATGATAAAAACAGCTAAGAAAAGATTGAACATTATAATGCCTCTCCACTCTTGTATTTAGGTGCTAGATGAAAGTTTATTGCACCAGTGTTGAGATATGGTCCTGCAATATATGTGTGGTTCCATAAGCTTGACCCACAAAAGGGTCTCCTACAATCATGAAACGTGTGAAATCCATATGAGAGACCAAATAATGGGCAATGGGGAAAACAGCATAAAATGAGTATAGATTAGAATGCATCTGCCATCCTGTAGTTAGGTGTAACATGAAAGTTTCTTGCACCAGGACGTTGAGATATGGCCACGCAATGTATGTGTGGTCACTTAAGCTTGTAGCAGGAAAGGGTCTCCAACAGTCATGGACCAAGTGAAATCAATATGAGAGTCCAAAATGGCCAATGATAAAAACAGCTAAGAAAAGACTGCACATTATAATGCCTCTCCAGTCTTATAGTTATGTGCTAGATGAAAGTTCATTGCACCAGAGTGTTGAGATAGGGCCCTGCAATATATGTGTGGTTCCATAAGCTGGACCCACAAAAGGGTTTCCTACATTCATGTACCATGTGAAACCCATATGAGAGACTCAATAATGGGCAATGGTGAAAACAGCATAGAAATGAGTGTAGTTTCTAATGCATCTGCCATCCTGTAGTTAGCTGCAAAATGAAAGTTTCTTGCACCAGGATGTTGAGATATGGCCATGCAATGTATGTGCGGTCACTTAAGCGTGATGCATGAAAGGGTCTCCAACAATCATGGACCAAGTGAAATCAATATGAGAGTCCAAAATGGCCAATGATAAAAACAGCTAAGAAAAACTGCACATTATCATGCCTCTCCAGTCTTATAGTTATGTGCTAGATGAAAGTTTATTGCACCAGAGTGTTGAGATATGGCCCTGCAATATATCTGTGGTTCCATAAGCTTGACCCACAAAAGGGTCTCCTACAATCATGATACGTGTGAAATCCATATGAGAGACAAAATAATGGCCAATGGTGAAAACAGCATGGACCAATCATGGACCATATGAAATCAGTATGAGACTCCATAGTTCCCAAAGATAAAAACAGCCAAGAAAAGACTGCATATTATAATGCCTCCCCACTCTTGTAGTTAGGTGCTAGATGGTTTATTGCACCAGAGTGTTGAGATATGGCCCTGCAATATTTGTGTGGTTCCATAAGCTTGACCCACAAAAGGGTCTCCTACATTCATGTACCATGTGAAACCCATATGAGAGACTCAATAATGGGCAATGGTGAAAACAGCATAGAAATGAGTGTAGTTTCTAATGCATCTGCCATCTTGTAGTTAGCTGCAAAATGAAAGTTTCTTGCACCAGGATGTTGAGATATGGCGATGCAATGTATGTGCGGTCACTTAAGCATGTTGCAGGAAAGTGTCTGCTACAATCATGAATCGTGTGAAATGAATATGAGAGTCCATAGTGGACAATGAAAAAAGCAGCCTAGAAATGACTCCACATGATAATGCCTCTCCACACTTGTAGATAGGTGCTACATGAAAGTTTATTGCACCAGAGTGTTCAGATATGGCACTGCAATATATGTGTGGTTCCATAAGCTTGACCCACAAAAGGGTCTCCTACAATCATGAAACGTGTGAAATCCATATGAGAGACAAAATAATGGCCAATGGTGAAAACAGCATGGACCAATCATGGACCATATGAAATCAGTATGAGACTCCATAGTTCCCAAAGATAAAAACAGCCAAGAAAAGACTGCATATTATAATGCCTCTCCACTCTTGTAGTTAGGTGCTAGATGGTTTATTGCACCAGAGTGTTGAGATATGGCCCTGCAATATTTGTGTGGTTCCATAAGCTTGACCCACAAAAGGGTCTCCTACATTCATGAAACGTGTGAAATCAATATGAGAGACCAAATAATGGCCAATGGGGAAAACAGCATAAAATGAGTGTAGATTAGAATGCATCTGCCATCCTGTAGTTAGCTGCAAAATGAAAGTTTCTTGCACCTGGACGTTGAGATATGGCCATGCAATGTACGTGTGGTCACTTAAGCTTGTTGCAGGAAAGGGTCTCCTACAATCATGAATCGTGTGAAATCAATATGAGAGTCCAAAGTGGCCAATGAAAAAAAGCTACCTTGAAATGACTCCACATTATAATGCCTCACCACACTTGTAGATAGGTGCTAGATGAAAGTTTATTGCACCAGAGTGTTGAGAAATGGCCCTGCAATATATGTGTCGTTCCATAAGCTTGACCCACAAAACAGCATAAAATGCTGTTTAAACAGCATAAAACAGCATAAAATGAGTGTCGATTAGAATGCATCTGCCATCCTGTAGTTAGGTGTAACATGAAAGTTTCTTGCACCAGGACGTTGAGATATGGCCACGCAATGTATGTGTGGTCACTTAAGCTTGTAGCAGGAAAGGGTCTCCAACAGTCATGGACCAAGTGAAATCAATATGAGAGTCCAAAATGGCCAATGATAAAAACAGCTAAGAAAAGACTGCACATTATAATGCCTCTCCACTCTTGTAGTTATGTGCTAGATCAAAGTTTATTGCACCAGAGTGTTGAGATATGGCCCTGCAATATATGTGTGGTTCCATAAGCTTGACCCACAAAAGGGTCTCCTACAATCATGAAACGTGTAAAATCCATATGAGAGACCAAATAATGGGCAATGGTGAAAACAGCATAAAATGAGTGTAGATTAGAATGCATCTGCCATCCTGTAGTTAGGTGTAACATGAAAGTTTCTTGCACCAGGACGTTGAGATATGGCCACGCAATGTATGTGTGGTCACTTAAGCTTGCAGTAGGAAAGGGTCTCCAACAATCATGGACCAAGTGAAATCAATATGAGAGTCCATAATGGACAATGATAAAAACAGCTAAGAAAAGATTGAACATTATAATGCCTCTCCACTCTTGTATTTAGGTGCTAGATGAAAGTTTATTGCACCAGTGTTGAGATATGGTCCTGCAATATATGTGTGGTTCCATAAGCTTGACCCACAAAAGGGTCTCCTACAATCATGAAACGTGTGAAATCCATATGAGAGACAAATAATGGCCAATGGTGAAAACAGCATAAAATGAGTATAGATTAGAATGCATCTGCCATCCTGTAGTTAGGTGTAAAATGAAAGTTTCTTGCACCTGGACGTTGAGATATGGCCATGCAATGTATGTGCGGTCACTTAAGCGTGATGCATGAAAGGGTCTCCAACAATCATGGACCATGTGAAATCAATATGAGAGTCCATAACGGCCAGTGATAAAAACAGCTAAGAAAAGACGGCACATTATCATGCCGCTCCAGTCTTGTAGTTATGTGCTAGATGAAAGTTCATTGCACCAGAGTGTTGAGATAGGGCCCTGCAATATATGTGTGGTTCCATAAGCTGGACCCACAAATGGGTCTCCTACAATCATGAAACGTGTGAAATCCATATGAGAGACTCAATAATGGCCAATGATGTAAACAGCATAGAAATGAGTGTAGTTTCTAATGCATCTGCCATCTTGTAGTTAGCTGCAAAATGAAAGTTTCTTGCACCAGGACGTTGAGATATGGCCATGCAGTATACCTGTGGTCACTTGAGCATGTTGCAGGAAAGTGTCTCCTACAATCATGAATCGTGTGAAATGAATTTGAGAGTCCATAGTGGCCAATGAAAAAAGCAGCCTAGAAATGACTCCACATGATAATGCCTCTCCACACTTGTAGATAGGTGCTACATGAAAGTTTATTGCACCAGAGTGTTGAGATATGGCCCTGCAATATATGTGTCGTTCCATAAGCTTGACCCACAAAAGGGTCTCCTACAATCATGAAACGTGTGAAATCCATATGAGAGACAAAATAATGGCCAATGGTGAAAACAGCATGGACCAATCATGGACCATATGAAATCAGCATGAGACTCCATAGTTCCCAATGATAAAAACAGCCAAGAAAAGACTGCACATTATACTGTCTCTCCACTCTTGTATTTAGGTGCTAGATGAAAGTTTACTGCACCAGAGTGTTGAGATATGGCCCTGCAATATATGTGTGGTTCCATAAGCTTGACCCACAAAAGGGTCTCCTACAATCATGAAACGTGTGAAATCCATATGAGAGACCAAATAATGGGCAATGGGGAAAACAGCTTAAAATGAGTGTAGATTAGAATGCATCTGCCATCCTGTAGTTAGCTGCAAAATGAAAGTTTCTTGCACCTGGACGTTGAGATATGGCCACGCAATGTATGTGTGGTCCCTTAAGCTTGCAGCAGGAAAGGGTCTCCAACAATCATGGACCAAGTGAAATCAATATGATAGTCCATAATGGCCAATGATAAAAACAGCTAAGGAAAGACTGCACATTATAATGCCTCTCCACTCTTGTATTTAGGTGCTAGATGAAAGTTTATTGCACCAGAATGTTGAGATATGGCCCTGCAATATATGTGTGGTTCCATAAGCTTGACCCACAAAAGGGTCTCCTACATTCATGAAACGTGTGAAATCAGTATGAGAGACCAAATAATGGCCAATGGGGAAAACAGCATAAAATGAGTGTAGATTAGAATGCATCTGCCATCCTGTATTTAGCTGCAAAATGAAAGTTTCTTGCACCTGGACGTTGAGATATGGCCATGCAATGTACGTGTGGTCACTTAAGCTTGTTGCAGGAAAGGGTCTCCTACAATCATGAATCGTGTGAAATCAATATGAGAGTCCAAAGTGGCCAATGAAAAAAAGCAGCCTAGAAATGACTCCACATTATAATGCCTCACCACACTTGTAGATAGGTGCTAGATGAAAGTTTATTGCACCAGAGTGTTGAGAAATGGCCCTGCAATATATGTGTCGTTCCATAAGCTTGACCCACAAAACAGCATACAATGCTGTTTAAACAGCATAAAACAGCATAAAATGAGTGTCGATTAGAATGCATCTGCCATCCTGTAGTTAGGTGTAACATGAAAGTTTCTTGCACCAGGACGTTGAGATATGGCCACGCAATGTATGTGTGGTCACTTAAGCTTGTAGCAGGAAAGGGTCTCCAACAGTCATGGACCAAGTGAAATCAATATGAGAGTCCAAAATGGCCAATGATAAAAACAGCTAAGAAAAGACTGCACATTATAATGCCTCTCCAGTCTTATAGTTATGTGCTAGATGAAAGTTCATTGCACCAGAGTGTTGAGATAGGGCCCTGCAATATATGTGTGGTTCCATAAGCTGGACCCACAAAAGGGTTTCCTACATTCATGTACCATGTGAAACCCATATGAGAGACTCAATAATGGGCAATGGTGAAAACAGCATAGAAATGAGTGTAGTTTCTAATGCATCTGCCATCCTGTAGTTAGCTGCAAAATGAAAGTTTCTTGCACCAGGATGTTGAGATATGGCCATGCAATGTATGTGCGGTCACTTAAGCGTGATGCATGAAAGGGTCTCCAACAATCATGGACCAAGTGAAATCAATATGAGAGTCCAAAATGGCCAATGATAAAAACAGCTAAGAAAAACTGCACATTATCATGCCTCTCCAGTCTTATAGTTATGTGCTAGATGAAAGTTTATTGCACCAGAGTGTTGAGATATGGCCCTGCAATATATGTGTGGTTCCATAAGCTTGACCCACAAAAGGGTCTCCTACAATCATGATACGTGTGAAATCCATATGAGAGACAAAATAATGGCCAATGGTGAAAACAGCATGGACCAATCATGGACCATATGAAATCAGTATGAGACTCCATAGTTCCCAAAGATAAAAACAGCCAAGAAAAGACTGCATATTATAATGCCTCTCCACTCTTGTAGTTAGGTGCTAGATGGTTTATTGCACCAGAGTGTTGAGATATGGCCCTGCAATATTTGTGTGGTTCCATAAGCTTGACCCACAAAAGGGTCTCCTACATTCATGTACCATGTGAAACCCATATGAGAGACTCAATAATGGGCAATGGTGAAAACAGCATAGAAATGAGTGTAGTTTCTAATGCATCTGCCATCCTGTAGTTAGCTGCAAAATGAAAGTTTCTTGCACCTGGACGTTGAGATATGGCGATGCAATGTACGTGCGGTCACTTAAGCATGTTGCAGGAAAGTGTCTGCTACAATCATGAATCGTGTGAAATGAATATGAGAGTCCATAGTGGACAATGAAAAAAGCAGCCTAGAAATGACTCCACATGATAATGCCTCTCCACACTTGTAGATAGGTGCTAGATGAAAGTTTATTGCACCAGAGTGTTGAGAAATGGCCCTGCAATATATGTGTCGTTCCATAAGCTTGACCCACAAAACAGCATAAAATGCTGTTTAAACAGCATAAAACAGCATAAAATGAGTGTCGATTAGAATGCATCTGCCATCCTGTAGTTAGGTGTAACATGAAAGTTTCTTGCACCAGGACGTTGAGATATGGCCACGCAATGTATGTGTGGTCACTTAAGCTTGTAGCAGGAAAGGGTCTCCAACAGTCATGGACCAAGTGAAATCAATATGAGAGTCCAAAATGGCCAATGATAAAAACAGCTAAGAAAAGACTGCACATTATAATGCCTCTCCACTCTTGTAGTTATGTGCTAGATCAAAGTTTATTGCACCAGAGTGTTGAGATATGGCCCTGCAATATATGTGTGGTTCCATAAGCTTGACCCACAAAAGGGTCTCCTACAATCATGAAACGTGTAAAATCCATATGAGAGACCAAATAATGGGCAATGGTGAAAACAGCATAAAATGAGTGTAGATTAGAATGCATCTGCCATCCTGTAGTTAGGTGTAACATGAAAGTTTCTTGCACCAGGACGTTGAGATATGGCCACGCAATGTATGTGTGGTCACTTAAGCTTGCAGTAGGAAAGGGTCTCCAACAATCATGGACCAAGTGAAATCAATATGAGAGTCCATAATGGACAATGATAAAAACAGCTAAGAAAAGATTGAACATTATAATGCCTCTCCACTCTTGTATTTAGGTGCTAGATGAAAGTTTATTGCACCAGTGTTGAGATATGGTCCTGCAATATATGTGTGGTTCCATAAGCTTGACCCACAAAAGGGTCTCCTACAATCATGAAACGTGTGAAATCCATATGAGAGACCAAATAATGGGCAATGGGGAAAACAGCATAAAATGAGTATAGATTAGAATGCATCTGCCATCCTGTAGTTAGGTGTAAAATGAAAGTTTCTTGCACCTGGACGTTGAGATATGGCCATGCAATGTATGTGCGGTCACTTAAGCGTGATGCATGAAAGGGTCTCCAACAATCATGGACCATGTGAAATCAATATGAGAGTCCATAACGGCCAGTGATAAAAACAGCTAAGAAAAGACGGCACATTATCATGCCGCTCCAGTCTTGTAGTTATGTGCTAGATGAAAGTTCATTGCACCAGAGTGTTGAGATAGGGCCCTGCAATATATGTGTGGTTCCATAAGCTGGACCCACAAATGGGTCTCCTACAATCATGAAACGTGTGAAATCCATATGAGAGACTCAATAATGGCCAATGATGTAAACAGCATAGAAATGAGTGTAGTTTCTAATGCATCTGCCATCTTGTAGTTAGCTGCAAAATGAAAGTTTCTTGCACCAGGACGTTGAGATATGGCCATGCAGTATACCTGTGGTCACTTGAGCATGTTGCAGGAAAGTGTCTCCTACAATCATGAATCGTGTGAAATGAATTTGAGAGTCCATAGTGGCCAATGAAAAAAGCAGCCTAGAAATGACTCCACATGATAATGCCTCTCCACACTTGTAGATAGGTGCTACATGAAAGTTTATTGCACCAGAGTGTTGAGATATGGCCCTGCAATATATGTGTCGTTCCATAAGCTTGACCCACAAAAGGGTCTCCTACAATCATGATACGTGTGAAATCCATATGAGAGACCAAATAATGGCCAATGGTGAAAACAGCATGGACCAATCATGGACCATATGAAATCAGCATGAGACTCCATAGTTCCCAATGATAAAAACAGCCAAGAAAAGACTGCACATTATACTGTCTCTCCACTCTTGTATTTAGGTGCTAGATGAAAGTTTACTGCACCAGAGTGTTGAGATATGGCCCTGCAATATATGTGTGGTTCCATAAGCTTGACCCACAAAAGGGTCTCCTACAATCATGAAACGTGTGAAATCCATATGAGAGACCAAATAATGGGCAATGGGGAAAACAGCTTAAAATGAGTGTAGATTAGAATGCATCTGCCATCCTGTAGTTAGCTGCAAAATGAAAGTTTCTTGCACCTGGACGTTGAGATATGGCCACGCAATGTATGTGTGGTCCCTTAAGCTTGCAGCAGGAAAGGGTCTCCAACAATCATGGACCAAGTGAAATCAATATGATAGTCCATAATGGCCAATGATAAAAACAGCTAAGGAAAGACTGCACATTATAATGCCTCTCCACTCTTGTATTTAGGTGCTAGATGAAAGTTTATTGCACCAGAATGTTGAGATATGGCCCTGCAATATATGTGTGGTTCCATAAGCTTGACCCACAAAAGGGTCTCCTACATTCATGAAACGTGTGAAATCAGTATGAGAGACCAAATAATGGCCAATGGGGAAAACAGCATAAAATGAGTGTAGATTAGAATGCATCTGCCATCCTGTATTTAGCTGCAAAATGAAAGTTTCTTGCACCTGGACGTTGAGATATGGCCATGCAATGTACGTGTGGTCACTTAAGCTTGTTGCAGGAAAGGGTCTCCTACAATCATGAATCGTGTGAAATCAATATGAGAGTCCAAAGTGGCCAATGAAAAAAAGCAGCCTAGAAATGACTCCACATTATAATGCCTCACCACACTTGTAGATAGGTGCTAGATGAAAGTTTATTGCACCAGAGTGTTGAGAAATGGCCCTGCAATATATGTGTCGTTCCATAAGCTTGACCCACAAAACAGCATACAATGCTGTTTAAACAGCATAAAACAGCATAAAATGAGTGTCGATTAGAATGCATCTGCCATCCTGTAGTTAGGTGTAACATGAAAGTTTCTTGCACCAGGACGTTGAGATATGGCCACGCAATGTATGTGTGGTCACTTAAGCTTGTAGCAGGAAAGGGTCTCCAACAGTCATGGACCAAGTGAAATCAATATGAGAGTCCAAAATGGCCAATGATAAAAACAGCTAAGAAAAGACTGCACATTATAATGCCTCTCCAGTCTTATAGTTATGTGCTAGATGAAAGTTCATTGCACCAGAGTGTTGAGATAGGGCCCTGCAATATATGTGTGGTTCCATAAGCTGGACCCACAAAAGGGTTTCCTACATTCATGTACCATGTGAAACCCATATGAGAGACTCAATAATGGGCAATGGTGAAAACAGCATAGAAATGAGTGTAGTTTCTAATGCATCTGCCATCCTGTAGTTAGCTGCAAAATGAAAGTTTCTTGCACCAGGATGTTGAGATATGGCCATGCAATGTATGTGCGGTCACTTAAGCGTGATGCATGAAAGGGTCTCCAACAATCATGGACCAAGTGAAATCAATATGAGAGTCCAAAATGGCCAATGATAAAAACAGCTAAGAAAAACTGCACATTATCATGCCTCTCCAGTCTTATAGTTATGTGCTAGATGAAAGTTTATTGCACCAGAGTGTTGAGATATGGCCCTGCAATATATGTGTGGTTCCATAAGCTTGACCCACAAAAGGGTCTCCTACAATCATGATACGTGTGAAATCCATATGAGAGACAAAATAATGGCCAATGGTGAAAACAGCATGGACCAATCATGGACCATATGAAATCAGTATGAGACTCCATAGTTCCCAAAGATAAAAACAGCCAAGAAAAGACTGCATATTATAATGCCTCTCCACTCTTGTAGTTAGGTGCTAGATGGTTTATTGCACCAGAGTGTTGAGATATGGCCCTGCAATATTTGTGTGGTTCCATAAGCTTGACCCACAAAAGGGTCTCCTACATTCATGTACCATGTGAAACCCATATGAGAGACTCAATAATGGGCAATGGTGAAAACAGCATAGAAATGAGTGTAGTTTCTAATGCATCTGCCATCCTGTAGTTAGCTGCAAAATGAAAGTTTCTTGCACCAGGACGTTGAGATATGGCCATGCAATGTATGTGCGGTCACTTAAGCGTGATGCATGAAAGGGTCTCCAACAATCATGGACCAAGTGAAATCAATATGAGAGTCCAAAATGGCCAATGATAAAAACAGCTAAGAAAAGACTGCACATGATAATGCCTCTCCACACTTGTAGATAGGTGCTAGATGAAAGTTTATTGCACCAGAGTGTTGAGATATGGCCCTGCAATATATGTGTGGTTCCATAAGCTTGACCCACAAAAGGGTCTCCTACAATCATGATACGTGTGAAATCCATATGAGAGACAAAATAATGGCCAATGGTGAAAACAGCATGGACCAATCATGGACCATATGAAATCAGTATGAGACTCCATAGTTCCCAAAGATAAAAACAGCCAAGAAAAGACTGCATATTATAATGCCTCTCCACTCTTGTAGTTAGGTGCTAGATGGTTTATTGCACCAGAGTGTTGAGATATGGCCCTGCAATATTTGTGTGGTTCCATAAGCTTGACCCACAAAAGGGTCTCCTACATTCATGTACCATGTGAAACCCATATGAGAGACTCAATAATGGGCAATGGTGAAAACAGCATAGAAATGAGTGTAGTTTCTAATGCATCTGCCATCCTGTAGTTAGCTGCAAAATGAAAGTTTCTTGCACCAGGACGTTGAGATATGGCCATGCAATGTATGTGCGGTCACTTAAGCATGTTGCAGGAAAGTGTCTGCTACAATCATGAATCGTGTGAAATGAATATGAGAGTCCATAGTGGACAATGAAAAAAGCAGCCTAGAAATGACTCCACATGATAATGCCTCTCCACACTTGTAGATAGGTGCTACATGAAAGTTTATTGCACCAGAGTGTTCAGATATGGCACTGCAATATATGTGTGGTTCCATAAGCTTGACCCACAAAAGGGTCTCCTACAATCATGATACGTGTGAAATCCATATGAGAGACAAAATAATGGCCAATGGTGAAAACAGCATGGACCAATCATGGACCATATGAAATCAGTATGAGACTCCATAGTTCCCAAAGATAAAAACAGCCAAGAAAAGACTGCATATTATAATGCCTCTCCACTCTTGTAGTTAGGTGCTAGATGGTTTATTGCACCAGAGTGTTGAGATATGGCCCTGCAATATTTGTGTGGTTCCATAAGCTTGACCCACAAAAGGGTCTCCTACATTCATGTACCATGTGAAACCCATATGAGAGACTCAATAATGGGCAATGGTGAAAACAGCATAGAAATGAGTGTAGTTTCTAATGCATCTGCCATCCTGTAGTTAGCTGCAAAATGAAAGTTTCTTGCACCAGGACGTTGAGATATGGCCATGCAATGTATGTGCGGTCACTTAAGCATGTTGCAGGAAAGTGTCTGCTACAATCATGAATCGTGTGAAATGAATATGAGAGTCCATAGTGGACAATGAAAAAAGCAGCCTAGAAATGACTCCACATGATAATGCCTCTCCACACTTCTAGATAGGTGCTACATGAAAGTTTATTGCACCAGAGTGTTGAGATATGGCCCTGCAATATATGTGTGGTTCCATAAGCTTGACCCACAAAAGGGTCTCCTACAATCATGAAACGTGTGAAATCCATATGAGAGACCAAATAATGGCCAATGTTGAAAACAGCATAAAATGAGTGTAGATTAGAATGCATCTGCCATCCTGTAGTTAGGTGTAAAATGAACCTTTCTTGCACTAGAACGTTGAGATATGGCCACGCAATGCATGTGTGGTCACTTAAGCTTGTAGCAGGAAAGGGTCTCCAACAATCATGGACCATGTGAAATCAATATGAGAGTCCATAGTGGCCAAAGATAAAAACAGCCTAGGAAAGACAGCACATTATCATGCCTCTCCACTTTTGTAGTTAGGTGTTAGATGAAAATTTCTTCCCCGGAGCGTTGAGATGCTGCCTGCAATGCACAGGTTTTTCCCTAAGCTTGTTGCACGAAAGTGTCTCCTACAGTCATGGAAAGTGTGAAATCAATATGAGAGTCCATAGTGGCCAATGAGAGAAAAAGCCCAGAAAAGACTGCACATTACAATGTATTTCCACTCTTCCAGTTAGGTGCTAGATGAACATTTCTTGTACCAGAATGTTGAGATATTGCCCTGCAATGTATGTGTGGTTCGAAAAGCTTGACCCACAAAAGGGTCTCCTACATTCATGTACCATGTGAAACCCATATGAGAGACTCAATAATGGCCAATGGTGAAAACAGCATAGAAATGAGTGTAGTTTCTAATGCATCTGCCATCCTGTAGTTAGCTGCAAAATGAAAGTTTCTTGCAACAGAACGTTGAGATATGGCAATGCAAGATACGTGTGGTCACTTAAGCATGTTGCAGGAAAGTGTCTCCTACAATCATGAATCGTGCGAAATCAGTATGAGACTCCATAGTTCCCAATGATAAAAACAGCCAAGAAATGACTCCGCATGATAATGCCTCTCCACACTTGTAGTTAGGTGCTAGATGAAAGGTTATTGCACCAGAGTGTTGAGAAATGGCCCTGCAATATATGTGTGGTTCCTTAAGCTTGACCCACAAAAGGGTCTCCTACAATCATGAAACGTGTGAAATCCATATGAGAGACTAAATAATGGCCAATGGTGAAAACAGCTTAGAAATATATGCAAATTTTAATGCATCTGCAGCCTTGTAGTTAGCTGCAAGATGAATGTGTCTTGGAACAGAGCGTTCAGATATGGGCCTGCAGTGTATGTGTGGTCACTTAAGCTTGTTGCAGGAAAGGATCCCCTACAATCATGGACCATGTGAAATCAATATGAGAGTGGCCAATGATAAAAACAGCCTAGGAAAGACTGCACATTATAGTGCCTCTCCACTCATGTAGTTAGGTGTAAAATGAAAGTTTCTTACCCCGGAGAGTTGAGGTGCCGTCCTGCAATGCACGGGTTTTTCCATAAGCTTGTTGCACGAAAGGGTCTCCTACAATAATGGAAAGTGAGAAATCAATATGAGACTCCATAGTGCCCAAAGATAAAAAGCCTAGAAAAGACGGCACATTACAATGTTTCAACTCTTGCAGTTAGGTGTTAGATGAACATTTCTTCTACCAGAGTGTTGAGATATGCCTTTGCAATGTAAGTGTGGTCACTTAAGCTTGTTGCAGGAAAGGGTCTCGTAAAATCATGGACCATGTGAAACCCATATGAGGGACTCAATAATGGCCAATGATAAAACAGCTAAGAAAAGACTGCACATTATAATGCCTCTCCACTCTTGTAGTTAGGTGCTAGATGAAAGTTTCTTGCACCAGAGTGTTTAGATATGGCCCTGCAATGTATGTGGGGTCACTTAAGCTTGTTGCACGAAAGGGTCTCCTACAATCATGGACCATAAGATATCAATATGAGAGTCCATAATGGCCAATGATAAAAACACCCTATAAAAGACTCCACATTATAATGCTTCTCCACTCTTGTAGATGAAAGTTTCTTACCCCGGAGTCTTGAGATTTCGCCCTGCAATTCACGGGTTTTTTCAAAAGCTTGTTGCACAGAAGGGTGTCCTACAATAATGGAAAGTGTGAAATCAATATGAGACTCCATAGTGCCCAATGATAAAAACAGCCTAGAAAAGACTGCACATTACAATGTATTTCCAATCTTGCAGTTAGGTGCCAGATGAACATTTCTTCTACCAGAGTGTTGAGTTATGGCCCTGCAATGTATGTGTGGTCACTTAAGCTTGTCGCACGAAAGCGTCTCCTACAATCATGGACCGTGTGTAATCAATATGAGACTCGACAGTGGCCGGTAAAAACAGCCTTGTTAATAGTGCACTTTAAAATGCCTCTCCACTCTTGTAGTTAGGAGATAGATGAAAGTTTCTTGTATCAGAGTGTTGAGATGTGGCCCTGCAAAATACGTGTGGTTCCATTAGCTGGTTGCATGAAAGATTTTCCTACAATCATGGACCGTGTGAAATCAATATGAGAGCCCATAGTGGCCAATGATAAAAACAGCCTAGAAAAGACTACGCATTTTAATGCCTCTCCTTTCTTGCATTTAGGTGCTAGATGAAAGTTTCTTGCATCAGAGTGTTGAGATAGGGCCGTGGAATGTATGTGTCGTCACATTAGCTTGTCGTACGGAAGGTTTTCCTGCAATAATGGAATGTGTGAAATCAATATGAGACTCCATCGTTGACAATGCTGAAAACAGCATAGAATTATTGCAATTTATAACTCATCTCCACTCTTATAAGGAGTTAGATGAAAGTTTATTGCACCAGAGTGTTGAGATATGGCCCTGCAATATATGTGTAGTTCCATAAGCTTGACCCACAAAACAGCATAAAATGCTGTTTAAACAGCATAAACAGCATAAAATGAGTGTCGATTAGAATGCATCTGCCATCCTGTAGTTAGGTGTAACATGAAAGTTTCTTGCACCAGAACGTTGAGATATGGCCCTGCAATGTATGTGGGGTCACATAAGCTTGTCTCACGAAAGCGTCTCCTACAATCATGGAACGTTTGAAATCAAATTGAGAGTCCATAGTGGCCAATGGTAAAAAAAGCCTAGAATACAGTGCACATAAAGGCCTCTCCACTCTTGTAGTTAGGAGATAGAGTAAAGTTTCTTGTTGTGTTGTGATATGGCCCTGCAACATATGTGTGGTTCCACGAACTCGCCGCACGAATGGTTTTGTATCGAAAGGTTTTGCATCTTGAGTCATGTAGTTAGCTGCTAGCTTGCACCAGAGCATTGAGATATGGCCCTGGAATGTATGTCTGGTCACTTAAGCCTGTCACATGAAAGGGTTGCCTACAATCATGGAACATGTAAAAACAATATGAGAAACTCAATAGTGGCCAATTGTGAAAACAGCATAGAAATGAGTGCAGTCAATAATGCATCTCCACTCTTATAGTTAGCTGCTAGATAAAACTTTCTTGCACGAGTGTTGAGATATGGCCCTGCAATTTATGTGTGGTCACTTAAGCTTGTCGCACAAAAGGGTCTCCTAGAATCATGTAACGTGTGAAATGAATATGAGACTCCTTAGTGGCCAAAGGTAAAAATAGCCTAGAAAAGCGTGCACATTTTAATGCCTCTCCACTATTGTAGTTAGGAGCTTAATGAACATTTCTTGCACCAGAGTGTTGAGATATGGTCCTGCAATTTATATGTGGTTTCATAAGCTTGTCACACGATAGGTTTTCCTATAATCATGGAACGTGTGAAAACAATATGATTCTACATAGAGGCCAATGGCAAAAAGAGCATAGAAATGATTGCACATTATATAATGCATCTCCACTCTTGCAGTTGTAGGGTTTTCCTACAATCATGGAACATGTGAAATCAATATTCTATCCATTGAAGAATCCTTGACTGAGGGAAGCTCTATCCCAACCCCCATATCTAGAAGCATGAAATTTGGGGAGGGTGTTCCTTATTAACATGAACAGTGCATGGGGTCGATGCGCATAGGGGGTTGATGCGCATGTGGGATTGATGTGCAGTGGGGGACAGATGCACATAGAGCTACGGATTCACATAGGGGGGGTTGATTCGCATGGGGATGTTCCACATGGGGGATGTTGCGCATGGGGTTGGATGCACATAGGGGGTTGATGTGCATGGGGAGTTGAGGCGTAGTGGGGGGATGGCATACGGGGGAATTTCACTCCCACAATATGGGTACGTTTTTGCTAGTAATTTTAATATATTGCTTATCTGCATTTAAATTACTTACTATTCTGTGTGAAATGGATTTTTGGTGAGGTCCTTTTGAAGATGACATGGTAGACATTATCTTGCTGCATGATTTTGGAAATATGAAGATTGCTGAGACAGTGATTTTTGAGATGTCATATTTGAAATGTCATATTTGTGAGGTGAAAATCATGAATTTTGAGTGCTGAGGAGTCATGATGCCTGAAACTGATTTCTGAGACAAACGCCATGATTTATGAGGGGGATATCGTGAATTTTGAGTGACTGCTGAGCCATGATTCCTGAAACTGATTTTTGAGACAAACGCCATGATTTATGAGGGGGATATCGTGAATTTTGAGTGACTGCTGAGGAGTCATGATTCCTGAAACTGATTTTTGAGACAAACGCCATGATGTATGAGGGGGATATCATGAATTTTGAGTGACTGTTGAGGAGCCATGATTCCTGAAACTGATTTTTGAGACAAACGCCATGATTTATGAGGGGGATATCATGAATTTTGAGTGACTGCTGAGGAGTCATGATTCCTGAAATTGATTTTTGAGACAAACGCCATGATTTATGATAGTAATGTCATGATTTTTGAGTGATTTCTGAGGTGGTTGTTGTGACTTTGGAGACAGATTTCTGAGAATGATGTCATGAGGTGAATGCCATGGTTTCTGAGAGGAACAGTTATCTCTGAAGAGTCCTTCAGGGAGGATCCTGTGGTGTTTGAGGGACTTGCCATTTACCCAAAGTGCCCCTCAGGCTGAGGTAATGTATGTGATGAGCGTTGCCTTCCCCTCCGTGCCTGGCGCATCCTGAGGCTCCCCTGCAACTCCCGCACTCCCTTTGGGGGAGAGGTGCCCCTTTCGCTGCATCTTGGGTTGGGGGTCTGGTCGAGGCTGCGCAAATCAGCGGAGGGGAGCTGTCGACGGGCGGAGCCGAGAGCCGGTATATGGATGTGGGCTGCGCATCGCTTCAGCTGCGGGGCTCGTGGTGGCTGTGAGGTCGGGGCCGTCAGCACCATCAGGGCAATGGCAGAGCCCGACGGGGTGTGCTGGCCGAGCCTTTCCTTAGCCGAGCGGCGGCCCTCGAAGTCCGGGGCTGCTGCGGGGCCGGAGCCGAAGTGCGTGTCCTGGTGATCTTCACCGGAGGGACCATCGGTATGCTGGCCCGTTCCGAGGGTGAGGAGTGGGAGCGAAGAGGGGAACCGTGATTGGTCAGCTCCCTCCGGCTCCGCCCCTTCAGGACCTGTGCAGAGTCCATGCAGCTCTCAGGATGCTCAGTCTGGTCTCGGCTCTGCGTCACCCGCACCGCCTTCCTCAGCCAAGGATGGGAGAGCAGGTCAGGCACAACCACCCAGCACAGTCCATGGAAACTGCCTGCTTACACCTGAGTAGGACCTCCTCACACTTACACTGCCTTCCTTACAGCAGAGGAGGAGTAAAGTCCTCTTCACACTCACACCTCCTTACTTATGCACCTGAGTAGGAGAACAGTTTGTAAGGAATCTCCACTCTTCTGTCTAGAAGTTAGATGAAAGTTGCACCCAGGAATGTGTTTGTCTCTCTGTGTGATCCCCTTTAGGTATTGCAGCAAAGCTTCACCCACCTGCATGGAGAACACAATATCAGCCTCCATAGATGCCAGTGGTGAGCATAGCACAGAAATGAGTACAGTTTGTAAGGCAGCTCCACTCCGCAAGTTAGAAGCAAGATGAAAGTTTGTTGCACCAGATTGGGTCTAGGAATGTGTGGGTCAAACCATATGTGTCATTGTAGCCTCCCAACCATATCTACTCAGAAGTAAGCCCTATTGTGTTCAATGGGGCTTATTCCCTGGAAATAGTCTAGGATTGCAGCCTAAGCATAAAAGGAGGCAAACGCAAGTGTCATCAGAAAGGTTCCTTGTTAAAGCTGCTGAAAAAAGACACCAATGACTCTTTAGGTGAAAATTAGTCATCCTTTTCTGTTTTGTTGTAAATACAGTATACTGTACAGCAGTGATTTTCAAACAGTGTGCCGACAATGCTCAGATGTGCTGTGGGAATTTGGGGATTAACATTCATTTATAGGAAAATTTGGGGATTTGAACAGTCTGGTGTGCCTTGTCAACGGTAAAAACAAGTGATGATGTGCCTTGACAATTTCAGTGCCTTGTTAAGTGTGCCGTGAGATGAAAAAGGTTGAAAATTACTGCTGTACAGTATAACAGTTTTTTATACTGTGTGTTCTGTGTTATATTACAGTGTTTTGTCATCATTTTTACATAGTTAATATTTTTATATAAATATTTTTTGGGTAGTGGGTAATGGAAATCGTCTGAGTTTCCATTATTTCTTATGGGAAAATCTGCTTCACGTAAAGAGCATTTCACATAACTAGCATGCCTCTGGAATGAATTAAACTTGTTACGTGAGGCGCCACTGTACTCCGCAAGTTAGAAGTTAAATATTTAGGTATTTCAGTTAAATACCTAAACCTAAAACAAAATTTTTTTCACAATATATGTATGCTGAACTACTTGGGGCCCAGTTCTGTGCAACTTTTGATTGTTGATGGAGCAGTCCCAATGGGGCACTCATGGAGGCCTCCTCATGATAAGGGAAACTTTGTTTCCTTCAGCAATGGAAAGTTAGATAGGATTGGGCCTGTAGTTTTATGAAAAAATCCAGTAATGTCTTTGATTGGAATAGGTATACCACTAGATGGAGACAAAATCATGCACTGAATGGCTTATATTTTGGCCTATATCATGGCTTATATTTTGCTTGACAGACCTCTTTATTAGAAAAAAGTACAACTGGATACATCATATAAGATACAACATTAACAGTTGCATAAGTTCTAACAATCCTAACCATGTCTGCTCAAAAGTCAGCCCCATTGTGTTTAATGAATCTTACTCCCAGGAAAGTGTTTTTAGGATTGCAGCCTAAGTAAGTAAATAAATAAATTTAGCAACAAGAACTTGATTTGGATGTGAGTAATGAGAATTGCATAGACACATTCCAATTAATATTTTTGTTCTAAAGAACAATATCACACTTTAACAAACAACAACCACAATAAATAATTACTGCTTCTCTATTGCTATATCTAATTTCAAGTAGAACGATTATGCTGGACTTTCCCTCACTGGAGATCTTCAAGGAAAGGCT
The DNA here is from genome assembly GCA_030015325.1 of Cryptoblepharus egeriae. Lineage (NCBI taxonomy): Eukaryota > Metazoa > Chordata > Lepidosauria > Squamata > Scincidae > Cryptoblepharus > Cryptoblepharus egeriae. Next base: position 110,974,147 of record JAREYC010000001.1, on the reverse strand, counting down.
TGACAAGCTCCTGTTGGAGATGCTCTAGGATGATTTCCTGCTACAGGCTGGATGCTACCTACTGGGTCCCTTCCAACTCTATGATTCTATGACAAAACCTCTGTTATTCCCTTTGTTTCTGATGTTCTTCCCCCTGCCCTCCTAGTTCGCTGTAGTTGGTCAGTTGACCCTATGCATGGAGCCTCTTCCAATGGCTTCTGTATGGTGGTGCCTAATGTCTCCCTCAGTGGTGCAAAAAGTGCTTTATCGCACTTTTGCAACACCCTTAGGCCAGGCACAAATCATTCTTAGGATTGCTTTCTCACTGCTTTAGCCCGCAGTAGCTGGGAAGGAAAGCACGGTGAACAGAGGGTGTGCTTTCTCCCTCTCCCCCCATATGATGGTCTGGCCTGAAATGGGCCTCTCAGAAATAGAAGTTTTACTGGGTACAAGTGATGGCTTCACTGCAGCTGCCACGTGAGTTGGGAGGTCAATTCCATATTGGTCTCCATGGTTGTGAGGCTGGCTCTGAGTCCACTCATGCAAACACACATATCCAAAACATAGTTTTTAGACCACAGCAAAGCAAATATTGGAAGTTACCTATCTTGCAAGAGAGAAACCATCTAAATATCCCAGTTTTGGTATGGCCTAGTTTTGAGTCCCCTAGTTGGAATGATTTCTTTTAGCAAGGGAGACAGATCAAAAGGGGGGATTCGTCATCAGCATTCAATTAAGACAGGGTTTTGAAAGGCTGTTGCTGTGGTTTTCAAACATTTCAGCCCAGGACCTCTTCCTGAGGAAGACAATTTGTCTGGGACCCCCAGAAGTGAAGTCATCAACCTGAAGTAATGTTACATCAAACAAGAAGTGACATCACTGTGATGCCAGAGCTCCTCAATATCTACTAAAAGTAAGTGTTATTGTGTTCAGTGAAACTAATCTCAGGAAAGTATGGATTATAGCCTGGATTATAGCCTGAGTGCTCTGTCCTCTGCATGACTATTTGGAAGTAAGTCCCATTGTGATTGTGTACAATGAGACTCACAGGATGAGCTGAGGACAGCTACAGCTAGGAGGGATGGCGCAAATGAGAGAAACCTTTGCTGAACCTGGTACCTCCCTCTGGCTCTTCCAGGCTGATACAGCCATCTCTCTAACCCTAACCCTGCACATAGGAGACCCTGGATGCCAAGCAGCTAGAGGGCAAAGAGGAAGCTGTGTCACATTGCCCAGCTGCAGAGAGCTCCATGTGCTGGACTTGAGGCCCCCCAGGTCCTGTGTGCCCACATACCCAGATCCCCAAATACTGCTGCTCTTCTCCACTCTCCACTCACTCCAGGTTCCAGGCAGGTAAGCTTTTAGTGAAGCTTAATCATCCTTGGTCATAAAGGTTTTTCTTTCTGTTTTACAGTGTTCCATTACAGTAATTGTGTTCTGAATTTGTGTTCATATTACAGTGTTTTGAATTTGTTTAGTGTTTTGTCATCATTTTTACATACAGTTAATATTTTTATATGAATATTTTTGGGTTGTGGAACCAATCACCTGAGTTTCCATTATTTCCTATGGGAAAATCTGCTTTGTAAGAATTATGCTTTGCAAGACAAACATTCTTCGGAAACGAATTAAGTTTGTCTTACAAGGCACCATTGTGTGTGTGTGTGTGTGTGTGTGTGTGTGTGTGTGTGTGTGTGTGTGTGTGTGTGTGTACACACCTGTATATACTCAAGTATAAGCCGACCCAAGTATAAGCCAAGGCACCTAATTTTACCACAAAAAACTGGGAAAACTTATTGACTCAAGTATAAGCCTAGGGTGGGAAATGCAGCAGCTCATGCTGTTTTCATGAGGACAAAACAGCCAATGTGGTGAGCCATCAAGCTCCTACATGCAGGGAGGAGAGGGATCTGCTGGCTTGGTTGTTTTTTTTAAAGAAGGAAGCAAAGCAGCCTTTCCTGCTTTTTAAAAAGGCTGACCTAAGCTGAGCTGCTTGTGCAGAAATCCACTTCTTTGCCCATCTTATGACAAGATAATCCAAGTATAAGCCAAGGGGGGCTTTCTCAGCATAAAAAATGAGCTGAAAAGCTAGGCTTATACTCGAGTATATACAATATATTTTAAAATTTTATTATTTTATATTTTATTATTTATATATTTTATTTTATTTTATTCTCATATCCTACAATTTTCTTGGGTCTTCTACATTTTGGGAATATCATGTCCTCATTTTGATTATGACATATAGTTAATCTGTTTATGGAATTAATCTGCTTACTTGGATTTAATAAATTATACGTATTAAATTATATGTAATTTTAAATGTAATATTCAGTAATATTGCATGGAATTCAGTATTATTACAGTAAGCACATGGAAGCAATATACACAAATGTTTCAAGCTTTTATTTTGTTATGTTCCACACTTTTCTTGGGTGTCCTACATTGGGGGGTGGGCCTCTGTCCAATTATGACTTATGAACACCCTGGTCTAGCAAAAATAGAAAAAACTTGCTGGGTTTAACACTGATTTAATCTCAAATCATACTGAGCTGGTTTAAATATAGGAAAAATTGAACTGGGTGTTTCATAGGAGGGAAAATCTTACTGAACTTTTTTGGGGGGGGAGGGTTTGAGGTTATTTATTTGATTAATTGTATTTACAATTATTTGTTTTAATTTGTCTGATGACAAATTAAATCCAAATCACTGATGACAAATCACTTCCAGCCATGACATCACTTTTAGTGGATCCTGGGCAGATCATCTCTCTAAAAAGTGGGTACCAATCTAAAAGATTTGAGAACCACTTGCAGTAAGTTGTTAGAAAGGCATATATACCCTTAAAGGGATGACACTACTAATGATCAAAATGGCTAAAAAATCATGGTTTTTAGGAATAACCCCATCAGGTTATATACCGTTGGGTGTGTAATTTGCAGCAGAATGCAGTGAAACAAACCACTTTGAATTATTCTATGTGTGGCTAAAGAACCAGTGGAGGAAGGACAATGCCATGTAACCACGCCCACCATCCAGGTTGTTTCCCTTCCCAGTAAATGGGGGTTATGCGCTGTCCTCCTGCACTGAGTGGTGTGAACCCTAGTGACGCCCCGCTTACTGGCGTGGTGTCAGTATAGGACTGGACTGTTAAACCATTTCAAAGTGCTGGTTCAGGAGACCACAATTTCCCAGGAAGTGTTTGTTTTATCAAAGATAGAAAAACATGAATCATGGGGAGCTGTATTTGTCTTTAAGGAAACTTTGTGTGAAGCTCATGTTGGTGGACTGTACAGTCTAGTCTTTCTGAGGATGTAATGAATAGCAGGGCTATTTTCCCCTGAGTACACACATTTCAGATTCTTCTTCACTTCCTCATCTTCTACTATCTTTTTCAACCCACTCACATGGTTTCTGATCTCAGGGGGGAATTTTGTTTTCTACAGATAACATCAAAGGATAAACTATGGAAGTAAGGCAGTGATCTCATCATGACCATCTTTTGAAAACTGACCTCCTACAGAATGGTGTTTTTCCATTACTACATGCAGGGAGATTTCCTGAGCTAGACTTCTGTCTGAGGTTATTTCTCTTTGTGAATTGTATCAGAGCAGCATGTAAGCTTTGTTCTTGAACCTTGTTCAACAAACTTTCTCTCTTGAGCCCAGCCAGCCTTGTATATAATGGTTATAGTAATAATGGTTATGCTTTGTCACCTTTTCTAATACTGCTAATAGAGAACCTTAAGACTGTTAATTATTATTTTTTCAGAATGCAAAAGTAAAATATACATGTTTTTGGACTGCTTACTTTGCCTATAGCATTTCAAAAGATACAGGACTGCAGTCCGATTTGGTCCGCCCCCCCCACAGGATGGTCTGCCCCTGCAGCGCTCTCTCTCTAGCCTCTCCCTGTCTCTTTAGGAAGAGATGGTCCGCCCTGCAGCATGTGCTCTCTAGAAAGCCCGGGGCTTTCTAGGAAGCAGGCTTTTAAACAGGGCAGCCGTGGCTCGTAGCTGCGTAGATCTCACCAGTGCCCCCAAGCACCCTCCAACACCCTGCTCAGGATTGCAGCCTCCTAACCATGTCTACTCAGAAGTAAGCCCCATTGTATTCAATGGGGCTTTCTTCAAGGAAAGTGTCTTTGATTACAGACTCCTAAGCATGTCTACTCAAAAGTGAGCTCTATTGTGTTCAATGGGGCTTACTCCCAGGAATTGTCTTTGATTGCAGCCTAAGCCTAAAAGGAGGCAAAAGCAAGTGTCATTAGACAGGTGCCTTTTTAAAGCTGCTGAAAAGACACCAGTGACTCTTTAGTTGAAAATTAGTCATTCTTTTGTTTTCTGTCTGATTGTACATACTGTACAGTATTGTACATACTGTATTGTACATACTGTACAGTATAACAGTGTTTTATTACAGTAATTGTGTTGTATTATACTACAATGCTTTGTCATCATTTTTATGTAGTTAATATTTTTATATGAATATTTTTGGGTTGTGGAACCAATTGTCTGAGTTTCCATTATTTCCTATGGGAAAATTTGCTTCACGTAAAGAGCATTTCACATAACAAGCATGCCTCCGGAATGAATTAAACTTGTTACGTGAGGCGCCACTGTATTTATATTTCACTTTTCAACAAAAAGTTCACAAATCAGTTTACAGTCAATGAAATGGTTAATGATTTGATAATGATCAATGAAATGGTTAATGATTCCCTGTCCCAAAAGAGCTCACAAATGAAAAAGATGCAAAGGAACACCAACAGAAACCACTATAAAAGACAGTGCTGGAGTGAGGAGGTCCAGAGATCTGTGTACACTCAGTGTACATTCTTCTGAATAAGAGAAAGGAAGCAAAATGTATATGCACGCAAAGAATGTGCAGTTTGATTGACAAGAATGGGAAAGGAAGCCTTTCTGTCTGCAAGATTACTATGCAGGAAGTTTTGTCCAGAGCAGACAATCAAATCAAGAAAGTGCCTAGAAAAGTCAGTCCTTCACACTACAGATGGTGCAAAGCATGCCAACAAAAGCCCACTTTCGTGCTAAAGTGCTCCCCATGCTTTGTGCCTGCACATTCCATGTCTGTGCCAATAAGCACACCATTCAAGAGAGATTCTTAGGCTGCAATCTTAAAGATACTTTCCTGAGAGTAAGATCCATTGAACACAATGGGGCTTACTTTTTAGTAGACATGGTTAGGATTGTGTGATCCAGCATTCCCAACCATGGAGAGAATCTGTCTTAAGCAAACATTTGCCTATGCTTCAGAGCAGAGTTTCAGAGTTGTCAGCACAGGCGTGAGAAAACATGGAGAAAAACTATTCATATGCCTCCCCGTTAAGCTGAATTGGGTTATATTGTCCCACCTCTTCTGGTTTAACCATATGAAATAGCTGCTGATGGAATGGAGAAATCCCAATTTCAACTCTCACAGTTACGCATACAAGCACAATATAGTGAATAGTTCCACATTACAAAACATTTCTAGAATATTTTCCATGCAGCTTGGAAGGGTTTATAGACTGTAGATCCTGAATGTCCTATAAAGGATAAAACTGGGGTTTGTCAAGCTTTTCCTATTCTCCCTTTCCTGAAAGTTGTGTTTCTGTCTTTTGAGAGGAGGATTGGAACACTGCTTGGAAAGAAACCAGATAGAATTTTGTACAATATGAAGCACATGTAGTGAAATCTCTGGAGCAGTTTTCCGTTCCTATGGAGAGACAAGCATTCCAAAGGAATGCCAAAGGAAAAAAAGCTGTTCCACTTTTCCTGCTGCAAATAAATATTTCCAAAAATGGAACTTGATTTGATTTTTGGTGTAAAGCAAAATTAGTAGTCCTGCAGAGCTAACATAAGATAGGTAAGATAGCAATTTGGATAGGTAAGAGCAAGAGCACACAGTAGCACACATACACAGCACAATAGATGCTGCTTCATCTATTGTCTATTGCACACAACTCACTGCTATAACTAAGATTGCAGAAATTAGGTTGTTGCTAGTTCCTGACTCATCAGGATTATTCAAGCCTTTGATGTGATCTTACACATTCCACCAAAAGTTGATCACTTTTGTCTTGCCAGACGAAGGCCACTATAGCTCTTCTCATGGGGAAGGGTAAGATAGGTCAGCAGGGTAGAAATCTCAGGAATACTTAAGGCCCTGTTATCTGTTTTCCGGCCTTTTTGGTATGTGGCACCATTAATGACATTTGCCCTTCCTGCCAGTGGAGTAGTCTGCGCTTTTGCTGAGAATAACAATTTGCTCAAAATATCTTCTTCTGGGACCTCTAGGGTGTCACTCTTACAGGGTCAGAATACACCAATACTATATTGTTTATTCAAGTATACTGCAGTATGAATACAGTGGTGCCTCACGTAACAAATTTAATTCGTTCTGGAGGCATGTTTGTTACGTGAAACATTCTTTACATGAAGCAGTTTTTCCCACAGAAAGCAATGGAAAATCAGACAGTTGGTTCCACAACCCCCAAAAAATTCATATAAAAATATTAACTGGATGTAAAAATGATGACAAAGCACTGGAATTGAATTCAAAACATACATTCAATGTGCATGATCCTATGAAGTCTACTTAGGGTGCAATCCTAACAGTACCTACTCAAAAGTAAGCCCTATTGTGTTCAATGGGTGTTACTCCTAGGAAAGTGTCTTTAGGTTTGCAGCCTTAGGCTGCAGTCCTAAAGAAACTTTCCTGGGAATAAGCCCCATTGAACACAATGGGGCTTACTTCTAGGTAGACATGGTTAGGAGGCTGCAATCAAAGACACTTTCTTCTTTAATCAAAGACACTTTCAAAACTCCCAACTCTCTTTATCCTAAGCCTCTCTCTCCCCCTGCTCCCTTCTGGCTAGCCCTGAGCTGCTTCCCTCTTCTTCACTGCTGTTCTCTCCCTCTGCCCAGTGAACGCCCAGCCATGGGAGGAACAGTGTGGAAGTGTTGCTTTCGCTATGGGCAGATGCGGTAGGCAGCCCTGATGCTTTTTAAAAGGGCTGCCGGCCAGTGCATCTGCCTCAACTGCCGACAAGTGTGTTTGTTACGTGAAGCACAGTTTGTTATGTGAAGCAGAATCCTAGAGAAATTTTTGTTTGTTACATGGAACATACTTTATGTGAGGCGCTTGTTATGTGAGGTGCCACTGTAATTTGTTTTGCTTTTTGTTACACTTAAAGTGACCATGCAAAGGAAACAGGCTCACTATATCTTGTGTAGTGTTGTTGGATGATACATGTTGGATGTGCTGCTCTTGAGCTCTACTAATCTGTGCAAGGTCCTGGGCAAAGTATGTGTGGCATCTTCACTGCACAGTTCTCTCTGCATTTGATGGGGCAGTTTGGAAGTTCATATCATCAAACATGTTGTGTGACTGTGTGTGTGTGTGTGTGTAGATAGATGTAGGCAACCTCAAAATGTCAGATAAAAGGAAAGGATGCAGATGGCTTGTATGCTCCCGGAGGCAACTGGTGCAACACTCTGAGATACTGAAAGCTAGACTTGAAAGGCCTTTGCCCTGATCCAGCAAGGGGTCTTATGTTATTATGTTATCGGACAGCTTTGGTGAGACCATGGTGAAAAGTGGAAATGGTTGAAAAGTAAAACCTGGTCTTTTTAGTTTACAAATGTTACTTCTGATGCTTTTTTAGCTATCAAGTTGCAAATACTCTTTTTATCTATCAGAATCACCAAGGCATAGGCAAATCAACATGGGAAGAGAGGAAAATTTACCTTTATAATAGCAGAGAGACGCTTAAATAAGAGAACATGTGTTGACCAGTCAATTTTGGTCATCTATATATATAAAAGAGAAAAGTCACTGACTGACTGACTGACTGACTCACTGACTCATCACCGCCCTGCCAAAACTGCTGGGCCTAGAAGCGTGAAAATTGGGGTGGGTGTTCCTTCCGTGACTGAGGGGTGCACTAAGAACCGGTTTTCAGAAATTCCAACCGGAAGGGGGTGAAAAGGGGTGCAACGCGTTTTCCTCCCTATACTTTGCATTGAGAATTGCTGACTCAGCAACATTCTGCTCAAACTGCTGGGCCTGAAGCATGGAATTCTGGGAGGGATCCTTCTGTCACCTGAACACCCACCAAAAACCATCTGGAGAAATTTAACCCTTCAGGGCCTGAAAAGGGGGCAACGTGTTTCTCTCCTATACTTAACATGGAAGACTGACCAACCTCCAGCCCATTCGGTGCTTGGTGCCTGGCGCACTGGGGAGGATGTTGTTTGGAGGGAGGGGTTGCACTGGAGAGGATGCTGCGTATGGGGGAAGTTGTGCATGGGGGATGATGCGCATGTAGGAAAGTTGCGCATGGGGAAGTTGCGCATGTAGGAAAGTTGCGCATGGGGGGAAGTTGCGCATGGGGGAAGTTGCACATGGGGATGATGCGCATGGGGGGATGATGCGCATGGGGGGATGATGCGCATGGGGGAAGTTGCACATGTAGGAAGGTTGCGCATGGGGGGAAGTTGTGCATGGGAGATGATGTGCATGGGGGATGATGCGCATGGGGGAAGTTGCGCATGGGGGAAGTTGCGCATGGGGAAGTTGCACATGGGGATGATGCGCATGGGGGGATGATGCGCATGGGGGGATGATGCGTATGGGGGGAAGTTGCGCATGGGGGAAGTTGCACATGTAGGAAAGTTGCGCATGGGGGGAAGTTGTGCATGGGAGATGATGCGCATGGGGGATGATGCGCATGGGGGAAGTTGTGCACAGGGGAATGTTGTACATGGGGGTAGGTTGCGCATGGGTTGTTGATGCGCTGTGGAGGATGTTGTATGGGGAAGTTACACCCGCAACGCAGGTACGCCTTTCGCTAGTTCATTATATACCCATTCAATTTTGGGTATAATTGAAAGGTGTTAAAAGAGCAGACTGTTAGGAAAATTTAGGAATTTCTTACCTGTAAATGTCTTATTCCTGGAAGGAGAATAGGGGGGCATTCTGTATTGTATAGGTTTGTCCCTGCCCATCAGATGAGACGGGGCTGGACTCGATGGAAGTTTCTTCCTGATGGGTAGTGTCGACCCAATCCAGGCCGGTTCTCAGAGCCCACGAAGGACTACCCGTCTTTGCAGCATGGAACAGTCCAAGTCTGCATCTTGGTAAACTGACCAAATGTAGCTTCAAATGTGAGGGACCTGGAGGCGACAACCTTGAAACCTGAAGAACAGGCACAAAAAGATCAGGACAGCCAAATGATCATAAACATTTAACAAGGAAAAACAGTAACAGTCTGACCTTGGCAGCTCTGATTAGCTGACTGTAATCAGTCATCCAACAGTGAAATAACTTCCATGACCCAAATGAGGTGGGCTGAATGCCCCTCTTTTCCCCTTCCCAGAATAGGACATTTACAGGTAAGAAATTCTTGACTGTGAAAAGGGGGGCATTCTGAATTATATGGGATATGCCTGAGCTATATATCTGAAGGAAGGGGTGGGGAGTGTCATGGTGTCCCTCATAGTGGCTCCACTCTCTGTGACACTCTTTGCCCAAGCTGAAGCCACTTGATTAATTTTAAAATGGCAAATAAAGGTATTGAGGATAGTCCAAGTAGCTGCCTTACAAATTACTTCTAAGGAAGCTATCCCTGCAAAAGCTGCAGAGATGGCAGCTCCTCTGATAGAATGTCCCATTACTCCATGTGGGGCATCCTTTCCTATAAGTCTTATGAATAGCCAACTTTAACTATAAGGACAAAGGTAAAAAGTTAAGGTCCCTGGCAAGTTGCCTTGCCAGCTGGGAGGTCACTGATGTTATTTTACCTACCAAAATCCCCCCAAACAGTATGAACTTTTGTGCAACCTTTCTTTCCTTTCTTTTGTTACATAGTACCTTAGTATAGTATTGCAGTACCATGTGTACATCTAAGGAATGGCAGGCATGGTCCTTAGAATTATTAGGTCTATGACATAATGTTGGCAGAATTGATTCCTGAGACCTGTGAGTGACTGAATTATGGGCAAAAAGGAAGGATCAGGTCTAAGAACCACTTGCCGTCAATACAAATACAGAGATTAGAGTTGGCAGAATTAAATACCAACTCTGACACTCTTCTAGCTGAAATGACTGCAACCAAAAGAGTGTCTTATTGGTCAGATACTTCATGAATACTTAGGCCAATGGTTTCTATTCATTTGCTGAGGACAACAGAGGGTCCCCATTTAAACATAAGTGCTCACAAAACTAATTCAAGGTCCCATGTGGGGAAATCTATGAATGTCCCACGTGGAGAAACTATGAAAGAGCCCTGTACACTCTGTCTGCTGAAAAGAGCTCCCAGCACCAGCCAAGGAGAGATCAGGCAGAGGCTAGCTGGAAAGTCAAAGAAGGCTTTTAAAAAACAACCAAAATGGTAAGAACGAAAAAATAACTTTTAACATGGGAGTGAGCTGTAGTGTCAGCTTTCCCCAGCTTAGGATACTAGGATGCTTAACCCTCATTCCATCCTGCAGAAATTCCAAAATATGTTTTATTTTGGTCCGGGAGGCAAAAGTACTCTTATTTTGCACCAGAACCAATTGTTCTGTCCAGCTGAGGAAGCTTTGTTCTCGATTAGCAGCTGAAAGTCGATTTGTAGCTGAAATGGGAAAAGGGGTAACTGGAACCGAATGTTTCTGGAACCAAATGTTGCAAATGTTCAATCTGTATGTTGGAGATGTCCAGTTTAATTCTAACCTCCCTGATATAACGTCCTGTGCTAGAGTCCTCAGGATTGGATTCTTAGTGATTGCAAGAAAGGAAAAGAGTGTAGAGAAACCTTTAACAATGGCGATGGAACAGGGAAAGGACAACCAAAAGCAACAAAACAAGAGGGAGGGACATGGCAAAGCAAAAAGGACAGCATATTAAAACATAAGATCTTCAGATGCCTGGACAGTGGATCTGGAAGGGTGCAGCACACACCTTTCTGTGTGTGAAGACTGAAGATTGCAAAACGGGTGTGAAGATTTGTGGACCTGACAATATTAACTTTTGATGCTGAAGTTTCTATTCATTTGCTGCTATGGGCATTTTGCTGAACTCTGCATTTTCTCCTGTATGGTCCATGAATGATATAGATTGTATGTGTAGAGTTTTTTTTCTTTTCCCATACACAGACAAGCAATAAGGTCTATTCATTAATTAGTCATTAGCCGCTCATTTTTGGGGAAGAGGAGTACAAAGATTATTCTGAAAGTGATCCAGTAAAGCAGCCATAAAATGTCCCCAGTGAATAAAAACCCTGGCTCCTAGTTTAGTTATATTGCCATGTGGTTTTAATGCCAACATTTCCCTCCCTCTGACTGCAAATCCATATGGAGCCAACATTTCCCCCCATCTAACTGCAAAGCCATATGGAGAGCAGCGCTTGATGCCAGATTGTTAGGAACTAACACTGGACACTTTCTGACATTCTGGACTGATACTGACACGTTCTGTAAAGAATACATGGTCAGAAAGAAAAGACGAAGGATTGTAAAGAATAAGAATTGCATGGCTTACACTGCAATTCCTTTTCTAGGCTGCAGTCCTAAAGACACATTCCTGAGGGTAAGACCCATTGAACACAAAGGGGCTGACTTTTAAGTAGACTTGGTTAGGATTGTGTTCTTAGTCATTCCTGTGGAACTCTTTCTCAGACTGTCTGAGGCATAACTTGATTCCCACAAGTTTCATACCTGATACAACTGTGAGGGTCTTGTCTGATAAATATAGGTAACCCATACTGATATAAGTGCATAGTTCAGAGGTTGAAGAATTAGGTATCTGTGTTGTAGGCACTGTGTGAAATCTGGCATTCTATAGAATGCCTAGGAAGTATGCCTGGTCAACTGTGAAAGAAACTTTTTTTGTTATGAACTTTTTTTTTATGACCTCAGATACTTTCGGTTATCTTGGATTGTATTGAATAACGTGGTATTCTATAGAATGCCTACTCTTGGAAGTGGTAAAGTATGAAAGAAACTTATTTTATTCTGACCTTACCTGGAGATGGTATAGAATGCCAACTTTTTTGGCAAGGTATTTAATAAGTCACTCAGGTCAGCTGTAGCACAAGAATGTCAAAGAAAGAAAAATGTTGTGTTAAGAAAAATGTTCTATGCAATTCAAAATGTCATTTAAGTTCTGCAATATATAGAGTCTAACTGTTTTTCAGGAGTGCCACATACCCTACAATCCAGGGTAACTACAGGAACACAGACGTTCATGTTGACATAGGTAAGACACCACCTAGTGAAAACCTATGAGAAATTCATATTGCAATCCAGAGTAAATTGTTCTTACATCGGAGCAAAGACTCCCTGTAATTACTCTGGATTGCGCCCATAATCTCTCTGATACTATGTTGGGTGTTGGGGGGGGGGGGAGAGGATTAATTTGCATTTCAAAGTTGAATAGGCCTTAACCTAACAGCCTTAACCTAAGGCCTTAACCTAACACAACACTTGCAGGCAGTGCTATTTTTCTGGAAAATAGGTGAGGGTACTCACTTGCCAGTACTCATAGGTAGTATCTGTGTGTACCTTAGTATCTGTGTGTGTGTGTGTGTGTGCGCGCGCCAGTACTCGCCCACAGAGATGCCGGTACTCAAACAGAGATGCTTGTACTCTGTACGGGTGCGTGCCCCCTGAAAAAGATCCTTGCTTGCAGGTATTATGTTAGTTCAAGGCTTAAACTAACATAAAACCTGAAGATATTGCATCAGTTCAAGCCTTGAACTAACGTGATAACTGAGTCATGTGTTATCTCAAGGCCTATAAAAGTCCTTGTGCAAGTGTAAGTCTGGACTCTCTTTCACTGCTTGTGGAGCTTGATAGATGTGAAGCTCAAGGCAACAGAGAGAGCCATATTCAAAGATGATACATCAGGCCACTGGCAAGGTTCGAATAGACCAGAGGCCCTTTGAAGACAAGGATGCAGTTTAAGGAATGGTGTCCCAAGGGGCTGCAAATTCTCTGAGGTCCAGGGTTTGCTATTTCTGAAACAGAAAACTAAAATGATACGTTTATCATAATATTTTTTATTTACAGTGGTACCTCGCTTAACAAGTTATCAACAAGGGCCTTGCATAACAAGTGATCCACATAACAAGCAAAATTTTTTTTAGGATTCTGCCTCACATAGTAAGCATTGCTTCACTTAACAAGCACACTCATTGGCAGTTGGGCCAAATGCACTGGCCGCGCTCCTGTGGCCAGGCGTCTGCTGGGCAGAGGGAGAGAACAACAGTGGAGAAGAGGGAAGCAGCTCAGGGCTAGCCAGAAGGGAGCAGGGGAGAGAGACTCAGGATGAAGAGAAGAAGAAAGTGGGGAGACACTTTGAAAGTGTCTTTGATTGCAGCCTCCTAACCATGTCTACCCAGAAGTAAGCCCATTGTGTTCAATGGGGCTTACTCCCAGGAAAGTGTCTTTAGGATTGAAGCCTAAGTAGATTTCATAGGATCATGCACATAGAATGCATGTTTTGAATTCAATTCCAGTGTTTTGTCATCATTTTTACATAACAGTTAATATTTTTATATGAATATTTGGGGTGTTGTGGAACCGATCGTCTTGAGTTTCCATTATTTCCTATGGGAAAATCTGCTTCACATAAAGAGCGTTGCACATAAAAAGCGTGCTTCCAGAATGAATTAAACTTATGTGAGGCACCACTGTACTTTTTGTTTCAGATACCAGTTTGTTAAGAAAATGTTAGATTTCAATAGTAAAGTGGCCCCTCTGTTGTCTATTACACTTTTTAATGCATCATAAACATTCTGTAAATATCTAGGTAAAGTATATATAGTTAGAACAAAACAAACTACTATCATACCTTGCCAGGCATTCTATAAAATGCTGGACAGCACAATTCTAACTTGCACTGGAACAGGCAGGCTAGTCCCCTCCCCAGTGGTACGGTTGCAGCAGCCTGTATGAGTCTACTCAGACCTATACGACTTCTAGAGGTGGTGAAAGACTGAGCAAACTACAGCAGCCTTAAGCCTGCCCAGGAAGTAAAGAGCCAACATAACTTTTGATTCCTGGCTCTGCCTTCCACTCTCCTCCCTCCTGCCCTTCTCAGGATTGCATCCTGAGTGACATAATGCTTGTAAATATGTATTCATGCCCCTTCCAACAAAGCTTTTCTAAATAAATCTAGACATAAATGTCCAGTTTGTTGACCATGTTGTTGACCATATGGTCAACCATTGTGTCCTGGAGGCTGGAAGTCTATTCCACAGAATGATCTGAGCGGCAGTACTTTGGAGCATTCACAGTTATAGAGTAAATGTACCAATCTTTATTTTGCCACCTGAAGAGGGCAAGGCTCTTAACAGCACCTGTTAGTCGGTGCTTGTTGCAAAGGGAGTTCCATGTGGGCCAGATGAATGTTGGGCTGGAAATGGTCTGCAAGCCAGGGTTTGCCCATCCCTGAAGTTCATAGAGTACAAGTTCATAGAGTACAAGTGCCGGTGGCCCATGCCTTTCTGCCCCAGCCAGTGCCAGTGTCTGCACTCACTGGAGCAGGTAAGATAATGGGGAGGTAATGGGGTGGGTAGGCCACTAGAGGGGAAGGATCCATCAAAGATGGCAAACACTGGATCTTATCCTCTCCTTTCCTGCACCTTCCCTGCACCTTTTCTCTTTCTCAGATTTGCACTGCCAAACATGTAGGTCCCAGATTTGCAGGCTGGATTTAAAATCTCCATATTGAAGCCTCCTGACCTGCTTTCCCCCCCACCATGGACTGCAGTGTTTGTCAGTTTGGGGTTGTTACAAGTTGAGGTGGGGCAAATAAGATTGGTCTGTAAGCAAATATTAATAAACAACACGCATCAACCCCCCATGCACAACTTTCCCCATGTGCATCATCCCCATGTGCATCAGTCCCCCATGCGCATCATCCCCCATGTGCAACTTCCCCATGCGCAATTTCCCCCATGTGCATTATCCCTCATGCGCAACTTTCCCCATGCGCATCATCCCCCATGCGCATCAGTCCCCCATGCGCAACTTCCCCCCACGCGCATCCGTCCCCCATGCGCCACTTCCCCCATGTGCCACTTCCCCATGTGCAACTTCCCCCATGCGCAACTTCCCCCATGTGCAACTTCCCCATGTGCATAAGTCCCCCCCATGCACATCAGTCCCCCCATGCGCAACTTCCCCCCATCCAAACCTCCGGATCACCTCTCCCAGCAGCTTCATGTCTCTATCTACCTACAGTATTTATATACCGCTTTTCAGCTGAAAAGTTCACAAAGCGGTTTACAAGAAAATGAAAAAATTAATAGCTAATTAATAGCTAATGGGTCCCTGTCCCAAAAGGGCTCACAATCTAAAAAGCAAAATAACACCAGCAGAAGCCACTAGAACAGACATTGCTGGGGTGTGTAGGGCGTTACTCTCCTCCTGCTAAATAAATGAGGAACACTCACTTGAAAGAGTGCCTCTTGTCCAATTAGCAGGGACAATCTGGTTTCAGGCCAGGGTTTGGGACAGAGACTGCCTTGGTTGCCTTGGTGGATGACCTACGCCTTGGTGGATGTAGATGTTAAATAGCATGGGGGATAGAATGGAACCTTGTGGCACCCCGCACCGAAGAGGCCAGGGTGCCGAACGAGCATCCCCCAGCACCACCTTCTGGGACCTGTCAGCCAGGAAGGAGCGGAACCACTGCAAAACAGTGCCTCCAATCCCCAACCCAGCCAGCTGACCCAGAAGGACACCATGGTTGATGGTGTCAAAGGCTGCTGAGAGGTCCAGCAGGACCAACAGGGATGCACTCCCCCTGTCCATTCCCCGGCGTAGGTCATCCACCAAGGCGACCAAGGCAGTCTCAGTCCCAAACCCTGGCCTGAAACCAGATTGGAAGGGATCCAGATAATCAGCTTAATCCAGGACCCTCTGAAGCTGGGTTAAATTTCTCCACATGGGTTCTTGGTGGGTGTTCAGGTGACAGAAGGAACTCCCTCCCAGAATTCCATGCTTCTAGGCCCAGCAGTTGGGGTGGAACGTTGATGAGTCATCAACATCAACTTTCATCAACAGTCATCAACTTTTCCCCATGTGCATCATCCCCCTTGCACACCATCCCCCAGGCACAACTTTTCATGCAAAGTATAGGGAGGAAAACACGTTGCGCCCCTTTTCACCCCCTTCTGGTTGGAATTTCGGAAAACTGGTTCTTAGTGCACCCCTCCGTCATGGAAGGAACACCCACCCCAAATTTCATGCTTCTGGGCCCAGTGGTTTTGGCAGGGCGTTGGTGAGTCAGTGAGTCAGTCAGTGACTTTTTTCTTTTATATATATAGATATGTGTATTGTTTTACATAAATTTTACAAGTAAATTCCAAAAAGATATATAACATTCCAATGTGGAATATATTTCCACATAAAAAGAACATCGCTATATGGTGCAGTTTGAAAATAATTTTCCTTATGAATGAAATTGAAATTGAAATTGGACAAACTTTTCTGTCCTAATATTTGGTGGGCTATCAAGGGATTAAATAAACTGATTTTAAAATAAAAACAACTACTTTGGTGCCAACTTCAGGTCAACCGGTTTTTATTCAGCCTTCTCTGCTTAAGAAAATAAAACATCTGGAGCACCCATAACTGAGAATATGTAGTCATATTATTTGCACTAAAACATATAGATGTTTTAGTCCAGGGATGGCAAACTGGTGTGTGTTGAGGGCCATACGTGACATCATTAAGCAGGAAGTGCCATCATAAGTGTGGTGAGATAGCCTGGGAGGGCTATGAGAGATATAATATGGAGCCTATGGGGGTTTACATGGGCGAGAGTCTTTATGTTCACAGGCGCCCTTGTTACCCCCCCTTGGACATTGGTTTGTTTCCAGACGTAGTGGAAGTGTGGTCCATAAAGGATTTTGTGGAACTGCAGAACCGAGGGAGGGATGGAGGCAGGCGAAGGAGGGGAATCACTGTGGGTCCCTTTACCCGGTGGTATGCTAGGGGAGGAGTAAAGTTTCTCCCGCGCTCTACGCCTGATTATTGGGGGAGGGTGGACGAGGCGGGAAATTTGAGCGAGGAAGAGATGCCGTGCGGGCAGTTAGAGACCTTGCCTTGGAAGAGGGAGGATGCAGGAGAGGAGTCAGCGGAGGAAGACGAAGCCCAAAGGCTGGAGGGGCTATCGTTGGCTGCAAAGGACTCTGAAAGAGAACAAGAGACTGGTTAGAATATCCTGCTAATCCCTACTTCCTAGGCGCCAATAAGAAAAGACTTTAAGTAACTGTTATTACTTACCTGTTGAGAGTTATCCTAAGCTGGTTGAGAGAGGGGTCTGCGAACCCCGAATTGTGGTTGAATCTGTAACAAAGAAGTGCCCTTAAGAAACCAATACACTTTCGTGCCACAGTTTTGCAGTAAAGAAAACCTTGTGTTAGACTTTCCTGTGCAAGTCTCTTCCTTAGACGTATCCATGATGAGTGACTTTGAGGAGGATAATGATAGAGACACAGAAATCTCCTTTCCTCATGGGATCCCTGGAAAGGGGAAAGGGGTAAGACCCCCCGAGATAATGGGAAGCATGACAATAAGGCACATGATGGCCAGAAATAAGCACTTTATTCTTATATAGAAAATTCATGAACTTCAAACGCAGAACAGAAAATGTGCAAATTTGGTTCAAGATATTAGCAATCCTAACTATAATGGGGGCCTGATAAATTGCTTTTACATTCCACATTCAGCCCATAGGCCTAATTTTTGAAATCCCTGTTTTAATCAATAGAATAACTTAACCTAAGAGCTCTTGAAATCTTGAAAGCCCATTCATTGGAATGGGAATAATTCATATTTACAAGAGGCACTCTTTCAAGGGGGTGTTCCTCTTTTATTTAGCAGGGGAAGAGTAACTGGCCCTCCCCACCCCAGCAATATCTGTTGTAGTGGTTTCTGCTGGTGTTCTTTTGCACTGTAGATTGCAAGTTCTTTTGGGAACAGGGAGCCATTAGCCATGTTTAAAAATTTTCTTTGTAAACCACTTTGTGAACTTTTTGTTGAAAAGTGATATATAAATACTGTAGATAGGCAGATAGCTGTGGCATGGCTAATGATCATGTAGCCCAGTGCAAAGTGTTTTCAAAATGTTTCCCTGGAAATGATGTCACAACTGAAGTTGTGATGTCACAACTGAAGGTATTTCTGAAAAGAAAATTGGTGAAAAACCTGCCTTCTCAACAGTTCACCACCCATTTGCTCTGCTAGTGGCGTAGTGAAAGCACTTATTTGCTGTCTGGAGTTGAAGAAGATTTTGTAGCCCCCTATCTTTGCAACAACAACAACAAATTTAATTAAGTAAAATAATGAAAAGTGTGTCCCTTATTGGTCAGGGAAACAGTGCTGAGGCAAAGAGGAATATTCTTTTCCTGCTAAATGTAAAAGGAGCACCACTTAGAAGTGCTCCTTAGCATGACATATGTATATGGAAATGAGAGCTGATTAATACTAACATCTTATTAGTTCCATACAAGCATCAGAATTTCATCAAATTGGCTCTCAGAGCCATCAGTAACTCAAACTTAAGTCTGAAGAAAATCTACTTTTTGTTCCATTGGCTTCTGTGTTTTCATTTTCTGGTTAATCGGCCATAACTTTTGATAGAATATAGATATTCCAATGCAGTTTGTTTCATTGCATTCTGCATTAAATTACCTTTCCAACAATATATAACATGATGGTATTATCATTCAAACATACCCCATTTTTCACAATTTTAACCACTAGTGTCAAACTCAGCTTGTAGTCCCCCTAAAGCTTATAGCCCTGTGCAGCTGCACCTCCTGCACCCCTAGCTATGCCTCTAATAGATAGATAACAGGATTGCCCCTGTTTTGGGGGTACATATGGCAACCTTAAGGCCAGTGTTCTAAATCTTAAAGCAGGGGTGTCCAATCTTTTAGCTTCCCTGGGCCGCACTGGTAAAAGACGAGTTCGTTTGGGCTGCACATAAACTTACTCAGGAGTAAGCTCCATTGACTTAATGGGCATACTCCTGAGTAAACATGGCTAGGGGGCTTACCTGGGCTGCTGATAGTGGGGGGGTGCTTCAATCGTGGAGGCTGGTGGGGGCACTTAGGGGGGAGCCACGGCACAAGCATGACATGGCTGAGTTCTGGCCAGCCAGCAGCCCTTATGGGTAATTTTCAATTGTGCATGTACTTGTGCAGTGTTGGAGCTGCAGAATGCATGCACTGGTTGTATATAGGAAGCAATGTTGGAGCCAGTGGCATCCCCAGAGCGGATGCTCCACCCATGCCGGCTCCATTGTAGAAAGCATTGGGCGCAGCATCTGCTCTGCAGATGTCGCCGGCTCCAACATTGCTTCCTATATACAACCTGTGCATGTGCTTTGCAGCTCCAATGCTGTGCACACACATGCGCTGTTTAAACTTCCCCATAATGGCTGCCGGCTGGCCAGAACTCAGTTGTGCAGTGCCGCGGCTGCACCGAAGTTTATGTATGTGCCCCCAAGGACTCCTACCCTTCCCAGAGGTCAGACTTTGCTTATTGGATTGGGCCGCATCCATAGGCTTCCTGGGCTGCATGTGGGCCGTGGGCTGCGGGTTGGACAAGCCTGTCTTAAAGTATCATGCTATGGCTTATTTTTAAATCCCTTATCAAATATTGCATATACTTGGTGACTTTCCTTTTCTTCAAGGACATGTATGTCCAGATTCCATATTTTATCTCTTGTGTGAAAAACATGCATTTATTTTAGCAACATGGAAGAAGACATTTTACAGAATGTTATGTGACCAGGAAACCTTCCTCTGTGGGATGCTCTCTACATTCATTTATAGTGAATGTGTGAATTACTATGTAATATTTATAGTGCCTGTCGTTGCTTGATATTGTGTGCAGCAAGCATAAAACCATGTTTGAATAATATGGCAACAATATTATTATTATGACAGCAATAGTGCGAGCTGTCTGGTGATTATGTAGTTAGATATCATAGTCATGGGAACTGATTCTAGACTTACTGAATACATCAGGGAAGCATGAATGAAACCCTTCTAAACTTCTCCCCAGACAAAAATTTCATGATAATCAGAGTCAGAGGGAAAAAGTTGCAATTAACCAGATGGAATAAAGACAGTACAATATTTTTCAGAGAACTGAAGGTGATAGAAAATATCTTGTTGCATACCCTGTTTCACTGATGTTGTCCCTCACTGTTTAACAGATTTTGCATCTGTCTGAAGCACATTCTAAACTTAAAATACCTGTGAACAGACAACAATAGAATGAGACTACAGGAGGTGGTGCCTGCAATAATTAGCTATGTCACTCCTTGTAGCAATGATACAGCAGGGCCAACGTGACGGTGTATGTCCTAGGGGGCGCAATGTGTGATGCATGTCCTGGATGTGTGATATGTGTCCTGGGGGTGATGCGCATCATACACCCTCCAGCACAGTGTATGCGCCATTTGGCGCATGTGCTATTCCCAGTGCCAAGGCCAGATGCTTTGCCCATGCACAGTGGCATCTGCAGTGTTCCTCTGAGTGCTTCGTGGGTGGTGCGGAGCATCCTCAGCGGGGGAGGGGTGATGCATTGAGGGAGTGTCAAACTCCCTCAGCTTGTCACCCTTGAGGTGCATCACTGGTGCGGAGCGCACCAGTTGCACCACTTTAGCGATGCCCCTGGGTACAGCTGCAGTGATTTGAAGAGAAATAGAGATAGAGATTATTCAAAATGAACATGATGAGTTTTAATGTATAGTGTTTGTATCTGGGTGAAATAATAGATGGAAGAATCTTAGTAATCCAGAAGAGACAGTGTATGCTAAAAGCGTCTCTGTTTGATATGTTTGAGTTTGATGTGAAATTCCTCTCTAGGGTTGCAAAATTATTGTGGTGGATTCTTAATTTTTCACCTGTATTTGCCCTATTAGAAAAAGTAGCTGGGTCATGAATACGGAACAGCAGCATATTTTTGCAGCTGCATATTTTTGCAGAAGCAATTTTTTTAAAAAAGCTACAGTCATCTATCTTCCTACACCCTCTTGAGTTGACCTTTCTTTTTGTGATGCCTTTCTGTATTGGAGAGGTGCAGTGGCATTGGTAGGCCCATGGCACTCGGGGTACCCCTCTCAGGCTGGGCTGCCCCCCTCAGGTTGAGACACCATCTCCTCTTCCCCCCAGGTTGAGACACCCTTCCTCCTGCCGGGTGAGGACACCCCCCACCAGGTTCTCCTCCCTCGCCAGGTGCCCCTTCTTCCTTGCTTCCAGGTACTGAGTTGGAGGGGCTTCCTTAGGGGCCATCTCCCAGCATATGGCTGAGCACATACTGGGGGAGGTCCCTCAGACAAGCATTCATTCTCTGGAGGCTTTGGAAAAGGGCCATTCAGATAACATCTGGGTTATGCCCCGCCTCCAGATGAGTCAGAGCTGGAAACGTCTTGCCTCCTTCCTGCAGGGCAGCCCACCTTCCCCAGTCCAGCTCTGACTCCTTACGAGTATGGCCACGTCTTGCTGTGCTCCTCAGAGCACAGCTCATTGCCTTTCTATTTCTCTTCTGCTGTTTTTGTTCTCTCTCTCTCTCCCTCTGCCCTGCTCTCCTTATCTGTCCATTTGTGGAAGGAACCAGGGCTTCAGGACAGGCTTAGCCCGGCAGGGGCTTCGGCTGGGGGGGGGGAACCCTTCACGGAGTGCCCCCCCATCCACCTTAGGCTTTGGAGGAGAAGCCAGGCATCGGATGGGACCGCCCGCAGGCTTAGTCCCCTCACTTTGCCACGTTTATCCCATCATGGACTCAGGCTTCGGTTGGGGCCACCCGCAGGCTTAGCCCCTTCTCGGAGCCTGCACAGGCTGCCCTTTCGGGCCGGACAGAGACCGCCAGAAGGCCAGCCCTCCCTCCAATCTCTTCTGCCTGCATCACGGTGCATCCACCCAGGTGCGAGCTGTCCGCGTCGCTTCAGGGCTCCAGAAGGTGAGCTGGGTCTGGCGCGGGCTGCTGCAGGAGGGACTCCTTGCGCCGCTACATTCCCTGACGTCCCTGGTGAGCTCCAGGGCCCCGATGGGGACACGGACATCATGGTTGCCATTTTGAGGAGTCTGAGGGGACAACAACAGCTGCGGCCATGTGGGGGGACAAATTTCCCGTGTCCTGCAGCAGCAGCCACCTTGCCTGTCCCATTGCAGGTCACAGTGAGTCTGCAGGCATTGGCCTGCTGTGGGGAACATTCTGATTAATAAATATAGAGATTAAAAGTAAAACTAAGAAATTCCTTTTGGCTTCTTCAGCACTCAGTGTGTGGGAATTCTCCTCAGGAACAAGGGGTAGCTGGCATTTTGGAGGGTGGCCAGGGGCTTGAACCTGACAGCACCAATGGCTTCTCAGTCATTGCCTCCCTCTTACAAGTTATGCCTCACTCTTACAAGTCATGGACCCTGTGATAAGTTCATTCAGGGAGGCCCTTGATGCTGCTGCATCTGTCAGTATTCCAACCTTGGTCAAGTCGGCAATCAAGGAGGCCACTATGGTTAAGGCCAAACCCAAGGCTAGGAGGGCCTGCACCCCTAGCCCGACACCTCTTCTCTCTTCATTCTCAGAGGACTCTTGCCACCCTTCTCCCCGCAAATGGGTGAGCAAGACCAAGCACCTTGATCAGAGCACCAAAAGCTAATGGTCTAGACCAGTGATTCCCAAAGTGGGCGCCACCGCCCTCCGGTGGGCGCTGCAGCGATCCAGGGGGGCGATGATGGCCACAGGTGCATGAAGGAGGAGAAGCCTGTGCACCTTGCTCCTCTGTTTCCTCCTGCAGCCTGCTGCCCAGAGCCTCAGTAAGTCAGGCTGCTGGGTTCACTGGTAGTGGTGGTGGTGGTGGAGGAAAAGGAGGAGGAGGGGGGGAGCCAGACCAGGCAGAGGCTCAACTTTTCCATTCTGGCACCCTGCCTCCTCCTCCACCACCGCAGTGCCGGCAAAGCAGCTCCTGCTGCTGCTTACTCAGAAGTAAGCCCCACTGTGATCAATGGGTCCTACTCCTAGGAAAGTGTCTTTAGGATTGCAGCCTAAGTAGACTTTATGCATCATGCAGATCACCCTCTTCTATGCAGGGGATCCCCCATGTCTACTCAGAAGTAAGCCCCACTGTGATCAATGGGTCCTATCCCTAGGAAAATGTCTTTAGGATTGTCTTTAGGATTGCAGCCTAAGTAACTTTATGCATCATGCAGATCACCCTCCTCTATGCAGGGGATCCCCAGTCCAGAGGGTGTAAATTGGGATTTGACATTGTGTTAAAATAAGCATTGTGTTAAGTAAGACCCTGAGTCCAGAGTTCCTCTGGGCTCCTCTTGATGGAAACTCCTTCACCTCCTGGAGTTCCCCCTTTCAAGGGAGCTTGTAGGCAATTGGATCCAGGGGAGCAGTGGAGCCAGGTGTGTGTGGGATCTGTGTGAAAGGTGAACAGTATCAGTGGTAGAAGAACTGTGCCTTGACCATTTTAGCACCTTCTCAGTGTGTCTTGAGTTGAAAAGGCTGACAATCACAGGGCTAAGGGCAGTCCTTTGGTTTTCCATACAGTACTGCCTGTGAAAGAGTAATCTTAGGAATTTTAAAATTTAAATTTAAATTTTTAAAATTTTAAAAAATTAATTTCCAGGGCGTGCTAAGTAATATTTTTCCTGGGAAGGGGGTGGTAGGCCAAATAAGTTTGGGAACCACGGGTCTAGACGTTCTAGACGTTCTAAGAAGTGCTCCTCTAGATGTTTCTCTGATTCATCCTCCTCCTCTCCAGCCTCTTCAGTCTCCTCGAATCAAGAGGAGGGGGAATTGTCCGAGTCGGAACCTCAGGACTTAGCGCAAAAGTTCCAATTCAAACCTTTATTGGCATTATGAACTTACACACAAGTAGACAGCAACTATAGATACATATAAAAAACAAGGAAACATAATAAGGTCTGTACCCAACGTCCTTACCCAGGGAATAATTTAGGGTCCATTACAACCAACACCTTGGATAAAAATTCTGCTACTAGACTAGTGATGTTATCAGAGAAGCCATGTAGAAGGTACCCTGTCAGATACTGAGGGGGGCTGGAGTAATTAGAAATTATATGACCCAAAAGAGAATTGCGAATGATTCTAAAACTAGGGCACACACATAAGATATGAGTCACAGTGTCAGGCTCAACAC
Organism: Cryptoblepharus egeriae; assembly: GCA_030015325.1. Classification (NCBI taxonomy): domain Eukaryota; kingdom Metazoa; phylum Chordata; class Lepidosauria; order Squamata; family Scincidae; genus Cryptoblepharus; species Cryptoblepharus egeriae. The sequence goes on along the minus strand of JAREYC010000001.1, from coordinate 110,949,986 downwards.
CACAACGCTTACAAATATGTTGGCCTAATGGGATCCTGGAGTAACAGCCTCGTAACACCTCCGATGGAAAAATGTTTAAACGCGCAAGCATGAAGGATCTTCTCTCCTTAGGGTCCACTTGCAAGTGGAAATAAGAGAGACCACTATCAAGCGACGGGAAAATTCCAAGACGGGAGGGAGAGCATACTTGGTTTAGATTGGAAATCAGATATGTATATTCTGACTCCCAAAGTTCTAGATTGTTCCCTCAAGAACACCTAGACAAAGTAGTGGATATGTCATTCGGCTGTCTTCGAATCTGAAGAATGTTGGATCTGGACTCGGATTCTGACCAAGATAGGGCTGAGGCGTTCCCCAAACCCGATTCTTACCAGACTATGGTTCCCTTTCCTAGGTCCTTCCAAATTGTTTTTGCTCAGGAGTGGAAGACCCATTCCAAGAGCACTGGCTCCAAGGTGGCAGACTATATATATCACAGACTATATAATCTGCCAGACAAACAGATGGCGATGATCAAGATTCCTGCAGTGGACTCGCCAGTAGCCATCCTGGCTTCCTCTTCCATTCCTGTGGATGGAGATGTTTGGCCAAAGGATTCTACTGACCACAAAATCGAAAGTGGTCTAAGGCGGAACTTTGAACTCTCGCCTTTTTCCTTTAGAGCAGCTTCCACCAACTCTGTGATGTCCTGAGCTGCGTTTATTTGGGCACAGGAAGCAGCCAAGAACAAGAAGCTTCCCAAGGCACTGAAAGACACCCTCAAAAAGATTGCCCTGGTTTTAGCCTTTGCTGCCGATGCCTTGCTAGACACCATGTGTTTCACGACCCAGGGCATGCTGGCTAACGTTTTGGCTTGTTGAGCGGTGTGGTTACGATAGTGGTCAGAGGAATCGGGAGTGCACACCAAGCTGATCAATCTATCCTTTGAGGATGCAAAGCTCTTTGGCAAGGCCTTGGAGCCTATTCTCGTGGAAGGCAAGGACAAGAGCAAGAACCTTCCCCCCGGGAATAGGGAGTCTAATAAGTCCAAACAACCTTCCTTTCATCCCTCCAGACAGAGGTTCCGGGATTCCACCAGACCCCCATTCCGTTCGCGTTGGATCCAGTGGTGGGCCCAGTCTGGCCCAAGAACCAGTTCCCCAGAAGTGGGCTGGGTCAAGCTGGGTCAGGGGGCAGGGCCAGGGTCAGGGCCAGGGCTGGGGAGGTTTTTAATTTTAAAAATTTAAAAAAAATTAAAAAAAATGAAAAAAATTAAAATTGGTCAGGATTGGGCTCTCAGGCTGCAGTGCCAGCCACACTTTCCTGGGAGTAAGACCCAGTGACTGTAATGGGATCTACTTCTGAGTAGACCTACCTAGCCTTGCTCCCTGAGGATGCACCCTGTCCATACTTTCTTGGGAGTAAGACCCAGGAAAGATTGAGGAGTGTGCGCTGGTGCCTCTGAGCCCCCCAGCCGGCAGGGGAAGGGTTCAGGTGCACTGCGGAGCACGCGCGGGCGCATCTAAGCCCCCCCAGCCGCTGGGGGAAGGCTTCAGCGCGCTGAGGAGCATGTGTGGGCACCTCTGAGCCCCCCCAGAAGGCGGGGGAAGGTTCAGCTGCGCTGAGGAGCATGCGCGGGCACCTCTGAGCCCCCCAGGCAGCGGGGGAAGGCTTCAGCCATGCTGAAGAGCGCATGCGGGCACCTCTGAGCCCCCCAGAAGGCAGGGGAAGGTTCAGCCGCGCTGAGGAGCGTGCGCGGATGCCTCTGAGCCCCTCCAGCTGGCGGGGGAAGGCTTCAGCCGTGATGAGGAGCGCGCGGGGGCACCTCTGAGCCCCCCAGCAGGCAGGGGGGAAAGCTTCAGGCGCGCCAAACTGGTCCGGATGGTTCTGGGGGCCCCCCGCCCCTACCGGTTCACCAGCGGCGGGGGATTGGAAGATCCGGTCCTCCAGAACCGGATCAAACCGGCCTGGGCCCACCTGTGGTTGGATCAACACCAGTGTCTTTCCATGCTCCAAACCTGCAGGCAACAATTCCAGGTCCAAGTTCCAGTGTAAGCCGGGAAAGGACTCCAGGTCCATTTGACGCTGGGCTCTCAGCTGGGCCCAGCGCTATTGGAGGGCGACTTCTTGGGTTCGCTCACTCTTGGCAGGGATCTACCACAGATGCCTGGGTCCTAAAGATTGTTTCCCAAGGTTACAAGATAGAGTTCTCAAAACTTCCACCTCATCGCTTCTGGCAAGTCCCCTTTTCCAAGGATCCGGAGAAACATCTGCAAAAGCTGCGTGCCATTCAACTTCTGTTGGACATTGGGGCTATTGAGAGGGTCCTGACAGCCCAGATTAACCAAGATTAAGAGCACCTTAGACTTCCTTCAGGAAGGCGTTGAGAAAGGTTTGAGTACCAACACAATTAAGAGACAAGTTTCCACCATTAGCCCTATTCTGGGGCCTAGGGTCTACGGTCCGATCTCCAGTCATCCCGATGTCAGGCGTTTTTTGAAGGCTTTGAAGTTCATCAATCCTCCCACCATTCATAGGTTTCCTACCTGGGACCCACACCTGGTTCTTAAGGCCATGATGGGGTCGCATTTGAGCCGTTAGCATCGGTGTTAGACCATCTTCCTGGTAGCCATCACGTCAGCCAGGCAGGTTTCAGAACTGGGGTCCCTGTCCACTAACCCGAATCTCTGCAGTTTTCAGGAGGATAGGGTGGTCCTGCGCTTGGACCCCTCTTTCCTCCCCAAGGTCAATTCTATTTTTCACCGTTCCCAGGAATTAATTTTGCCTACCTTGTGCCCTAATCCAAAGTCGTCCCTAGAAAGGGCCTGTCACTCCCTGGATGTTAAAAGGGCACTCTGTTTTTACCTGGACCGGTCCAAAGAATACCATAAATTGGAGGCCCTCTTTGTATTATTTGGGGGTCCATCTAAGGGGAAAAAGGCCTCTCTATCTTCACTGTCCAGATGGCTGAGACTGGCCATCACTGAGGTGTAAAAAGGTGTTGGGAGGGTTCCCCTGGTGGGTATTCTTGCTCACTCTACTAGGGGAGCAGCTACCTCTGTCTTTTATGAAGGGTATAATTCTCTGGAGGTGATCTGCAGGGCTGCTTTCATGCAGATACTTTCATGCACCACTATAAAATTGACCAGGCGGTGTTGGCTGAAGCTGACATCGGTCGTAAAGTGTTGCAAACGATGGTGTCCAAGTGAAGCTAACTGCGTCTCTCCCACCCTGAGTGTGAGGCTCTGTTGCATCCCAGATGTTATCTGAATGGCCTTTTTCCGAAGCTTCCAGAAAAGGAAGGAATTTCTTACCGTAAATGTCCTTTCCTTGGAGGATAGGAAAAGGGCCATTCAGACCCACCTCAGTAGAGACGCACTATAGCTTCATTTGCAGCTCTTTCCCAGGTGGATTTTCTGGTTGGACCATTGTTCCCGTTGTTCAGAGGTTCTGATTCCTCATACTGTTAGCTCTTGTTCTTGTTGGTTTTTTTGGTCTCTGCTTGCCTCCAAGCCTTTTCGACAGTTGTTTCCCATGACTGCGTTGGTGGCGTGGATCCTATCTTCAGGCTCTGTTATGGACTGGGGAAGGTGGGCTGCCTCGCAGGAAGGAGACAAGATGTTTCCAGCTCTGACTCATCTGGAGGCAGGGCATAATCCAGATGTTATCTGAATGGCCCTTTTTCTATCCTCCAAGAAAAATCTTATTTATGGTAAGAAATTCCTCCTTCTCCAGCAGGGCAGGCAGGTGGTTCATGGAGAGATCCCTGCCTGGGCTTGGGTGAATGCAGAGCTACTCAAACCCAAGCAGGGACCAGTCCACAAGCTGCCTGCCTGCATGGCTGGAGAATGAGCACTCAGGAAGTGGGTGGCTGAGCGCGCATGTGCTGGGGGAGGCCCCTAGGCAGCCCCCTCCACATCAGCACTGGTCTGAAAGCCAGTAAGGAGGGGCTGGGCCTGGCAGGGGGTTGCACCTGGCTGGGCTGCTGCAGAGCATGGGACAGGAGTAGGGGGTGATTTGACACCCCCATCTGCCTCATGGCACCCCGCCATACCTCATGGTGCGTAGGGTCAGGGGCCATCTCTGCCCCAGCCTAAGTACACCACTGATGTTAGCCAACCAAATGACTGGTTGATGAGGGCCAAACAAGGTGATACATGGAAATCTTGACTTCAGCAATGTGTTTATTTTGTAAAAATGTAAACACCACCTTTGTGGACCTCTGATCCAGATTGGGTAAAAGGAGGGAGAGAGGAGGGCGTGAACTATTTGTATGACATGGTTCTGCAATCAGGCCCTTTTAGCTACTATTTGCCCCACTTGCAACGTGATTGGTATCTCACAGTCTCTAAGAGTGGCTCCTTGAATATGATAGGCAACAAAAGGTATCTGTCAGTTCCAGACAAGCAGATCCAAGGATCCAATGGGATCCAATGAGTAGCACTACACTGCTCAATACTGATTCATGTGAAAAAAAAACATTTGCTGTTCTCTGCCATTCACATTTAAAAGTGACTTCCTTTCTGATTCTTCCTCATGTTTACATTGGCTGAACAAACTCAGAGATCATCTTTGATCATTAAGAAAAATACCCAATCAGGGTGTCACTAGTGTTCGTGTCACCTGGTGTGAGAGGCCAGCACGTCACCCCCATGCAGTGGGCAGGACAACAACCTTATTAGTGGGTGTGGTAATATGTCATTGCCCCACCTCAGCTGGTTTTCTTAGCCAGACATTAATAGAATAAAGAATATTTCAAATTGATTTGTTTCACTGTGTTCTATTGCAAATTACACATCCAACAGTGTATAACATGATGGGATTATTTCTACAAACCATGATTTTAGCCATTTTGGAAACTGGGGTGTCACCCCCTGCAAGGGTAACACCTTTCTAACAACCTAGTGACGTCCCTGATCAGGACCATTTTGTAAGCTTTGTACTGCCCTGGACTGACTTTCCACTCCACTGAAGGCATCCTTGCTTACTTACTAGTAAATACATCTGTGCAGTTCACTTTCATTTTCAATGAATATCAATGCAATCATCAGGGACCTCCTTCTGGGTGACTCGTAGGGGCTGTATTCATTGGATCAGAACAATTATGGTGTCCTTATATTCCACTCATTGTGCTCTTTCCAATGGACTATGGCATGTTTGCCTACTTATGAGTAAAGCTCCAAAATGGGTTGGTTTCACTTTCCATAGAGTTCAATGAATATTTTTGATTTTTAGTTTTTTGGCCATAACATTTGATAGGAATTTCAAAATGGATTTTTGCATTGGATTCTGCTCTTCAGTATGAATCCAATGGTTTATGACATGATGAAGTTTTCTTTATCATTGCAAACTTTAATTTTTGGGGTTCCCCAGTGCACGTCACCCGGCTGGGTACACTTGGTGCGGGCAGCACTCCCACGCCTCCTATCAGTGCCTCTGTATCCAGTCATTAACAACAGTGAAGAACTTTAATCTAATCTAACTTTAATCAAAGTAAAGAACTTTAATCTAATCATCTCTGACTATAACCAGGAAGTTACTCAATCTGAAACAATATTAAATGTTTTACAGCCCAATCCATTGTAACTCCCCTCACAGTGATGCAGAGTTCTGCATCCACTGAATCTCTTTGGCCTTTGGAGGCTTCCTCAATTCCCTCCCCCCAAATACGTGGTAGGCTGTTGGCTTCCCATAAGGCCGGACATGTCCGGCTTTTGCTTATTGGACCGGACCATCTGATCCAACAAGCAAATTGTCCGAGCAACTGGAGGATGAAAGGGTGCTTGGGGGACTTTGGGGCTGCCTGGATGGCCCGGTGCGATTTTCAGCTGGCCAGCAGCCATTTTTAAATGTAACTTCCTGCGCATGCATGCGCAGCTCCTATCCCAGAAGCAATGCTTCCAAAGGCACGCACCAGGCATAGGCAGAGCATCTGTTCCTGGGACATTCCTGCCTGTGCGTCAGTGGTGGGCTCCAGCAGGTTCGCACCTACTCTATAGAACCGGTTCTTAACAAGAGATAGGACATATAAAGTTTAAAAATAGCCATTTAAAAGTGGCTGCCAGATGGGCAGAGAACCGGTTCTTAAACTTTTTGAAGCCCATCACTGCTGTGCGTGTACCTCCACTTTATCTCTGGCTGCAGGCTGGACCCGAGGTGCAGCCATCTTTGTGGACCTGCCAGTCCTAGTCTGGACAGGCTGGACTGGTCACAGCCATCAGGTCCACAGAGGCTGGCTGCACCTTGGGCACAGCCAGCAGATGGGCAGACAAGGGCGCCCAGGACAAGCAAGTAGCGACAGCCACAGCCTCTGATCGCCACTGGGCAGCCACAAGTCCTGGTCCGGACTGCGACCAGAGATAAAGTGGAGGTGCGTGCACTAATCAATTACAAATGATTAGTTGGTTGTGTATAGAAACCACCCTTTCTGTGTGTTGGAAAGTTTTTATGAATTATTTGAATTCATTCATTCACAAGTTCTGTCACTAATACATTCATTCATGGAAATGTGTTCAAATTTGAAATGTAAATCAATTTTTTTCCTTTCCAGTCCCCAACGAAGTATGAGAACGATGATGTGGCTCTCCTGCCAAAATGTTTAGAGACCTCTGGTCTAAAGGATCCACCCCTTTGGGAGGTGGATACAGCAGCAATGGCAGTGTCATATCCTCTTCTCCTCTTTCCAAAGCCTCTGTTCCCCCTTTCTTTCCTCACACTTGAATCTCTCATAACTTCATTCTCTTAGCATTGTTCCCACTTGTGGGGTTGGGTGATGTTGCAGGTGGGGAGCAGGTAGTACAGGGGTCTGGCACCTCTGCTCCCTCTGGTTCTGTGGAAGCTGCTCTGGCGAATGACTCTCAGGACATGGTAAGTAACAGTTAAGCTTTACTTTTCTTCTCCACAGTGAGACACAAACCCTTACAGCCAACTTTGCAACAATAACAAGGTAAGTATTTACAGTTCCAGAGGACGCTCTTGCAATGAAGATCTACTGGTTGGGGCTAGGCCGGCTTTGCCCTAAACCACATGGGGTTACCTGAGGCCCTGTGTCTAGGGCAGGGCACCGATGCCATATCTCCTTTCAGCGCCTTGTTTGTCCTCCCACTGATCTCCCACCTCCCACCTCTTGTCCTTTATAGGAGTCCTTCTCCCTCCCTCCCTTTGGAGGGAGGTAGAGTGGGGGATGCCTCCATCTACAGAGGTTTGAGTCTGGCCCATAAGTCACTCCCCTGAGGGGGGGGGGTCCCCCTCTGGGGATGGCTCCTAGACTGCTCTCTCTGAGCATCTCTGCATACCTCTGCCAATCCACTCCATCCATTCCTGATCTCATCAGTCATTTCATCCCATTGTCCAGGTAGGCCCAGGGGCACCCAAGCCACACAACCTTCGTCCTCTTCATCTGAGAAGGTGGGGTGTAATAGATCCATCTGTATCTCATCTGGGGAGACAAATTGTACTTCCTGACACCACTTCATGGCAGGATCTTCTTAGATGATTGATGTGACATGGGGAAACTGGCTGGCCTGTTGCAGTGGCCTGTTGCGAGGATGTTACTTTTCCCACCAAAGTCTATACAGTGGTACCTCGCTTAACAAGTGCCCTGCTTAAGAAGTGATCCACATAACAAGTAAAAATTTATCTAGGATTCTGCTTCATATAACAAGTGTTGCTTCACTTAATAAGCACACTCATTGGCAGTGGGGGCAGATGCGCTGGCTGGCAGCCCTTTTAAAAAGCGTCAGGGCTAACTAGCACGCCTGCTCATAGCGAAAGCAACACTTCTGCGCTGTTCCTCCTGTGGCCGGGCGTCCACTGGACAGAGGGAGAAAACAGTAGTAAAGAAGAGGGAAGCAGCTCAGGGCTAGCCAAAAGGGAGCAGGGAAGAGAGAGGCTCAGGATGAAGGAGAAAGTGGGGAGACACTTTGAAAGTGTCTTGGAAGAAAGTGTCTTGAAGAAAGAAAGTGTCTTGGATTGCAGAAGAAAGTGTCTTGGATTGCAGCCTCCTAACCACGTCGACCCAGAAGTAAGCCCCATTGTGTTCAATGGGGCTTACTCCCAGGAAAGTATCGTTAGTATTGCAGCCTAAGTAGACTTCATAGGATCATGCACATTGAATGCATGTTTTGAATTCAATGCCAGTGTTTTGTCATCATTTTTACATACAGTTAATATTTTTATATGAATATTTTTTGGGTTGTGGAACCAATTGTCTGAGTTTCCATTATTTCCTATGGGAAAATCTGCTTCAAATAAAGAGAGTTTCACATAACAAGCATGCTTCCAGAATGAATTAAACTTGTTATGTGAGACACCACTGTATACATAAAACTGAAGAGACACTGACTCACTGACTCCCTGGCTCATCAATGCCCAGCCAAAAACGTTAGGCCTAGAAGCGTGAAATTTGAGAAGGGTGTTTCTTCCATGGCAGAGGCACCCACTAAGAACTGGTTTTTGGAAATTCCAACCAGAAATGGGTGAAAAGGAGTGCAAAGCATTTTCCTCACTATTCTTTCCACTGAAGAATCCTTAGCCGACTCATCAATATTCTGCCCCAGCCCCTGGACCTAGAAGCATGAAATTTGGAGAGGTTGTTCATTATGTGACATGAACACCCACCAAGAATGTTGAGAAAAATTTAACCCATAAGGGGCAGGAGTGGGCCCAAGCTTGTTCGGGCCAGATTGCCGGAACCGGTTGTTGCCTTGACCCCGCCGCTACCGAACCGGTAGCTGCGGGGTGGCCAGAAAACCCGGTGTACCGGTTCGGTACGCCGGGAGAAGTAGACACAAAGCGCGTGCGCCGACCTTGGTGCACGCGTACTGCGTCTCCTTCTGCTGGAAAAGACGCACAATTTCTCCCCCTTCTGGTGGAATTCCAAAAACCATTTCTTAGTGCACCGCTCGATCACAAAAGGAACACCCACAACAAATTTCATGCTTCTAGGCCTGGCAGTTTAGGCAGGGCGTTGATGAGTGAGTGAGTGAGTGCATGATTTTTCTCTTTTCTATATATAGATTGTTCTTAGCACCACGCTAGAGAAGTCCAATTCACTACCTTTTTCTCCCCAACCCCAAAATATAAAAAATAGTCATCCATCTTCTTTCTGACCAGTTTTTTTCCTCCAGTGTAATGTAGGAGGACGAGCTTTCCTCTAAAATGAAAGGATGTGCAGATGTTTGAAAGTGTTTGTTCGGAATTCCATAGCAGTAGCATTTCAAGATATTTGCCCATCCCAAAGTTCACTCTAGCCCCAGAGGGACTGCCTCTAACTTTTTTTCCCATGATCACAGTTTAACTTCCCAATGCCCTTTTCTGCAGTTTAAACATTTTCAGGCTTACAGGGTTCCAGTGGGATCAAGCCACATTTCCATGGCATTCAGAAGGAAAACAAAGTATTTAAAAAATCAACTAGCACTCTCATTTAACTCTTTCACCAACAAAAATCCCCATTTTCACTGCACAGTGGAAGAATTGATCAGTATAAGCCCTCCAGAATCTGACGTAAAAAAAGATTTCAGTTCAACGACATTGAGATCTATTGTTAAGCACAATTAAAAGGCTTGCTTTGTGGAGTAAAAACTGCATTATTGATAAATACAATGCAAGCATAGTTTGGAGCCTGTGACTTTTAATGCATTGTTTTGGACCATATTGTCTGGTTGAGGAAGAGCACCATTCCCCCATGTGCACTCCCCATACACACCTTCCCACCCCAGTGCAACACTCCCTCTATGTGCAACACTCCCTTGCACATCATCCCCCATGCCCAACATCCTCACACACAAAATCCCTCCATGCGCACCATTCCCCCCATATGCATCACGCCCCAATGCACCCTCCCTCCCAGTGCATCAGGCACCAGGCACCAAATTGGCATATTTTCCTATGGAGAATCCATGACTGAGGGATGCTCTGCCCCAAATCCCAGACCTAAAAGCGTGAAATTTGGGGAGGGTGTTCCTTCTGTGACATGAACACCCACCAAGAACCGATGTGGAGAAATTTAACCCTTAAGGGGCTGAAAAGGGGTGCAATGTTTTTTTATCCTATACTTAACATGGAAGACTGACCAACATCCAGCCAGTTTGGTGCTCGGTGTCTAGTGCACTGGGGAGGATGTTGTTTGGAGGGAGAGGTTGCACTGGGGAGGACGCTGTGCATGGGGGGCTATTGCGCATGGGAGCTGTTGAGCATGGGGGGGCGTTGAGCATGGGGTTTGATGCGCATGGGGGTTGATGCGCATGGGAGATGATGTGCATGGGAGATGATGCACATGGAGGAATGATGCACATGGGGAATGATGTGCATGGAGATGATGCACATGGGGGTATTGTGCATGGGGAATGTTGCGCATGGGGGAATGATGCACATGGGGATGTTGCACATGGGGGTTGATGTGCATGGGGGTTGATGTGCATGGGGGTTGATGCACATGAGAGGTTGAGGTGCATGGGGGGTTGATGCGCATGGGAGGTTAATGTGCATGGGTGAATGATGCGCATGGGGGTTGATGTGCATGGGGAAATGATGTGCATGGGGGTTGATGCGCATGGGAGATGATGCACATGGATGAATGATGCTCATGGGGGATGATGCGCATGGGGGATGATGCGCATGGGGTGTTGCGCATGGGGGAATGATGCGCATGGGGGAATGATGCGCATAGGGGTCAATGCATGGGGGACTGATGCGGATGGGTGGTTGAAGCGCATGGGGGCTGATGAGCATGGGGGCTGATGTGCATGGGGGGCTGATGTGCATGGAGGAATGATGCACATGGGGGATGATGTGCATAGTGGGGATGATGCGCAAGAGGTGGATGAACATGGGGATGTTTCACATGGGATTGGATGCGCATGGGGGGTTGATGTACAGTGGGGGGATGTCGTATGGGGAAGTTTACTCCCGCAACGCGGGTACACTTTCGCTAGTTATATAAATAAACAGTAACTGGGGACCATTATACAGTGGTACCTCGCTTATCTTTGATTGCAGCCTCATAACCATGTCTACCCAGAAGTAAGCCCCATTGTGTTCAATGGGGCTTACTCCCAAGAAAGTGTCTTTAGGATTGTAGCCTAAGTAGACTTCATAGGATCATGCGCATTGAATGCATGTTTTGAATTCAATGCCAGTGTTTTGTCATCATTTTTACATACAGTTAATATTTTTATATGAATATTTTTTGGGTTGTGGAACCAATTGTCTGAGTTTCCATTGTTTCCTATGGAAAAATCTGCTTCACTTAAAGAGCATTTCACTTAAAGAGTATGGCTCCGGAACGAATTATGATCTTTAGTGAGGCACCACTGTATTTGGATTTTGATAGCTCCACTTCAAATTTGACATGATCAAAAAAGAGGAATAGAGTTCTCTCATAAGTGATGAGTTTCATGTTTTTCGATATCTTAGGGTATAACCTTCAGCAGTCATGGTACTGATCCTGAGCTCCAGACCAATACTGGGTCACAAATGTGCCATAAGAAGGAAACTTGGCAGAAGGGGAGTTGGACTGGAGGAGCTCTGTTCTACTGGATTTTGAACTCCAGCGCTACACAGAATTTCTCAAATCTTCATTGGCAAAATAGACTTGGAAAGTCCTGCTGCAGAGCTTGGTCCCATTAAACAGACACAAAGGGTGCAATCCTAACCATGGTTCCTAACCAGGAAGGGCTTAATAAATTCCTCTGCCTGTGGTGTATGTGCGCACACATGTAGAGGTGGCTAACATATAGTCAGCCATCTTTGGATTAACTCCTGCTGCCTCTCTCCTTCACAAGCGCCATCCAGGGGCAGGGGAGGGTCAGGGCCGGGGCCGGGGAGGGCACTCCACCCATCCCAGCGTGCTGCAGGTGCAGGTGGGTGGGGCGAGGGGCGGGCCCCAACCCTGGAGCACTGCACGTCCGCCAAGCTTGGTGCAGGCGCATTGCACAGTGTAGGGCTTGCCAGGCACGCCGAACTGGTGCGCCCGGTTTTCTGGCCCCCCCGGCTACCAGATCAGTAGTGGGGGGCCAGAAACAAGAAGCGGTTCGGGCGATCCGGCCCAAACCAGCTTCAGCCAACCCCTGGCGCCATCCCTTCCTCATCCAGCTTGCCACCTCACTTCCCTCTTGCTGCAGGTTCTTTAAAAGCTGGTCTCCAGCAGCCACAGAAATCGGGGCCAGAGCTGAGTGTCTCCCACAGAGCACCCAACAACCCTCCCTCCCTTTCTTCTCCTGCATTAGTAAAACTGCCTACTTCCCCTAGGAGGGCAAAGCGCCAGTTGCGGAGCTCACAGGACCTCAGAACTTTGTGAGATTTGGTTTCAAACAAAAATAATTTTATGTGAGATGTGAGATAATTTTATGTGAGAACGGAACTCCCATGGATAATTAGGGTCCACTGTATATGCCAACTTATACAAATACATGTTAGGTGCTACTTTGCAACCTTTCCTATAGAAGAGACTATAATACAAATCAAATAATAAATAAACAAACATAATTGGGCTGTTTGCAATTATTTCTGTGTAGAATTGCTTGGTCTTTTTGTAATGGTGATGGCTTTCAGTTCAGTTGTGTTGGCCCAAGCTATTGCAGTGTGACAGATCACTAGGAGTTCCCAAGACTGAGAAGCTCCACTAATACCATAGGTTCATCTAGATATTGTTATGGCTGGCTGACTAGCTGGCCACCCTTTCTGCCATTTTCTTGTGTGCAGGAGGCCCAGGATCAAACTCTTGGAAGAGGTGACACCGTTAGTGACCAAAATCTTGAAAATTACAGTTGTTAGCATGCTACATCCTGCTATATACCGGGGTGACATCTCTCTGACACAGTGTCGGGGGCTGGAAAAATGATTTATATTTAAAATTTGAATACATGTACACATATGAAAACATAAGAGTGTACAGGTGTCGCTCATTATCCACTAGGGTTCTGTTCCAGAACCTCCTGTGGATAAAAAATATCTGCTTTAAAGACCCACTGCCAGAATTCTTATTCCTTTGTTGTGCCTAATGGAATAAAGTAGTGCTTCAATATCTGCAGGGAATTGATTCTGAAAAATGGGACTGAAAAATGGAATGATTTCTACAACAGTAGAAAAGCAGTTAAAAAAACACCTGTGATTTGCAGTGGCCATTTGTGTTGAGTAAAATCTGTGTATAAAAAATCAGTGTATAACATGGTTGGATCTGTATTAGACACAGATCTAGGGGATTGTAAGGCTTGCCCATGGGCCAGATGTAGAGGTCTTGCCGCAGGCCATTTTGAGGCTCACCTGCCATTGGACCAGGGTTTGGACCTTCTATATAAAGGTCAAACCTCATTATATGCGATGATTGGTTCCTGACTTGGACGCCAATGGCAAGAAACACACTATTTGAAACCAGAAGTTTAAAAAGCCCTAAAATGAAAGTGATAATCTTCAGGTAGGGAGAATAGTTTTTGTGCATGTAGGTATGTGTGAATGAGTGTGTTTGCATGTGCATGAGACAGAGAATTATAATAATTCTTTTATTGTCATTCTGTGTACTCAGGCAGGAGGGCGTTCTTAACTTGTGGGTTGTCGCCCCTCCCCCAACAGGAGCCTGAACGAAGTCAGTTCTTCTCACTGAGGGGCGGCACCATGAACCAGTCTCGCCCAGCATCACATCATGGCAGGACGAAGTCAAGGAGCTCTGCCTCCCTTTTCTCCTCTCTCTCTTCCCTCTTTTTCTTTTTCTCTCTCTCTCTTTCTGTGGGTGGTGCAAGCGGTTAAGACACTCTGCCTGTTTAACCAGCAAGCCAGGGTTCGAGACCCGGGTTGGCCCCACAAGACAGGGTGAGCTCCTGTCCTTAGCCCAGCTGTGCGATGCCAGCTGGATCCAATTGTATCAGCTCTGACCTTCCACTGGACTAATTCAGTGGCGTGGAGAGGGGGGATTTGCTGCTTGGGTAACAGCTTATCCTCCATAACAATCCAAATCAGACTTTCGTGCTTTGCATGCAGCATATGCAGTGCCGAGCACGATATCATAGTCTTTCAAGACTGATGGAGGCCTGGTCTCTCTGTTCCTCCTCTCCTGGCTATGCTCCTCATCCTCCACCCTGACCACAGAGGCCAGCAAGGGGCTACCCCAGCTTGCTGCCCAAGGAGGAAACCCCAGTCTGCACTAGCAAGGCAGTCGCCTTGCAGTGAGGAGCTGGACGCAGAGAGAGAGAGGGCGATTGGACGCGCCCGCAGGGAAGAGCGGGCGCATCGGGCAGCGGCCAGAAGCAGCTGCAGTGGGCAGCATGCATCACGCACAGCTGACCCATGCCTTTAGTGGCTTACAGGGAGAGGCACATAGGATTGTGCGCCTCTTGCTGCCGCTCTTCAGGTTGGGGCCGCGTGGCCGCGTGGCCGCACTGTGGGCTTCCCGCCGGCTGCCATTTTGTCTGTCAGAAGGTGCCATTTTGTGAGTAGGACTCAATGGAGTCAAAAGGGCGTGAATCTGGGGACGCCACTGGGGATCCCCATGCCCCCTAGAAGCAGAGAAGACCCTATTCTGACCATGTCCTCTTTGTCTCAGCTTATGAGGGAAGCTGTGAAAGGGATCTTACAGGAGCAGTTGGAGGACCTTGTACCCACTCAGGTCCCAAAGGCTGCTACACACAAGAAGGCTCAATGTAAGACCAGGCATTCTTATGAGGTTTCTGAGTCAGATTCTGAGGTGTCTGATTCCCCTCCTAAGAAGCACAAGGGCTTCTTTAAAATGTCTATACAGGAGTCCTATCAGTTTTTAAAAGAATTAACCCTTACCTAGGTACCATTTTTAATATCTGGCTTAGGCATTGGGACGTTGATGCAGAATCCCTAGTTAAACTGGCAGTCCTGCCTCTTATGGGCAGCAATTGTTCTGGTAGAGTCCTTGACTCTGTGTCAGATGATAACAGGAATAAAGCAGAACTTCGTACAGCCTGTCTCTACACCAGAAGGGCAAAGAAGATCGCCCTCACTTTGGTGGCCAATTGCGCTTATGATTCGCTTCAGTTGTCTGCCAGAGCCATGGCCATGGGGGTTCTACCAAGGAGACAGATCTGGCTTTGTCAGTGGTAAGGCGACACAGCTTCAGCTTCTAGGGTGTTACATCTTCCCTTTAAGGGTGAGAAGCTCTTTGGAGAGGCCTTAGAGCCTCTGTTAGTGGAGGAGAAGCAAAAAGTGCTTCCCACCACCAAGAAAGAACCACCCAAGTGTTTCCAGTCCTTTCGTCAGTCTAACCCAGGGTTTAAAGCCAAGGGTTTTGGCCAATGTCCCAAGCCCAAGTGGGACATGAGTAAGGCCCAGTTCAAGAAGTGTCCTGGTCCGGCTCCCTCTTCTGCAGGGAAGCCTGCCAAGGGATCCCAGACTTCATAACAATTCTGACTCCAAGGAGACATCCCCAGTGAGGAATGCAAATTTGTATTGGAATTCCTGCAGGATGGCTTTGACAAGGGGCTTAATGCCGGCACATTATACTGACAAGTGACAGTTTTGTGAAACACCTTGGGGTTTCCTCGGGTAGGGCGATCTTATCCCACCCTCACATAACCAGGTTCCTTAAGGGGGTGAATCAGTTAAGTCCCCCACAGGTTCATCATTTCCCCTAGTGGGATTTACCTTTGGTGTTGTCAGCGTTAGTGAAGGCTCCCTTTGAGCCATTACATAGTGCTGAGCTGAAATTTCTTACATTTAAGACCATCTTTTTGGTTTCAATAACCTCAGCTAGACAGGTGTCTGAGATTGGGGCATTGTCGATTAATCCAAACTTGTGCATCTTTCATGATGACAAGGTCATTTTGCGATTAAATCCAGCCTTTATTCCCAAGGTCAACTCCTGGTATCATCGGGCACAGGAGTTGGCTATTCCATCATTTTGCCCTAATCCCAAGAATGGCAAGGAAGTGGGCTGGCATAAGTTAGATGCTAGGAGAGCTGTCAGTTACTACATCGAGCGCACTAAAGCGTTTCGTAAAACTGTCTGTTTGTGCTCTTCAAGGGATCTGCCATGGGCAGGCGTTCATCGAGGAGTACTCTGGCTAATTGGCTCAAGGGAACCATAGCATTAGCCTATTCGTCCTTAGGAAGGGTCCCTCCTGGGATTACTGTGCACTCTATTTGGAGTGTGGCTACATCTGCTGCACGTCCGTTGAATCCATCTGTAAGGCTGCTACATGGGTGTCACCTAACACTTTTATCAGACATTATAAGATCGATAAAGCTGCTTCTGCAGATGCGGCATTTGGCAGGAGGGTGTTACAAAGGGTAGTGACATCTTAGGACCTTTGGGTCAGCCCTCCCTTCCTCCGGACAGATACAGCTCTGCTATATCCCATGAGTTAACAACGCCCTCCTTCCGGAGTACAGAGAAAAGAAAGTTTTTCTTTCCGTAGAGTTCTTTTCAGGTATGAAGGAAGGCATTCTGTCTACCTCTCTCTGAACCTCGGTTCCTGGCTGTGTCAAGTTTAACTGTTGGTCGTGTGGTTTTTCCATGGGGAAAAAGTTGGGGGACTCGGTCTTTCTAACCTTCTTCCCTTTGTTATGTGTTGAAACTTTATCTAAGTTGCAGGGTCTGTCCTGGCCATTTGTGATCTCAGACCCGCAATCGGGGTTCAGTACTTCTACTCAGCTTGGCTTTTGAGACTGGGTCATGGTGCCGCCCTTCAGTGAGGAGAACTGACTTCGTCCAGCCTCCTGATGGGGGAGGGGTGACAACCCACGAGTTAAGAACGCCCTCCTTCCTTTGTACCGGAAAAGAAGTCAACGGTAAGAAAAACTTTTTTATACATTGACATTGAATATTGGCAAGTATAAGAAGGCAGAGGCAGACTGCAGAGATTGGCAACATGCCATTTGTGAAGAAGGACTGAGGCAGAGAGGAGACAGGAGCGATCCCTATACAGTGGTATCTCTCACAACAAGCACCTCACATAACAAGTGTTTCACATAAAAAATATAAATTTCCAAGAACGCTTGCTTCACATAACAAGTTCCGCTTCACTTAACAAGTAAGCACGCTATGGGCACGTGTTCTATGCAGCCCTGACGCTCCACGCAGAGGCTCTTTAAAAGGGCTGCCGGCCAGCACTGCTGCCTCTAACTGGCCCCAAATTGGGGGCAGTTGCATAGGGGTGCCAGAGGCAGCTGCCCCTAACTGCCCCCAAGTGCCCCCATCAGCCACCTTGAACCTCTAGCAGCAGCCCAGGTAAGCTTCATAGGAAAGTGTCTTTGATTGCAGCCTCCTAACCATATCTCCTCAGAAGTAAGCCCCATTATGTTAATGTGTCTTTAGGATTGCAGCATAAGTAGATTTCATAGAATCATGCACATTGAATGCATGTTTTGAATTCAATTCCAGTGTTTTGTCATCATTTTTTACATCCAGTTAATATTTTTATATGAATACTAGCGAAAAGCGTACCCACGTTGCGGGAGTAACATTTCCCCATACAATATCCCCCCATGGCGCATCAACACCCCATGCACAACCTCCCCCCATGCGCAACCCCCCCCTGCGCAACTTTCCCACATGCACAACTTTCCCCCATGCACAACTTTTCCCATGCGCAACTTTTCCCATGCGCAACGTTTCCCATGCACAAATTTTCCCATGCGCAACTTCTCCCCATGCGCAACTTCTCCCCATGCACATCATCCACATGCGCAACTTTTCCCATGTGCATCATCCCCCATGCGCATCATCCCCCCATGCGCAACTTCCCCCATGCACATCATCCCCCATGCGCACTCTATCCCATGCGCACCTACCCCCATGCACATCATCCCCCCATGCGCAACTTTCCCCCATGCGCACCTTTCCCCATGTGCATAATCCCCCCATGTGCAACTTCCTCATGCGCATCATCCCCATGCACAACTTCCCGCCATGTGCAACTTTCCCCCATGCGCAGCTTCCCCTATGCGCATCATCCCCACATGGGCAACTTCCCCCCTGCGCATCATCCCCCCATGTGCATCATCCCCCTATGCACAACTTTTCCCATGCGCAACTTCCCCCCATGTGCACTTTCCCCATGCGCAACTTTCCTG
Source organism: Cryptoblepharus egeriae (assembly GCA_030015325.1). Lineage (NCBI taxonomy): Eukaryota > Metazoa > Chordata > Lepidosauria > Squamata > Scincidae > Cryptoblepharus > Cryptoblepharus egeriae. The sequence goes on along the minus strand of JAREYC010000001.1, from coordinate 110,931,974 downwards.
CATGTGATCATCTCCCTATGTGCAACTTTCCCCATGCGCAACTTTCCCCATGCGCAACTTTCCCCATGCACAACTTCCCCATGCGCATCATCCCCCCATGCGCATCATCCGCCCATTTGCAATTTCCCCCATACGCAACTTTCCTGCATGCGCATCATCTCCCTATGTGCAACTTTCCCCATGCGCAACTTTCCCCATGCGCAACTTCCCCATGCGCATCATCCGCCCATTTGCAACTTCCCCCATGCGCAACTTTCCCGCATGCGCATCATCTCCCTATGTGCAACTTTCCCCATGCGCAACTTTCCCCATGCGCAACTTCCCCATGCGCATCATCCCCCCATGCGCATCATCCGCCCATTTGCAACTTCCCCCATGTGCAACTTCCCCCCATGTGCATCAGTCCCTCATGCGCAACTTCCCCCCAAGCGCAGCATTCTCGCCAGTGCAACCTCTTCCTCCAAACATCCCAGTGCACCAGGCACTGAGCACCAAATTGGCTGGATGTTGTTCAGTCTCCCATGTTAAGTATAGGACAAAAACACGTTGCCCCCTTTTCAGCCCCTGAAGGGTTAAATTTCTCCACATGGTTCTTGGTGGGAGTTCAGGTGACAGAAGGATCCCTCCCAGAATTCCATGCTTCAGGCCCAGCAGTTGGGGCAGAATGTTGCTGAGTCAGCAATTTTCAATGCAAAGTATAGGGAGGAAAACGTGTTGCGCCCAGTGATGGGATTCAAAGAAATTAACAACCGGTTCTATGCCCATCTGACAGCCACTTTTAAATAGCTATTTTTAAACTTTATATGTCCTGTCTCTCATTAAGAACCGGTTCAATGGAGTAGGTGCGAACCTGCTGGAGCCCACCACTGGTTGCGCCCCTTTTCACCCCCTTCCGGTTAGAATTTTCAAAAACTGGTTCTTAGTGCACCCCTCCGTCATGGAAGGAACACCCCAAATTTCACGCTTCTAGGTCCAGCAGTTTTGGCAGGGCGTTGATGAGTCAGTCAGTCAGTCAGTCAGTCAGTCAGTCAGTCAGTCAGTGACTTTTCCCTTTTATATATATAGATTTTTTGGGTTGTATAACCAATCGTCTGGGTTTCCATTATTCCCTAAGGGAAAATCTGCTTCACTTAAAGAGTGTTTCACTTAAAGAGCATGTCTCCGGAACAAATTAAGCTCTTTATGTGAGGCATCACTGTATCTCCACACATTGCCTTCCAAGGAAGGAAAACAAAACCAGGTGCACTCATACCTGCCTGAAAATGATTTAACTACTGAAAACATACCCGCGTTGCGCGAGTAAAATTACCTGTACGGCATCCTACCACTCTGCATCAATCCCCCATGCACAACAACCCACACGCGTATCATTCCCCCATGCGACACAGCCCCCATGCGTATCAACACCCCATACGCATCTTTCCTCCATGTGCATCAACACCCATGCGCAACATCCCCATGTGCAACATCCACCATGCGCATCAACCCCTCATGTGCTGCAACATCCCTCATGCGCAACATCCCCTATGTGCAACATCTCCAAAACGCAACATCCCCATGTTCATCCACCTCATGCACATGAACATCCCATGTGCATCATCCTCAATGCACATCACCCCCATGCGCATCAACCCCATGTGCATCAACCCCATGCGCATCATTCCCCTATGCACATCTTTCATCCACGTGCAACATCCCCATACGCATCGACCCCCATGCACATCATCTCCCCATGCGCCCCTTTTCACCCCCTTCTGGTTGGAATTTACGAAACTCGGTTCTTAGTGACTCCCTCTGTCACAGAAGGAACAACCACTCCAAATTTCACACTTCTAAGCCCAGCGGTTTTGGCTGGGCATTGATGAGTGTGAGTGAATGAATGAATGAGTCACTCAGTCACTAAGTGAATTTTCTCTTTCATATATATAGATGAGCAGTTCAGCCATCCATGTTGAGCCAGATTCATGCATTAAAAATGCACATAATGAGGATCCGCCTGTACTGTTGAATGTATAATTTATATTATTTTTTATTTTAGGGATTTATATCCTATCTTTCCCATGCTAATACTAATGCTAAAATCAGCTTATTTAGCTTTTTAATCCTTTTTTGTCTTCACAAGAACCATGTGAGATAAGTAAATGTTCTGTGGACAACTTATAGAACTCTTCTCTTCCGGATGGAAACCTTCACGATGTGGTCATTACATCTGGCTTTAGGGAATGCTTTCCAAGATTCCAGCAGGAGCAGTTTCAGATCAGCCAAGCTATAAATAGTGACATCTCTGACTATGTTGTCTCATGAAAGCTTTATCATCTTTTTTCTTTCCTATTCAAGAGTTTCCCAGTTCACTTCCTTAGCTTTCTTCAGCACCTCTTTGCTCAACCACCAGATCATGCCTGTACCTACAGAATAGAGCAGTATTTACAGTAAAATGCAATAAAAAACAGAATAAAATTTCTCAATTCTATCAAAAGTTATGGCCAAATACAACTGTCTTATATAATATTAAGTCATTTACTTAACTCAAAATTGACCAGTTAGATATATTATTTAAAAGCCAGTGAGATGATGACGGCACAGAGGGTATAAATAAGGTGATACCCTCAGGAGGCTGACTGACACAGGCGTGGATCCAGTGTTTGTGTTTGGGGGGGGGGGCACTACATATTTGGGAGGCACTTCATGAGCACTACCTTAATTCCCTCAACCATATATGATTTGTATATTTGTAATATAATCTTTGTTAATTGTAAAAATCAAAGTATAACAAAAATGCTATAAGCAATTTATAAGTGACTAGTGAAAAGTGTACCCGCGTTGCGGGAGTAAAATTCCCCTGTACGGCATCCCACCACTGCGCATCATACTCCAAATATGGCTTCCAAATTGTACAATGGCTTTATAATATTTGCTGCTTTATTCTCAATCCCTTTTCTAATGACACCAAGTATGGAATTTGCCTTCTTCACTGCCACTGCACGTTGGGCTTACACAACAAGCTATCCAATAGCACCCAAAGATCTCTCTCCTTCTCTGTCACAGATAGAGTTGATTAACCTATTTGTAAAGTTAGGATTTTTTGCCCCAATTAACTTACATTAAAATGCATCTGTGATTTTGCTGCCCATTCTTCCAGTATGGTGAGATCCTGCTGGAGCTCTTCAGAGTCTCTTCACCAAAATGGTCTTCACCATTTTGAATCTTGAAGTTACTCGAATCTAACGCTCACCTTTTTCAGCTGAATTCAGTCTCCAAAATCAGGGGCACATTAGATTCAATGATTAATTAGATTTGCGTAAATACAATACTTTGATTATAAGTATAGGGTATGCAATAGATTCAATGGTAAGAGAGATTCAAGTAAATATGGTAGTTTGGAGTGGTCTGCAAATTCGGCTATCTTGCTGCTTAACCCTTTCTCTAGTTCATTTACAATCAGGTTGAAAAACACCTAAGACAGACCCCTGTGGCACACCACTCTCCACTGTGAAAATTGCCCATTGACGCCCACTCTCTGTGTCCTGGCCCTCAACAACTTCTCACTCCATGAGTGGACCTGCCCTCCAATTTCCTGACTGTGGTGTTTTCTCAGAAGTCTTTAGTTATGGACTGTATCAAATGCCTTCTGAAAGTCCAGATATATAATGAATAGTATATATTCCTCTATGGCGAAACAAAAGCAAAATTTTAATCTCTCTCTCTTCCTTACTTAAGTGTCATCTCCATTCTTCCGACATCGACTACTACTTTTACCTACCTTCAGTGCCTGAATTTAAAAGAATTTTTCTTTCATTTGCTTCTCCGCTTTTGCCAAAGAAACTTCTTTGTATGGCTCCATTTTTAAGATCTTATGGAATCTTTCCAACCCGTGTGTTCAAAGACATTTCTCCCAAGGTGCTCTTCAAGAACAGAAGTTCTATTCCAATCAAGCCTAATTCACAATCTTTTACACATATTCCTTTGCACCAAGACCTGGATCTCTTGGAGACCGCTCAGGACCATCAGGATGATCTAGCAATGCTCAAGGACAAATTGCACCATCTGTTAAGATCTTCTAGGAATATCCAGATGAGAAAAGCCCCAATCCATAATCCAACTATTGGCAGCCTTCCGGATGATGATTCTACCCTCATCCCTGCTCCACTGACTACCACATGTGCTACACGTATTTCTCATGAATACTGTAGTGTATGCTTAGCACACATCATAGAATCATAGAGTTGAAAGGGACCCAGTAGGTCATCTAGTCTAACCCCCTGCCTGGAGCAGGAAATCCCCCTAGAGCATCCCTGACAGGTGCTCGTCGAGCCTCTGCTTGAAGATCCCCAGTGAGGGAGAGTCCACCACCTCCCTTGGCAATCTGTTCCACTGCCGAACCACCCTCACCATCAGGAATTTTTTCCGGATATCCAACCGGAATCTCCTCTCTTGCAGTTTGTACCCATTGGTTCTAGTTCTGCTTTCAGAAGCAGCTATGAACAAATGAGCCCCTTCCTCCCTATGACAGCCCTTCAGGTATCTGAAGAGGGCAATCATGTCTCCTCTCAGCCTCCTCTTCTCCAGGCTGAACATCCCAAGTTCCCCCAACCTTTCCTTGTAGGGTTTCCCTTCCATCCCACTGATCATTCTTGTCGTTCTCCTCTGGACTTGCTCCAGCTTGGCTGCATCTTTCTTAAAGTGAGGTGCCCAGAACTGAACACAGTACTCAAGGTGAGGTCTGACCAATGCTGAATAAAGAGGAACTAGAACTTCTCGCGACTTGGAAGCTACAGACCTCTTAATGCAACCTAAAATGGCATTTGCCTTCTTTGCAGACACATCACACTGCTGACTCATGTTCAGCTTGTGATCCACGGCGACTCCAAGATCCCGCTCACATGTTGTGCTGCCAAGCCAAGTATCCCCCATTTTATACCTGTATTTTTGGTTTTTATTGCCCAAGTGCAGAACCTTGCACTTCTCCCTGTTGAAATTCATTCTATTTGTTACAGCCCAGGATTCTAGTTTATCCAGATCCTTCTGGAGGTTTCTCCTGTCTTCTGATGTGTTTGCTACTCCTCCCAGCTTGGTGTCATCCGCAAATTTGATCAGGCTCCCCTGTATCCCTTCCTCTAAGTCATTAATGAAAATGTTAAAGAGAACTGGTCCCAAGACAGAGACTTGGGGTACCCCACTTGAAACCGACCTCCAAGTTGACACAGAACCATTTACTAAAACCCTTTGAGTGCGGCCATCGAGCCAGTTGCGGATCCACCTAACGATTTCCCCCTCTAGCCCATATTTTTCCAACTTCCCAATTAAGATGTCATGTGGGACCTTGTCAAATGCTTTGCTGAAGTCAAGATAAATGACATCCACAGCATTGCCACTGTGTCCAGTAAGCTCGTAACCCGATCAAAAAAGGAGATCAGATTTGTCTGGCAAGATTTATTCTTGGTAAATCCATGCTGGGTTGTTTTGATCACTGAGTACTTGTCTAGATGTGCACAAATTGTGTGTTTTATGATTTGCTCTAATATCTTGTCCGGGCATTATGCATTATGTTTCCATTATGCATTGTTATTTCAGATCTCTGGTTCACAAGTCACTGTTTAATACAGTCCAACTTCCTTGAGCCACCCTGCAGACAAGCCAAAGCCCTTATCCTCATCCAAGAGGATGTACTTCACAGTAGATCCACCTGTGAAGTGCCTTTAGATCAACCTATCTGATAATCCCATGCTGTCCCTGAACTCTCATTCTCCACCTATCCTTTCAAATTCTTCTGTCTCAGCCCATTAACACTCCTATGTTAAGATTGCAGCCTGAGAGGCTAAATGCAATCTTCTTTATCTATATATATAAAAGGGAAAAGTCACTGACTGACTGACTGACTGGCTTTCAGTCAGTCACCGCTCTGCCAAAACTGCTGGGCCTAGAAGCATGAAATTTGGGGTGGGTGTTCCTTCCATGATGGAGGGGTGCACTAAGAACCGGTTTTCGAAAATTCCAACCGGAAGGGGGTGAAAAGGGGCGCAACGCGTTTTCCTCCCTATACTTTGCATTGAGAATTGCTGGCTCATCAACATTCCACCCCAACTGCTGGGCCTGAAGCATGGAATTCTGGGAGGGATCCTTCTGTCACCTGAACACCCACCAAGAACCATCTGGAGAAATTTAACCCTTCAGGGGCTGAAAAGGGGGCAACGTGTTTCTGTCCTATACTTAACATGGGAGACTGAACAACATCCAGCCAATTTGGTGCTCAGTACCTGGTGCACTGGGATGTTCGGAGGAAGAGGTTGCACTGGCGAGGATGCTGCGCTTGGGGGGAAGTTGCTTATGGGGGACTGATGCACATGGGGGGAAGTTGCGCATGGGGACGTTGCACATGGGGGATGATGCGCATGGGGAAGTTGCACATGGGAAAAGTTGTGCATGGGGGAAGTTGCCCATGGGGGGAAGTTGCCCATGGGAAAAGTTGTGCATGGGGGGATGATGCGCATGGGGGAAGTTGCAAATGGGCGGATGATGCGCATGGGGGGATGATGCGCATGGGGGAAGTTGCACGGGGGGAAGTTGCACATAGGGAGATGATGCGCATGGGGGAAAGTTGCGCATGGGGGAAATTTGCGCATGGGGGAAGGTGCACATGGGGGAGGGTGCGCATTGGGAGAAGTTGCGCATGGGGGAAAGTTGCACATGGTGGGAAGTTGTGCATGGGGGAAGTTGTGCATGGGGGAAGTTGTGCATGGGGAAGTTGCGCATGGGGGGTTATGCGCATGGGGAAAGGTGCGCATGGGGGAAAGTTGCGCATGGGGGATGATGCGCATGGGGGTAGGTGTGCATGGGGTAGAGTGCGTATGGGGGATGATGAGCACAGGGGAAGTTGTGCATGGGGGTCATGTGCATGGGGGGATGATGCGCATGGGGAGAAGTTGGGCAAGGGGGGGAGGTTGCGCATGGGGATGATGCGCATGGGGGATGATGCGCATGGGGAGAAGTTGCGCATGGGGAGAAGTTGCGCACGGGGGGAGGTTGCGCATGGGGGGAGGTTGTGCATGGGGTGTTGATGCACCGTGGGGGATATTGTATGGGGAAATGTTACTCCCGCAACGCGGGTACGCTTTTCGCTAGTTTTTTAGATTTTGTATTTTCTTTATTATTTTGTATTATATTACACTATTGTAATAATTTTATGTGATTATTTTTGGGTTGTGGAATGAATCATTTGAGTTTCCATTATTTCTTATTGAAAATTTGCTTTGATATACAAATGTTTTGGATTACAAACCTGCTTCTGGAATGAATAATGCTAGTAAACCAAGGAAGCATTGTACTGGTATGATTATATTAATCCCTGCTGGGCAACAACTTCTTTCCTCAGAGAGGCCAGACTACTTTCCACAGAGTGGCAGAGTCTTCACTCTTCACAGAGTCTTCAATCGTTCAGTGACATTTGCTGTTAGATAGGTGGTGAAACAAATGCATAAAGTTCTGTGATATGAATGAAATATATCTCTTTATTTTAGTTCAGTGGATATGCACTTAAACTTGATTTATTTTTTCTTGGAAATTAGGCTTTTATGGTAAGATTAATGGGCTGTTTTCCAGGTTACATCATGCGTGTGGATTGTCAAGAAAAAAACTACTGAAATTTGCAAGAATGGTTTAGTTATATAGTCTCTTAAAGGAATGGGATGACTGTTTCTAAAAACACAGCGTGATAACCTAGCAGATGGGTTGCACAAGGAATGAATCTGGAAACTTTCACCATTTTACATAGGCCAGTGGCTTCAACAACAGTGAACGCATCATATTACAGTCAGACTGTATTTCAAGCACCTGAGACATGACTCATGCTCAGGACTCTGCTCTGATTGTTTGAGAATGCTTTTTTCCCTATATCATATTTTTGCCAAGTGCACAAATGATCTCACTGAGCCTTTCTTAATTTAAATACAATGAGACTTTGGACCAGTTTATTTCTTTCACACAGTGGGAATGTGCTGTAAAAGGAAATGGTTCTCCAAAAATCTCTGGAGAGAATTATCCAACATGCATATCATGCATGTCAGCTGAGTAGAGGCATTATCATGCATGTTAGTGTGAGCATCCAAGCTGCTCAAACTGAGATCTTTAGGGAGCAATTTTGAACCCAATTCTATGTGCACCGCCTAATGGTGACATAGAATCCCAGAGTTGGAAGGGATCCAGTAGGACCCAGTAGAAGGAAATCCTCCTAGAGCATCACCAACAGGTACTCATCGAGCCTCTGCTTGAAGATCCCCAGTAAGGGACAGTCCACCACCTCTCTTGGCAATCTGTTCCACTGCTGAACTGCCCTCACTGTCAGGAATTTTTTCCTTATATCCAACCAGAATCTCCTTTCTTGCATTTTGTACCCATTCGTTCTAGTTCTGCTTTCAGAGGCAGCTAAGAACAAATGAGCCCCTTCCTCCCTATGGCAGCCTATCAGGTATCTGAAGAGTGTGATCAGGTGACCTCTCAACCTTCTCTTCTCCAGGCTGAACATCCCAAGTTCCCCCAAACCTTTCCTCGTAGGGCTTCCCTTCCGTCTCACTGATCATTCTTGTTGCTCTCCTCTGGGCTTGCTCCAGTTTGGCTGCATCTTTCTTAAACTGAGGTGCCCAGAACTTCAACGTGAGGTCTAACCAATGCAGAATAAAGAGGAACTATAACTTCTCACGCTTTGGAAGTTACAGACCTCTTAATGCAGACTAAAATGGCATTTGCCTTCTTTGCAGTTGCATCACACTGCTGACTCATGTTCAACTTGTGATCCACAGCAACTCCAAGATAATGCTCACATGTTGTTCTGCCAAGCCAAGTATCTCCCAATTTATAACGGTTTCTTTGGTTTTTATTTCCTAAGTGCAGAACCTTGCATTTTTCTCTGTTAAAATTCATTCTGTTACAGCCCAATATTCCAGTTTGTCCAGATCCTCCTGGAGGTTTTTTCTGTCATCTGTTGTGTCTGCTACTCCTCTCAGCTTGATTTTGTTCGCAAATTTGATCAGGATCCCTGGAAACCCTTCCTCCAAATTGATGAAAATATTTAAGAGAACTGGGATAGAAGAACCATGGAAGAAGGAGCTCATTTGTTCATAGCTGCCCCTGAAAGCAGAGCTGGAACCCATAGTACAAATTGCAAGAAAGGAGATTCTGATTCGATATCAGGAAAAATTCCTGACAGTGAGGGCGGTTCGGCAATGGACTCAGTGGACTCTCCCTCACTGGGGATCTTCAAGCAGAGGCTCAACAAGCATTTGTCAGAGATGCTCTAGGAGGATTTTCTGCTACAGGCAGGGGGGCGGACTATATGACCTACTGGGTCCCTTCCAATTCTAAAATTCTATGATTAGTACTGAGGTGTTAATCTATTTTGTAAACGACCTTGGGGTCATAGACATGGTGGTGTATGTATAAATGAAGGCGTTCTGGGAACAACATTAAACCTGTTTATTTTAGGTAACTAAGAACTAGAGATTTAAGGTGCTTCTATTCCTCACAACCCCAGAAATTACAGGTTACCCTATTTTTTAATGGGAAATTTCACTGATTTGTATATACACCCACTGGAAAATACTGTATTTACTCAAATATAACACTCACCTTTTTCAGCCAAATCCAGTCTCCAAAATCAGGGTGCCCATTAGCTTCAATGTTAATTAGAATTGAGTAAATACAGTATTTTGGTTGTAGGTATGGGTGCACATTATGTGTGGTCAACTTAAGCTAGTTGCACGAATGGGTGTCCTATAATCATGGACCGTGTGAACTCAATATGAGAGTCCTTAGTGGCCAATGATAAAAACAGCCGAGAAAAGACTGCACATTATCATGCCTCTCCACTCCTGTAGTTATAGATATGGCCCTGCAATGTATATGGGGTCACTTAAGCTTGTTGCACGAAAGGGTCTCCTACAATCATGGACCGTGTGAAATCAATATGAGAGTCCTTAGTGGCGAATGATAAAAGCAGCTGTGAAAAGACTGCACATTATCATGCCTCTCCACTCCTGTACTTAGGTGCTAGATGAAAGTTTCTTACCCCTGAGTGTTAAGATGCCGCCCTGCAATGCACGGGTTTTTCCATAAGCTTGTTGCACGAAAGGGTCTCCTACAATAATGGAAAGTGTGAAATCAATACGAGACTCCATAGTGCCCAATGATAAAAACAGCCTAGAAAAGACTGCACATTTTCATGCCTCTCCACGCTTGGAATTAGGAGCTAGATGAAAGTTTATTGCACCAGAGTGTTGATATATGGCCCTGCAATATATGTGGGGTTCCATAAGCTTGACACACAACAGGGTCGTCTACAATCATGGAACGTGTGAAATCCATTTGAGAGTCCATAGCCGCCAATTTTAAAAACAGCCTAGAAAAGACTACACATTATCATGCCTCTCCACTCTTGGAATTAGGAGCTAGATGAAAGCATACTGCACCAGAGTGTTGAGCTATGGCCCTGCAATATATGTGTGGTTCCATATGCTTGATCCACAAAAGGGTCGACTACAATCATGGAACGTGTGAAACCCATATGAGAGACTCTATAATGGCCAATGATGTAAACGGCATAGAAATATATGCAAATTTTAATGCATCTGCAGTCTTGTAGTTAGCTGCAAGATGAATGTGTCTTGCAACAGAGTGTTCAGATACGGCCCTGCAATGTATGTGTGGTCACTTAATCTTGTTGCACGACTGGGTCTCCTATAATCATGGACCGTGTGAGATCAATATGAGAGTCCTTAGTGGCCGATGATAAAAACAGCCGAGAAAAGACTGCACATTATCAAGCCTCTCCACTCCTGTAGTTAAAGATATGGCCCTGCAGTGTATGTGGGGTCACTTAAGCTTGTTGCACGAAAGGGTCTCCTATAATCATGGGCCGTGTGAAATCATTATGAGAGTCCTTAGTGGCCAATGATAAAAACAGCCGAGAAAAGACTGCAAATTATCATGCCTCTCCACTCCTATAGTTATAGATATGGCCCTGCAATGTATGTGGGGTCACTTAAGCTTGTTGCACGAAAGGGTCTCCTACAATCATGGACCATGTGAAATCAATATGAGAGTCCATAGTGGCCAATTTTAAAAACAACCTGGAAAAGACTTTACATTACAATGTATTTCCACTCTTGTAGTTAGGTGCTAGATGAACATTTCTTCTACCAGAGTGTTGAGATATGGCCCTGCAATGTATGTGTGGTTCCATAAGCTTGACACACAAAAGGGTCTCCTACATTCATGGACCATGTGAAACCCATATGAGAGACTCTATAATGGCCAATGATGTAAACAGTATAGAAATGAGTGCAGATTTTAATGCATCTGCAGCCTTGTAGTTAGCTGCAAGATGAATGTGTCTTGCAACAGAGTGTTCAGATACGGCCCTGCAATGTATGTGTGGTCACTTACGCTAGTTGCACGAATGGGTCTCCTATAATCATGGACCGTGTGAAATCATTATGAGAGTCCTTAGTGGCCAATGATAAAAACAGCCTAGAAAAGACTGCACATTATCATGCCTCTCCACTCCTATAGTTATAGATATGGCCCTGCAATGTATGTGGGGTCACTTAAGCTTGTTGCACGAAAGGGTCTCCTACAATCATGGACCATGTGAAATCAATATGAGAGTCCATAGTGGCCAATTTTAAAAACAGCCTGGAAAAGACTTTACATTACAATGTATTTCCACTCTTGTAGTTAGGTGCTAGATGAACATTTCTTCTACCAGAGTGTTGAGATATGGCCCTGCAATGTATGTGTGGTTCCATAAGCTTGACACACAAAAGGGTCTCCTACATTCATGGACCATGTGAAACCCATATGAGAGACTCTATAATGGCCAATGATGTAAACAGTATAGAAATGAGTGCAGATTTTAATGCATCTGCAGTCTTGTAGTTAGCTGCAAGATGAATGTTTCTTACAACAGAGTGTTGTGATACGGCCCTGCAATGTATGTGGGGTCACTCAAGCTTGTTTCACGAAAGGGTCTCCGACAGTCATGGTCCATGTGAAATCAATAGAGTCCATAGTGGCCAATGATAAAAACAGCCTAGAAAAGACTGCACATTACAAAGTATTTCCACTCTTGCAGTGGGGTGCTAGATGAACCTTTCTTCTACCAGAGTGTTGAGATATGGCCCTGCATTGTATGTGTGGTTCCATAAGCTTGACGCACAAAAGGGTCTCCTACATCCATGTACCATGTGAAATGCATACGAGAGACTCTATAATGGCCGATGATGTAAACAGCATAGAAATGAGTGCAGATTTTAATGCATCTGCAGTCTTGTAGTTAACTGAAAGATGAATGTTTCTTGCAACAGAGTGTTGTGATACGGCCCTGCAATGTATGTGGGGTCACTTAAGCTTGTTGCACGAAAGGGTCTCCGACAATCATGGACCGTGTGAAATCAATATGAGAGTCCTTAATTGGCGAATGATAAAAACAGCCGAGAAAAGACTGCACATTATCATGCCTCTCCACTCCTGTACTTAGTTGCTAGATGAAAGTTTCTTACCCCAGAGTGTTAAGATGCCGTCCTGCAATGCACGGGTTTTTCCATAAGCTTGTTGCACGAAAGGGTCTCCTACAATAATGGAAAGTGTGAAATCAATACGAGACTCCATAGTGCCCAATGATAAAAACAGCCTAGAAAAGACTGCACATTTTCATGCCTCTCCACGCTTGGAATTAGGAGCTAGATGAAAGTTTATTGCACCAGAGTGTTGATATATGGCCCTGCAATATATGTGGGGTTCCATAAGCTTGACACACAACAGGGTCGTCTACAATCATGGAACGTGTGAAATCCATTTGAGAGTCCATAGCCGCCAATTTTAAAAACAGCCTAGAAAAGACTACACATTATCATGCCTCTCCACTCTTGGAATTAGGAGCTAGATGAAAGCATACTGCACCAGAGTGTTGAGCTATGGCCCTGCAATATATGTGTGGTTCCATATGCTTGATCCACAAAAGGGTCGACTACAATCATGGAACGTGTGAAACCCATATGAGAGACTCTATAATGGCCAATGATGTAAACGGCATAGAAATATATGCAAATTTTAATGCATCTGCAGTCTTGTAGTTAGCTGCAAGATGAATGTGTCTTGCAACAGAGTGTTCAGATACGGCCCTGCAATGTATGTGTGGTCACTTAATCTTGTTGCACGACTGGGTCTCCTATAATCATGGACCGTGTGAGATCAATATGAGAGTCCTTAGTGGCCGATGATAAAAACAGCCGAGAAAAGACTGCACATTATCAAGCCTCTCCACTCCTGTAGTTAAAGATATGGCCCTGCAGTGTATGTGGGGTCACTTAAGCTTGTTGCACGAAAGGGTCTCCTATAATCATGGGCCGTGTGAAATCATTATGAGAGTCCTTAGTGGCCAATGATAAAAACAGCCGAGAAAAGACTGCAAATTATCATGCCTCTCCACTCCTATAGTTATAGATATGGCCCTGCAATGTATGTGGGGTCACTTAAGCTTGTTGCACGAAAGGGTCTCCTACAATCATGGACCATGTGAAATCAATATGAGAGTCCATAGTGGCCAATTTTAAAAACAACCTGGAAAAGACTTTACATTACAATGTATTTCCACTCTTGTAGTTAGGTGCTAGATGAACATTTCTTCTACCAGAGTGTTGAGATATGGCCCTGCAATGTATGTGTGGTTCCATAAGCTTGACACACAAAAGGGTCTCCTACATTCATGGACCATGTGAAACCCATATGAGAGACTCTATAATGGCCAATGATGTAAACAGTATAGAAATGAGTGCAGATTTTAATGCATCTGCAGCCTTGTAGTTAGCTGCAAGATGAATGTGTCTTGCAACAGAGTGTTCAGATACGGCCCTGCAATGTATGTGTGGTCACTTACGCTAGTTGCACGAATGGGTCTCCTATAATCATGGACCGTGTGAAATCATTATGAGAGTCCTTAGTGGCCAATGATAAAAACAGCCTAGAAAAGACTGCACATTATCATGCCTCTCCACTCCTATAGTTATAGATATGGCCCTGCAATGTATGTGGGGTCACTTAAGCTTGTTGCACGAAAGGGTCTCCTACAATCATGGACCATGTGAAATCAATATGAGAGTCCATAGTGGCCAATTTTAAAAACAGCCTGGAAAAGACTTTACATTACAATGTATTTCCACTCTTGTAGTTAGGTGCTAGATGAACATTTCTTCTACCAGAGTGTTGAGATATGGCCCTGCAATGTATGTGTGGTTCCATAAGCTTGACACACAAAAGGGTCTCCTACATTCATGGACCATGTGAAACCCATATGAGAGACTCTATAATGGCCAATGATGTAAACAGTATAGAAATGAGTGCAGATTTTAATGCATCTGCAGTCTTGTAGTTAGCTGCAAGATGAATGTTTCTTACAACAGAGTGTTGTGATATGGCCCTGCAATGTATGTGGGGTCACTCAAGCTTGTTTCACGAAAGGGTCTCCGACAGTCATGGTCCATGTGAAATCAATAGAGTCCATAGTGGCCAATGATAAAAACAGCCTAGAAAAGACTGCACATTACAAAGTATTTCCACTCTTGCAGTGGGGTGCTAGATGAACCTTTCTTCTACCAGAGTGTTGAGATATGGCCCTGCAATGTATGTGTGGTTCCATAAGCTTGACGCACAAAAGGGTCTCCTACATCCATGTACCATGTGAAATGCATACGAGAGACTCTATAATGGCCGATGATGTAAACAGCATAGAAATGAGTGCAGATTTTAATGCATCTGCAGTCTTGTAGTTAACTGAAAGATGAATGTTTCTTGCAACAGAGTGTTGTGATACGGCCCTGCAATGTATGTGGGGTCACTTAAGCTTGTTGCACGAAAGGGTCTCCGACAATCATGGACCGTGTGAAATCAATATGAGAGTCCTTAATTGGCGAATGATAAAAACAGCCGAGAAAAGACTGCACATTATCATGCCTCTCCACTCCTGTACTTAGTTGCTAGATGAAAGTTTCTTACCCCAGAGTGTTAAGATGCCGTCCTGCAATGCACGGGTTTTTCCATAAGCTTGTTGCACGAAAGGGTCTCCTACAATAATGGAAAGTGTGAAATCAATACGAGACTCCATAGTGCCCAATGATAAAAACAGCCTAGAAAAGACTGCACATTTTCATGCCTCTCCACGCTTGGAATTAGGAGCTAGATGAAAGTTTATTGCACCAGAGTGTTGATATATGGCCCTGCAATATATGTGGGGTTCCATAAGCTTGACACACAACAGGGTCGTCTACAATCATGGAACGTGTGAAATCCATTTGAGAGTCCATAGCCGCCAATTTTAAAAACAGCCTAGAAAAGACTACACATTATCATGCCTCTCCACTCTTGGAATTAGGAGCTAGATGAAAGCATACTGCACCAGAGTGTTGAGCTATGGCCCTGCAATATATGTGTGGTTCCATATGCTTGATCCACAAAAGGGTCGACTACAATCATGGAACGTGTGAAACCCATATGAGAGACTCTATAATGGCCAATGATGTAAACGGCATAGAAATATATGCAAATTTTAATGCATCTGCAGTCTTGTAGTTAGCTGCAAGATGAATGTGTCTTGCAACAGAGTGTTCAGATACGGCCCTGCAATGTATGTGTGGTCACTTAATCTTGTTGCACGACTGGGTCTCCTATAATCATGGACCGTGTGAGATCAATATGAGAGTCCTTAGTGGCCGATGATAAAAACAGCCGAGAAAAGACTGCACATTATCAAGCCTCTCCACTCCTGTAGTTAAAGATATGGCCCTGCAGTGTATGTGGGGTCACTTAAGCTTGTTGCACGAAAGGGTCTCCTATAATCATGGGCCGTGTGAAATCATTATGAGAGTCCTTAGTGGCCAATGATAAAAACAGCCGAGAAAAGACTGCAAATTATCATGCCTCTCCACTCCTATAGTTATAGATATGGCCCTGCAATGTATGTGGGGTCACTTAAGCTTGTTGCACGAAAGGGTCTCCGACAATCATGGACCATGTGAAATCAATATGAGAGTCCATAGTGGCCAATTTTAAAAACAGCCTAGAAAAGACTTTACATTACAATGTATTTCCACTCTTGTAGTTAGGTGCTAGATGAACATTTCTTCTACCAGAGTGTTGAGATATGGCCCTGCAATGTATGTGTGGTTCCATAACCTTGACGCACAAAAGGGTCTCCTACATTCATGTACCATGTGAAACCCATATGAGAAACTCTATAATGGCCAATGATGTAAACAGTATAGAAATGAGTGCAGATTTTAACGCATCTGCAGTCTTGTAGTTAGCTGCAAGATGAATGTGTCTTGCAACAGAGTTTTGTGATATGGCCCTGCAATGTATGTGGGGTCACTTAAGCTTGCTGCAGGAAAGGCTCTCCTACAATCATGGACAATGTGAAATCAATATGAGAGTCCATAATGGCCAATGATAAAAACAGCCTAAAAAAGACTACACATTATCATGCCTCTCCACTCTTGTATTTAGGAGCTAAATACAAGAGTGGAGAGGCATGATAATATGTAGTCTTTTTTAGGCTGTTTTTATCATTGGCCATTATGGACTCTCATATTGATTTCACACGGTCCATGATTGTCGGAGACCCTTTCGTGCAACAAGCTTAAGTGACCCCACATACATTGCAGGGCCGTATCACAACACTCTGTTGCAAGAAACATTCATCTTTCAGTTAACTACAAGACTGCAGATGCATTAAAATCTGCACTCATTTCTATGCTGTTTACATCATCGGCCATTATAGAGTCTCTCGTATGCATTTCACATGGTACATGGATGTAGGAGACCCTTTTGTGCGTCAAGCTTATGGAACCACACATACATTGCAGGGCCATATCTCAACACTCTGGTAGAAGAAAGGTTCATCTAGCACCCCACTGCAAGAGTGGAAATACTTTGTAATGTGCAGTCTTTTCTAGGCTGTTTTTATCATTGGCCACTATGGACTCTATTGATTTCACATGGACCATGACTGTCGGAGACCCTTTCGTGAAACAAGCTTGAGTGACCCCACATACATTGCAGGGCCGTATCACAACACTCTGTTGTAAGAAACATTCATCTTGCAGCTAACTACAAGACTGCAGATGCATTAAAATCTGCACTCATTTCTATACTGTTTACATCATTGGCCATTATAGAGTCTCTCATATGGGTTTCACATGGTCCATGAATGTAGGAGACCCTTTTGTGTGTCAAGCTTATGGAACCACACATACATTGCAGGGCCATATCTCAACACTCTGGTAGAAGAAATGTTCATCTAGCACCTAACTACAAGAGTGGAAATACATTGTAATGTAAAGTCTTTTCCAGGCTGTTTTTAAAATTGGCCACTATGGACTCTCATATTGATTTCACATGGTCCATGATTGTAGGAGACCCTTTCGTGCAACAAGCTTAAGTGACCCCACATACATTGCAGGGCCATATCTATAACTATAGGAGTGGAGAGGCATGATAATGTGCAGTCTTTTCTCGGCTGTTTTTATCATTGGCCACTAAGGACTCTCATAATGATTTCACACGGTCCATGATTATAGGAGACCCATTCGTGCAACTAGCGTAAGTGACCACACATACATTGCAGGGCCGTATCTGAACACTCTGTTGCAAGACACATTCATCTTGCAGCTAACTACAAGGCTGCAGATGCATTAAAATCTGCACTCATTTCTATACTGTTTACATCATTGGCCATTATAGAGTCTCTCATATGGGTTTCACATGGTCCATGAATGTAGGAGACCCTTTTGTGTGTCAAGCTTATGGAACCACACATACATTGCAGGGCCATATCTCAACACTCTGGTAGAAGAAATGTTCATCTAGCACCTAACTACAAGAGTGGAAATACATTGTAATGTAAAGTCTTTTCCAGGTTGTTTTTAAAATTGGCCACTATGGACTCTCATATTGATTTCACATGGTCCATGATTGTAGGAGACCCTTTCGTGCAACAAGCTTAAGTGACCCCACATACATTGCAGGGCCATATCTATAACTATAGGAGTGGAGAGGCATGATAATGTGCAGTCTTTTCTCGGCTGTTTTTATCATTGGCCACTAAGGACTCTCATAATGATTTCACACGGTCCATGATTATAGGAGACCCTTTCGTGCAACAAGCTTAAGTGACCCCATATACATTGCACGGCCATATCTATAACTACAGGAGTGGAGAGGCATGATAATGTGCAGTCTTTTCTCGGCTGTTTTTATCATTGGCCACTAAGGACTCTCATATTGAGTTCATAATGATGTGCATTATATTTGAGTAAATGCAGTAATCTTGCAAGCACCAAATGTTCTAATGTCCCTGTGAAGATGAGATATGCTTCAAAAAGGAAAAATAGTGACATAAGTTTCTCATATCTGAACTACAAATTGATGTTGTTCAAACTAATTCACATTTCACGAAGAAATATCTAGGCTAAGCAGATTGAGAGAGGTTTGTCAGGGGTAAACCCAGAAGAATGCTTCTGTCAAGCTTCTTCCTTGGATTGTAACTTGGATTGATAGAGTTTCGCAAGACAAAAAAAATCATTTTTAACTTTATATACAAGCGATGTCTAGATAAACAAGTGAAAAAATAGTCTTGGCCCAGATATGTTCAGTTTTTGTTCTCCGCAAGGACCTGCTCAGCCAGCCTATTCATGTGTACTCTGAAGTAAGCCAAAGGGGCTCACTGCTATGTAATGGGGGCTATAGAACGGAGCCTGAGAGACCTAGCCTAAGGAAATGTAAGAAGTGCCCCCCACAGGATCAGGCCAAAGACCCAAATAGTTCAGCTTTCTGTATCACACAGCAGCCCATCAGATCCCTCAGGGAGAACATATGATACCTACATCCAGGTGTCCCCCCTACAGCTGGCATTTTGAGGTTGTCCACCTCTACACACAGCAGTGTACTCATGGCTTGTAACCTGCGTTGGTCCTTTCCTCTAGGAATTTGTCCAAACCCTTCTTAAAGGCATTGCGGCTAGATGCCATCACCACATCTTGTGGCAGGGAGTTCCACAGATTACTGAGTAGCCTTGCATTTAAGTAAGCCCTATTACTGTATTTGCTTGAATCTAATATACCATTGAATCTAATGTGCACCCTGATTTTGGAGACAGAATTCAGCTGAAAAAGCTGAGCGTTACATTTAGGTAAATACAGTGGGCCTCATGCTTGTGTTAAGGGGACAGATTGCAGCCTAAGTGCAGGTTAATTTGTTTTATTTTTCTTTATGTTTTGTATTTTGTTTATTATTTTGTATTATATTACACTATTGTAATAATTTTATATGAATATTTTTGGGCTGTGGAATGAATCATCTGAGGTTCCATTATTTCTTATGGGAAAGTGTAGCGGTTAAGACACTGTGCCTGTTAACCAGCAGGCCAGGGTTCGAGACCCGGGTTGGCCGCACAAGACAGGGTGAACTCCTGTCCTTAGCCCAGCTCAGTGATGCAGCTGGATCCAATTGTATTGGCTCTGCCTTTCCTTTGGACTAATTCAGTGGCGTGGAGAGGGGGGATTTGCTGCTTGAGTAACAGCCTATCCTCCATAACAATCTAACTCAGGCTTTCGTGCTTCGCATGCAGTGTATGCAGCGCAGAGCACGATATCATAGTCTTTCAAGACTGACGGAGGCCTGCTGCTTTGATAAACAAGCATTTTGGATTATAAGCATACTTCCAGAATGACTTATGCTCATAAACCAATGTACTACCATATTTCCAAGCGCTCTTGCTACAAAGCTACAATTCCAATGTGATTCCTCTCTTTCTGGCTTCCTCTCAGAGTTACAGAAATTAAGGAGCCTAATGTTTCAAACCAATTCTTCCATTAGCTGTTCCAGGAAAAACAAAAAATGTGTGAGTTAAGGGTGGGAAAAGCCTACAAAATTACACAAGTAACTGATGTGCATCCAGGAAGGCCCCTTTGAATGCTGAAATTTTTTTGCTTTAGAGGATAAAAAGTATGGAAAAGGCTGATTGGTAGAATTTGGTGGATAAACCCATGAACTCTTGGTTAACATTTTTGTGAAATCAATGCTGCAGAAATAAAGGGTGATTTTTTTTTACTATCCACCTCCTGTTGGGGCCATCAAAGCAAACATTCTTAGCTTTCCAAGTTAACTTCCTCAGAGGAAAAAACCCCACAGATATTAAAAATTGCAGCTAAGCAAATGTGATTTTTGGTTCCACATCCTCTGAAGGTGACCAAAGCACCCTCTGTGGGCTTCAGAATGGCTACTGGACCCAAAAATATATCATTAAAGAGGCATTTTTATGTCTTCTAAGGCAGTGGTCTTTAAGTGGGTCTTGGGACCCCCTTGGGAGGGTTGTGAAAAGCTATATGCAGTCATCTTGGAATCTGGCACTGGGCATCTTTTATGTCAGGTCCAGCCATCACATCACTTTCATGGGGTCCCAGACAGATGGTAATTCTCAGAAAGGGGACCCAAGCTGAAATCCTTGAATACCACCATGTTAAAGCATTCTGAAGCCCAGGAAAGACCCCAGAGGGGATTCAGATATTGAGTTGACCAATCCATGGGGATGTGCAAGAGAACCACCTCTTCCCATTCAGCTCCTAAAGGGAAAGATTGCTTCCTCACAAGCTATTTTGTCTGGAATCAACATTATTTGTTCATTCATTTCCTATGAATAATCCAGATGATGTGGCTGTCAAGTAATGACATGTCAGTATTTCCATGCTGTCAACCAGACTTTTAAAGATTTGGTTTGTGGTGGCTTTAATGTAGCAACAAGACCAGCCTGCTAAAGACCAAACAAGACCAAACTGGCAAAATGCTATTCTTGGAGCAGAGAGGGTTAGGTTAAGGTTCTTCTCCCCTGGAGGAACACTAGTTCTGCCAATAAATAAGCTCTATTAGATTGGGCTATTAGACATGAACCCCATGCTGTGATAGGCAGATAGGCAGAATGGGTTCAGTGATTGCAGCTGACACAATGCTGACAAAACTGGTCTTGTGTGCGGTTGGCATGATCATACAACTTAGTTGCTGATAGATTTACATTGGTTCCCACTCCTGTCTCCAAACCCACTTCAAAGTGTTGGTCATTGCCTTAAAAATTCTCTCTGGTTTGAGGATAATGGCTTTAAAGTATTATGTGCTGCCACACAAACTTGCCTATCAGTGAAGATCATCACTACAGGCCCTGCACCATGCCCTGTCCCTATCAGAAGTGCGTGTGGAGGGGATGCATTATAAGATCTTTTCAATGACAATGCTGGGGCCACTGAGGACTCTTTCCCAGGATGTTTATGGAACCCCATAAGTGTTCCAGCACTTCTTTAAAACAAATTTTGTTTTATCAGATCTGTGTACTGGAATGGATTTTTTCCCTTGGTAGTGGTGTTGAATTGCTGTTGATTTTTTGTTGCTCTTGCATTGCTTTTTCATGTTGTGTTCATATAATATATACTGTACTGCTGCTTTGGAGGTCTTACTGGTATAAAAACTACAAATTCAAATATAAAATTGGACATAGTCTGACAGAATCTGTCTGATTTGAAAGAGTCCTCAGAATTGTTCTTGAAAAGGATACTGTGGTGGCTGAATGTGGTCAAGAAGCTGAATTTCTTGGCAGCTGGTTTTCAAAAGAGGGAACCTTGCAGTTAGGAAGAAGAAAGGCTTAACACTTGAGAATGCAGCAGTCATACTGGTGTTGCTTAATATCTGGCATACTGATTGCTTCATAAAACTATGAAAGTGCCTTTCTCTGTTCCTCTTAACAATATTTGCAGGAGGAAATGAAATTAAATTCTGATAAATTGTCCAAGAGATAGTAGTGAGCACAAAGCAAACCATAAAAAACAGTGTATGGATTGGTCTGCTTTTCTGCTATTATAGCCACATAATTGTTGGCCTGATTGTTGAAGCCAGGAACTCAAATCTTTTGGCCAAAGGGCGACATCAATTATCTGGCACAGGGTTGAGGGCTGGAAAAATGTGTAAATATAAAATTATATGTTAGAGATGGAACTTATATTAATAAGTTAATGAATAATCTGGACTCAGATTTCCAGGATTTTTGCAAGCACCAACATGCATCACAAAAATAAAGCATGCACTTAAATGGACCCCATTGCCCCATCCTTCTATCACAGTTCAAGATGTGTTTGGTTAATTGGGTCAGAGGCTTTTAGAGGATCAGAGGCTGGCCTAGGTTGGAAGCTCCCTGCAGGCCATATCTGGCCCCCAGTCTGGGGTTTGGAGACCCCTGCTTCATTCTGATTGAGTGTGGTTCAATCCTACCCCTCACCATCTTCTGCCATGTGCTGATGGAGTGCACACTGGAGTGGGGGATTAAGACAGCCAGGAAGATGTCAGTAAAAGACTACTTATCTCCTGACAGGCTGCCTAGTTATCAGTGGGTCTCTGATATAAGTCTGAGAGAACAGTTTGGGCTAGAAAAATACAGGAAGGATTCTGACACAATAGGAAAATTGACATTCAATAGGAAAATTGACATTCAATTGACATTCAATAGGAAAATTGGGAGAATAGTCTGGTGTGCCTTGTCAATGGTAAAAACAATTGATGGTGTGCCTTGACCATTTCAGTGCCTAGTTAAGTGTGCTGTGAGATTGAAAAGGTTAAAAAATCACTGATCTAAAGAGTGGCACAGGTCCAAGCAACCTGGAGTTGCACTGTGCTGCCTGGGAATGGGGACAGAATCCAGCACACATGTCAGGTCTTGGCCACACCCTCTCAACCGCCACCCACCCACTAGCATGCTTGCCACCAACTGTTACCCCATCCCAAAATGCCTGCTTCTCCCCAATGTGCCTCCTGACCCTGACCGCCTCTGACCTCCTGACATCAAGTGAACTCAGCAGATGCATACTTCCCTATCTGCCAGCTTCCCTCCTCTTAAGTCAACACAAAAATGCTTTACAGCACTTATGCAATGATGATGAGCTGGTGTAAGGGACTTGAGTTGAACCAGGACACCTACACACCTACAAAGCACTTTTGTACTTTATAGTACTGCTATATTCTTTCTTTCTTTCTTTCTTTCTTTCTTTCTTTCTTTCTTTCTTTCTTTCTTTCTTTCTTTCTTTCTTTCTTTCTTTCTTTCTTTCTTTCTTTCTTTCTTTCTTTCTTTCTTTCTTTCGGCTACACTTCTGACAAGCCTCACAAGCATAAATTATCCCAGCTGAACTTGACAATAACTTTGCACTCATCAAATTTGCTCCATGCTTGTTTCCAGTGAGAGCATTTGTGAAGAACGTATGAATCTTGATAACCCTCCCATGTGGACACCCTTTTTGGAACAGAGCTCTTGGAGAGCTGGACTCTAATAAATTGCTATGTGATGTTGGAGCACCACAGAAAACAGGCCAGCCAATAGGCCTCTAGTCTGATGACAAAAGACTATTTTGCAAGATAAGGAACAAATGGCAAGTCATAACAAAATATTGCAGTCCTTGCAAATGCGTATCTGTGTATCTCCAACCAAAAGATAGAAGGAAGCTGGCTCACTGTTGCAGATACCTGAGTAAAGAATAGTTGCTCTTTGTGCAGGCTCACTCCTACCAGTGTGATGGTTTGCACGGTGCAATAGTGCTGGACTGGGAAGAGCCAGATGTTTCAACTAGGTACATTCTTACTTCTGTACATACCTCCAAGAGAGAAAAAGTGTTGTGGACTTAGTATATAATGTTCTTGCTCTGAAAATCTTACTGATTTTTTTTTGAATGCGGGTTTGAGGTTATTTACTTGATTAACTTTAATGTATTTACAATAATTTATTTACAATAATTTATTTGTTTTAATTTGCTTGATGATGTCATTTCCAGCCACGACATCAGTTTTGGTGGATCCTGGACAAAGAGACCCTCTACAAAGTGGGTTCCAAGCTACATTTATAGGATTTCTCCCCCAAACATCGGGTTTGAGAACCACTGCAATAAGTTGTTAAAAAGGTGGCACCCTTGAAAGGGTGACACCACTAGTGAACAAAATGGCTAAAAATCATGGTTTTTAGAAATAATCCCATCAGGTTATATACTGTTGGATGTGTAATTTGCAGCAGAATGCAGTGAAACATGTGGCCATATAACAGAGGCGGAGCAAAGGCACATAACCTTGCCTGCCACCCATGTTGTTGTGGCCCATGTCCACTGCATGGGGTGACGTGTTGGCCTCCTGTACTGGGTGATGTGAACCCTAGTGACACTCCTGGCAGGCAGTTTCATAACTTTGCTTCCACTGTGGCTCTAATCCCATTATGCACCTCGCCTGTGAAAAAGGTTTCTTTCTCCCAAGAGAGAAAAAGTTCCCACTGGCTGCGAATGCCCGCTCTTTGGCTTTGGTAAATAGCACAAAGCGCAGTCCCCAACTATCACTGTGGTTCTTCTCTTTTTCATACACATAGGCTCCAATCCTAAAGACACTTTTCTGGGATTAAGACCCATTGAACACAATGGGACTTATTTTTGAGTAGACATGGTTAGGATTGTGCTCATACACTCCCATGTGCTCTTGAAGCAGGGAGAAGGAATGTAATCTATGTAACAGGTAGTTTCCCCCTCATGTCTACCTGTTACATAGCTTACATGCCTTCTCCCTGCACAGTCCTAACCATGTAGTTGCACAATCCTAACAACTACAAGAACAAAAAATCCCAAATACAAAGAAGATAATTTTGGGAGCTTCTTGGACAAAGATAGTACAGAATTCCATTTTAAATAAGGAAAGTATTGCACTGCTTGGGTAAAGACTTGGATGTATGTCTATTCAAAAGTAAGCCCCACTGTGTTCAATGGGTCTTACTCCCAGGAAAGTGTTTTTAGGATTGCAGCTTTATTCCCTATGCAACATAGCCTAGGCCGGATTTGAAGTTTGCAATTATGATTTTGCTTCCAGAAATAGGTCATGTCCCCATAAACATGCATACCTACACAGTGCCAACTCTCCCTTACTGAAGCAATAACAGGCACTAGCTTTTCACTAATAGGCACCAATTCTATTGGTGTTTCAAAAGAATTATATTGGTGTTTCAAACCTATTGGAATATATGATATTCTATTTGTTTTTAATATTTTATCATCTCAATCCATCACATTACAACAATCTTCTATATTACAGCAATATATAACTATAAGAATCAGTTCACCAGTTACTTACATAGATTCATCCTAATAGTTTAAAGACCAACATTTTAACTCACTCCCTATTGTACGGGTGTGATCAATAAGTAGTAGAACTGGTGCTATAAAAAGAGAACTACAACATGTAACAATTTGGCATTTAATTTCCTTTAAAGTGGTCCCCTGCGGAAGTCACACACTTAATCTAGCACTGTATCCATTGATGGAAACATTCCTGGAACTCATTTTCTGGGATAATCAGCAGCTGCCTCGACACATTCACTTGGATTTCCTTGATGTCCTGAACTCTTTGTCCTTTCAAGTGGGATTTGTAAAGAGGAAAAAAGTCACAAGGTGCGAGATCTGGGGAATATGGTGGCAGTTTAGTGCTTGGCCTAAAACTGTTACACAAGCTGTGCTGAATGGGCAGGTGCTTTATAATGGTGCAATTGCTACTCACCGGATGCATGCAACGAAATGCATCCCACAAAGGTGTTTCCCATCCCACGTCACAGTAGTACTCCTTGTTTACTGTCTGACCACATGGAGCATACTCATGATGAACAGTCAACTTGTAGTCGAAGAAAACAGTCAATAGTTCTTCACATTGCTTTGACTCATTCATGCTTTCTTCAGTATTGGACAGGTTGGGGTCTTCCACTGTGAAGTCTGAGCCTTGGTTTTGGGGTCATTGCCATAGATACATGATTCATCACCTGTTATGACCATTTTCAAAAAGTTTTCATCGTTCTTGACACAATTGAGATTTTGTTCAACTGAAACCAGAGTTTCTTTTTGGTCAGCTGAAAGCAGTTTTGGCACAACTTGGCAGACATATGTCTCATACCCAAATCTTCAGTGAAAATGGACTGAACTGTAACTAATCTGCACATCCTCCAATAACTCACAGATGGTGATTCAACAATTTCCCCTCCCAGCTGCATGCACATCTGTGCTGTTTTTCTCAGTTCTGCTAGTTGCGGGTCTCCCAGAAAGTTTGTCCCTGTTGACATTTTGTCAGCCATCTTGGAAACATCTGAACCATTCGTACACTCGTGTGTGGCTTTCTGTACATGCGTGTGTTACACTTTCTGCAACTTTGTGTAGATTTCTGCACAGGTATTGCCAAGTTTTTGGCAAAATTTGATGCAGATTCTCTGCTCAACTTTCTCTGTCATGGTCAATGCAATGAACAAATGCTACACATGTTACTTTCAAGAACTGCTGTTAAGAGGGGAAGTGAGCTAGGATGTTAAAACTTAGTGTGCATGCACAGTTGGGTTCAAGGTCACTCTGTGCCAGGTGGCTTTACTCTGTAGTTTAGCTTTACCTTGGCACCAGTCCTGATATTTACTGATCACACCTTGTATTATCATTTAAGTTAGTTTTATATATTACCACAGATTTCATAGGATGTGCCCCCACTGGCTACCTTGAACCTCCAGCAGCAGCCCAGGTAAGCCTCCCAGGAAAGTGTCTTTAGGATTGCAGCCTAAGTAGACTTCATAGGATCATGCACATTGAATGCATGTTTTGAATTCAATTCCAGTGTTTTGTCTTCATTTTTACATGCAGTTAATATTTTTATATGAATATTTTTTGGGTTGTGGAACCAATCGTCTGAGTTTCCATTATTTCCTATGGAAAAATCTGCTTCACTTAAAGAATGTTTCACTTAAAGAGCATGCCTCCAGAATGAATTAAGCTCTTTATGTGAGGCACCACAGTATATAAAACTGAAAAAGTCACTGACTGATTCACCAACTAATTCACTGACTGACTCATTAAAACCCAGCCAAAACTGCTGGGCCTAGAAGTATGAAATTTGGTGAGGGTTTTCCTTCTATGATGGAGGCACCTACTAGGAAACAGTTTTCAGAAATTCCAAGTGGAAGGGGGTGAAAAGGGGCACAACGCATTTTCCTCCCTATACTTAACATTGAAGAATCCCTGACTGAGGGACGCTCTGTCTCAACCCCTGGACTTAGAAATGTGAAAGGTGACCTTTCTGTGACCTTCTGTGTCCTTCTGTGACCAAGAACCAGTGTTGAGAAATTTAACCCTTAAGGGGTGCAACATGTTTTTGTCCTATACTTAACACTGAAAACTCTGATCAACATCCAGTCAATTTGGTGCCCGGTTCCTGATGCACTGTGAGGGAGGGTGCAATGGGTGTGTGTGTGTGTTGTGCATGGGAAGGGTGATGTGCATGGGGGAATGTTGTGCATGGGGTGATGCGCATGGTGATGTTGAGCATGGGTGTGATGTGCATGGGTGAATGTTGCATATGGGGGTGATGCGCTTGGTGGTGATGTGCATGGGTTATGCAGATGGGGATGATGCGGATGGGGGGATGTAGCGCATGGGGGTGATGTGCATGGCGGATATTGCATGGGGGTGATGTGGATGGAGGTTGTTGCACATGGGGGTGTTGAAAATGGGCACAATGCATTTTGCTCCCTATGCTTTACATTGAAAAATTGGTGAATGTTCACTGCCCTGCCCCTGGACCTAGAAGCATGAAAGAGAGTGGGGAGAGTGTTGGGGAGAGTGTTCATGGGGAGAATGTTCATTAACATCCACCAATGTTGAGAAATTTAACCTTTAAATGGGTACAACGTGGTTTTGTCCTATACTTAACATTGAAGACTGACTTATCAACATCCAGCCAGTTTGGTACTCAGATCCTGGTGCACTGGGAGGGATGGTGCGTGCTGTACACCCTGGCTTGTTTGCTCTCCAGGCTCCTGCTTTGTGGCATGCCCAAGGCCTCGAGCCTGCGAGAGACAAGACTGGCCAAGACACTGGCTCACTCTTGTACACTTTGGTTCACTGGCTTGCCTGCTGTCCAGGCTCCCGCCTTATGGCACACCAAAGGCCCCAAGCTTGCAGAAATAAAGGTTAGCCAGACACCTTTGTACTTTGACCTCAGAACACAAATGGAATCAATTGGAATCAACATAGACTGTCTATGATGTTTGCTGTGTATGAACCCTCAGGATGTTTGATCTGTGACTCCTAGCACCTCAGATTGACCATTGTTGTAGCCCCTGATTAGAAGTCTCCTCCAAGATTATATCACAACCACCTATCTCTTTGTACCACCTAATGCTTAACTATTGTGATTCACTGTGTAACCAATAAAAGACCTGGCCTCTGAGAGGCCAGACAGAGATTCTTCCAGCTACTTCACTCTGTGTTTCGTGTGCGTTCTTACAACAGGTGCGCATGAGGGGTGTTGAGCAATGGGGGTGTTGCACATTGGGGGGCTGATGTGCAATAGGGGATGGCTTCTGGGGGTTATTTCACTCCCACAGCGCTGGTACATTTTGCTAGTCTATATATATATAATTGAAAAGTCACGGACTTACTGACTCACTGACTCACTCATCAACGCCCAGACAAAACCGCTGCACCTAAAAGCGTGAAATTTGGAGTGGGTGTTCCTTCCATGACAGAGGCACCCACTAAGAACTGGTTTCTGGAAATTCCAACCAGAAGGGGGTAAAATGGGGTGCAGTGTGTTTTCCTCCCTATACTTTCCATTGAGAATCCCTGACTGTTCACTGCCCTGTTCCAACCACCAGACCTAGAAGCATGCAATTCAGGGAGGGACATCAACACCTTCTGTGACATCAACACCACAGAGCTCTCCCTCACTGGGGATCTTCTTCAAGGGAGAAATTTAACCTTTAAGGGGCTGAAAAGGGATGCAATGTGTTTTTGTCCTATACTTAACATGGAAGACTGACCAACATTCAGCCAATTTTGTGCTTGGTGCCTGGTGTACTGGGGGGATGTTGTTCAGAAGGAGGGATTGCACTGTGGAGGGGAGGATACTGTGCATGGGGGGGATGTTGTGCATGGGGGTTGATGTGCGTGGGGGAATAATGCACATGGGGGACTGATGCGCATGGGGGATGTTGCACAAGGGGGTTGTTGCACATGGGAGGCATGCGGTTGATGCACGTAGGGGGGTTGATAAAATGGGGGATTGATGCACATGGGGGATGTTGTGCATGGGGTTGATGCGCATGGGAGATGTTACATATGGGTTTGATGCGCATGATGCACATGGGGGTTGATGCACATGGGAGGATCTTGCGCTTGGGGATTGTTGCGCATGGGGGTTGTTGTGCATGGCATATGCGCATGGGTGTTGATGTGCATGGGGGTTGATGCGCACAGGGGGCATGATGCGCATGGGGTGGATGAACATGGGGATGTTGCGCATGGGGGATGAGATGCATGGGGGATGATGTGCATGACGAAATGATGCGCATGGTGGGTTGATGCGCATGGGGGACTGATGCACAGTGAGGGAATGGCATACAAGGGAATTTTACTCCCACAACATAGGTACTTTTTTGCTCGTTTTATTAATATTTCTATCTCACTCTTGCCTTAAGAAACTTTTGGTGTTCTCCCCATTTTATTCCAACAGTTACCCAGATCATCCGTAACTCTGAGATAATGTGACTGGCCTATGGTGACCCAATGTCAAGGAGAGCTTCATATTCAGGTCACCCTGGCCCATTTCCAGTATGCGTCATGGAGATTGTCTTAGACTTTTTGTATGTCTTCACTGAAATTGTAGCCAGAGCATCTTGCTTTGTGTGGGAAGAAATTGAATGAGTCTCTGAACCTGTCATCCAAGTAGGCTTTGGAATGTGGTTGACTTCATTCAGTCACTACTCAATGATGCTCCATGTGCTCCTGTGGTTCTTATCTTTGCCATTTCCAGTTTTGTAGCACAAATTATCACTGGGAATCTGTTAATACCCCTCATTTATTTCAACCAAGATGGACCCCAGGAGAACAGTTGACTAAGCTGTTCAGTGATTTAGGCTCAGACTGGGCTGAAAACCCAGGGTGTGACTCAGATGAACTCAGTGCATGGGAGGGAGGCCACATTTCTCCAAGTGCTTCAGAAATTAGAATGGAAATCAGGGATTTCCTCAGAACCAAGACAAACTTACTCAATAGGTGATTAAGAGGTCAAAAAGTATAACTCTGGGGTGCTGTGAGCCCCAGCCTGAGTAAAGGCTTTGTAGACAGCTAATTGGAAAGTTCAGAGTTTCTGTTCCTCTGCTGGGGTTATATTCCCCCTTCCCTTTCATTGGAGGAGGAGTGAATCATCTTAGTTATTAACCTCAGAATTCCTGAATCACTCCAAGGGTTGAGTCTGGCACCAAGGCTGAATGGCACCAAGGGGGTGGTGGTGCTGAGGTGCTGAGTGGTGAGTGGGAGGTGCTGATTGTCGATTTTGACCCCTCTAGCTATTATTACAGCTAGTAAGTTTCTAATCTGACAACAAAAAATTATATTGCCATTTGAAAGAAACAAGTGGAAACAAAATTTGTAATGCACTCCAGGCCCTGCAAAAATGTTTCTGTTCAGGGCTCCACCAGAATGTGAAAGCTATACAGAATATGGAAGCACCACCTTGGTCCACTCGGAGAAAGGCAGGAGAGAAATCTCTTAAATAAATAAAAATAAATATTATTTTCGAGAACTGGAAAGAAAAGGAATAGTTTATATAAACTAGCAACCTGTGGGTGGCTCAGGATGAAGAGAAGGAGAAAGTGGGGCGACGCTTTGAAAGTGTCTTGGATTGCAGCCTCCTAACCATGTCTATCCAGAAGTAAGCCCCATTATGTTCAATGGGGCTTACTCCCAGGAAAGTGTCTTTAGGATTGCAGCCTAAGTAGATGTCATAGGATCATGCACACTGAATGCATGTTTTGAATTCAATTCCAGTGTTTTGTCATCATTTTTACATCCAGTTAATATTTT
This sequence comes from Cryptoblepharus egeriae, assembly GCA_030015325.1. Lineage (NCBI taxonomy): Eukaryota > Metazoa > Chordata > Lepidosauria > Squamata > Scincidae > Cryptoblepharus > Cryptoblepharus egeriae. The sequence continues at coordinate 110,900,988 of JAREYC010000001.1, read as the reverse complement.
TATATGAATATTTTTTGGGTTGTGGAACCAATCATCTGAGTTTCCATTGTTTCCTATGGGAAAATCTGCTTCACTTAAAGAGCGTTTCACTTAAAGAGCATGCCTCTGGAACAAATTAAGCTCTTTAAGTGAGGCACCACTGTATATCTGACTGCAAAAAAGCTACCATTTTGGGGGAAGGACTGCTGGCTGGAACTACCCGTGTATGTATGGGAATGTGACAAGGGAATGTTTTATTATATACTAGTGAAAAGTGTACCCGTGTTGCAGGAGTAAAATTCCCCTGTACACCTTCCCCCTCACTGCACATCAATTCCCCATGCACATCAACCCACATGCGCATCCACCCCCATATGCAACATCCCCCATGTTCATATGCATCATCTCCCCAATGTACATCATCCCCCATGCTCAACATCTCCATGTGCAACATTCCCCATGTTCATCCCTCATGTGCATGAACCCCCCATGTGCATCAACTCCCCATGCGCATCAGTCCCCCATGTGCATCAACTCCCCATGCACAACATCCCCATGCTCATCAACCCTCCATGCGCAACATCGCCCATGCGCAACATCTCCCCTTGCGCAACAACCCCCATGCACATCATTTCCCCATGCGCATCATTCCCCCATGAGCATCAACCCCCATGCGCATCAACCCCCATGCTCATCAACCATACATGCGCAAATCCCCCATGCATAACATTCCCCATGTTCATCCCCATGCGCATCAACCCCGCATGCACATCTTCCCGCCATGTGCATCATGTCCCAATGCACATCATTCCCCCTTGCGCAAAAACCCCCATGCGCATCATTCCCCCATGAGCATCATTCCCCCATGCGCATCAATGCCCTATGCGCAACATCCCCCTGTGCAACATCCCCCATGCGCATAATGTACCCATGTGCAACTTCCTCATATGCACATCAACCCCCATGCGTATTATGTCCCCATGCGCAACATCACCCATGTGCAACATCCCCCATGTGCATCAAACACCCATGTACAACTTCCCCCCATGCAACTACCCCCGTGTGCAACATCACCCATGCACATCATGTCCCCATACGCACCATGTCCCCATGCACAACTTCCATGCCCAACATCCCACATGTGCAACATCGCCCATGCGCAACAGCCCCCATGCACATCATTCCCCCATGAGCATCAGTCCCCCATGCGCAACTTCTACCATGCGCAACATCACCCATGTGCAGCATGTCCCCATGCGTAACTTCCTCCATGCGCAACTTCCCCACATACGCATCATGTCCAGGCACGGGCCCAAGCCGGTTTGGGCCGAATTGCCGGAACCGGATGTTCCCCAGACCCTGCCGCTACCGAACCAGTAGCCATGGTGTACCCAGAAAAACCAGTGTACCAGTTTGGTACGCCAGGAGGAGACGCAATGCGTGTGCGCCGACCTTGGCACTTGCGCATTGCATCTCCTCCTGCTGGGGAAGACGCACAGGAGGACGGCACGTGCGTCGTGTGTCTCCTCCAACTGGAGGAGATGCACTGCGCATGTGCCGTGGGTTGGCGCATGCGCAGTTTGCCGGGTTGGGGTCCTGACCCCGCTCTGCCCCAACTTCCGGCAAACTGGTTGTTGGGTATGGCGGGGCCCACCACAGATCATGTCCCCATGCACAACATCCCCAATGTGCCTCAAACCCCCATGTGCAACATCCTCCATGCGCATCAACTCTCCATGCGCAACATCCCCCCATGCGTAACATCCCCCCATGCGTAACATCCCCCATGCACAACATCCCCCCATGCGCAACATCCCCCCGTGTGCATCAAGCCCCCAATCGCAACATTCCCCATGCACAGCATCAATCCCCACATGCGCATCAACTCCCCATGCGCATCTTCTCATGTGCAACCCCCACATGCGCAGCATCCTCCCCAGTGCAACCTCTTCCTCCGAACATTATCCCCCCAGTGCACCAGGCACCGAGCACCAAATTGGCTGGATGTTGGTCAGTCTTCCATGTTAAGTACAGGACAAAAACACACTGCACCCCTTTTCAGCCCCTTAAGGGTTAAATTTCTCCACATCAATTCCCCCTTCCGGTTGGAATTTCCGAAAACTGGTTCTTAGTGACTCCCTCCATCACAGAAGGAACACTCTCCCCGAATTTCACACTTCTAGGCCTGGTGGTTTTGGCAGGGTATTGATGAGTCAGTAATGACGATGAAGATTAGTTTTATAAAACGCATTGCACCCCTTTTCACCCCCTTCTGGTTGGAATTTCCGAAAACTGGCTCTTAGTGGATCCCTCCATCATGGAAGGAATACTCTCATGACACAGGTGGGCTGAGGCCGGTTCTGACCAGTTCTGTAGAGCCGGTTGTTAATTAGGGGCTGACGTTAGCGATCCGGTTGTTAATTGGGGGCCGTCATCTTTGAATTGCATGCAAGTGTGTTTGAATTTCTCTTAAAGGGCCTCTGGGTCTGTCCTCCCTCCTCCTCTACTCCCTCCTCAGCTCCACTCCCTCCCCAGGTTATCTTTTAATTTTAAAATACAGTCTGTTCCCATTAACCTCATTCAGACAAAGCATTGCAGTCATTCCAGAGCATATCAAACACTCACAGCTAAGATGGGAGGGGTCTGCAGCACTATATATGTCTCTTTATCTGTAATATTTTCAAGTCAGAGTGAAGAAATTCTTCATGCCCCAAACCTTTATCTGAAGCTATTCAGGAATCCTGTCTTTGCTAAACATCTTATTTTGATTATAAACCTTATTTCCAGCAAGTTTTCAGTTGTTCTCTAGCAATATTTTCAGAAGTTATTTCCTTTTGCAGCTTGCAAAGCATGATGGGTTTCTCATATGCAAATGAGGCATGGAGAGCTTTACAAAGGGCTCCTTGGATGGGGACAGAGATGCTCCTTCAGCAGCTGGAGGCAGTTAAAGAGTTAAAAGAGGCTGGTCGGGCACTTTTAAGTTTGCTCTAGCCCCAACAGCCAGGGAAAGGAAACGTGGCTGCTGCAAACCTATGCACACTTTCCTGGGGGTAAGCATATTGGCTATAATAGGGCTTATTTCTGAGTAGACCCTGCACAGTTCTGGGCTCAGGATGCTGCAAACCCTGTCCACACCTTCCTTGGAGTAAGCCTTGGGGAAGTTGCACATGGGGGAAGTTGCAAATGGGCGGATGATGCGCATGGGGGGATGATGCGCATGGGGGAAGTTGCGCATGGGGAAGTTGCACATAGGGAGAAGGTGCACATGGGGGATGATACGCGTGGGGGAAGTTGCGCATGGGGGAATGATGAGCAGGGGGGAAGTTGCGCATGGGGGGAAGTTGCGCATGGGGGGAAGTTGCGCATGGGGGGAAGTTGCGCATGGGAAAAGTTGTGCATAGGGGGATGATGTGCATGGGGGGGATGATGCGCATGGGGGAAGTTGCACATGGGGGAAGTTGCCCATGTGGGGATGATGCGCATAGGGGAAGTTGCGCATGGGGGAAAGTTGCACATGGCGGGATGTTGTGCATGGGGGAAGTTGCGCATGGGGGGATCATGTGCATGGGGGGATGATGCGCATGGGAAAAGTTGCGCATGGGGGGATGATGCGCATGGGGGATGATGCACATGGGAAAAGTTGCGCATGGGGATGAAGTGCATGGGGGGATGATGTGCATGGGGAGAAGTTGCACATGGGGAGAAGTTGTGCATGGGAAAAGTTGCGCATGGGAAAAGTTGTGCATGGGGGAAAGTTGTGCATGGGGGAAAGTTGCGCATGGGGGGAGGTTGCGCATGGGGGGAGGTTGTATATGGGGTGTTGATGCGCTGTGGGGGATGTTGTATGGGGAAATGTTACTCCCGCAACGCGGGTACGCTTTTCGCTAGTTATTAATATAATTGCAAACAATGTAATGTGATGTGTAAACCAAACCTGTTTCCTCTCAATGAGCATTATGCATGAGCTTCTTAAAATCTACTCCTTGTAGATTCACGTGCTCTGTGTTTCGAAATTTCCCTTTATATTTGACATTTTGGTGAAGTATGAAACCTTCCAAGAGTTGCACACCATAAATTTTTAATGTACTTATGTGAGTCATGCCTCATGCATCTGAAATCAGCAGTAGCTACTTCTCCTATTCAGGGAACATTCCCACAGATCCATATTCTGTTCGAAGCAATTTTCATCATAAGAAGAGGCTGGGAGCAGAGAATTGTTTTTTGGAAATTTAGAGAAATAAGCAGCCCTTATACTGAATATTGTACAGAAAAGGAATATTCTGTATTATAATAATATTACAATAATATTATAATCCTATATAGTATAATAATAAAATATTATTTATTTTCTTCAAAGGAGAATCCCTTGTGGGATTTTACTCAAAGGAGCAGAAAAGAGATGCCTAAAACATCAAATGCATGAAATCAATCATTCAATGTCACCCTTCCTGAACAAAAGGCTATTTTTCCTCCCAATTATAAATGCATGTCCTGGCCTGGGTTAAGTACCCACATGATTATGTCTGCCTTACCAAATCATTACTTTAGTAAAATACCAAGACATGTTTTTCTGCCAAGTTCTCCATCAGAAGAACCGTTGTTTATTCTAGAGGAGTTCTGCAGAAGGAATGACAGCATCAGAGTATTCATCACAAACACTGAAAAATGTCTTTAAGTCATGTCTTTGAGTAGTCATGTCTTTGGACACAGAATGTCTCCAGATGGGATGTTCATCAAAGCAAATAAAGTAGCGAGTGAATTCACCCTTTTACAAGTTTGCCTGCATAACCTGCCCTCACCAAACCACAAATATATCATGTTGAAATCCAGCTCCTCTGAAGTCGGTAGAAGTCCTATTCTAACTGATAGGAAATAGGTCTGTTGTACCCTGTATAGGGGAGGGGTTGCTCCAAGGGGGAAGTGGGCATCAAAGGGGTTGTCCAGGGACATCATAACAGACCTGCTGCTGGTAAGCAGACCCAAAGAACAGAGACAGAAGCCTGGCAATGTTGCAAGGTTAAATTCCACAGTCACAGAACTCTTGGGGGATGTGACTGCTGTGGCTTCTATCTGGATGGGTAGGTCACCGATGCCACCACAGATTATCAAGACACTGACAGCAAGGCACTGATAAGCAAGATACTGATGCTCTTGTCACTTGAACTTTAACTGGGAGGATTGTGGTTTTGGAAGATTCCACAAGAAAGGCAGGGATTGAGAAAGATCTCAGCTACTCTTGCATTTGAGGGTTCCAGTCTGTCTTCTGGGAAAGAGGAAAAAGCTTATACCTTGGTAAGTAGGAGTCACAATATCCCCAGAGTTGGTCTGGTTCCATAGTGAGGATATGTGACACCTGCACCACTCTCTTTATGATCCAGCTGCTGTCCACTTCCCAGGGAAAGGACCAACCTTTCATTCTTCTGGAGTTTTCCCCTTGTCTTCATTCCAGGGCCTCTTTAAATGTGTTTTGTCACCTATCTCTTAGGATGGGACACCCATGCCCACAGACCTGCCTCCTATATCTGGCCCCTTTAAGATAACTGCTGTTGTTGTTCCTGCAGTGTTCAATAGAGGGACTGGTTCTCAGTCACCACAGGGTCAAATATCAAATTACTATAAACTTTCTTTTGTGAATATGCTGTAAAAACTCTTCTGCATGGAAATTTGTACTCTATCACAATGTGCTTCAATTGGGCCATTGCAGGGAGTGCCTCCAGTTTGGTACCAACAAATACAAAGTTCTCCAGAGAATCCTTTGAAGCTTGCAGTCATCCATATACACTGAGCCTTTGCTCACAACTTGTAAAAGCAGCCAAAGGGGAAGTGGGTGGGGAGAGTAATCATTGTTCCTACTGAGGTGACCTATTTCAGCTTATCTAAAATTGGAGAGTTCCAGCCTTTCTTAAAGAAAAAAAAAACAAACACCAATCACTGACCCTTCAAGACCTCATCCTAAAACAAAATTTTTATTTTCTATACTGTGTGACTTTCGGAAAAAAATTTCAAAGTCCAGAAATCAAAAGTGATCTGAGTTGGGTTTCCAGTGTTCAAGCGTGGAAAGTCTCTTTCATTCTTCATACTTTCCAGTGTTTGCCTATTTTCAGTAGCTGGTCTCCAGATTTATGTCTGATGTTTTCTCCAAAAGAAAGTGAGATTTCCAAAAGATACCCAAGACATATATTTTCCAAAACAGCATTTCACAAACTTAGATTTCATCTTGCCTACATGTTGAGGTGGACCATGATGAATCTAAACTCCAGAAATCACAGGCAAGGAGATCCTAGCCGTTGTACATCATTCAAAACTTTCAGAGCCACATTTACAGCTTTATTCACTTTGTCAGCAATATCATATGCTTTGCCAGCAAAATGGAAGGCCAGTATCATGTAGTCGAATGCTGCATTTGGATGTGGAAAGCTGGAGTTCAAATCTCATCAAAGTCATAAATCTCACTGTGAAATCTTACTGTTTCACACTCCTCTTATGTTTGTTATGTCAATCACTGAGGTTAGAATTATAAAGAATTTGTATAATGAAAACTACTGTAGAATTTATTACTGCTCATAAAGTATCATATGAACTGTAGACATTTATAGTCTCTATCTATACAACTGTATGCAAATCAGAACCTATTGACAAGTTAGAGTAAATGTTTAGATTGCTTTTCATAAAATCTCATTTTTTTCTAAGTCCAGAAATAAAAAGAGAAGGGATCTTACTTGTTTAAGGTCCCAGTCCTACTGTGACCTTGTGTTGTTGGATCTACCAATTTGGCAGCACAAGTCCTTTTACTTTGTCTTGCACATCTGAGCTGCTACCAAAAAAAGGGCAGCAGTATGGTGCCCAGCTCCATAGCAGCAGCTCCAGCTATGTCCATCAGCATATAGTCATGTATGGGGAGGGGGAGGGCATGGAAGTTTCCAGGAAGGTGGGATGGGGAGGAAGATTCTGTGGCATTGGCATGTACCAAAACCTATTCCCTCTTTTCTGGGCTAATCCACCTTTTTTCTTGAATACATGCCTGAAAATGACTAGCATATGTTCAAGGAGATCCATAGACAGTTGGGCAACCTGCCACAGGATTAGTAAACAGTATTTTGACTTAACTCCGCAACCAGCATGGCTCCATTGCTGCCACTAGTGGCAGGTAGGATTGGTCATTAACATTGCATTCATCTGCAGGTTTACTTAGATCCTGCTGTGTTCGGCTTACTCCGAGGTAAGTCTGCATAGGATTGGTCTGTAGGAATGCTGCATTTTACTTAGGTTGACAGGTGATGATGAAGCAGTTGAGTATCAAGAGAAAGTCCCACTCTTGGGTCAACTGTATTCCTGGAAAGTTCATGAAAATGCCTGTGACTCGCCACTCTAAAATGGTCAGATTGATGCAATTCCTCAGGTCAGCTGTTAGAGCTTTTTGCCCAAGGGTCAGATTAGATGCCACATGCAAACATAACGAGATGTGACCAGAAAGTAATGAGAAAGAAGCTCTTATGCTCAAGAAGGTTTTTGTGAAGGGAGAAACTGGTCAAGATCATTTGGGGTGGAATGCCAGGCATACATTAGAATAGCTTTTAACCTATTCTTCTTCAATATATATGTTTTCTTACATCCATAAAAGAAGCTGCCTAGAAAAGGAGCATGTGGTTGGCAGGTAGGCAGAACTATTTCCAGTCTGAGGTTGCCACTCTTCCTTAACTACTGACATCTGTTTGCTAAGGCCTGAAACCCTCCTCTGAGCTTTGAGGTTTGTAAACAAGACTTAATGATGAGGTGCTAAAAATTGCAAAAATGTGCCTTGTAATATCCGCCCAAAGAAGAACATTCCCCACTTTCAGACTTGCTTTTTCTCTTTACTGGTTTGCATTCCTGAAATGATGGCTGGTTAAAATTAAATTTTGCACCAGAGCCTGAAGTTACCAGACAGCCAGAAACCCGCCAGGGCTTCGCCACAAATAAATGATGATGAGATGGAGTGATGATGGTGGTTGTTTATTTCTAACAAAATCTTCTCAGATCAAGACATTTAAGGCTCTTTCCATAGCCTCGGTGTGAAAAATGATACAGAGCTTCTTCCATGATGTGTTAGTCAGTGAAAATAAATTATAATTGGAGAAGATACACAGTCCCACACAGGGGTGGGCCCGGCCTCTCCCAAGATCCGGTTCGCCGGAAGTGGGAGGGGCCAGGCCAGGGTCAGGGGGCAGGGAGGGTCAGGGGGCGGGACTTGGGAGGGGCGAGGGGTGGCGCAAGGTTGGTGCCTGCGCAGTGCTTGTACTAAAGTTAAGTAGTACAGTGCCTGTACTAAAGTAAGGTGCCAATGTTGGCGCCCGCGCAGTGCCTGCCCTGAAGTGGGCCGGCCCGCTTCAGAGCAGGCAGTGCGCAAGCATCAACATTGATGCTTGCCTGGTGCCTGCCCAGAAGCGGGCAGGCCCACTTCTAAGCAGGCACTGCGCAAGCGCCAATGTTGGCGCTTGCGCGGTGGGCGCAAAAACATGGCGGACCGAACCCAGTCCACTATGTTTTTGCGTTTCCCTGTTGCTGGCGGTTCGCCAGCAGCAGGGAAACAGGAAGATCCAGTTTGGGTGAGTAGGCCCGAACTGGTACGTGCCCACCTCTGGTCCCACAGCTACAAGACGTTGTTGAAAGAAATGTCTTCTGACTGCATACACTTTTATCTGCATTGGGTTTGGATGAGAATCTTAAATATAAAAGGAGCTCAAAGCATCAATTCTGAGTCATTTAAGTCTTCCTCACTGTTTAGACAGCTTTCCACTGATTAGCGATATATGAAGCTATTGAAAACTGTGGCCTAGCTCAGTGTAAGGCAGCGTTTCTCAAAGTGGGGGTTGGGACCCCTTTGGGGGTCGCCTAGAGCTTTCTTGGGGGTCGCCTAGAACTTTCCTAGGAGTCGCCTAAAGACCTCCGGCTGTAGCTGTGAGCGCACTGGGGCTGACAGCCTCAGGGTCCAATCCTATGCATGCCTACTCTGAAATAAATCCCATTATAGTCAGGGGGCCTTTACTCCCATGTAAATGTGGATAGGATTGCAGCCTCAGGGCCCAATCCTATGCATGCCTACTCTGAAATAAATCCCATTGTGTTCGATGTGTGCATAGCACACACATTTCATTTGCAACAATGAAAATACATCCTGCATATCGGATATTTACAGTATGATTCACAACAGTAGCAAAATTGCAGTTATAAAGTAGCAACGAAAATAATTTTATGGTTGGGGGTCCCCACAACATAAGGAACTTATAAAGGGGTCATGGCGTTAGGAAGATTGAGAACCACTGGTGTAAGGGTTTACCTCCTTAAGGGGAGGAGGGGAGGAGTCTGCACAAGTAAAAGGATCATCTACAGCAGGGGTATCAAACTCATTTCATACAGAGGGCCTAATTAGCATTGATGGTGTCTCCTGAGGGCTGCAATCCAATTTTTTCATGTCTACTCAGAAGTGTTCCATATAGTCAATGGAGCTTACTCCCAGGAAAGTACTGACTGACCATACTCTTTTTCCAGGACATGTCCTCTTTTTCAGCCTTGTGTCCCGGAAAAACTTAATTGCCCTCCTTTTCCTTGTGAGCATGTAGCCTTCTTGGAATTAATCAGTTAGGTGTAATAAAATACATGTATTAGTTTTAAATTTATACATGTTTAATATCAAATTAACCACATGACTATACATTAAATGTATATATGAGTGTTTTTAGCTTTTATATGTTATGTCCTACAAGTGGACCGTGTCCTCTTTTTCAGTTACAACATATAGGCTGCAATCCTAAAGACACCTTCCTGGGAGTAAGTCCCATTGACTACAATGGGGCTTACCTTTGAGTAGACATGGTTAGGATTGTATAGTCTCCTCGCACCAGAGGGTTGTCGCATTATAGTCAGTGGGCTTAATCTTAGGAAAGAAGACAGGGTTGGAGGGCCAGGACTTGAGGAAGAGATCCAAATCTCTGCCAGTCTCTTTAGAAGTAAGTTTCAGTATAGTCAGTGGGCTTACTCCCAGGAAAGTGCAGATGGGAAAGCAGCCTCAGATCCCAATCCAATGCATGTCTACTCAGAAGGAAGTCCCATGGTAGCCAATGGGACTTACTCCCAGGAAAGTGTGGATGGGAAAGCAGCCTCAGATCCCTCATAGAATCATAAGGTTGGAAGGGACCCAGTATGTCATCTAGTGCAGCCCCTGCCTGTAGCAGGAAATCCTCCTAGAGCATCTCCGACAGGTGCTCCTCGAGCCTCTGCTTGAAGATCCCCAGTGAGGGAGAGTCCACCAACTCCCTTGGCAATCTGTTCCATTGCCAAACCGCCCTCACCCTCAGGAATTTTTACCTGATATCCAACTGGAATTTCCTTTCTTGCAGTTTGTATCCATTGGTTCTAGTTCTGCCTTCAGAGGTAGCTATTAACAAATGAGCCCCTTCCTCCATATGACAGCCCTTCAGGTATCTGAAGAGTGTGATCATGTCTCCACTCGGGCTTCTCTTCTCCAGGCTGAACATCCCAAATTCCCCCAAACTTTCCTCGTAGGGCTTACCTTCCATCCCACTGAACATTCTTGTCGCTCTCCTCTGGACTTGCTCCAGTTTGGCTGCATCTTTCATAAACTGAAATGCCCAGAACTGAACTCGGTACCCAAGGTGAGGAGAATATGCAGAATAAAGAGGAACTATAACTTCTCATGACTCGGAAGCTACAGTCCTCTTAATGCTGCCTAAAATGGCAGTTACCTTCTTCGCAGACGCATCACATTACTGACTCATTTTCAGCTTGTGATCCATGGCTCCAAGATCCTGCTGACATGTTGTGCTGCCAAGCCAAGTATACCCCATTTTATACCTGTGTTTTTGGTTTTTATTGCCTATGTGTGGAACCTTGCACTTCTTCCTGTTGAAATTCATTCTATTTGTTACAGCCCAGTATTCCAGTTTGTCCAGATCATTCCTGTCTTCTGTTGTTGCTACTCCTCCCAGCTTGGTGTCTTCCACAAATTTGATCAGTCATTGATGAAGATATTAAAGAGAACTGAGCCCATGACAGAGCCCTGGGGCACCCCACTCAAAACTGCCCTCCAGGTTGATGCAGAACCATTTACTAAAACCCTTTGAGTCAAGCCAGTTGCAGAACCACCTAACGATTGCCTCATCTAGCCCATATTCCTCCAACTTCCCGATCAAGATGTCATGTGGGACCTTGTCAAATGTTTTGCTGAAGTCAAGATAAATGACATCCACAGCATTGCCACTGTCCAGTAAGCTCATAACCCAATTGAAAAATGAGATCAGATTTGTCTGGCAACATTTATTCATGCTGGGTTCTTTTGATCACAGAGTACTTGCCTAGATGTGCACAAACTGTGTGTTTTATGATTTGTTCTAATATCTTGCCTGGGATTGAAGTCAAACTGACTGGTCTATAATTTCCTGGGTCTTCTTTTTTTCCCTTCTTAAAGATTTGGGCTACATTAGCCCTCTTCAGTCCAGTGGCACGTCTCCACTCCTCAAAGATTTCTCAAAGATGATCAACAGAGGTTCTGCAAGGACATCTGCGAGTTGAACTCTAGGATGCAGTTCGTCTGGTCCAAATGACTCCAATTCATTTAGGCCAGTTAAATGGTTTTGAACCAGATCTCTGTCAATTTTGATCTGCTGTTTTGTACCATCCATGTTACCATTACGTCTTTGGGGATGCAAGCACCTCCCCACATCAGCCAACGATCCCGCACCCCCATTTGCACAGCCCTCCTTCCAAGAATAGATGGATGCAAAGTAGGATTCAAGCAGCTCCACCTTCTCTTGGTTTCCAGACAACTGTTGTCCTTTATCCAGTAGCAACCCCACCCCCTCGTTTCTCCTCCTGTGTCTTTGGGCATATCTAAAGAAGCTCTTTTTGTTATCATTGACTCCCCTGGCCAGCCTCAGCTCATACTGAGCTTTAGCATTCCTGACCCCCTCCCTACAGAACCTGGCTATCTGCCTGTACTCTTACTTGGTAATTTTTCCAGTTGTCCATTGCCTATACATCTCTTTCTTTGATTTCAGTTGATCCTCAAGTTGCTTATGGAGTCAACCTGTTTTTCTGAGGTTTTTTCCCCCTTTCTTTTTCATAGGAATTGTTTCTTACTGTGCTTGTAGAAGCTGCCTCATAAGGAAGGAAGTCCATTGATAGCCAATGGGTCTTACTTCCAGGTAAGTGTGGATGGGATAGCAGCCTCAGACCCCAATCCTCTGGGTGGGGGATCACTTACTTGGTAGGGTGGTGGCCCACGGAGCTGCAGTGGCGCTGCTGGGGCACCAGGCCACTAGGCCAGGTGGAAAGCCTGCTGCAGGGAGAGCCAGGCAGCCAGGTGGAGCATCTGCTCAGTGGCTGCTGCAGGGAGAGCCAGGCCAGCCGGCAGGGAGGAGGATCAGGCACAGGGGAGCCAGGCCAGCTTGCAGTGGCTACTGAGGCTGCCAGTCTGGCTGAGCTGCAGGTGGGTAGCAAACAGAGGAGTGAAACTGTCTGAGTGGCTGAGTACAGAGGCTCCTGGCCCAGCAGCATCTTTGAACTGTGCATGCAGGGAGGTCTGCATGCTGCTCTGGGTCTTCCAGAGCCAGAAAGTGAGGAGGAAAATCCTCCCCTGCCTCTTGGCCAATCAGAGGCTGCTGGGAGCGCTTAGAGTCTGATTGGCCAGGAGGTAGAGAGAAGAGCTTCCTCCTTGCTGATGCCAGCTCTGGAAGATCCAGAGCAGCACGCAGATCTCTCTATGTGCACTTTTAAAAAATGGCAGCACCCAGACTTGCTTCCTGGCAGCTGGCATCAGCGCTTGAGAGGAGTGAGCTGTCTGTGGAAGGCTGCATCCGCAGCTGCCGATTGCTCCGTTTAAGAGACCGGGCGGTCTCACAGGGATGCGCACAGCCTCTCTATCTCTCACTGGACTGTTTTAATCAGTAGAGGCTGTACGCATGCTCACAGCGTCTACCAATTAAAACAGTGCCGCGCACAGGGATAGAGAGGCTGTGCGCATGTGCACAGCCTTCCTTTACCGAGATGGCTGCTCGGACGGCAGTGCTGGACAGCATTTTAAGTGGCGAACAGCATTTTAAGTGGCGCAAAGCACAACATAACCCCCCCACACAGGCCGGACAGGAAGGCAAATTCCGGGCCTGTCCGGGGGTTTCCGGGCGTCTGGACGCCCTGGGCCACAGGCACAGACCATATGTGCGGGTCACATGCAAAGGGCCGCATGTAGCCTGCAGCCTGCAAGTTTGACATGCCTGATCTACAGTACTGAGGGTGAGAATGCTACAGGCAGGAAAGGGAGCAGTATCCCCTTCTGCACACAAGTTTGCTTCCTTTCACCCACCCAAACATCCACATTCTCAATTTATATATGGAAGAGCTGGTCCATGTTTGATGCAAACTATTGTGTGTAAAATTTGGAGCCAAATGTTATAGTCTTAAGCAAAATGCATTTTCAGGGTCTGGATTAATTTTAATTACATGTTTGTGTGCCCAAAATCTTCCAGGACTGATGCAACAGCGATGAAGCTGTAAGCCTCAACGCAGCCACAGGAGGCTGTGGCTCAAGGCCTCTTGAGGAGGCCTCCATGATTGTTCCACTACATTATACAGCACACATCCCACTGGCACAGCTGCACTGGTGTTGTAAGGTTGGATAGGAAGGTGTTGTAAGGTTGCTGTAATTATGCCTACGGGTTTAAATGACAGTCCAAATATACACCCAGGCTTTATTAGCTCTTAAAATGTTCTGGTGGTCTATACACATTCTAAGTTTTTATTTTATTTTTTAGTGGGCTATGCAAGATTGAAGTGAGCTACTCCTTGGTTCATGCATAAATGTCCTCTGAGAGCTGCACAAGCTGGAATGGCCTTGTCTGCCAGACATAACTGCAAGAGAGGAGTTTCCTGTTTATCAGGCAACCACATGTCATCAGTAGCAACACCACATTCTACTTGCATAGTCTCTCACCCAACTGATCCAAGAAAGTTATACGAGACCAACCCAAATCTAAAATGCAATTTTCTAACATGTAACATGAACATTCAAATGACTAATGGACAAAAAGGATTTTTTAATTAAGAAAAGATGCAAGTTGTCTGTGAGTTTCTTTTTTCAATTTTAAGTAGGTAATTTGATAACACTTTTATGGAAACAAAAATGCAGGATGATTTTTTTACAGCAATGTACAATCTGAGTAGGTTTACAACAGTTGGAATCTAGGATAGAAATAATCTCATTTCTGTTAAGTTAGGCTCATAAAAATATTTTGTGCCAGCCACTCTTTTCATATAAACCAGCAATGAAGGAGTTCTTAAGTATTGGAAGCATACGATACTATTACTAAATAGAAAAAGACTGTTACATGTGATTGTATCTGATCTGAAAGTTCCCATCTAAATAATGCCTATTGTATAAATTTAAAGCAGAATTTCTTCCAATGTTATTTCTGTTTTTTTAAAGAATGATTACATGCTAGAGATACCAGCACGTTCCAAGACTGGACCATTTGAAACTTTGACATGCCAGGTGATGCTAAGAATACATGGGAGACATATGGAATGTGTTCTGCTTGGGGAAGGAGTTCAGCATATTCTCTCCTGCCATGCCTAAAGGGTCCAAGACTTGCTGCAGTACAAGAGTGTGTTTACGACACAGGCTCTATAGACCTGATTCTTTGTATGCTCCATCAGCTTCTTATTAAGCCATACTCTCTTTGTAAGTCAGGAAACTGTGGTAGGTACTTTACCAATACAGTGGTGCCTCACACAAAGAGCTTAATTTGTTCTGGAGGCATGCTTTTTAAGTGAAATGCTCTTTAAGTGAAGCAGATTTTTCCATAGGAAACAATGGAAACTCAGATGATTGGTTCCACAACCCCAAAAATATTCATATAAAAATATTAACTATATGTAAAAATGATGACAGAACACATGAATTGAATTTAAAACACTATAATACAGACCACAATTACTGTAATGAAACACTGTAATATTCTGCACAGTAAAAAAAGAAAAGAAAAACCTTTATGGACAAGGATGACTAATTTTCACTAAAAGAGTCACTGGTGTCTTTTGGAGCATCTTTAACAAGGAACCCCTCTCTGTGTGAGACCTATGTATGCAAACTAGATAGGCAGTCTGTAATAGCAGAGGGGCCAGATCCTATGTTGTCTACTCAGAATCAAGCCCCATTAAATCCACTGGGGTTTACTCACTTACTGACTGTTTCCAAGTTTGCATGAAGTGCAACAGCAGAAGGCACAGAAGGCTCTCCCCAGTATCAAGCCCCATTGAATCCACTTTCCTTTCCCAGGAAAGGAAAAGTGCAGGCAGGGAAGTTGGTGGGGGAGGTTAGAGGGTGATTGTAGTGGGGTCAGGTGGAGGAAAGGGTCTACTTGAGGAAGGCTGCAGTGGGGGTGCAGGAGGAGTTTTCCCTCCTACCTGATGGAGGCTGCAGAAGCTGGGCTGGCCACGTTTGCTGGCTGCAGGAGTTTGTTCCTCCCATTGAAGAGGCTCCTCTGCTCCCTCTGCTGGCCTGTTCCCTGATAATGCAGGCAGGGGGAAAAAGTCCTGCCTCATTGCTACAGCCCAGCCAATGCAGACAGGAGGAGAGGGAGCCCAGCAATGGGCACTCGTTATGTGAATCATGCTCGTTATGAGAGGCAGAAACCCAAACAAATTTTTACTCGTTATGTGGAACACTTGCTATTTGAGGCACTTGTTATGTGAGGTACCACTGTATATTTATTCAAGAGAGTGTTGGAGATAGTTGAGCCAAGGTACACAAAGTCATGGACAACCTCCAGTTCTTGTTCAGAAATCGTAATACAGGGAGGTGAATCCACATCCTGATCTATGACTTGTGTTTTCTTCAGGCTGATTGTTAGTCCAAAGTCTTTGCAGGCCTTGCTAAAATGGTCCATAAGTAATACAATAATAATAATATAGGCATAATCCCATCATTTTATGTACTGTTGAATGTGTAATTTACAGTAGAGTGTAATGGAACAAACCGCTTTGAAATATCTTTATTTTACAAAACATATTGTCAAAAAAACCATTGGAGGCAGGGTTATGGCACATAACCACGCCCACCATCCAGGTGTTGACCCACATACTGCATGGGGGTGATGTGCTGGCCTCCCACACCAGGTGAAGTGAACTCTAATAATGCCTACCTCCAGGTTTATACTCTTCAAGGAGTGTGCCAATTCATGCTGATGGCTTTCAGAAATCATAATAGTCATACAGCATGTGCATGTTTACATAGAAGAAAGTTCATTTGTGTTAAATGGGATATACACACCCAAGAGCAAACTGTTGGATAAGGCCTAATTCCCATCTGGTCCAGAATCCTGTTTCTTACAGTGGTCAACCAAATGCCTCTTGTGACAATAGCTGAAGCATTCCATATAAATGTGCAAAAGGCTGTAGCCTCAATATAGCATATAGCTTATATAGCTTATGTTCACACAAGTAAATGCCAGTTTACTTGAGCCTCAGTAAAAGAGTCTTGGTTCTAAGAGAACTGTTATAGTATATGTGTATCTGCTCAGAAGGAAGTTCCACAAAGTCTGATGGCACTGCCTGTCACGCAAAGGTTTGTGGCCCAAGTCAATACTCATATTTTAAAATAACCTTCAGTGACTTCTCTGAAATATGCTGAGTATGTTAACCTTAATTGAAAGTTGCATAGCATTGGTTTAGCATTTAATTAGAGAGTTCAGAACTGATTGTAAAATGTGTGTTGCAGGGGATAAAAGGTGCCTGACTTTTACACATGTACATACTGTAACTCTATATACATACTAGATTTTTTTGTTCCAGCAGCCTAAAATATTTCAAAGGGTTTCTGCAAGCTGTGATATTTTCTTCCACTGTGGGAGGAAAGTTTTTCTTTTGCAGACTGATAGTAATTTAATTTTACGGAGTATCAAGGTTGAGAAACCTAACACAAAAGGGGATAAATATGTACTCTTGACAAACATACTGCAGAAGTGAGTCTGTCTAGACAGGAAGCAATGAGTAATTAAGTGGACCAATCAAACTGCACAAGTTTAAAAGGATACGTGCTTTAGCAAATGTTCATTTCCCATCAGTTTACCCTGCACAAGTTTCTTACTTTAGAATACAGTGCCACACATAAAGAGCTTAATTTGTTCCGGAGGCATGCTTTTTAGGTGAAATGCTCTTTAAGTGAAGCAGATTTTTCCATCGGAAACAATGGAAACTCAGATGATAGGTTCTACAACCCCAAAAATATTCATATAAAAATATTATCTATATGTAAAAATGATGACAAAACACATGAATTGAATTTAAAACACTATAATACAGACCACAATTACTGTAATGAAACACTGTAATATTCCGTACAGTAAAAAAGAAAAGAAAAATCTTTATCGCCAAGGATGACTAATTTTTACTAAAAGAGTCACTGGTGTCTTTTGGAGCATCTTTAACAAGGAACCTCTCTGTGTGTGAGACCTATGTATGCAAACTAGACAGGCAGTCTGCAATAGCAGAGGGGCCAGATCCTATGCTGTCTACTCAGAATCAAGCCCCATTAAATCCACTGGGGCTTACTCACTTACTGACTGTTTCCAAGTTTGCATGAAGTGCAACATGAAGGGCACAGAAGGCTTTTTGGGGGGTTTTGAGGTTATTTACTTAATTAACTTTAATGTATTTGCAATTACAGTGGTGCCTCACTTAACAAGTTTAATTCGTTCAGGACACATGCTTGTTATGTGAAACACTCTTTACATGAAGCGGATTTTCCCATAGGAAATAATGGAAACTCAGAAGATTGGTTACACAACTCAAAAAATATTCATATAAAAATATTAACTGGATGTAAAAATGATGACAAAACACTGGAATTGAATTCAAAACCTGCATTCAATGTGCATGATCCTATGAAGTCTACTTAGGTTGTAATCCTAAAAACACTTTCCGGGGGGGCTTACTTCTGGGTAGACATGGTTAGCAGGTTGCAATCAAAGACACTTTCCTGGGTGGCTTACCTGGGCTGCTGCTGGAGGTTCAAGGTGGTCAGTGTTGGGGGCAGTTACAGGCAGCAGTGCTGGCCGGCAGCCCTTTTAAAGAGCCTCCATGCAGAGCGTCAGGGCTGAATAGGACACATCCCCATAGCTCGCTTGCTTGTTAAGCGAAGCGGAACTTGCTGTGTGAAGCAAGATTTCTTGGAAATTTTTGCTTGTTATGTAAAACGCTTGTTAAGTGAGGTACCACGGTATTACAATTATATTTCTGATCAAAGGTTCTACCTCAAATTTTTCATTCATTTAAAGAGGAAGTTCCCCACAAAATCAGTCAATTCATTATATTTTGCATCCATTGTTCTGAAATACAGTACAGACTGTATCCACCCTATCAGAGCTGAGAGCCCTAAGGAGCTGGACCTGACTACGTTCCCTTTCAGTGTCCCACTGATCATCGTGAGATTTTGTACTTACTGTGAATCCCTGCCTCCACTGGTGGTTTTTTAGCCACATATTTTAATATAATAAAGATATTTCAAAGTGGTTTGTTTCACTGCATTCTGCTGCAAATTATGCATCCAACGCGATGGGATTTTATCTTCAAACCACGATTTCAGCCATTTTGGTTACTAGGGGAGTCACTCCCCTCAAGGTTGCCCCCTTTCCAAAACCTGAGTGATGTCCCTGATTTGGACCAATTTGGAAGCCTTGCACTCCCCTGGATTGAGCATCCACACCAGCCAAAGTATGCTTGCTTACTCACTAGTAAACACGGCTGTGCAGTTCACTTTCATTTTCAATGCATTTCAATGTAATCATCAAGGACCACCTTCTGATTTGTTGGGGCTGTGTTCATTGAATCAGGATAATTCTGGTGTCATTGGAATCCTCTCACTCTGCCCTTTCCAATGGACTAGACATGTTTACCAACTCATGAGTGAAGCCACAATATGGTTCACTTTCACTTTACATAGATTTCAATGCATATTTTTTACTGTTAGTTTTTTTGCCATAACTTTGATAGGAAGGTGCTATTTCATGGCATACTGTAATATTAATATTGTAATATTTGTAATATTAATACATATTAATATTAATATTAATACATAATATTAATTATTTGTAATAATACTGTAATTGGCTATAAATACAAATTAGACAGCCAACAACAACTAGAGCCAACTCTAGTACAAGTCCAAATTTCTTATACATTGATTTGTTTTGAAACAAACAATGGAGGGTTGAATTCCAATACAGGAGGTCCTATAAAAGCAGGAGTTTATGTCTGGTTGAGCCAGTTCAGTTCTGCCTGTTTTAATAAATTAGCTGATATCACTTGTCTTCAATCCCTCACATCAAACCCAGAATTTAACATCACTCACTCTTGGTGTACTGGGGAAGCATGTGCTCTCCCAGTGCACCCAATTGACAGGATTGTGTCATATATAGTATTTATATATGTTATATATATATATATAGTATTTATATTCATATATAAATCATATATAGTATTTATATTCATAATTTCATTTTAGAAGTGATTTTCCAATCTCTCCTATTAGGCGGACATACTGTATGTCTTTCTCTGTCAGACTACAAGCCTCCTAGTTTCCCAAACAAATTTGCTTCCTCTCTCTTTCTAAGGAGGGCCTCACCAGGGAAATATTAAACTTCAACAGGGAAGATTGTATATCATTCTTAAGCATGGTCTGCAAACATTATTCTTTCTTTTTCAGTCATGGCCATGGGCTTGAAACCCAGGTGTGGGTTCTGTTTTATTTTCCCACCTCATGTTCAGTTCTCCTCTCAGCTTTTGCTCAAATAAGGCTTCATCAAAAACTGCAGAAGAAGGAAGATAGTGGCCTACTTTGCTACTGCTGACACTACAGTACCTTGTATTTTGTACTTTGGCTTGGTAGTGGGGATGAGAACTGCCCTGAAACTTGGTCATGACTATCAGGACAACACTCTGTGTTGGGGACCTAGGAATAGGATCTGCATTGGACCTTTTGTGGTGTGTCCTCTGGTGGTGCATTGGCCTGGCTATATGGATGGTCTGCCAATGCCTGACCTCACAAATGACAGATTTCACTGTACATAAGCATGTTTCTCTTTCTCTCTGGCACAGATTCTTCCAGCTTGTGGGCTAAAAGGGAAAGATTATTTTAGAGACACATCCCTTCCCTGTCTGCATATTCAAAGGAACTGTTGAGAAAGGGATTTGGCCTCAGCTCTGTCTGAGACGGAATCCATGCAACCAACCTTGTTTTATGTATCCAAGTAAGAAGGGGAGGAAATGACTGGAGCATCAGTTCTGAGTCACTAAACAGTTCTGATGTGTATAAACAGCCCTTGTAAGATTCAATTAGTCAGGCTCTGTATTTAAAGACTCAGCAAATAAATGGCCTTGGAGACAATTTCCCAAACACACAAACAAAAGATGTTATCAAAGGCCCTTCGAACATTAGACAAATGAAGAAAAACATTAGTCAAAAACTGCCTCATTTAAGCTCTGCCAGCTGTTGATAAATTGCTTTGCAGTGCTGCTTTACAGTTAACTGCTGATCCTTTCACAATGCCCAGCAGATGATATTGGAATACTAACTGCTACGGAAAATTTTGAATACAGTGACACTGAAAATCAGATACCTGATAATAGATAATAGAACCTGATAATACTTCTGAAACATGATGCTTTGAAATTCATTTTTAAGTGAGAGTTTAGCCACGTCTATGAACATATAATCAATATGTTCTTTAATCACATTCTATGGTGGGCCCAAGCGGGTTCGCTCCAGTTCTGGGGGGACCTGATCTTCCAATCCCCCTGCCGCTGGCAAGCCGGCAGCGGCAGGGGGCCTCCAGAACCATGCAGACCGGTTTGGCACTCTCCCAGCCTCCCAGCCAGGGAGGCTGAGAAGCATCCGCGAGGTGCCACTGTCCTCTCCCGGCCAACCAGGAGAGGACTGGAGAGGACTGCAATCCGCGTGGAGAGGACTGCAGCCTCAGAGCCCCATCCTATGCAGGTCTACTCTGAAGTAAGTCCCAGTATAGTCAATGGGACTTACTCCCAGGCCAGTGTGGAGAGGACTGCAGCTTCAGAGCCCCATCCTATGCAGGTCTACTCTGAAGTAAGTCCCAGTATAGTCAATGGGTCTTACTCCCAGGAAAGTGTGGAGAGGACTGCAGCCTCAGAGCCCCATCCTATGCAGGTTTATTCCGAAGTAAGTAATTTTATTTTTTAAAATTTGTTTTAATTTTTAAATTAAAAACTTCCCTGGCCCCGCCGCCTGGCCTCGCCCACTTTCAGAGTACCGGTTCTTGGGTCAGGCTGGGCCCACCACTGATCACATTGACACAAAAGTGTAAACTTGACTTGGTGTAGATTTGACATAAAAGTGTAGACATAACAATAGTGCACACTGAAACTGAAAAATGTCCTTCTGAGCAGTGATGTTCCAGGCAAAACACTAAGGGCAAAATCCTTAGCAGTCATGGGTCCATGCAGTTATGTCACCCTCTAGTGTTATCTCATGGAAAATCATCTTAACTGCTCTGGAGTAAGGGGCTTAATTTCACTTTAGGATATAGGCCTAAGTTTTTCTAAGAGCATTGATACCTGTGTACAGGCCTTTCTCCCTTGCCTTCAGATCCAATTGAGGCTTTGAAAGCAGAGGCTTTTGCAGGCGCGCTGGCTCTGACAGCAAAGGAGAGGGCGCTTTACACAGGTATTGCTGTTCCTGAAAAAAATTCAGTGTTTTGCCCTTCTCCAGAAACTCCACT
Organism: Cryptoblepharus egeriae; assembly: GCA_030015325.1. Classification (NCBI taxonomy): domain Eukaryota; kingdom Metazoa; phylum Chordata; class Lepidosauria; order Squamata; family Scincidae; genus Cryptoblepharus; species Cryptoblepharus egeriae. Next base: position 110,879,209 of record JAREYC010000001.1, on the reverse strand, counting down.
TCTTCTGAGCAGAATAAATAAACCACTATGAATGAAAAATGTACATGCATACATAGAACCTTTATTTGGTGTAAAATATGGAAAATGTAAGTGTGGGGGATTGTCTTCCCAGAGCTTGTTGCTTAGTTTATTCAAGCCTCCACAACTATTTTGAGAAGTACTGGAGTTTTCTGTGTGTTTGAGGCTTCTGGCTTTAATATCATTCTGACCCTGCAAGTTAGTCAAAGGTCCGGTCTTACAATGAGAAAAGTGTTGGATAGTGGAGAAAAGAAAGAAAGAAAATAGTGGCTCTCATGGGGAGCACACATATTTGCTATTTCTCCCATGATCTTTTCTCACGCCTGTTTAAACTGATTGAGTTAAATATATGATCGTTAGTGACTCATAGCATGGCTGATTTTAAGGAAGCTTTTTGTATAGAGCTGCAAATCATGTTGAGTCTTCTTCACCAAAGGGAAAAAAGTCCCATGGCAACTGCAATATATCAGATATGCAAAGATACAGCTTTTTTAAAAAATCATTTAAAATGTGCCAAGTCACTCAGCTTTTTCCGTATTAGGAACATACCGTAATATTTGCAGGAAGCATCAAACTATACTGCAACTGATCTTATGCACTCTGAAACTTGCATCAATTTGCAATAAAAACAAATTTTACCAGACAACTCACTGCCTAGTAAGTAAGGACAATAAACTTTTATTGGACACTTTACAGTTAAAGTTTGCACATGTTTTGAATGCAAAAGTAACCAATCAACCAATCAATTAGTTTAATTCAAATACTTTGAGCACTTTGAAGATAGTAGCCCTGAAGAAAACCAGCTGACACTTGTCAAAAACCTGTTTTGAATAAAAGTATGAAAACATTTTCAATGTTAATTTTTGTATTGCTCATGGTTATGCAACTTTTGTTTTATTGATCTCAGAGTAGCTGGTCGATATGGCCATCTCTTTCAGAAAGATTCCATGTCCATGTTTTTCAACATCTGTTTTCCACCATACCAACTACTGGAAGCACCACTTGAAATAAATGGCAATGATGTCAGTTACTTCCAGATTGGAAGGCCAGGTATACCACTACAAACACTGGTAACAGGTTCAGGGAAGATGGGAGGGCTTTTTCAAGTGTACATAAAGCATACGCTGGAACTCTGCCTGCCAAACTGAGGGCACAATCCAGAGTAACTGGGTTTACGTGGGAATCCTTGCTCCAACGTAAGAAAAATTTACTCTGGATTGCAGTATGAATTTCCCATAGGTTTTCACTAGGTGGTGCCGTAACTATGTCAACATAATTATGTGCTCCCAATTGTAGGGAGTACTCTGGATTGTAGGGTGAGCCTCCTACCACAACAGGGGTTCAATTCTAATGTCTGCTCAAAAGTAAGCCTCATTGTATTCAATGGGCCTTACTCCCAGGAAAGTGTCTTTAGGATTGCAGCCGCCTTCCACACATGTAATATTATGTTGTTGGTTTTCCTGCTAGGCAACACGAATCTGAGGGTTCTGTAAGCTGAGGGTCCTGAAGCTTTAAATTTTTTTTAATTATTTAATGGATTTATAACCCCCCCTTTCCCATGCCAAGGCAAATACCCAAAGCGGCTTAGAGATCAACAGCATTGTTTTAGAGAATAAGATTTTAAATATCATTACTCATAACTTCTGAAAGGAATTACATTTATTAACTTAGTAAGCTGTTGGTTGAAATATTTAATGTATCTTATCCAGAGTTGCTATAACATCAGTTTTGTGCAAACCAAGATGCATATATATCATATATATCATTATATTGTAGATATCATTTTTCCAAGTGCAATTTCAAATTCTGATGGGGAAAAGAAAAGAAAGATTTGTAACATTATAAGTGTATATTTTTCTGCATCATAATTCTGCATCATCAGGACTTGTTGAGAGCAGGCAATACTGAGCAAGATAGATAAATAGGACAAGAAAAGGGCAACTTGCCTCTGTTCATATAACAACCACAACCTTGCTCTGAATTTCTCAATGAAAGCTGTAATTCAGAATTCTTGGAATCAAGATGCTTGACATTATATTTCATGTATATATTTTTATGTTTTAAAATTCAAGTTAATATAATTTCTAAATAAATGCAAATGTTCCTCTAATTTTCTGACTTACATGAAGAACACCACATGAGACCACTCATATTTGTGTGAGTGGATGTATTATCTGTGGGAGAAGATGGCATGATGAATCAAGCTAAGCATGGCTGCATGTTATCTTAACATTTATTGTACTCAAAAAAGGTTTGTGCCTTGAGGCAAACTATCATGGTGTATTTAAAGAAGCAGCAATGTCTGTAAACACTTCCAGAAATGATAGTATCGGCTCTGCCATCTGGTATGTTCTTTGCAGGCATGGGCTTAGCTCTACTAAGGCAGCCAAGCATATGTTAAGAAATGTCTATAGTGCTGCAATAATCTTGAGACGTGTGGATTCTGAATGAAGAATCTTCACGAAAAAATATGTATAGAATTCTTCTCAGCACACTTCAAAGGACAGGATGCAAGGTGAAGCCTTACAGCTATTTTACGAAAGAAGAAATCTCAGTTTAGTATAAGGGAGTATTGGATTCAGTGCACATTTGTAAGGAATAAGTCCACACTGAAAACAGAATTTGAAGAGCAAGAAGCCATGATGGCAACTGCATGAAGAAGGGAAGCAGCTGGAGAAACTGAGATTCTATGAGATTGCCTCATGGAAGAATATTTGTAAAAACCTCATTGAAAAATTGATTTACGTTCAGGCTTCCAATATAAACAGCCAGAGTCTATTGAAAAAGTAGGTATATATTTATTGCAATCAATCAATCAATCAATCAATCAATCAATCAATCAATCAAGAAAGAAAGAAAGAAAGAAAGAAAGAGAGAAAGAAAGAAAACAAACAAATTAACTTGCACTTAGGGCACAGTCCAGAGTAAGGGCAATGAGGAGAGCCCTAGCTGGGCTGCCCTAACTATTCTGTATCCAGAGCAGAAAGTTATGCTGCATCCAGAGGGTCAGGAAGCCTGGGCTGCCCTAACTGCTCCAGAGAATGGTAAATTGGCATCAATTAAATGACAGCTGGGGAGGGCTTGCTACTGAGGAGACCCCCTCAGATCACACTGTAATCTGGTGAGCTGTGGTGCCTGCCTTATAACGAAGCCCAGCAGTTCCTGACAACCAGTTACAGCTGCAGTACAGTGATGCCTCACGTAACAAATTTAATTCGTTCCGGAGGCATGTTTGTTACGTTAAACATTCTTTACGTGAAGCTGATTTTCCCATAGGAAATAATGGAAACTCAGATGATTAGTTCCACAACCCCAAAAATATTCATATAAAAATATTAACTGGATGTAAAAATGATGACAGAACATTGGGATTGAATTCAAAACATGCATTCAGTATGCATGATCTTATGAAGTCTACTTAGGCTGCAGTTCTAAAGACACTTTCCTGGGAGTAAGACCCATTTAACACAATGGGGCTTACTTCTGGGTAGACCTGGTTAGGAGGCTGCAATCCAAGACACCTTCAAAGTGTCTCCCCACTTTCTCCTCTCCATCCTGAGCCTCTCTCTCCCCTGCTCCTTTCTGGCTAGCCCTGAGCTGCTTTCCTTTTCTCCACTGCCCTTCTCTCCCTCTGCCCAGCGGACACCCAGCCACCGGAGGAACAGCATGGAAGTGTTGCTTTCACTATGGTGCGCTAGGCAGGTGCGCTAGGTAGCCCTGACGCTCTTTAAAAGGGCTGCCGGCCAGCGTGTCTGCCCCAACTGCCAGTGAATGTGTTCTTTATGTGAAGCACAGTTTGTTATGTGAAACAGAATCCTAGAGAAATTTTTGTTTGTTACGTGAAACATACTTTACGTGAGGCACCACTGTACCTCTAATGCAGTACCTCTAGAGTGACAACAGTGATCAGTGGGATGGAAGGGAAGCCCTACGAGGAAAGGTTGTGGCAACTTGGGATGTTCAGCCTGGAGAAGAGAAGGCTGAGAGGAGACATGATTGCCCTCTTCAGATACCTGAAGGGCTATCATATGGAGGAAGGGGCTCATTTGTTCGTAGCTGCTTCAGAAGGCAGAACTAGAACCAATGGGTACAAACTGCAAGAAAGGAGATTCTGGTTGGATATCAGGAAAACATTTCTGACGGTGAGGGCGGTTCAGCAGTGGAACAGATTGCCAAGGGAGGTGGTGGAGTTCTTCAGACTGTTCTTGACGAGCACCTGTCGGAGATGCTCTAGGAGGATTTCCTGCTGCAGGCAGGGGGTTGGACTAGATGACCTACTAAGTCCCTTCCAACTCTATGATTCTATGATTCTAGTGGAGTGTGGATGCTTGGAGTGGCCTGTTGTATTCCCAGGTTAGTGGCTGCTGTAGTTGTTCCATATCCTGAGTTTGAGAGGCAGGGCCACTCCAGCTAGGGTGGCCAAGAACTCAGATTTTTTGTCTACGCTGGCATTCTTACTTGGTCCTTATCATGGACCCCTATGGTTCTACTCATTACTATACCTGCTCCTGAGGTGGTATATCTCTGAGGAGCTGGAAGAGAGAATTTCTGCCTTGGAAATAGGCTCTGGATACAGAGTAACTGTTCTGCCCTAGGCAATGCTAAACATGCCATCAATATGCCTCTCCTGAACTGCCTAGGCTGCCCCAGTATTGCATCCTATGTTGCAATTAGGCTGCCCCTTATTGCATCCTATGTTGCCTTAGGCTGGCCCAAGCCTTTTCCAGAGTAACTAGGGTGGAGCATCTTGCAGTTGTGCCACCATAGTGTTAGGGCAACCCAAGTGCTACTCTGGATTGGGCTGGAAGTCTCTCAGGTCTCTTAGGCTGCCATCTGCCCCACGTACACAGGAGTGCGACCCACTAATTATAATAGGGCCTACTTTAGAGTTTACTTTAGGCTAGGTCTCTCGGGCTCCTTTCTATTGCCATGAGAGGTGTGTGTAGATGTGAACAACCGCAAAATGCCATATGCAGTGGAGGGCACCTGGATGCTGGTGGGCTTGAGGCATCTGGTGGGCTGGTGTGTGATAAAGGAAGCTGGACTAAATTGGCCTTTGTCCTGATCCAGTAGAGGCTCTTATGTTATTATGCCCCCCTTATATAGGTGTGAGTAGATAGGTATCCCTGCAGGTTAACTGCCAGTCATGTCCGACTCTAGGATATGGTGCTCATCCCCATTTCTAAACCTATAGAGCTAGTGTTGTCCAAAGACACTTCCGTGGTCATGGGGCCTACATGACTAGATGCCGAGGTGCACAGAATGCTGTTATCTTTCCCACCAAGGTGGTATCTATTTGTCGACTTGTATTTACATGCTTTTGTAAGGTTGGCAGGAGCTGGGCTAAGGAAGGAGTTCACTCTGTCTTGTGAGGACCTGGGTCTCAAACCCTGGCCTGTTCATTAAAAGGCACAGTGTCTTAACCACAGCCCATATTAGGTGTGAGTACCATTGACTGTAATAGGCTTACTTCAGAGTAGATGTGCCTATGTTGGACTCTCAGGAGAGGTTGAACAGGTGCTGGTGGAGCACCAAAACTGGTTGTATCCTGGCCAGAACTATTTTTTCGCTTGTTTATCAAGACATCACTTGTATATCAACTCAAAATTTATTAGAACTGTTTGCAAACATTGCAAACATCTTGCACTCTCAATCCAAGTTACTCTCAATCCAAGATTTTACTGTTCTTAACATCAGTCAACACAGGTACTGACTGATCAACTACTAGCAGCAACCACTGGACCTAGAATCATGACATTTGGGGAGCATATTTCTTCTGCGGTGAAGAACAAGACCCACTAAGAATCAATTTGATGCCAGTTTGTTGCTGCAAACTGCTCTGAGAGTCTCTTACATGTCTGGGTCTGAACCACATAAGTTGAAGTCACTGGCATGTGTTATGTTGCTGCAAACTGCTCTGAGGGCGTCTTACATGTCTGGGTCTGAATCATGCGTGTTACAAAGTTCTCAATTTTGAAAGTGTTGAAATTAAGTGCAGGAAAGCAATCTGAGTATTTTTACTTTTATTTTAACATATACATTTGTCCTACATTTTTTGGGTGTCCTATAATTTTTTTAAGCAGGTAGGAATTTTGGCTTGGAGGGATAGGAATTTTGGAGAGCTTGGAAGGGAATTTTGGGTTTTGGCATTGCGCATTGCCCAGTGCACGGTAGAGATGTCAGGTACCTGGTAGAGATGCCCATTGCCCAATAGGGATTTTTGGTGCTCACTAGTGCCCGACAGGGCCCCCTGGTACTCCCCCATGCACAGTGGTGCCCAGTGCTCCCTGGTCCCTGCCACCCGGTGCCCCCAGTGCCTAGTGGTACCCAGTGCTCACTGGTCCGTGTCACCTGGTGCCTGCAGTGCAGTGTTTATTTTCAGTGCAGTGCAGTGCAGAAAGAATATTTTCAAATATTCTTGAAATTTTATTCCTGAAATGATGGGTAAATTCCACTAGTTAATAATATTATTAGAAGTTATATAGCAATTTTCAAAAGTAGTTCACAAAGTGGTTTACATAGCAAGATAAATCAATAAATGATTCCCTGTCTGCAAAAGACTCACAACCTTAAAATTGCAGGAAATACACCAGCAACAGCTGCTGGAAAAGACAACATGCTAGAGCAAAGAGGGATAGCTGCTAAATAAAAGACAAGCCCTACAAAGAAAGGTTGAGAGAACTTGGTAGGTTCAGCTTGGAGAACAGAAAGCTAAAAGGAGATATGATCACATTCTTAAAATACCTGAAGGACTGTCATACAGAAGTAAGGATGCATTGGGGAAGGGAAGCAATGGCCTGTTAAAGTAGAACTAGGGTTAATGACTTAATGAGTACAAACTCTCAAGAAGAGAGATTCCAGATGGATGTCAGGAAAAAAATTACTGATGGTGAGGGCCAGTGGCGTAGCTGATGATCATGTACCCAGTGCAATGCTCAAAATGTTGCCCCAGAAATAATGTCACAATCGGTAGTGATGTCATCTCCAGGTATTTTTAAAAAGAAAATTGGGGGGAAAAACCTGCCTCCTCCTCCTCAGCAGTTCACCATCATTTGCTCTGCGAGTGGCACGGCTAAAGCACCTATTTGCTATCTGGAGTAGAAAAAGATTTTATTGCCCCCCACAACAACAAAATCAAACTTAATTAAGTAAAAAAAAATGAAAATTATGTCCATTGGTTAGGGAAACTGATGTGGCAACAAGGAATGTTACTCTTTCCCTGCTAAATATAAGAGCAGCAGCACTTAGCGTCTGCATAACCAGTTAGCATGGATAACTGTATATATTATAAATCAATCAATAAAAAACTGTATAATCTATACAGTTATCCATGCTAACTGGTTATGCAGACGCTTCTAAGTGCTGCTGCTCTTATATTTAGCAGGGAAAGAGTCACATAAGAGCTGATTCATACACCTTATTAGATACATATAGTATCAGAATTACATCCCATTGGCTCTCAGAGCATTCAGTCTCATGGGAACGTTGAGTTAAGAAAATCCACCTTTTGTTCCACAGGTTTCGTGTTTTTATTTTCTGGTTAATTAGCAATAACCTTTGATAGAATAAAGATAATCCAATGCAGATTGTTTCATTGCATTCTGCATTAAGTTACCTTTCCAATGATACATAACATGATATGTAACTTGATACTGTACCATATACATTTCCCCTTTTTCACAATTTTAGCAACTAGTATCAAGCTCAGCTTGAAGCCCCCCTAAAGCCTGTAGCCCAGTGCAACTGCACCCCCTGCTCTGCCTTAGCTACGCCACTGGTGAGGGCAGTTCGGCAGTAGAATAGCTTGCCAAGGGAGGTGGTGGACTCTCCCTCACTGGGGATCTTCAAGCAGAGACTTGACAAGCATCTGTTTGGAGATGGTCTAGGACAGTGATTTTCAACCACTGTGCCAAAGCACACTGGTGTGCTGTGGATTATCTGCAGGTGTATCATAAGGACTTTGGGGAAGAGTGATTTATTAGAAAGGCAATGGGGATTCTTTGAGCCCTCTATCAGTATCACGGTGTGCCTTGCTAGGTAAAAAACTGATGGTGTGGCTTATCAATTTTAGCACCTAGTCAGTGTACCATGAGATGAAAAAAGGAGGTCTTCTTGCTACCAATAGGGTTAGGACTAGATGGCCTATTTAGCTACCTTTCAACACTATGAGTCTATGAGTATTTTAAATGTTACCTCTTTGCCGAGTTAGCAGGGATAAAGACTTATTCAGCTATATGTTCTGTGTTAATATAATTTTGTTTTCTTGTGTCTGTGGGGAAAGAAGGGATTACTAAAAACAAAACACTGATAGTTCCCTTTGCCAAATGTGATGTTTGACCACTTTTCAGAAACCAGATGCAGACAAATATCAATGTGAGCAGGGAGTCCCCAGAAAAGCTTAAGTAACCGTTGCAATACCTCACAGCCATTTGACCAGTTTGCAAAATACCCTCTTCATTCCTACGGTTCAAACAGCCTCACAGTGTATTTGCTTGCTGTCTGATATGTTAATTCACACCACTAGTACTCGCATTTTAAAATCATTTGTAAGAACAACTGTGCAATTCCCATCTAATAAAATGGAGCTCTACCCCACTGAAAACTCATGCCACAATATATCTGTTACTCTTCAGATCTCATAAGGATGTTGTATTTGCTTGAGCATGCAGTAGCTACTCCTCTGGAATTTGTCACATACTCCTGGCACACCAGACCATCTTACTTGGCCCCAGATTTGAGGGAACAGTGTTCACTGACACTGACTTCATGTCAGGCCAGCATTTAGCACTCAGGGAAGAAGACAAATATCAGCTTGTTCCACTTTCACAAACAGGCAAAATCAGTTCTGCACTGGTGAAGCACTGAAGTTATTGTAGAATGATTCTGTTATATTGCTTTAAGCCAGGGGTAAATTACCCCAAATGGGGAAAGATGAAATTCCTGGGGGTAATGGAACAATATAGGAGAAGCAAGGGGAAGGTAGGGAAGGGCTGGATGCAGGGTTTGGTGGGGGTTACGTCAGCATATCAAGGGGGTATCTTCTGCGTATCTAAATATATTTTGGGGTAAAAGGTAAAAAAGTTCCCTGACCCCTTCATTAAGCTGCTGACCTGCATATTTTCAGACTATGGTCATAATTATTTTCCAAACAAAATTCAAACCCACCACACAAGGAGCAAATTACATTATTTGCAAATCTCTTTAAACAGAACACTAGCATTTACAGTCTAGTTCTATGACTTGCTGTGCCAAGAAAAAAGGCATGTAGGATAAGCCTTTCCAGCTGCTGATTCACATAATTCTTAAAAATTCTATGCTGTGTGTCTCAGCTTTTTTCTTACTGTATCAGGCAGCCCAATCCTACCTTGCTCCGACTGGCTTGCTCTGTATTCAGCACAGGGTAGGAGGTGGCTGCTGCATAAAAAGGAGTAAGGATTTTTTCCCCCTTATCCCCCATAGAATGGTACAGGCAAGTGGTTTAGATGTGGAGCATGAAGAGCCTTAATGTTGATTGCTTGGGAATTTGAGAGCCGGGTGCTGTAAGAAAGAGTGAACTCCCTCCCCTTGTGTCAGATTTTGCCAACCTAGCAGTTCAAAAAAATGTAATTGCAAATTTAAACACATCCAGTGGTGGGCTCCAGCAGGTTCGCACCTTCTCTCTAGAACCGGTTGTTAACAAGAGATAGGACATACGATATAAAGTTTAAAAATAGCCATTTAAAAGTGGCTGCCAGATGGGCATAGAACCAGTTGTTAATTTCTTTGAATCCCATCACTGATGGGCAGGTAATAGTTTTCTGTGCCTGCAAAGGTAAAGTCATACCAGCCACATGACCATGGAAGCATCTGTGGACAGTAACAATTCTTGGCTCTAAACAGAGATGAACACTGCACCCTATTGTCAGTGACAACTAGCAGGTTTCCTGCAAGGACTTCATTTAGCACAATAGCTACTACAACATCTACTCTGATGGGGATACTCTGAATCTGCACCAGTGATGTCATTTTGTGTAGATCTGAGCAGCCCAGGCTGGGAGGAAGGTTAGGAGACAGGAGACCTTCCCTGTGAGTAAGGTTAGGAGACAGCCTGATCCGTCCACCAGTCTCACCCTGAGATGCCCCTACACCATCCTCCTGCCATCTTCCCCATGCTGGCTTCCCAATGTCAGAGTGAACTTGCCTTTTGCTGACCATGATCTGGCATGGTACATGGCCTCCTGGCACACAAAGAGGCACAAATGCTTCTTATGGCTTTTTTACAATTCTTCTGGGCTGGCATGATGAACTTGGAGCCCAATTCCATGTATGTCTACTCAGAAATAAGTCCCTTCTGAGTCAAAGGGGTTTACACCAATGAAAGTGTGGATAGGATTGGGCTCTCACACTGGCCAAGCATACCATTCTGTTTTGAGCATTCTGTTTTGAGAAGAGCTACTGTTTTTAGTCATTGTTAAGATTTCTAAAAGAGTCATGTTAAAAGATCTCATTGTGCTTTAATTTAGAGAGAAAATGGGTGTAAAATAAATATTTGTGAGTGCATCTACACAGAAATTAGATCAGATTGGGCAGGGTGTCCAAACCCAGGCCCAGAGGTCAGATGTGGCCTGCGGCAAGGCTTAATTTGAACTATGGCAAGACCCCTCCATCTGGCCTGTGGACAAGCATTGTAATGTATCTAACACATTTTTATATGCCAATTTATGAAAATATATCCAAATTTGAAATGTAAATAATTTTTTCCCAACACAGTGTCAGAGAGATGATGTGGCCCTCCTGCCAAAATGTTTGGAAACACCTGAGTTTCATGTATATTCACTGGAGCAATCACAATGAGCAGGATCCAATTGTCAATCTAGCATTAACTAAAGAAAAATCTAGATTACAGCAAGAAGATTGTATTCAACTCTGTGGCCTCATTTAAAACAACGTATGCATCTGTGCACATTCATGCATGTGAAATATATTTTTTAAAAACAATCTAGTGGTCAATCCATCCCATTCAAGGACAGCCATGAAAAGATTGGTCTAGGACTAATTAGACTATTAGAGCATTAGTCATGCTCTTCTCCCCTGACTGTAAATACACTTCCATGTATGCTCATGCATCTCATATATATAAACCAGCCTTCCTTCTCCACTGCATGTTACTTTAACTCTGAGCCTCAGAATTAATTGCCTGAATCTTATGTAACCTATATAGGATGAGATAAAGAACAAGATTGAAATAGGGGCGGTGAACGCTGTTCCAACACCTCTTCCAAATTGCAATGTGTGCTGAATGAGAGAAGATGGAAGTCTATTGAGCCTTATCCAAATCATGACTGCATCTGATGGTGATAGATTGTGCCATTAAATTATACTGAGCATCATGGCAGTTATACATAAGAGATTCTGGCACATAATCTGGCACATATATACATAATGATATTCTATATAGCATTTCAGTTTTACTGTAGCTACGCAAAATCCTTTCCTCTGTTTCCACAAACAGATGAGAGTATTTGTCCCAGGATCTGTTCCTCTGTAGAATCACCTGCCATTCCCGCTCCCTCAAAGACAATGTGAAGCAGACTTCAAAGAACATTACATAATCATAATCCTTTGTGCTTACAAAGGATCTTTCATTACATAAAGTAAAAGGTTAAGGGCACAATCCAGAGTAACTACTGGGAGCCCTTGCTCTGATATAAGAACAATTTGCTTTGGATTGAAATATGAATTTCCCATAGGTTGTCACTAGGTGGTGCAGTAACTACGGGTGCACATAACTTCTCTTAAGTGCTCCCGTAGTTACTCTGGATTGTAGAGTATGTTTCAATGCATATGTCACATAAATTTTAAAATCAGCTCTTCATTCATAATAAAAGAACAGTCTTCCCATGGCATCCTGCAGTGTTGTTCTTTTATTGACTTTGATTGAATGCAAACAGATGCATGCAAACAGATGAATGCAAACAGATGCATTCTGTTAAGAAATCCATGGGAGCTGGAGAAATTTATAAAATCTCATCACTCTGCCAAACCTGTTGTCTTCTTCCGTTTCCCACATCCTTCCATACATAAGAGGACAGAAGTAAAAGGCAGAGAACTAAGCCATTATATGCGGCATGATATGGGCTGGCTGGGGAGCAGCAGCAGCATAAGACCCAGCAGCATAAGGCATGGATACGACTGGGCTGTTAATATTTGCAAGAATATGCAGCTTCTAGCTGTTGAAAATTTAGGCCCTTCTATCTTTCTGGTAGATCCCTACATTCAGTGGTCCATATTTACAAACATGATTTGCTCATTGCGAGGGAAATCTGGGGTTATTCCATTCCACTGAATCTGTCTTCATAGGAATTCCTGTGTCTTATGAGATAAGCAATGCAATCCTGACTTTAGGCCAGAAAAATGGCCCAGCTAATATGGCCTAAGTAGGCCATATCCTGAAGTGACAAGTTAGGCCAAATCCACAGGGCTAGAAGGCCTTTGGCTGGCCCATTTGCTGCTGAACAGGCAGCATGCTCACTTGTGCCATATCTTGAGGAGGGCTGGTATAGTTGTGCTGTATCCTGAGGTTGAGAGGCAGGGGCTGTATCCTGAGTCTAGGACTCAGAATTTTTTGCCATCATCTCCAATTTTACTCTGGCTTATCATGGACCCCTATGGTTTTACTCAGATTTATTCCTGCTCCTTAGGTGTTCTAACAAAGGATCTGTGAGGCACTGTGAGGGGGGGATGTCTGCCATGAAAACAGGCTCTGGATACAGCCTAACTGCACTGTTTTAGACCATGCTGAACATGCCCCCAATATGCCTCTCCTGAACTGCCTAGGCTGCACAGCTAGGCCAGTCTATGTCCATCTGTCTTGGACCAACCTATGTTATGCCGGCCCAATGCTTTCTCACCAGTTTGGAATAATAACTGGACTGGCCAAATGGCTAGCCAAAATGCACTTCACGATTGTAGCCTGAGAGCTTTATGCCACTGATAGGGTGAAGATAAAATCTCTTGCCTATGTTTGTATGTTTGCAAACAGCAAATATGGAACCCCGCTTTTAGATCTCTCTCAAACATTTAAAAACTTCTTCCAAAATTAACTTCACATTTCAATCCTCTACTAACTGTAAAAAGAGGCATTACTTTTTGTAATTACATTACTTACTTATTTCTACATCTTTTCAAATCTTTTCTTTTCTCATCATTTCCCCTTCTTTCTTTTAAAAAATGTGGCGTTTTACATGCACATGCTTAGTAATCATGTATTTCTCATGAATACTGTAGTGTATGCTTAGCACACATCATAGAATCATAGAGTTGAAAGGGACCCAGTAGGTCATCTAGTCTAACCCCCTGCCTGGAGCAGGAAATCCTCTTAGTGTATCTCTGTCAGGTGCTGGTCAAGCCTGTGCTTGAAGATCTCCAGTGAGGGAGATTTCACCACCTCCCTTGGCAATCTGTTCCACTGTTGAACCGCCCTCACTGTCAGGAATTTTTTCCTGATATCCAACCAGAATCTCAGCAATCAGTTTAAGTCCAACAGCATTGCAACAATGGTATGAGTAAGACACAATACAGAAAAATTTTGTAATGCCTGCATAGCCATGTTAATTAAAAATAGGAAGAGCAGAAGGGGATGCTGGGGGGTTGGGGGGGAGAATGGCCCCCATGAAGGAATCCTCTAAAAGTTAATTGCTAGCAGCTGTTTGCATCCAGAAAGAGAAGCTTTATAAACAGGATGCGCTTTGTTCCTCATCAGGGGAACAAAACTGCGGAACTGACCTGGAACAGATAACTCTTCTGGACAAAAATGTCCTAGGTCATCCTCTGTACAGTATGTTAGTGAAAGCAGAGGTACAGTAAACTGTGAACCTATTGGAAGGTTATGGTCTGGGTAACAACACGGACAATGAAGGAATCCACAAGCATTCCCTTAATTCCCTTAACATTAGTTTCAGCAGAGCAGATACAAATGAATACTGTCGCCATTTGTATTTGTATCTGCAGCAGTTGCTTGTGAGATACAATATAACAAAATATCCTTTCCAGATCCTGTCCAGCATCATTAAAAAAGATCCTTTCCAGCATCATAAATGCCCTTTTGCCTCCCCTCTTCTTAATGGCTCTCCTCAACAACCCCAGTCTGGCCTGTTATACTGTGGTGCCTTGATTTACAACCGTAATTCATTCCGGAAACATGCTTGTATTTCAGACACTTGTAATACAAAGCTGATTTACTCATAGGAAATAATAGAAACTCAGACGATTGGTTCCACACCAAAAATATTTATATAAAATATTAACTGTATATTAAAATGATTACAAAACACTGTGATATAATACAGAACACTGCAATCTAACACAAAACACTGTAATATACAGTAATACAAAACACTACAATAGAGGAAAATACTGCACAGTACTGAACTGTACTGTACTTTTGAAAATCTTCATGGCTAGTATGAGGGACACAAAGCAGGCATCCATCAGTCTTGAAAGACTATGATATCATGCTCGGCGCTGCATACGCTGCATGCGAAGCATGAAGGCCTAGGATAGATTGACATGAAGGATAGGATACTCAAGCAGCAAATCCCCCCTCTCCATGCCACTGAAATAGTCCAATGGAAAGGCAGAGCCAATACGGTTGGTTCCAGCTGCATCACAGAGCTGAGCTAAGGACAGGAGCTCACCCTGTCTTGTGGGGACCAACTCGGGTCTCGAACCCTGGTTAACAGGCACAGTGTCTTAACCACAGAGGAGGAATTTTGTAGGATGACTTTCACTATCACAGACTCGCTGCTCTCCATTGAGCACCCAGATTGCTGTGCTCCAAGGAGGTGCAGGCTGCCTATCCTTGGAGCAGAGCAATCTGAGCCCAGTGTCCCACACATGCACACTGGGCTCCGAGCACTGTGGTGCCAGAGGAATGTACAACTTGGGTGTGTCAATCCTGTTGGGCATTCACCTACTGTGGCCCACACCAGCTGCACCATCCCAGCAGTGCCCCTGGTTAGGAAAAGTTGAGGGAGGGGACTCTGATTGAGTGTAGAGGCACCTGTCCCCCAAAACTCAAGTTGGAAAAGAGTCATAACTGGGATTTTACAAGTACTCAAGTACCGTATTTCCCGGCTTATAAGACGCACTTTTTTACTCCCAAGGGGGGGGGGAATGTCTGTGCGTCTTATCGAGTGATAGGGCCAATCCTGGAGCACTTTACCCCATCATGTCATATGTCATTGGATTTGTATTGAAGAGTTTTGAGATATCTCCTTCCTATTAAAAGTTATGGCCAAAAAAGTAAAAATCAAAAATATAAAAAAATACATTTTTTGGCAATTTTTTAAGCGGGTAGGAATTTTGGCATTGGGTTCAGGAATTTTGGGTTTGGCATCTGGTCACCCTGGCACAATTGCAATCCTAAACAGCCTTCCCTGGCTTGGGGACTTGTTTCAAATTAGACATGCACAAGACCTAGTCCCTGCTGCTCCATGCCTGTGCCTCCCTCACTCTTCCCTATCTATCTAGATCCCCTCACCTTTCCCTACCTACCCCCCAAAAGAACCCCCCAACTTACCTGCCTTCCTGGACCATTTGCAATGAGTTTTGTGCAAAATGTTGGTGTCTGATCATTTGCAATGAGATTTGTGCAAAAGTCACAAATAACTGACTCTAGAGATGATGAGTTTTGGGGGTTTCCAGAAAATTAGAAGAGTGCTTGAAGCTTAGTCTTTCCTCATTTGTTAATGACAGTGATAATGGTTCTTAACACCACTGTTGACTTTACATGGTTGAAATATTATTATGCTATATTTTATTAAATATATTAGTACACCATTTGGTTCAGAATTTTTTTTCTTATTTTGCTCCTCTAAACTTTGGTGCGTCTCATGGTCCGGTGCATGTAATAAGCCGGGAAATACGGTACTTGTAAATACTTCATGAGTTAAAACCACTTGTTCAGTAGCCCTGCCCTATTTTGAAAGCCCACCATGGTAAAAAAAAATGGGGCTGCTGCAGTGCTCTGTGTGTGTCAGAGCTCTCTTTATACACTCTCCTGTTGTGTCCTACGATCTGTAAACATCAACCTAATTCCAAATCGATCTAATGCAAAAAATTTGTGAGTATCTCCTAGTTGGTTCGACAATGAATGTTTATTCTTGAAAAGTTTATCCAGGGAGTGCTTTAGGTTATTCAGAAGTTCTGACTCTAGAGAGACACTACAGTCTTATTTTGTGGCAAACGCCCAACTTAGGGATGCAATAAATTGAAAAAGATCCATTGTGCTATATGCTAGCACAATGGGAAAAACGAATACGGGCCACGATGCAGAATAATTCAAGATCTTTCTGGAAAATTGTTAATGGAGCCTTTAGATCTGAACAAGGAACTCCAGGGGCAATCTCTAATGATTGTTGGTCTCAACATTTCTCCAAACATTTTCATGATAATGCAATACCCTTCTCCTCAGGGCCTATAATCAATATGACCTCTCCGCCTGACTAGCCTCTGGTTTCTCCTGCATTGGTTAAAGAGATGATTTTGAGCCTAAAATCCGGAAAAGCAGCGGGGCCCGATGCTGTCCCTATTGACTGGCTGAAAGCCAATGTTGATTGGTGGGCCCCAATTCTATCAGATCTTTATGCATTGGTTAACTGTACCGGTGTGATCCCGAGTAGTTGGTTGAAGTTTATTATAGTTCCTATCTATAAAAGGGGGGACCCTACCTCACCTGGCAACTATAGGCCTATAAGTCTTTTATCAGTGATTGGGAAACTGCATGCAAAAATTTTATTAATGTATCTTAATCAGTGGATCTCCCAAGAGAAGATTCTGGGGATGGGACAAGTAGGATTTTGAAAAGACAGGTCCGCACTGGATCACTGTCTCATTCTCTCCCATCTAATCCACAAGTATGCATTAAAAACTAAATAAAAAATGTATGTTGCTTTTCTTTACTTAAAATGTGCCTTTGACAGCATGGATAGAAATCTTCTAAGGAGCAAACTTGCCCAAATGGGAATAGACTGCAAACTTCTATTCCTTATCCAAAGATTATATACAGAGCCAAGCCAAGTTACTCTTAATCCAAGTTTTTACTGTATAAAAATATAAGCAGCATAATACACTATATGGCCTAATTTAAAGCTAAATGTCTTAAACAGACATGCATCCTGACCTCCTTTTTCACTTTAGTAAATACAGGCATATCTATTCAAAGTTTTTTGGAAACACACATAACCAACCCTTTTATGTTAATCAGAATTGAACCTAAATGTTTCAAGTGATTTACCTCAAATAGTGTACATTCAAATAAATGAGTTAGAGTTCGTACATCACACCCACAATATTTTTCAGTATTTGACACTCCTTTAATCTTCCTTCCATCAAGGCTATGGCATTGCATCTGGCTAAAGATCTTTAAGGACTTTTTAACAATGCAATCTGAAGTGCAAATTAAGCTGTGTTGGCATTGCTCAGTGGCAACGCAAGGATTTCATAGAATAGAATCATAGAATCATAGAGTTGGAAGGGACCTAGTAGGTCATCTAGTCCAACCCCCTGCCTGCATCACCTGGTGCTGGAGTGAGTGCGTCACCCCTCGGACTGTGCATCAGTCCTATGACACATGTCACCCATCCAGATTGCACATGTAGGGACGTCAACATGCATGTGCAAAGATCCATCCATCAGTGATACGGCATGCACGTGCGAAGACTGTACATGCATGCTGGTATACCAAGTCTCCTCAGAGGGATGGGTGACTTGCTGTTCCCTCAGAGGAGCGTGGGGACACCAACGCACATGTGAGATCTTCACACATCTTCAAAAAGAAATTATTGCTCTCAAGTGTTTTCCTGCTTTTCACTGTTAATAATAATTGGGGTGAACAGAGCATTATATATTTTATCACTGTATTAATAGAACTCCAGATAGTGTAACAACTGTGTGGTTTACTCTTAATACTCCTATCTTTTGTCTGAGCAAACGAAGTGCCTTTAAGTCTGCTCTGCTGTTCTTTCTTCAAAAGCCACCTTATCTGGTTATCTGTAATAATACAAGAAAAGAATAGAAACAGAAAAAAGTGACCATCTTCTAAGCTGAAATTCAGAGCATGACCTCAGCAGTTGTTAATTCCCTCTATTTGACCGCACAGTCACTGAAATTAAAAGAGTTTTTCAAGAGATCATTTCTATTTCTGTCAAACACTACAAAGATTAGAAGTTAATCTTAGAAAAAGTCAGAAGTGCACCACATTTAATTACCATTTGTTATAATTTACAAATCCCTACCTCTGACAACAGTCAGACATTCTGGAGCCCTTGACTCTTTGCCTCAGAGGTCTAGGCCATGACATCTTATCTATATCTAAATTGCAACCTTTTTTACCATGTAGATCAGTGGTTTTCAAAGTGGGGGTCAGAACGACCTTGGAGGGAAGGTCACAACTTCATTTCAAGGGGGTTGCAGAAAGTTGTGCGCAGCCATATTGGAATCTGGTCCTGGGCACCTTTAATGTCACTTCCAGCCGTAACATCGCTTCTGGGGGCGGGTCCCAGACAGATTGTCATTGTCAGAAAGGGGTCCTGGGCTAAACTGCTTGAATTTCACTGATGTAGAAAATATGTTTTTTCTTCTTCTTGATTTGCTTGTTGGGTTTTGAATTGGATCAAGTTAGGAGCAACAAGTTATTCATGCAGTAATCAGATGTGTATTACATCGTAGCTATGTTTTGGACATGGTTTGGGAATATCCTTGAAGTTTCATGAGGTGATCAGTAATGCCTTCTCTGAATGATTTTATATATATATAAAGATATATATATCTTCCCCTAAAATGTACAGTTGCAGGAAAATCTTCAGTATTCTTGAGTGTATACTAGGATTCTAGAATGAAAAACAGCTGACGGGGAGGGGTGAATTGGATTGAGACTATGGCATTGATGGTGGGATGGTTTCATTTTCCCATCTAATGATATAGCTGCTGTTATCTAATAATGACATTGTGGCTGCAATCCTAATCTCAAGTTAGGCCAGCATAAGCTCCAGCATAAGTCCTATGCTGACCTGGGGGTAAGACAAAAGTGCTTTAAGGCAACCTCCTGGGGGAGGGTTAGGCCAGTGCACAAACATGTGCTCCCCTCCATACATCACCATGGGAGTGGGAAGACAAATGAACTGTGCCAGCCCAGTTAAGACTGAACCTTGGAACTGTATTGCCCAGAGATGACAAACCTTTTGGGCACAGTGGTGAATAATCTAGAAAATGCCTGTTTGCATGTCACAGACACAAACCCTGCAAATGAAAGAGAAACAATACATTTTGATTTATCAGTCCAATCTATATATATAAAAGAGAAAAGTCACTGACTGACTGACTCACTCACTCACTGACTCATCACCACCCTGCCAAAACCACCAGGCCTAGAAGCATGAAATTTGGGGTGGGTGTTCCTTCTGTGATGGAGGGGTGCACTAAGAAACAGTTTTCTGAAATTCTAACCGGAAAGGGGTGAAAAAGGGCGCAACGTGGTTTCCTCCCTATACTTTGCACTGGAGAATTGATGACTCATCAACATTCCACCAAGAAGCATGAAATTTGGGGTGTTCCTTCATGAACATCCACCAAGAACCAATGTGGAAAAATTTAACCCTTAAGGGGCTGAAAAGGGTGCAACGTGTTTCTGTCCTATACTTAACATGGAAGACTGACCAACCTCCAACCAATTTGGTGCTTGGTGCCTGGTGCACTGGGGGGACGTTGTTCGGAGGAAGAGCGACGTTGTTCGCTGGGGAGGATGCTGCGCATGGGAAGATGCACATGGGGGATGCTGCGCATGGGGATGTTGCGCGTGGGGGAAGTTGCACATGGGGGTTTATGCACATGGGGAGATGTTGCACATGGGGAAATGTTGTGCATGGGGGATGATGAGCATGGGGGATGATGAGCATGGGGGTTGATGCACATGGGGGATATTGTGCATGGGAGGATGTTGCGCGTGGGGACATGATGCGTATGTGGGGAAGTTTTGCATGGAGGAAGTTGTGCATGGGGGACTGATGCGCATGGGGTTTGATGTGCAT
Organism: Cryptoblepharus egeriae; assembly: GCA_030015325.1. NCBI lineage: Eukaryota > Metazoa > Chordata > Lepidosauria > Squamata > Scincidae > Cryptoblepharus > Cryptoblepharus egeriae. The sequence continues at coordinate 110,859,125 of JAREYC010000001.1, read as the reverse complement.
GGGGTTAATGTGCATGGGGGAAGTTGTGCATGGGAGGTTGAAGCACAGGGGGGTTGATGCACATGTGGAGATGATGAGCATGGGAAATGTTGCACATGGGGACTGATGTGCATGGGGGAAGCTGCACATGGGGGACTGATGAGCATGGGGGACTGATGAGCATGGGGAAATGTCACGCATGGGGGTTGATGCGCATGGGGAAAGTTGCGCATGTGGGGTTGATATGCATGGGGGAAGTTGTGCATGGGGGACTGATGCGCATGGGGGAAGTTGCGCATGGGAGAAGTTGCGCATGGGAGTTGATGCACATGGGGGGTTGATGCACATGGGAGTTGATGCACATGGGGGATGTTGCACATGGGGGACTGATGCGCATGGGGGATGTTGCGCATGGGGGATGTTGTGCATGGGGATTAATGCGCATGGGGAAGTTGCACATGTGGGGTTGATGCGCATGGGGGGAAGTTGCGCATGGGAGTTGATGCGCATGGGGGTTGATGCGCATAGGGGGTTGATGTGCATGGGGGATGTTGTGCATGGGGATGTTGTGCATGGGGATTAATGCGCATGGGGATTGATGCGCATGGGGAAGTTGCACATGCGGGGTTGATGCGCATGGGAGACTGATGTGCATAGGGGGTTGATGCGCACGGGGGATGTTGCACATGGGGGTTGTTGCGCATGGGGGAATGAATCATAGAATCATAGAATCCTAGAGTTGAAAGGGACCTAGTAGGTCATGTAGTCCAACCTCCTGCCTGCAGCAGGAAATCCTCCTAGATAATCCCCGAGAGGTGCTCATCAAGCCTCTACTTGAAGACCCCCAGTGAGGGAGAGTCCACCACCCCCCTTGGCAATCTGTTCCACTGCCGAACTGCCTGAACCGTCAGGAATTTTTTCCGGCTGTCCAACTGGAATCTCCTTTCTTGCAGTTTGTACCCATTGGTTCTAGTTCTGCTTTCAGAAGCAGCTATGAACTAATGAGCCCCTTCCTCCCTATGACAGCACTTCAGGTATCGGTAGAGGGCAATCATGTCTCCCCTCAGCCTCCTTTTCCCAAGTTCCCCCAACCTTTCCTCGTAAGACTTTCCTTTCATCCCACTGATAATTCTTGTTGCTCTCCTCTGGAGTTGCTCCAGTTTGGCTGCATCTTTCTTTTTGAGTACTGAACACAGTACTCAAGGTGAGGTCTTACCAATGCAGAGTAAAAAGGAACTATAACTTCTTGTGACTTGGAAGCTACCGTCCTCTTAATGCAGCCTAAAATGGCATTTGCCTTCTTTGCAGATACATCACACTGCTGACTCATGTTCAGCTTGTGGTCCACGGTGACTCCAAGATCCTACTCACATGTTGTGCTGCCAAGCCAAGTATCTCCCATTTTATACCTGTGTTTTTGGTTTTTATTGCCTAAGTGCAGAACCTTGCACTTTCCCTGTTGAAGTTCATTCTATTTGTTACAGCCCAGGATTCTAGTTTACCCAGATCCTCCTTGAGGTTTCTCCTGTCTTCTGTTGTGTTTGCTACTCCTCCCAGCTTAGTGTCATCCGCAAATTTGATCAGGCTCCCACGTATCCCTTCCTCCAAGTCATTGATTAAAATGTGATGTGATTAAAATTGATGACTGGGCCCCTGGGATGAGTTAAAGATGACTGGGCCCCACTTGAAACCAATCTCCAGCTTGATGCAGAACCATTTACTAAAACGCTTTGAGGGCGGCCATCAAGCCAGTTGCGGATCCACCTAATGATTGCCTTGTCTAGCCCATATTTTTTCAACTTCCCTATTAAGATATCATGTGGGATCTTGTCAAATGCTTTGCTGAAGTCAAGATAAATGACATCCACAGCATTGCCACTGTCCAGTAAGCTTGTAACCCGATCAAAAAAGGAGATCAGATTTGTCTGGCAAGATTTATTCTTGGTAAATCCATGCTTTGTTCTTTTGATCACAGAGTACTTGTCTAGATGTGCAGAAATTGTGTGTTTTATGATTTGTTCTAATATCTTGCCCAGGATTGAAGTCAAACTGACTGGTCTATAATTTCCTGGGTCTTCTTTTTTCCCCTTCTTAAAGATTGGGACTACGTTTGGCCTCTTCCAGTCCAGTGGCACTTCTCCACTCCTCAAAGATTTCTCAAAGATGATCAACAGAGGCTCTGCAAGGACATCTGTGAGTTCTTTAAGAACTCGAGGCTGCAGCTCATCCGATCCAAATGACTTGAATTCATTTAGGCCAGTTAAGTGGTTAGGAACCAGTTCTCTGTCAGTCATAATCTGCTGTTCTGCACCATTCATCTTACCATTACCTCTTTGGGGATGCAAGCACATCCCCACATCAGCCAATGATCCTGCATCCCGATTTGCACAGCCCTCCGTCTAAGAATAGATGGATACAAAGTAGGAGTTGAGCAGCTCCGCCTTCTGCTGGTTTCCAGACACCTGTTGTCCATCTTTGTTCAGAAGCAGCCCCACCCCCTCGTTTCTCCTCCTGTTCCTTTAGGCATATCTAAAGAAGCTCTTTTTGTTATCCTTGACTCCCCTCCCTGGCCAGCCTCAGCTCATACTGAGCTTTAGCATTTCTGACCTCCTCCCTACAGGACTGGACTATCTGCCTGTACTCCTCCTTGGTGATCTTTTGAGTCTTCCCTTCCCTATACTTCATTTTCTTTAACTTCAGCTGATCCCCAAGTTGCTTGTGGAGCCAAACTGGTTTTTTCAGGTTTTTCCCCCCTTTCTTTTTCATTGGAATTGTTTCTGACTGAGCTTGCAGAAGCTGCCTCTAAAGGAACTCCCACCTATCTTGGGCCCCTTTTCCTGTTAGCTCATCAACCCATGGGATCCCGCCTATGACCTCTCTAAACCTTACTCACACTGGCCAGGGAGAAAGACCCGTTGACTATACTGGGACTTACCTCTGAGTAGACTTGCATATGATGGGGCTCTGAGGCTGCAATCCTTTCCACACTGGCCTGGGAGTAAGTCCCATTGACTATACTGGGACTTACTTCTGAGTAGACCTGCATAGGATGGGGATCTGAGGCTGCAGTCCTCTCCACACTGGCCTGGGAGTAAGACCCGTTGACTATACTGGGACTTACTTCTGAGTAGACCTGCATAGGATGGGGCTCTGAGGCTGCAGTCCTCTCCACACTGGCCTGGAAGTAAGACCCATTGACTATACTGGGACTTACTTCTGAGTAGATCTGCATAGGACGGGGCTCTCAGCCTCCCTGGCCAGCCGGGAGAGACAGGGAGAGCGTGGTGGCGCCGCACTCCCCCTTCTTAGCCTCCCCGGCCAGTCGGGAGGGGCAGGGAGAGTGCGGTGGTGCTGTGTGGGCCGACCCAGTCCGCATGGTTCTTGGGGCCCCCTGCCGCTGCCTGATTGCCAGCAGCAGGGGGATTGGAAGATCTGGTCCCCCAGAACTGGAGCGAACCGTCCTGTGCCCACCATAGGTGCAACATGTTTTTGTCCTACACTTAACATGGAAGACTGACCAACATCCAGCCAATTGGGTGCTCTGTGCCTGGTGCACAAGGGGGATGTTGTTTGTAGGAAGAGGTTGCACTGGGGAGGATGCTGCGCATGGGGGGTTGCGCAGGGGAAGATGCGCATGGGGGGTTGATGTGCATGGTGGATGTTGATGCGCATGGGGGAATGACGTGCATGGGGGAATGATGCGCTTGGCGGTTTGATGCACATTGGCGATGTTGCGAGTTGATGCGCATGGGGGATAGAGGTTGGAGAGGCTGCACACACCTCCTCTCTCTGTGTATGAAAGTGCTTATGAATTGGTTTGAAGATTACCCTCTCGGTGTGTCTTGGAAAGTGTTTATGAACTTATTTGTTCACAAGATCTGTCACTAATATATTCACTTATGTAAATTTATTCAAATTTGAAATGTTAACCAATTCTTTTTTTCTTCCAGCCCCTGACACAATATCAGAAAGATGACATGGCCTTCCTTCCAAAATGTTTAGAGACCTTACATCAAAATGTTTAGAGACCTTACATAAAGTGAAGTAATACTTGTGGTTCTTGTGATTACCTAGGCGGATGTAAGAGGAAAGGAGGTGGTTGGTAATTCAGGATTATGGTACCATGCTGGCAAAAGTTTGGCCTAATTCCAAGATAGGCCAGCCTAACTAGAGAAGGCTTGGGCCGGCGTGAATCTACTTTGGCTGGCCCAAGACAGATAGATCTGGGCTGGCCTAGCAGAACTAGCCTAAACAGTTCAGTAGGGGTATGTTGAAGGTATGTGAGGCATGGCTTGGAACAGTGAAATTATTTAGAGGCCATATTTAGAGCCTATTTCCAGGACAGAAACAGGAAATATGCTCTGTTTGCCCCCTGAGGTCCTCAGAGTTAGGCCACCTCAGGAGTAGGCATAAATCTGAGTAGAACCCGTAGGGGCCCATGATAAGCCAAAGTAAAAATGGAAGCAAAAGAAAAAGTTCTAAGTTTTTGGCTAGCCTAATTACCACACCTGCCTCTCAACCTCAGGATATGGCACAACTACACCAGCCCAGTGAGCATACTGCCCCTGTGCTGCAGCAGTTAGGCCACCCTACACACCTCCTAGCCCTGTGTATTTGGCCTGTCAACCTAGAAGCCTCCTAGCTCTGTAGATTTGGCCTAATTCTCAGCTCAGGATATGGCCTACTTAAGCCAGCTTAGCTGGGCCATTCTCTCTGGCCTAAGTCAGCATTTCACCCTAAATGTAACAAATTATAAATAAAAGTTTTAAATTTTAAAAATAATATTGTCTTCTAATTAAGCACATATGTGCTTATATATATATATAAGCACATATATATATATAAAAGCGATATATATATATGAGTGTTTTTCGCTTTTATTTTTTCATGTCCTACATCTTTCTTGGTTGTCCTCTTTTTGCAATTATGAAATCTGCTCACCTGGCTAGTAAGCATGAACCTAGTCTCCCTCGGGCTGTGGGTGGTGCAAACGGTTAAGACGCTGTGCCTGTTAACCAGCAGGCCAGAGTTCAAGACCTGGGTCACCCCACAAGACAGGGTGAGCTCCTGTCCCTACCCCAGCTCTGCGACGCCAGCTGGATCTAATTGTATTGGCTCTGCCTTTCCATTGGACTAATTCAGTGGCGTGGAGGGGGCGGATTTGCTGCTTGGGTAACAGCCTATCCTCCATAACAATCTAACCCAGGCTTTTGTGTTTCACATGCAGCGTGCGCAGCACAGAGCACGATACCATAGTCTTTCAAGACTGAAGGAGGCCTGCTTTTAAAGTCTCCCTTATATGTTCACTAAAAAGGGCTTCAGCATTTCATTTGATTCATGATTGGAAGGGACCTCTTAACTTTATGACTTTAACTTATGATTTAAACTTTAAAGGTATATATTTTATACAGAAAACTGTCTTACAGTGCAGGCCTATGCATGTTTACTCAGAAGCAAGAATCACATGTTCTCTAAGATTAAATCATAGCCTTTTGCTACTTACTCAAATGTGCTTTATATGGGACTAGCGAAAGGCGTACCCGCGTTGCAGGAGTAACTTCCCCATACAACATCCTCCACGGTGCATTAACAACCCATGCGCAACCTACCCCCATGTACAACATTCCCCTGTGCGCATCATCCCCACGCACAACTTTCCCTATGCGCATCATCCCCCCACGCACAACTTCTCCCTATGTGCAACTTTCCCCTGTGCGCAACTTCCCCCCGTGCGCATCATCCCCCCATGTGCAACTTCCCCCATGTGCAACTTTCCTACATACACAACTTCCCTCCATGCGCAACTTCCCCCATGCGCATCGTCCCCCCCATGCACAACTTCCCCTCATGTGCAACTTTCCTACATGCGCAACTTTCCTACATGTGCAACTTTCCTACATGCGCAACTTCCCCCATGCGCATCACCCCCCCATATGCATTATCCCGCCATGCGCATCATCCTGCCATGCGCAACTTCCCCCATGCGCATCATCTCTCATGCGCAACTTCCACCCATGCGCAACTTCCCCCATGTGCATCATCCCCTCATGCGCATCATCTGCCGATGCGCAACTTTTCCCAATGCACAACTTCCCCCATGCGCAACTTCCCCCATGCGCAACTTTCCCCATGCGCAACTTTCCCCATGTGCAACTTCCCTTCATGCGCAACTTTCCCCCATGCGCATCATCTGCCGGTGCGCAACTTCCCCCGTGCGCAACTTTCCCCCATGTACAGCTTTCCCCCATGCGCAACTTCCCCCATGCGCATCAACACCATGCACAACTTTTTCACATGTGCAACTTTCCCCCATGCACAACTTTTCCCCATGCTCATCATCCCTCATGCGCAACTTCCCCCCATGCGCAACTTCTCCCCATGCGCAACTTCCCCCATGCGCAACTTTCCCCATGCGCAACTTTCCCCATGTACATCAGTCCCCATGCGAAACTTCCTCCATGCACAACTTCCCCCCATGCGCATCATCCTCCCATGCGCAACTTTCCTCCATGCACAACTTCCTCCCATGCACAGCATCCTTGCCAGTGCAGCCTCTTCCTCTGGAAAACATCCCCCAGTTCACCAGGCACTGAGCACCATATTGGCTCGATGTTGGTCAGTCTCCCATGTTAAGTATAGGACAGAAACACGTTGCCCCCTTTTCAGCCCCTGAAGGGTTAAATGTCTCCAGATGGTTCTTGGTGGGAGTTCAGGTGACAGAAGGAACTCCCAGAATTCCATGCTTCAGGCCCAGCAGTTGGGGAGGAATGTTGAGGAGTCAGCAATTCTCAATGCAAAGTATAGGGAGGAAAACGCGTTGCGCCCCTTTTCACCCCCTTCCGGTTGGAATTTTGGAAAACCGGTTCTTAGTGCACCCCCCTGTCACGGGAGGAACACTCACCCCAAATTTCACACTTCTAGGCCCAGCGGTTTTGGCAGGGCAGTGATCAGTCAGTCAGTGAGTCAGTGAATCAGTGAGTCAGTGAGTCAGTGAGTGACTTTTCTCTTTTATATATATATATATATATATATATATATATATATATATATATATATATATATATATATATATATAATCTTGTGTTACAGAGAGGTACCTGCATAAATGGGCAGCAAAAACAGATTTTTTCCTTTGGAACATTTAATGCTGGTGAAATCCATCAGGCTTAACATCCCCAGTTGTGGAAAAGAAGTGTCTAGTAACTAGTCTATGGTTACTAGGTAGTTAGCATTAGTGTTATAATGAGTTACTGTGCTTACACTGCCACTGTGTCTGGAATTCTGCAGATGTTGACATGGCATGATCTTGTTCAGTGTGAGATTCTACAGATGTCTGCTGTCTTGCAAGATTCCTTCTTTGTGGGCAGTTGGTAAAGTGTGACATTTTCCCAAATTGCTGGGTTCCAAATAGGTAGAACATACCCCATCTCTCATGGAAAGTACACTACAGACCTAATCTTATACACGAATTAACTTGTAGCCCTGTTGTTGCCCATATCCAGGCTTCAGGAGAAAGGAGATTGTGTTAAGTACATTCTGCACAGTATCCAGGACGGTTGAATTCTGTTTGAAAATAGCAGTGGACATTCAGCAGGTTGTGCTTGGCTTGAGTTGCACGAGGCTTGAGCGTGCTGGGGGAGGCCGCGTGAGACTTGGGTGGGCTGGGGAGACCACGCGAGACTTAGGCTTGCCCAAGTCTCGTGCAGCCTCCCCCAGCCAATTCAAGCCTCGTGCGATAGCCATGCAGGCAGCCTCTTCCAGTCAGTATGAGACTTGGGCCAGCTAGAGGAGGATCCCCCAGCTGACACAAGCCTCGTGTGGCCAGTGTGCAAACTCTTACTGCATGCCCCAGTCTCGGGCAGACTGGAAGAGGCCGCACACTGGCCACCACCCTGATTTAAAGGAGGAAAACATTTTTTCTGTTTTCCTCTTTTACATCTAGGTGTACCCTATACCGTGGTGCGCCCTTTACCCCCCAAAATACAGTACTTTTTGGATTTATTTGTGCCTGCCCAGTATCATGAAAGTGCTGTAAAACATTTTGGCACCACTCTTGGATGAGATAGGCCAGTGCTCAAATGTGTACTGGCTTCCCCACACTGATGCAGGCCACAGGGATGAGTATGTTTGTGCAGGCCAAGCTTGACCAGTGCAGGGGCCTCAAGGGGAATGGGGGCGGCAGATGGATGAATTTTAGGATAAGAAGATAGAGGGTGATGGGCATTCTTAGTAGGGTGGGTGGAGAGCAGGAGGAAGGACCAAGTAATTGTGCCAGATCCTAAATCCATTCCCAGACAGTTTGGGGCAATCCTGGGCTGCTTAGATTTATGCTAACTGAGCAAGAGGCACTCTTTCAAGTGGGTGTTCCTCTTTTATTTAGCAGGGGGAGAGTAACTGGCCCTACACACCCCAGCAATGCCTGTTCAAGTGGCTTCTGCTGGTGTTGTTTTTTGCATTTCAGATTGTGATTCCTTTTGGGACAGGGACCCATTAGCTTTTAATTAGCTGTTATATTTCCATTTTTTTTCTAAACCGCTTTAGAAAGAACTTCTTAGTTGAAAAGCGGTATATAAATATTGTAGATAGATAGATAGATAGATAGATAGATAGATAGATAGATAGATAGATAGATAGATAGATAGATAGATGTCACCAATTTTGGTGGCACATTTCCGAGTAGCCCCATTGGGGCTACAGTGGCTCTTCCAAGGGCAGAGGAACAAGCCTCATCCTGCCTCAGGTTGACCCACAAGCAGCCCAAAACGTGCACCGGGACCGGCCTGTTTCAGCACAGACTAGTAGTGCAGTGTCTGCTCTGATCATTCAGTTCAAAGGATGGATCTTAAAATTCCATCTCCATGCAGAAATTCCATTTTCAGACTGTCCACATGCAGCTGTTGTCCAGCTTCAGTGAGAACCCTGAATTTTGGGGCTCCCTACTAACCTGGAAGAGGTTTTCTTAAGACAGTCCTTTCTGCCAGAACACCTGGTTTTGGATGGTGGTAAAAACTAACATCCCAGTTTAGGTCCTGATCAATTGGTGAGATGGGGCGGTGTGGTTCTGGATACTTGGTGCTGAGCTGTTTCTTCACCTTCTGCTGCAATTTTTTTCACATTAAAAAAATACTGTCCTTCCTCCAAGTAGCTGAGGTTGGTAACCAGTTCTTTCCTTACTTTTGTCCTCATAGCAGTTTGTCCTGTCAGGTTGGTTAACCTGAGAGATACTGTAGTTAAAGGTCACCGAGGAGGCAGAAATTTGAACTTGAATCTTCCAGTTCTTAAACCCCAGACAACTAAATATACAACTGGCTGTTAGGGTGCAATTCTAACAAATTTAGGCTGGTCTAACTCACTTGGCATATCTTTCTGTAGTGGTATGTGGAGGTGGATGTATTCCTGTGCGCTGGCCTAAACCTCCAGGAATGGGGCAGAAGTGCCTTACGGCACTTTTGTGACACTGTCAAATCAGCACAGGACATTTGCTGGGTCTTATGCTGGCCTAACTAGAGGTTAGGATTGCAGCACCAGAGTTATAACTCCAGCATTATAACCTGCAAGCTCCGTCTCAGTGTTACTGACAACATCAATGTCACACACCCAAAGGACAATAGAAGAGGGGTAGGTTCAGTGGTGGGCTCCAGCAGGTTCGCACCTACTCTATAGAACCGGTTGTTAACAAGAGATAGGACATATAAAGTTTAAAAATAGCTATTTAAAAGTAGCTGCCAGATGGGCATAGAACTGGTTGATAATTTCTTTGAATCCCATCACTGGCTAGGTTCCCTGCAGAAAATAAGACATGTTGCTATTTCTCCACTTACATTTTCAAAAAGAAATCTGTTTCAAAAGGAAATGAGGCATGTGCAGACTCTGAATTTTTTTAAAATTTAGCCAAAAGGTTTACAAAATGCTGCAACACTGCTGGTCTATAAGAGGGCACACATTGACTCTACCTGACATTAGATCTCAAGCTAGAGGATGTTCTACAAAAGAAGTGTACAACAGTATCCAAAATTTTAAAAAAATTATTTGAACCAAACCCATACCAATCTGAGGTAGGGGCAGAAAGCATTTGAGGCAGGGTCAGAAAGTTGTGTTGTCATGAATCCAGATGCCTATGATGTCTGGTGGAAGCTTCTGACTCTTATGCAAACACATTCCACATAGCACTCAGAAAGTCATTGAATCTGGGAGGAAGTAACATACTTTCCTGGTACAAAACATTATGGTTGAAGTGCCTGAAAAATGTTATAATCCTGTGGTGGGAACTCAGTCACAGGAGAGAACAAGACTTGAGTCTAGCAAATACAGTGGCGCCTCACGTAAAGTATGTTTCATGTAACAAACAAAATTTTCTCTAGGATTCTGCTTCACGTAAAGAAAGTGCTTCACGTAAAGAACACATTCGTTGGCAGTTGAGGCAGATGCACTGGCCGGCAGCCTGTTAAAAAAGTGTCAGGGCTGCCTAGCGCACCAGCCCATAGCAAAAGCAACACTTCTGCGCTGTTCCTCCTGAGGCCAGGCGCTGTTCCTCCTGTGGCCAGGCTGGGCAGAGGGAGAGAAGAGCAGTGGAGAAGAGGGAAGCAGCTCAGGGCTCGCCAGAAGGGAGCAGGGGAGAGAGAGGCTCAGGATGGAGAGAAGGAGAAAGTGAGGAGACACTTTGAAGGGGTCTTGGATTGCAGCCTCCTAACCAGGTCTACCCAGAAGTAAGCCCCATTGTGTTAAATGGGTCTTACTTCCAGGAAAGTGTCTTTAGGACTGCAGCCTAAGTAGACTTCATAAGATCGTGCACATTGAATGCATGTTTTGAATTCAATCCCAGTGTTCTGTCATCATTTTTACATCCAGTTAATATTTTTATATGAATATTTTTGGGGTTGTGGAACCAATCGTCTGAGTTTCCATTATTTCCTATGGGAAAATCTGCTTCACGTAAAGAATGTTTCACGTAAATAATATGCCTCCAGAACGAATTAAATTTGTTACGTGAGGCACCACTGTACAAAGCAATGAACTGAGCAAGGTGTTATATGTTGAAACGTTTACCATTGATGCTCTATTATGTTCATAATAGAAGCAAATGCACAGATTGTGAATGTTGTTAATATAGGATAGAAACTGGAGGAGAACCAGTTTTAAAGTGAATATACAGTGTAACCCGTTTGGATTTAACATTTCCATTACATACATGGGAAATGCAAGACCCCAACCAACCTTCCTCCAACTTTTAGAAAACTCTTAACATAATTATGTTTTTACATTACATGACCATGATATTACTATAGCGTAACAGAGTAGACGGAAAACATGAATTTGGACTGGAGAGTAAAAGTTTTGCTGCCTTTCCAAGTTGTGTATTTTCAAAGCTTAATTCAAAGCAGAAGTGCTGCAAAGATCCAAGCTCCAAAGCCCTTACCTAGCTCTATAAATTTTTTAAACATGTAACAGCAAAGGGAGCTTAAACTAGCCAGACAGTTTGCCAAATGTGCTTGACAAGATGTTTTTGGTAATGCTTGTTTTCTAACTGCCTTACTGGGCAATATAAAACTATGTGCTACAATAAATACTGTTAACTCAGGTTGTATCATGTAAATAAAGCGGCAGATTAGTCACTGAGGGAATTTTGGTTTATTGTGTAATGCATGCATTTAAAATGTTTTTTTACCATTATACCATTTTACCACTATACCATTTTCAAAAATACAGTTTAGGATTATATACTGTGCAGTATGTCTAGCCTCATTCACACTGGGTTATACAAAGACAGCAAATAAAGTGGTCTGCTCATTTGCAGATAATGTCTTGGGAAGCTATACTGTATAAGGCTTATGTTAAGAAAGGACAAAGAGTGCAGGGTAGACCAAGCATATGGTGGAGAGATAACTTCAAAGTCACACTGCAACAACATCAAATGCCATTGAGAGAGGCTGCTAGAAATGCAAAATCCAGATCTTTAGATCTCCATCAACACCCAAAGTAGTAAAAGAAGATGCAAAGAAGAAGAAAGAACCCTCCACATACGTTAGCCCCAAACCATCAGACTTGTAGTAGCAAACTAAGCAGATGCTTCTAGATGCTGAAATGAGAAAAAGATGCTGAAGGTGAATTGGACTCACACTTTGCAAGCCACCAGAAACTATCATATGGCTTGTTAACCTGGAAACTGAAGGGAGAAAAAGGGGGCAGCCAAGAAAAACAAGGCACTGAAGCTGATGCAATCCTCAGCTGATATTGAGGGAAGAGTGTGGTCCAGTCGTGGAGCTGCAAAACTGCTTTGCTGGGAGGATACTTTTTTGTGCTCTGGACCTGGGTCTGGTGGCTGCCCATCCCCACTCAAGGTAGTCTTGTTTTTTTTTTGTCTTCATGTTCTTGTTTTTTTTGTCTTCATGTTTTTATCCTTTTGTCTTCATGTTCTTGTCTTCATTTCTGTCTTCATGTTCTTTTTTTTTGTCTTCATGTTTTTATCCTTATCCAATTTTTAATTGTATATTATAGTTTGTTGTTGTATGTTTCATTATTGTAAGCTGCCTTGGGTTCCCTTGTAGGGAAGAATGGCAGGGTATGAATCAATAAACCAAATCAACCTGATGCAAGAATAATGGGATTATTCTGGAATCAGCTGGTGACAAAGTCACAGTACAGAGATAGATGGAGGACACTTGTTGGTGGCCTATACCTCAGACAAGGGGTTACAGGCAGAGAGAGAGAGAGAGAGAGAGAGAGAGAGAGAGAGAGATTCTGAAGCCTACAGAGGCCATGTGGAGGCACATGCAATCTCTACAGGTCTAAAAACAACTTCAGCAGCTTCCTCGGCTGTCAGAATCTTTTTTAAAGGCATAAAAAATGTCACTGCAGTTTCCATGTGAAATCAAAAGTTGCCTTTTTTTGGTTAATATTTTTAAAATCTGTTAATCTTAAAAACATTTTTGTTTGGAGGTTTTAAGGTGTTTGAAATCGGCAGATTTTGAGATCTGCAGTGGTTCTAGGAACAGAACCCCACTTAGGACTGACCTGCTCTTTTAAAAATATAATAAAAGCAATAAAACAGAAGTGTAAAAATTGCACAAACATAACAAAAGCAGCATAAAAATGATAGAAATCTCATTGATTAGAGTGTAGAAAGAGCTCTGCTCAGTGACCTAAGAATGTCTGAAGCAGCCATCTAAAGATAAAGACAGATGGGATAGGATGAGCCTCCCAGGGGTGAACATTGCAAAGTCTGGGAGCTGCTATTGTGAAGACCCTGTCTTGTTTATTTGCCAGTAAGCACAGGAGGTCCTGAGCCTCCAATCTTGTTTGATGGTTAGAAACAAATGGGACCAAGTGATCCTTGAGAAATCCTTAAGGATTTAATATTTAATCTGATTAGCCCTTTAATAATAATATCTGTCAGGGGTTCTGGGGCAGGGCCTGCTGAACTAGCCTCTTCGAGGTCTCTGAGCGGGTTCAATCCCTCTCTTGCTCAAAGGCCTGAGGCTTCAGGTGTCATGGGTGGAGGACTCCACCTCTCCAACCTCCCCTCATCCTGGACCTCTGAGCCTATATAACCTGGAACCTTTTGCTGGTCTGGCATTTTCCTCCTTTGGCATTTACAAAAGGGGTAAATGCCACCCCTCTGGCCCCTCCCTTACTCTTAGCACCTGCCTTCCAGCCCAGGCCTCCCAGAAAGCCAGAATTGGCCTGACAAGTCCAGCTTTTGGCCTTTGGACTGGACTGTCCAGCCTTCTGGGGAGTGGGGGTGCTTGGAGGCACTGGGGGGACGTTAGAAAAAACTGCTGTTTGGTGTGGCTAAGTCCAGCCAGCCGCAGCTAAAATTAAAGGAAAAATGGTCTGCACATGTGCAGAGGATAGAGAACCTTGGAAAGAGGTTCCTACAGTGCGTGCATGAGCGGAGTATGCAGTGAGCACCTCCCTAGCCTCGCTCTGTCCTTGGTCTTGACCTCCGGGAGCCTGGGGGGACCCTGCCCTACTTTTTGGGTGCCATCATATGGTCTGGCACCCTGTTCCTGTCCCAACACCCTCCCCTTCTCCCCACTCTCTACACACTCACCAGGGTTTTCGGTCCCTCCTGAGGCTGAGCTGGCTGTGGTTCGGGGGCTGGGGTTGTAGGGCTCACTTGGTGAGTCTCCCCCCGGGCGGAAACTCCCCCCCCCCCCCCGGAGGGACTCGTGAGCTGGACACCTCCATGCACTGCTGGGAACTCTCCCCAGGTAAGTCAGGGGATCCTTGGGAAGGAGATCCCTGACACATTTATTTATTTATTTATTTATTTATACATACATACATACATACATACATACATACATACATACATACATACCCCAACTTTCTTAAAGGAAAGATACCCAATGTGGCTGTTCCTTGAAATGAATCTGGACACAAATAGGAAGCCGATGAAATTTAAATAGAAATGAAGCAATATACTGTACTGATAGTGAATTACCCTGGCACCCCTAGTTTTTGTGACGACCCTCTCATAACACCAAGCTACCAATTCAGGTACTGTAGTTTGGTTAACAGCAAAATGAGTTGTGAGCCAATATGTTCTGCAGAATACTCAAATAGAGTGCTGTAATGATTACAGCAGACCATATGCAAACAATTAACAACTTTCCATGCCAACAAAACACTCCTCTAAACCTCCTTAAGCAGTAAATGCAAGCAATGGACTAATTTAAAGCACAAATCAGAAAGCAGATACAGTATACTTGCACAGGGGAAGACAAAGCTTTTATAAGTGTTTAGTCTGACTTGGGTCCAAACTGGATGCAAACACAAATGCATGTAATATAGACCAGTGGTGGGCCGAAGCCAGTTCGGGCCGGATCACCCGAACCAGTTGTTGTTTGTGCCCCCCCGCCACCGATCCGGTAGCTACGGGGGGCACAAAACTGAGCACACCAGTTTGGCGCGCCTGGGGAAGCCCTACACTTTGTGTGTGTCAAGCTTAGCTGGTCGACCAGCTTTCAGGAGACGCACTGCGCGTGCGGTAAACTTGATGCACGTGCAGTGCGCCGGGGTTGGGGCCCGCCCCTCGTCCCACCCACACGCTGGGGTGGGTGGTGTGCCCTCCCTGGCCCTGCCCCTGAACCTTCCCGGCCCCGCCCACCCCGGCCCCTCCTTGACCCTCCCCACCCCCTGACCTCGCCCCTGACCTGACCTGGCCCACCCACTTCCGGCGATCCGGTTGTTGGGCCGGGCTGGGCCCTCCACTGATATAGACATGTTTCTGAGCACAAGTACATCAAACTTATTTAAGAAAATGGTCATGCCAGAGTGAACCTTCCCATCTATTTTAGTCCCAACTGTGACCATCCCTTATGAGGCCATTTTTAAAGAAAGGTTTTCTGGTGCACATTTATGCCAGTTAGAAATAAGAGGGGTGAAGGTGATTCCCAATCAAATCTGCCTCTGGCCTCCAAAAATTCAAGGTGTTATTTCCCATGATATGCTTGCCACATATCACACAGAATATGCCTCAATATGTTTGCCACATGAACCACACTACACACAATAAAATAAAGGGGATGCTCTATATGGTGGGCTGCATCACCCCCTCCTCTCCATTGTGTTTGTTTTCCATGAAAATGGAGGCAGCAGAAGATCCCAGCCTGGAGTTCCCATCCCTTAAGGCAGTGGTCTTAGGCCATTTCAGCCCCCTGTCAAACATGCTACCCCCAATCTGGGACACGAGGCTTAAAAAGAGGACCTGTTCTGGAAAAAGAGGACTCTACCCCCAAGTCCCCATGCTTTCTTCCCACCCCACTGTCTACAACCCCACATGTCCTCTCTTTCCTCCAACTACCCCCCAAGCCCCCAGACTCTCTCCCACCCCATTGCCCCCAACCTCCACATGTATTCTCAAACACACACACACACACACACACACACACACACACACACACACACACACATACACATGCACCAACCTTTCATCCCAGGTACTCACTCACACACCCACAACACACATACACACAAACCCACCCCATGCACTCACACACACAAAAATATGCACATAAATCAAGCACTCATACACACATACATATTCATACACACACAACCCATGCAGTCACACACAAATATTCCCCGTGCTTCTGGGAGAAGGCAGACTTAGAAGGCACTTGTCAGGGCTCAGGCTTAGCCTGTAACAAGAGGCCCTTGCAGAGCAACGGGGACGTTGGCTGCACTCCCTCTCCTCCCCAAGCTTGGCTGCCCTTTTCTTTTTGAGAGCAGCCCCCCCCCCCCATGTAGGCCACCGAAGAAAAGTGTAGAATAGAGGTCAGCAACCTTTCAGCAGTGTAGCGCCGAATTTATGTTACAATGTTATTCCGCATGCTGACATGATTCTAAAATTACATTAGGCATTTTTCTAATGTGGATACTTACTGGCACTCAGTGCTGGCACCTTTTACCACCTCCCCGCAGCAGCTAATTAAAAGGATGACCTAGCTATGCCACTGTGGTGAGTATGGCACTTAATGCATATAGAGCCTTTTCTGACATCCAGCCAGCACATGGCTTCCTCTACACTAGTGGTTCTCAAACTGGGGGTTGCGACCCCCTTGGGGGTTGCTCCTCTCTTTCAGAGGGGCCGCCTGTGTCCCCCACCTGCACCTCCTCCTAGAGCCTGCTCACTGGGAGGAAACTGTGGAGCTGGGGCAGCTCTGAGCA
The DNA here is from genome assembly GCA_030015325.1 of Cryptoblepharus egeriae. Lineage (NCBI taxonomy): Eukaryota > Metazoa > Chordata > Lepidosauria > Squamata > Scincidae > Cryptoblepharus > Cryptoblepharus egeriae. The sequence goes on along the minus strand of JAREYC010000001.1, from coordinate 110,842,475 downwards.
GCAGAGGGCTGCTCCGCCCACCTCCTCCTCCACTGGGCTGGGCTCCACCTCCAGGGCTCCCCGTCCTGCCTCTCCATCAGTCCCCAAAGCCTCCTGGGGTCCTCTTCCTTCCCCTCTCCCCCCAGCTTCCTTCCCTTTCCCTCACCCCTCCCCCTGCACCACCGCTCTGCAGGGGCTGCAATAATGAGGGGCGTAACTATGCACACCTGGGGGTGGGGCCTGGACAGAGCCCCACCTCAGCAGCAGCAGCCACCGCCCATGTGCTCCAGAAGTAGGGTGTGTGTGTGACTGGGGTGTGTGGGGAGGTCAGAAAAGGCAGACTGAGAGGATGCAAGGACACCAGAAGTGTCCTGATCCAATGAAGGCAGCCCCACAGTCACCCCAGAGGAAGATCCCTCCTCCGAGCTTGCACTGACCCCATTGAAACAAACTGCACAGCCACAGTTACTCATGACTAAGCAAACATTTTGGCTGGTATGCAGGGGTGCAAGCCTTCCAGAATGGCCCTGATCCCAGGCACCTGGGCCTTGAAAGTGCTCCTGAAGGAAGCCCCAGCACTGAAACTGGCTCAACAGGTATTCAAAAATAAATTTATTTATAAAGCTGGTCCTAACTTCTCTTCCCTCCCACTCAAGCCCCATTTCCTTTCCCATCCCTTCTTGGGGTTAAGTTGTTATGGAAATATGAGTGGAAATATCAGGAAGAACTTGGAAGAGGCTTATGCAAGCAAAAGATATCTTTATTGGAGCTCCAGACTACAGTCGGACAGATTTCTGTCCCACAAAAAGATTGAGTCCCTAGCACACTTTGCACACAATTTTTATAGTTTAACTGTCACTTAGGCAAACTGTACATAAAGAGATTATTCTTTTCATGACAAGAGGATTCATACAGGTAAAGATTTTATCTCTAGAGGCTTCCTGGATTGTGAAAGGAACGGAATGTGGCAGGAAACATAATTACACAATTTTCAACGGAGAACAATCACTGTTATCTAGCACGTATACATTCTATATTTTACTGATCCATCCGGGCTTCCGTTTATATGAGGAGAAAGAATAAAAATTTATTTAAATTTTATAATCTTTAGGGCTCCAGGCAAGTCCTTCTGTCATATCTGATAGTCCATATCTCCGTTGCATTGTTCTCTCTTCCTTTCGCAAAGCTGCTTTCATTCTGTTTCATATCAGCGCTTCCGGGGTCAGCTGAGGACAAAAAGAGGGGATCTCCCTTAGTGGTTCCGTTGAGATAAGCAGGCTTTAGAAGTCTCAAGTGGGCTAATCACCGCTAACCACAATAATGCTTTGACTGACAGCACTCAATGGGTAAGGCATTGTGATGTCATAATCCCTTCTCCTGGGAGTGAGTGAAAGTTGATTGAGGCTAAGTGGGCTATTGACAGCTTGACCACATCAAAAGCCTGAGGGCTGAGGCAAGGCATTGTGACGTCATAATCCCTTCTCCGGGGAGCCTGAGAAAGTTGATTGAAGGCTTCTTGCATGTAAGCGAACTGCTTGGGACTTATAGTATGAGTTTAAAAGTATCAAATAAATTCTAATAAATTCTAATAACTGGTTTTTGTCTACCATAAAGTCTGTTTTTTATTACTTTCCTTTTTTTGCAGGACATGTCCTCCTTTTTGAGGCTTCTGTCCTGGAAATAAATCTCCATTTCCCTCCATTTCCTTGTGAACAGACATTCTATAGCCAGGGATGTAATATAGGTTGTATTACATCTTGGCTGCAATCCTAAAGACACTTTCCTGGGAGTAGTCCCATTGGATCTAATGTGGCTTGCTTCTGAGTAGGGAGGCAGAAAGGATTAGGCCCTTGGGAGAACCATTAATGCTCAGTTTGGCCCTAAATATGAAATGAGTTAGACGCCCTGCCCTACTCCCAGGTAAAAGTGAACAGGACATCACACTACCCACCCTTCCACAGCTCTACTCACAAGAAGCCCTATTATAGTCAATAGCTCTACTCCCAGGTAAAGGTGAATGTGTGTGGATATGTAACTTCAGGTTAGCTTGAAGGAAAGGCCCACTGACCAGCATGGGATTTGTTTCTGAGTAGAAAGGCATAGGATCTTGCCGTCGAGGTCCCCTATATGGCAGCCTGCACTGTTTGACAAGAGATCCCATGGGGGGCGGAGAGAGAGGGTCACCATATGTCCTCTTCCAGGACATGTCCTCTTTTTAAGCCTTGTGTCTTGGAAAATCTTCACTGTCCTCCTTAACCTTGTGAGCAGGCAGCAGGTAGTCAGGCGGACAATGAAGATTTATTCTAGGCACAGGCTTAAAAAGTGGACATGTCCTAGAAAAAGAGGACATATGGCTGCCTGTTCACAAGGAAAAGGAGGACAATGAAGATTTTTCCAGGATACATGGATAAAAAGAGGATGTGTCGTAGAGAAAGAGGACATCTTATTTAAAAATAAATAAAAGCAGCCTTAAATACTCACCAACTCCCAAAAAGCATTAAAAGCCCAGAGGGATAAAGATAGGAAATTAGGCTTGGGAAAGAGGGAAGAAGAGTTTGGACTATTTTTACAAATATTTTTTTTTAAAAAAAAATTCACATTACCTCTAGAGCCAGTTTCTATCATTTTCAGTGTTTGGGGTGGGGGAAGTGGCTGCCTTCTGGAGCAGGGTGACCATATAGACAAACCTGGATTTGTCTGGATTTTTAGCCTCCTGTCCGGGTGGCTTTATTGTTCTGCATTATGGCTTTGCAATGGTGTGCAGTATACCATCATTTCATATGTCGTTGGATTCGTATTGAAGAGCAGAATCTCTTCAGAGCAGAATCTTGCAGAGCCTCTGTAGATCATCTTTGAGAAATCCTTGAGGAGTGAAGAAGTGCCACTGGACTGGAAGAGGGCAAATGTAGTTCCAATCTTTAAGAAGGGGAAAAAAGAAGACCCGGGAAATTATAGACCAGTCAGTTTGACTTCAATCCCGGGCAAGATATTAGAGAAAATCATAAAACACACAATTTGTGCACATCTAGACAAGTACTCTGTGATCAAAGGATTTACGAAGAATAAATCGTGCCAGACAAATCTGATCTGGCACGATTTACGTGCCAGATCCAGATCTGATCTGGATTTACGAAGAATAAATCTTGCCAGACAAATCTGATCTCCTTTTTTGATCGGGTTACGAGCTTACTGGACAGTGGCAATGCTGTGGATGTCATTTATCTTGACTTCAGCAAAGCATTTGACAAAGTCCCACATGACATTTTAATTGGGAAGTTGGAAAAATATGGGCTAGATGGGGCAATCGTTAGGTGGATCTGCAACTGGCTTGATGGCCGTACTCAAAGGGTTTTAGTAAATGGTTCTGTGTCAACCTGGAGGTCAGTTTCAAGTGGGATACCCCAAGGCTCTGTCTTGGGCCCGGTTCTCTTTAACATTTTCATTAACGACTTAGAGGAAGGGATACAGGGGAGCCTGATCAAATTTGCAGATGACACCAAGCTGGGAGGAGTAGCAAACACAACAGAAGACAGGAGAAACCTCCAGGAGGATCTGGATAAACTAGAATACTGGGCTGTAACAAATAGAATGAATGTCAACAGGGAGCAGTGCAAGTTTCGGTACTTAGGCAATAAAAACCAAAAACACAGGCATAAAATGGGGGATACTTGGCTTGGCAGTATATGTGAGCGGGATTGTGGAGTCGCCGTGGATCACAAGCTGAACATGAATCAGCTGGTGATGTGTCTGCAAAGAAGGAAAATGCCATTTTAAGCTGCATTAAGAGGACTGTAGCTTCCAAGTCGCGAGAAGTTCTAGTTCCTCTTTATTCTGCATTGGTGAGACCTCACCTTGAGTACTGTGTTCAGTTCTGGGCACCTCAGTTTAAAAAAGATGCAGCCAAACTGGAGCAAGTCCAGAGGAGAGCGACAAGAATGATCAGTGGGATGGAAGGGAAGCCTTATGACGAAAGGTTGAGGGAACTTGGGATGTTCCGCCTGGAGAAGAGAAGCCTGAGAGGAGACATTATCGCCCTATTCAGATACCTGAAGGGCTGTCATAGGGAGGAAGGAGCTCATTTGTTCATAGCTGCTTCTGAAAGCAGAACTAGAACCAATGGGTACTGTTGGGGTGTAAGACCCTGCTGATGTGCAGGGCTTAGCAGAGTAGTTGTGCAGAGGCAAACGGGCAGCAGCACAGAGTAAACACGACAGCTGTTTATAGTTAAAGATAACTATATTGTTTAAACGAAAGGCAGAAGATAAGTCCAGTAACACAGTCCAAGGTCAGAGCAGTAGAACAGTCATATACATACATCAAGTTGAAGGGTTATTCCAATCTCAGTAAATCCAGTCAAACAGTCCACAAGTCAGTCCATAGATACAGTTCAGTCTTTCAGAGTATCAAAACAGCAAAATACTCCTCCTCAGTAACCCACACGTTGCAATAATCTCATACACACTTAAATTTAGTGGAACACCAATCAGTTATAGATATTACAGTCAGGTGACCAGTGACTCAGCACTTCCAATTCTGCTGACTCATGTTGTAAGAGCAGTTTCAGATTGCATCAGATAGATTGCATCAGCCTTCTTCAGTATTGCATCAGCCTGGAATCAACTTGCCTGAACAAATATGTTTTATTATTAAATTCAAATCCTAACAGGTACAAACTGCAAGAAAGGAGATTCCGGTTGGATATACGGAAAAAATTCCTGATGGTTCAGGCAGTTCAGCAGTGGAACAGATTGCCAAGGGAGGTGGTGGACTCTCCCTCACTGGGGATCTTCAAGCAGAGGCTTGAAGAGCACCTGTCGGGGATGCTCTAGGGGGATTTCCTGCTACAGGCAAGGGGTTGGACTAGATGACCGACTAGGTCCCTTTCAACTCTATGATTCTAACTCAGCTAACTATAACTGGTGAGTGAGCCTTTGGACATGTTCAAGCCTTTGAACATGCACAGTGTATCTCTGCCCAGCCATTGGCCCTTGGTCCAAAGGCCCAATGGCTGGGCAGAGATGCACTGCACATGTCCAAAGGAGATGCGCCATGCATCTCTGTGCAGTGCACTTCAGCTGGCCATTCAGGCCAGCTCCGAGGCAGAGTGGCAGCCTCTGGCCTTGAAGCAGGTCCAAATGGGTGTGCTGACGCCCGGAGCCTGCCAGAGGACTGTCAAACTCCTCCAGCGTGTCACTCCTACAGAGTGTGTCACCCAGTGTGTCACCAGTCTGGTGACGTAACTGGGTGCCTGCCTTATAAGGAGTCCCTGATGAGATGCGTACATTCATTCTACAGTGAATACAAGGGGCTTCTTGAAGTGGCCTGCTGTATCCTCAAGTTAGTGGGCAGCCATAGTTGTTCCATATCCTGAGGTTGAGAGGCAAGGGTTGGCCAAGAACTCAGATTTTTGGTAAACACTGCCATTCTTACTCGGGCCTTATCATGGGTCCTTATGGATCTACTCATTACTATACCTGCTCTGAGGAGCTGGAAGAAGGCATTTCTGCCGTGGAAACAGGCTCTGGATACAGAGTAACTGCTCTGCCCTAGGCAATGTTAAACATGCCCTAAGTATGCCTCTCCTGAACTGCCTAGGGCAGAACAGCTAGGGCAGAGCAGGTCCACCTCTCTTGGGCACCCTGTGTTGCCATGCTCTGCCCCAAGCCTTTTCCAGAGTAACTGGAACTTACTCCACCCTAGTGATACATAGGGCAACCCAAGGGCTCTTGTGTGGACAGACTAGTTGCTCTGGATTTGGCTGTCAATTTGGGAACAGGGTGGAGAATTCCTCTCAGGCAAGACCTTCTCACTCAGGGACCCATACTCCATCCTCATCCAGAGATGTTCCAATTAACAGCTTGGAAGTTGAGCAGCAGGCGTTAGCCAAGAGCCTATCGATACTCTGATAGGATTCTAGACACTTTACTAGCTTCCAAAAAGGCTTCCAGCTCCAGAACTGGAGAAAATTGTGTATGTCAAAAGGTTTATCCCCTGTGAAATTCCAAACTAAACACCTGTTAGAATTCCTACAGGATGGTCTCAATAAAGAGCTCAGCACAACTACCTTGAGAAGGCAAGTGGCAGCCTTGAGGAGTATTCTGGGTGCGATTGGAGCCAATTCAGCACCGTCTCATCCACAAATGAGTCAGTTCCTTAAAGGGGTAAGTCAAATCAGTGCCCCCAGGTTCACTGCTTTCCATCTTGGGACCTACATCTGGTGCTTTCTACCTTAGATAAAGTTCCTTTTGAGCCGTTAGTCTCTATTGACATGATGTACCTGACGTACATAACTGTTCTCTTGGTGGCAGTAACTTCAGCTCGCTGTCTCCACCAATTGGCTTTGTCCACTAATCCTAACCTGTGTATTTTCCAAAATGACCAGGTTGTTCTCAGAGTGGATCCCATGTTTATCCCTAAGGTTAATACATGGTTCCACAGATCTCAAAATATTGTTTTGCCATCTTTTTTGTCCCAAACCATCCTCTCAATTAGAATCTGATTGGCATAAATTGGACATAAGGAGAGTGCTTAAGCACTATATTGAAAGAACCAAATTACTGTGAAAAACTGAATCCCTTTTTGTTCACTTCAAAGGAAAATCAGTTTGGCTCCGTCCATCTAGAGCGACTTTAGCCATATGGATGACTGGGGCTATAGTTACAGCGTATCTATCCCTAGAAAAGGGTCCTTCTGCTGGCATCACTGCACATTCCATCAGAAGTGCTGCTGCCTTGGCTGCCTTTGAGGGGGTATCCTCCTTGGATCTGATCTGTAAAGCAGCAACTTGGGCAAATCTATCAATGTTTACCAAGCAGTATAAAATTGATCTGGTGGCCTTGGGCGAGGGAGCTTTTGGCAGGAAGGTTCTACAAAAAGTAGTGGTTATCTCTGACTGTCCCACCTTTCCTCTAGATGGATATAGCTATGCTATATTCCACTCAGTCTTTGAGTGTCCTTCCGACCTCTGACGGGGAAAACAGGCGTTCCCTTACCGTGAATCTCCTGTTCCGAACAGAGGGAGAAAGGATGCTTGGCCCACCACTTCTTTGATCCTCGTCCCTAGGGGTCTCCACTTACCTTTTGTGGTTTGGAGTTAATGAGCAACAGGAGCGGTAACTTGTTTCTTACCTGTCATTCTTCCTGCTATCTTTTCTCTGAGTCTCTTTTGCTAGAGCCTTATCAGATGCTACTGGGAGGGTGCATACCTACTTCAGCTCGCTTTGCTAGACTGGGATATGGATGGCACCCTCCTGCCAGAAGGAGAATCATTTGAATCCAGCCTGTCTATCAAAGAGGAGGGCTCCACCCAGTCTTTGAGCGTCCTTCCTCCCTCTGACCGGAACAGGAGATTCACGGTAAGGGAACTCCCGTTATCAGCCTCTTTTTTCTCCCGTTATCAGCCTCTTTTTTTCTTTTTTTCAAATATCCTTCTTGTAATTAATAAATTACAGTGGTGCCTTGGTTTACCAAGAAACATACTGTAATCCAAAATTATAAGAAAGAAGCACAAGAACTGTAAGAATTACAAGAAGCATGCTTGTAATCCAAAATGGATTTTCCCACAGGAAATAATGGAAACTCAGACTGTTGGTTGCACAGTCCAAAAATATTTATATAAAAATATTTACTGTATATGAAAATGATTACAAAACACTGTAATATAATACAAAATACTGTAAAAAAGAAAATACTGTACAGCACTGAACTGTTCTGTACCTTTGAAAACCTTCATGGCTGGTGTGAGGGAGACAAGAGAGAGGAGGGATGACTTTCACTACCACTAACAATGTCCCTGCTATCCATTGACTCATTGAATAAAGATTTAATAATTGAATCTTATAATAATTGAATCATTGAATAAGCCTTTTTGTGTAACTTAAATTCCGATGCTCCTGATGGGGAGCATCACTGTAACATTGATACGGCACTCCTGCTCCTTAGGTGGCCTAAATCTGAGAAGCTGTGAGGAGACATGTCTGTCCTGGGAACTGGCTCTGGATACAGCCTGTGCAGAATATGCCCTCAATATGTGTCTTTTGAACTGCCTAGGCTGGCACAGCTAGGTCAGTCCAGGTCCATTTATCTTGGGCCAGTCTAAGTTGACTTATGCCAGCCTAAGCCTTTTTGGTGTAACTGGGCTGGCCTATCTTGGAATTGGGCCCAAATAGGCTAGACCAAATGCACTTCAGGATTGCAACCCGGATGTATTTTGTGTGATGCTTAAGAGCAGGATACTATGTGACAGTTTCAGCAGCTTGAACTGTGCTTATCTCATGTATTACTAGTGATTGATATTAGTGATTGATGTTTGATAAAATGTTTCTCTGTGACATTCAAAATACTGCTGTAAAGTGCCAGTTAACAAAAGGTGCTCGGACAATGTGCCCATCTGTTTTGGCCACAAACATGGCCTCTAGCCATAGTTTTAGCAATAGTAGGGGGTGCTGCTCTATGTACATGCCCAAACCAGCAAAGCCAGCTTTCTCAGATCTTTTCAGTAACTGGGGTTGCACCTAGTCGCTTGTAGATCAATTCATTTGTGTCATGATTGTGAAAAGAAATATCTAGTACCCAGTGGAGCACATGCTTTTCAATGGCATGAAGATGTTTTTGTACACCCATTGTTGCTACCCAACATTCAGTGCCATACACTGTCACATGGTGAACAACTGTCTCAGGCTGGGGCTGAAAGGGAAAGAGTCTAGGCTGAAAATGGCTCTTTGCCTACTTTTGGGCATATGCAAAGAAACAGAGAACAAAAATTAGACTACTTTAAAATTTGACGAATGGTAGCAGCAACATAAGATTCTGTGGTATACAATATGGGCATGAAGCTCCTGGTGTTATGACCAAGAGAGTAGAAAGAAAAAGAGGCTAGCCGCCTGAAGAGGTGCAAAGATTTGCAATGTGATATGAGCAATCTAGGGTAGGCTAGCAACCTAACCTAGGCCGGCACAACTCATTGTGGACCAATATTCCCATTTCCCATGGTGATGTATGGAGGCAGGTATATGTCTGTGCACTGGCCTAACCTTCCCCCAGGAGTGGCATAGAAGTGTCATACGCAGTGCTATTTTTCTGGAAAATAGGTGCCAGCACTCACCTGCTGGTACTCACAGGACTCACCTGAGTGTATATGTATAAGTACACAGGTGCCAGTACTCATACAGAGATGCTGGTACACTGTATGGGTATGCACCCCCTGAAAAAGGCCCCTGGTCTTAATGACACTTTTGTGACACCCCCAGGTCAGCACAGGGGCTTTACTGGGGCTTAGGCTGGCCTAACTGGCACAGGATGTATACTGGGGCTTAGGTTGGCCCTAATTATTCACTGGCAGAATCTCCAGTCTCAATTTGTATTCCTTTCTGAAAGTGGGCTATTATTCCCAAAGCCTGGAATATCTTTTTCTTAAGCAAGACAAATAATTCACTGTGAAAACTATGACTGGAAATACACAATTACTAAGCTGTTCTAATTTCCTAAAACATTTTTTCTCTATTTTTAAAATGTATATAACAGTTTTCCATCAAATGTAAGTAATGTGCACTACTACTAATGTGCTTATTTTAATTCTTTCACCACAGACTGATTCTGAGATATTTCAGAGAACAAGCCCTTGCAGCAACTGCCCCTATATTCTATCTAGGTCTTGAACTAAATAAGAAAGAACATCCTTTTTAGATAGCTGGAATACTCCTTTCAAGCAATATCACTTTTCTTGATGCAAGCCACTTTAGGGTAGCTGTTTACAATAAGTACAGCATAGTGCTGGAAAGGAGCAAACAGGAAGAGAGGAGATGCAACAAAAGCAAACTAGATTCCTTAAGTTTGCAAAAACTCACCCTGAGAGTTCACCCTGACTTGGTTTGCCCAAAGTATTGCTTGGAATTGATGCAACCCTGAGTAGCTTCATCAATGGAACAAATTGTGCTCCCAGTCACCCACACATATAATCCCAAGTAAATAAGACTGTCCACTGTGAGTAAGAGAGCAGAATTTATCTCACTGTGTTGAGTGTTATTGGCAGACAGTCCCATTGGGCAAGGCCAGTCAGGAGAACATTTTAAGCATGCCTGGGGTGGTTCTAAAATAAACAAGGGATGAAGGGAATGTTTTCAAGAGTGTGTCTGTCCATCTGTCTGAAGCCCAATGAATGAAAAGGAAGGCAGTGTGATTTTCACTTAGGACCAGGAAATACCACTGAAAGGTAGTTAAATATTTAGGTTAAACGTTACCATTACCAGAGATTACAGGTGGTTGTTTTTTTAAATCCCCATTGGCTTAGGAACAAAACTGAACATACTGAATTGAAGGAAAACCCCAAAGCAGACACCATAAATTTCCTGGAACAAGCAGGAGGAAAATCTGCTGTCTAGCAACCCATGGATTTCTCAAAAGAGGATGGGAGGGATTGAAGATCCTATCAGTGAGATCCTGTGAACAAGCAGGACTCAAAAGAGTTAGGCCTGTTAATGGCCATGTGGGCCCTCCCATACCCTGGGCCCCAGCAGCTTACCTGCTTATTCGCCTGCCCAAAAAACAAAGAGGGCAGGCTACCCCTGCATGCTCTTTATAAAGCCCACCTTTGGGTTCCACCCTTCCTTGAGGGTCTCACCTGACCCCAAGAGGGCGGAGCTGTGTTTGTTTGACCAGTGAGCCAAATTCGACACCTGCCTATTGGTTTTGTGTCGTCATTTGGTGCAGTGCATGGACCAAAAACACAGGAATAAAATGGGGGATACTTGGCTTGGCAGCACAACATGTGAGCGGGATCTTGGAGTTGCCATGGATTACAAGCTGAACATGAGTCAGCAGGGTGATGTGTCTGCAAAGAAGGAAAATGCCATTTTAGGCTGCACTAAGAGGACTGTAGCTTCCAAGTCTCGAGAAGTTCTAGTTCCTCTTTATTCTGCATTGGTGAGACCTCACCTTGAGTACCGTGTTCAGTTCTGGGCACCTCACTTTAAGAAAGTTGCAGCCAAACTGGAGCAAGTCCAGAGGAGAGCGACAAGAATGATCAGTAGGATGGAAGGGAAGCCCTACGAGGAAAAGTTGGGGGAACTTGGGATATTCAGCCTGGAGAAGAGCTACAAGAATAGCAGGGTAAACTAATGCTGTGATTGATCAGCAGAGACTCAAGACAGCCATGAAAAGGAAGCTAATTTTATAATCTTACTAAATATGCACATGTAGCTAACAGGTGCAATTTTTACAAAGGATGGATGTAGTCAAATCCATATACAGTAAAACTTGGATTTAGAGCATTTTGGATTTAGAGCATTTTGCAAGACAAGCAAACATCTTCTGTTATATATATAAAACTGAAAAGTTACCAACTGAGTCACTCACTGTCTCACTCACTGACCCATCAACGCCCAGCCAAACTGCTTGGCCTAGAAGCGTGAAATTTGGGGATTGAGTTCCTTCCGTGAAGGAGGCACCCACTAAGAACCGGTTTTCAGAAATTCCAACTGAAAAGGGGCACAATGCATTTTCTTCCCTCTACTTTACATTGAGGAATACCTGACTGAGGGATGCTCTACCCCAACCCAGAAGCATGAAATTTGGGGAAGGTGTTCCTTCTGTGCCATGAACATCCACCAAGAACTGATGTTGAGAAATTAAACTCTTAAGGGGTGAAAAGGGGTGCAACGTGTTTTTGTCCTATACTTAGCATTGAAGACTGACTGATCCACATCCAGCCAATTTTGTGGCTGGTGCCTGATGCACTGGGAGGGAGAGTACACTGGGAGAGGATGGTGTGCATAGGGGAGTTGATGCACATGTGGGGGTTGATGTGCATGGGGGGTGTTGTGCATGGGGTGTTGATGCGCATGGGGGTTAATGCACATGCAGGATGTTGCGCATAGGAAAATGATGTGCAAGTAGGGGTGTTGCGCATGTGGGGTTGATGCGCATGGGGGAAGATGGCATGGGAGGATAATGATATGGGGGGCTGGCATATAGGGGTATTTTACTCCCAAAACATGGGTACATTTTGCTAGTTTCTAATAAATTTTGTCTTGCAATACAAGCAATGTCTTGCAATATAAGCAAAAAATTGAGGTGCCCACATTTGCGGGGGGATGGTACACGGGGTGGATATGGTGTACAGGGTGGACATGGTGTATGGGGGGAGATAGTGCACGGGGAAGATGATGCATGGGGGGAAGATGGTACTCCTGGAAAGTGGGTACATTTTGCTAGTTAAAATAATAAAACAAATATAATGATATCAAAATCAGGGCTAATGCAGCAGATTAAAATGGTTTAAAATCTATTGATACAAAATTAAAATCTGACTGACTGATCCATCAATGCCCAGCCAAAACCTTTTTTCTTCTTTTTTCTTCTTTCACCCTTATCAAGAGGTTCCTTAGTTCCTCACTTTCTGTCATTAAAGTGGTATTATCTGAGTATCTGAGGTTATTGATCTTTCTTCCGTCAGTCTAAATTCCAGCTTGTGATTCATCCAGTCCAAACCTTCTCATAAAGTACTCTCCATATAAATTAAATAAACAAGGTAATAATATACATCCTTGTTGCACTTCTTTCCCAATTTTAAACCACTCTGTTGGTCCATATTTGGTTCTGACTGTTGCTTCTTGGCCCACATACAAGTTTCTCAGGAGACCAAATAGGTGATCTGGCACTCACATCTCTTTTACAGCTTGCCACAGTTTCTTATGATCCACACAATCAAAGGCTTTAGCATAGTTAATGAAGCAGAAATGTTTTTTTTTCTGGAACTCCCTTGCTTTCTCCAAAATCTAGTGAATATTGGCAATTTGACCTCTTGTTCCTCTGCCTCTCTGGAAACCAATTTGTACATCTGGTAGTTTGCGATTTGTATGCTTCCGAAGCTGAGCTTGTAGGATTTTGAGAATTACTTTGCTAGCATGTGAAATGAGTGCGAATGTGTGGTAAATTGAACATTGTTTGGCATTGCCTTTCTTTGGGATTGGGACATAAACTGATCTTTTCCAATCCTGATGCCACTGTTGAGTTTTCCAGACTGAATGTATTGCTGCCATATTGAATGTATTACTTTGACACTATCATCTTTTAAGATTTTCAGATGCTCAACTGGAATACAGTCACCTCCATTAGCTTTATTATTAGAGAGACTTTCTAGGGCTCACTTGACATTACTCTCCAAGATGTTTGGCTCAGGTTCAGTGATCACACCATCATGGTTATCAGGGATATTAAGATCTTTCTTATAGATTTCCTTTCTGTGTTCTTGCCACCTCGTCCTAATGTCGTCTACTTCTGTTAGGTCCTTACCATTCTAGTCCTTTATCATGCCCATCTTTGCATAGAATCTTCCTTTGATAGCTCCAGTTTTCTTGAAATGATCTCTAGTCCTTGCTCTAGCCCTAAATGATCTTTAGTCCTCTGTTGTTTTAGTCCTTTAGTCCTTATACTGCTCATTTAGGAAAGCCTTTTTATCTCTCTTTGCTATTCTCTGAAACTCTGCATTCAGCAGTGTATTTCTTTCCTTTTCTCCCTTGCCTTTTGCTTCCTTCCTTTTCTTAGCAATTTGTAGAGCTTCTTCAGACAACCATTTTGCTTTCTTGCATTTCTTTTCCTTTGGGATGGTGTTGGTTGCCACACCCTGTATAATGTTATGGGCCTCTGTCCACAGTTCTTCAGGCACTCTATCAAATCTAAACCTTAAATATGTTTGTCGCTTCCACTGCAGATTCAGATGGGATGTGATTTTGGTCATACCTGAATGGCCTAGTGGTTTTCCCAACTTTCTTCAGTTTGAGCCTGAATTTTGCAATAAGAAGCTCATGATCTGAGCCACAGTCAGCTCCAGGTCTTTTTTTCTTTTTTATTGACTGTAAAGAGTTTCTCCGTCTTTGGCTACAGATAACACAATCAATCTAATTTAAGTGTAGACCATCTGGTGATGTCCAAGTGTAGAGCCACCTTTTGTGTTGTTGGAAAAGTGTGTTTGCTATGACTGGTGTGTTCTGTTGACAGAACTCAATGAGACTTTGCCCTGCCTCATTTTGCACTCCAAGGCCAAACATGCCTGTTTTTCGTGCTATATCTTGATTTCCTATTTTTCTGTTCCAATTCCCTATAAATTGAAGGACATCTTTTTGGGTGTTGATTCTATAAGGTGTTATAGCTATTCATAGAACTGATTAACTTCCTCCTCTTTGGCAGCAGTGGTTGGTGCAGACTTGAATTATTGTGATGTTGAGAGGTTTGAACTGAGATAATTGTCATTTTTTAAAAATTGTACCCTCATGGCTGGCAGGGCAACCTGCTAGGGACCTCTACCTTTACCTATTAGGGTTGATTTGTGGCATCCTGTGGTGCCTGCACCCTGCTGGTGGCTGGTGGTCAGTGCCTCATGATGCCCATTGCCTGCTGCTACCTGGTGCTGCCCAGTAGGGATGCCCAGTGGTGTCTGCCGCCTACTGCACAGTGGTACCCAATGCCCCATTATGGGAGAGGGGCAACCAAAAGCCAGTGGGGGTAAGTAGGCCTTCAGGTGTTTTATGGGTTTTCTCAGACCTTACTCCAGCCCTGGTGCAGCTGCATTTTTTTTTCTGAGATAGGAATGGCAGATATATGAAAGTATATTTTCTCCCAGAATAATGCTGCAAAGTATTATAACTTTATATAGGCTTACAGGAACTTAGGAATCTGCCATATATTGAGACATATATCTTAGTAGTACAGTCAGCATCATTGGTGCTGATTTCTAGGTAATGCAGATAACTAAAAATGGGATGTCAATTACAATGTATATTGATACATTTCCAGCCTAATTTGGCCAGCAAAATTATTAGCTGGTAACTTCTCATATAAGCAGAATTTTCATTCTTCAAAATAACATTTACTCATGGATGCAAAAATATGTGTATTTTCCAGTTATAATGGTTTTTACATATCTATTTTTTGTGGTTATGATGAGTGACAGTACATTTGGCAAAAACAACTGGAAATAGTTTTATTTGAAGAAATAAAACATTGGAAAGGATTTCAGCAATAATTGTACAACTAGATCACTAGGTTCAATCATCTGTCACTCACTTGTTCAGATGGTTGCAGAAATTAATGGTGATTTATGTTTCAGTGTTCTGTGTATGAAATAAGAAGAAAAATTACCCAAGGCTTGTATTGACAATTTTTCAAAAGCTGGTAAATAGGACTGAACCATGAAAATGCTCCATAAAATAAATGATGATGAAATCTCAAAGTAATGAATTGCAAATATATACATATGTCTCATGCTGTACTTAGGCAGTAGCTTTTCAAAGGTCATTTTACTAGATAACTGGGTGAAGAGGCACTTTTTTCAAGTAGTGTTTCTCTTACATTTAGCAGAAGAGCAACTGACTCTTTTCATAGTATCTTTTCTCATGGCTGTTTGCAGGGGTTCTTTGGCATGTTTAGAGATTGAGACATTTGGGACCGGGAGTCATTTATTTGATTTTCTCTGTAAACTGCTTTGTGAACTTTTTCTTTATTGAAAGCAGCTCACTAATATTCTTAATAATAATGAAATTCAGAGGTTGATTTGCTTTTGCAATACAATATTGGTTATGAAAAGCAAATAATACAGAAACAACATTCAGGCATTCTACCTGATAGCGCAAGTGCCTGAATTAATTTTAATATCAGCTGTCCAGGAAATGTACATAGATATTACACACATGCCCAGCACTTGAAGTTGAGATGGCTTGTACCAGTTCAGGGTGTTACCAGGCAGAATATTTCAAACATACCTTATGTCATAACTGATATAACTATAAGGACATAACTTTTTAAAAATATCTTATGGCATGTTTACAGCTACTCGGGAGTTGGCTGGACTGATGCAAAGACCCATGGCATCCCAACACAGATATGTTTGTGCCAGGAGACACAGGGACTGGGAAGGCATTTTGGAGATGGGGAGGAGGTGTTTCTGGGTGGGGGAGGATGGCATGGGGGAAAATTGGCCTGGGTAGGAGTGGGATCAGTAGCTATGGCTCATGCTGCTTCCAAATCATGATCTGGGTTGGGCAGCCCTACACAGAGTTGCACTAGCTGTGTAGGGGGGAATCAATCCCTTTGCCTCAAGGATGCTTCCAGTCACTTCCTAAGCTGTACTGAATGCAGTGCAGGCCATTTGTTTATGACTAGGCTGTCCATTCACACCAATGTGGGAAATGGAAACAAGAAATTGTGTTGGTGTTTTGCAAGATTTTCTTGCAAAACAGTCATGCGTGTCAATGAGAATTACTACACAGACCATGCACTGCATGGTTACCATGCATGTTTCATAATTAGTATACACAAGTATTAAATGAATAGGTACAAAGCAACAGGAACTGACACAACCTAGTGGAGAGTGATTTTCACTATGTACAAAATGTGTATTCATAGTACTTCTAGTCCAGTGGTGGGCTCCAGCTGGTTCACACCTACTCTATAGAACCGGTTGTTAATGAGAGATAGGACATATAAAGTTTAAAAATAGTAATTTAAAAGTAGCTGCCAGATGGGCATAGAACCAGTTGTTAATTTATTTGAATCCCATCACTGTTCTAGTCCCATTTGTTTAGGGTTGCCATTACTCTCTTCCACAAAATTGGGACAGGACCATTGGTCCCATTTGCCAGTATGTGAACAGTCCCCCAAAATCAGGATTGTCCCTGTTTTTCAGGACATTTGGCAATCCTACATTTATTCCTCAATAATTAGTACCTGATGGGTACTGTATAACCTTATGTTTCTATTCAGTTAACTGATCAAATCAATCCATTTGAGGCTGGAAAAGTGGTTTATAAGGTATACAAAACACTTGGTTGTTTTTACTTCTGCAGACAAATGGTGCCATCAGAATGCAAGTTCGCAGTATGGAGCTTGTTAAGAGTTCTAGCCATTTTCAACCACAAACTCACAGCCACTCATACTCCATATACATAACAAAGGAGAAATTCAAAGAAATGGTGGAGTTTCACACAAGAAATACACAAGACAGTCCTTAACCTTCAGTTCTATTTGGGGAGAGAGGGGGAAGGGGTCAAGGAAGACCCTCCAGGCAGTGTTCAGCCAGGGTTGAAGGCTAAAATCCCATCACACCAGTGAGCTAAGGCTCCAATCCTATCTACACACAACATTGGTTTGGACTGCAGGCACCTCACCTTGACTGCAGGTACCTCCTCATGTTTTTAACCTCCCCTTTGTTGAAATCAGTGGTCAAATAGCCAGTCTCACGCATGTCTATTCAGAAGTAAGTCCCATTGTATTCAAGGAGATTTACTCCCAGGAAACTGTGGACAGGATTGCAGCCTGAAGGAGCTCCCAACTTGTAGTCCAATCCAATGAATTTCCAACTCTGAAATAAGTTCCGTTATAGTCAATGGGACTTATTCCAAGGAATGTGTGGACAGGATTTCGAAGTGTGACAGTATTTAAAAGGGGGAGGGTGAGATGTGGATTGGGCAGGCATCCACCAGCAGGGAGGACAGAGGTCTCTGCTCCACTTCCAGGGTGACCATATGTCATAACCTGAAAAAGAGTACAAAATGTAGGACACCCAAGAATGTAGGACATAACAAAATAAAAGCTAAAAATACTCTTGTACACGTATTGCTTCCATGTGCTTAATTTAAACACTATATTACTTTATTATTAAATTTAAAATTTTACATATAACTTATAACAAAGGCTGGAATCCTAACTACATTTTCCTGGGAGTAAGTACAACTGAACACAATGGGGCTTGCTTCAGAGTAGGCATGCTTACGATTGCACTGAAAATTTATTAATTACAAGAAAGCTTCATGTTGCCTGCTCGCAAGGAGAAAAGGACAATTAAGATTTTTACTCCCCCACCTACCCCAACAAGGCTGAAAAAGAAACCCTCTTTTAATCCCGCGCAAACCTATGTGCGAGCTGCATCTTTTGTTCGCAGTGGAATGTGACTCCCCATGACGTCATCACCACGTCCTGGCCAATCAGAGAGCCGCTGGCCGTTCCAAAGGGTGTCCCGGTGCATCCCTCCTCCTCCCTGTGCCTGGGCATGCTCTGCGGGGGGATCTCTCCATATAAAGTCCCGGTGAGGGCGGCAGACGCCCCTTTGCCAGCAGCAGCAGCAGCAGAGGAGAGGAGGCGGCGGCGGCGGCGGCGGCGGAAGGAGCGGTAAGGAGCTGACTCTTGCACATCAGCCTGGGCAAAAAAAATCTTCCTTCTTCTTGAGCAGGCAGCATGTAGCCTTCTTGTAATTAATTACATGCTGGTTGACCATATGTTCTCTTTTTCCAGGACGTCCTCGTTTTTAGCTTTTCTTTCCTTTTTTTAGAACAAAAAGACCTTTTTGTGGCCTTTTTTTAGCCTTGTGTCCGTGTCCTCCTTTACCTTGTGAGCAGGCAGCCTTCTTATAATTCATAAGTTAGATGTAATGAATTAACAATAGTATTAAACTCAAATATATTTAATAAGTAAATAAATAAAACTTAAAGTAACATAGTGTTTAAATGAATCACATGGAAGTCATATATGTGAGTGGTTTTAGCTATTATATTGTTATCTCTTACATTTTGGTTATAGAATATGATCACCCTGTTTTTCCTTCCTTTCCCTGCAGCTTTTTGAAGATGCCCTGCAGCCTGCCAAGGTGGCTGTTTCTCTTGCTGGTGACCCTCTGCTTTGGCACAGGGATCCAAGGCACCAAGCCACAGGTGGAGAAGAGCAAGAGGCAAGCCCAGCAGCACATCATCCAGCCTTCCCTGACAGCCAGCCAGAGCAAACGTGAGTACTAGTTCTGAGCCATAGTGGCTTGTGGGGAGTGGCCAGGTGTACTGGAAAAGCAATGACGAACACTCACAAAGCCAGATGTTAAAAGGTTGTTAACTGTCCTGTGTGTGTGTGTGTGTGTGTGTGAGAGAGAGAGAGAGAGATTATTTTTTCCATGGGATCCTTCATGGAATCCGGCAGGTCATGGAATTCCCTTCAGGTCAAGAAGGGGACATTGCAGACTCTATTTAAACAAACTTTGCAAAAAAAGGGGAAACTAACTTTTGAATTAAGTATTCTGCTGGTTCCAGACTTTCTTCCATATGCTTCTGTGTTTAGATTTATGTATTTATAAATGTGCAATGCAAAGCGAGTTACTAGAACATCTTAAGCATGCCTAAATATGGTATAAAAATATAAGCCAGGATGGTGTAGTGGTTTGGGAGTTGGACAAAGACATGAAAAATCCAGGTCAAATCCGTCCTTAGCTGTGAAACTTCCTGGGTGACCTTGGGCTAGTCGCTCACTCTCAGCCTTACCTATCTTACAGGGTTGTTACGAGGACAGCAGGAGGTGAGGAACTAAAACTTTGTAAGCAACCTTGGGCATTTTCATTGGCATGGGAAAGGTGGGATATAAATCCCCTAAATAAATATATCTTTCTTCTAGATGTACTCCCAATCTTCCTTAACTTAACATTCCCATTCAGTACTTAAACATTAAAGTCCTCAGTTTTGTGGTTGTCAGCAAGGCAATCTGTTTTGGTTGCCCATTATCAGCTAGAAGACATGTTGGAGACATGGCAAAAGCCTTTCAGGGTTTCAGGTGTGAGGGAGGGAGAGGAATGTGTGTAGCCCCTTAGTCTGTGTGAACTTTTTCTGAGATGCTTGAAATGATTGTGCCATGAATCTGTTCTGTGTTCGTATACAGGGAGTTACACATGTGTTTCACAGATGAAGTAAGTTTCCCATTTACATGGTTTGGGAGGAAAAATGTATTGATTAGAGTTGGGTCAAAGCCTGAAAGGAATCTGTCATCCTGCAGGGAACGTGTGAAGACATTTGCTAGAACAGTTGTTGCCACTTCCAAAACTGGGAGAGAAATGGGAGGTGTTGGGGAAGAAGTGAGAGGAACTTCTCCCAAACACCCAAAATTGATTACAGAAATGTCAGAGAGCATTGATAAATCACCAGAGGAGCCCTCTTACTTCATATTTATTTCACGCAGATATCCCACCTTTCCTCTGTGGAACTCATGACAGTATTCTGAATGTTTCCTGTTGTTTCTTGTCCAAATACTAATAGGATCCAGAATAGTTTAAAATCATTTATTTAAAGCAGATTTTCATGCTTGGAATCCAGGCATTCCCTCAGCAAGGATGCGTACCAGTTGATTGCAATGATAATTACATGTTCAGTCTTGGCTTGTGCTTACTAAATGAATGCTGTTTAGGAACATAACCCAAAACTTCTTGTCATGCACCTCCCTTGTCTATTGCACAATATAGTTGAAAATACAATTAATTTTTTCCTGCCCTGCAGAATTGGAGCAAAACTAAATTCATCTGGCAGCCCCAATTTAAAGGCTGCATCTCAACTGGGTGCAGTAGTGCCAGAAGTGGTACTGCTGAGGCCTTTTCTCCTTGGGAGGAAGGGAATTTCTTCTAAAAGCCCCCAGAAAAGACTTGAGCCCTACAGTGGAGTTTCTCCAGTCTTTCCTGGCTACTTTGCTTGTGCCAACTTGAGACACCATGTTGGGCTTTTGAGTAGAGCAGAACTCTTGCTGGTCCCACTGTGGACTCACCCTGATTCCTCCACAAACCCTACCCCACCCTCCCTGGCTGATTTTCATCACTATCTGTCCCCTGCCAGATACAACAGTACCGCTGGCTAGTGGTGCTGGATCTCCTGCTTTCCTTTTGAGCAACCCAGTGCAGATGGCCCCTCCTTTCCAGGCACCAAAGACCTCTCTCTTGGCACATTTGAGACACCCAGTTTAGTGGGGCTTGAGTTTAGTGGTGGGTGCGGCAAGGATTGTGCCATTAGTCTTGGTAATCATGCATGCTGTCAATCTGCTTAGAGACAAGGAAGCAATGTGAAATTGAGCTCAGTCCTAGGCATGTCTGCTTACCCCTATAGCCATAGATGCTTCCTCCCAGAATGTTGTCAGAATGTGGATAGTATTAGAGCCCAATACATAGCAGACTGCCACTATGAGGAACAAATGCTAAAGAAGTAGTATTGCAGCCCATTGGATTTTTGTTTGGCTCCGATTGCTCACAAAGCAATACCAGGTAAGATGAGTTACTTAAAGATGAGGACCAAAGTCCAGAACAATCCTTCAGGGTTGACAGGCTGCTCAGAACTTTCTGGAAGCAAAGGTGGCAGACTTTGGGCTACCTTGCGTTTCTGCATGAATTGGAAAGTTAAGTACTGTTTTGTTGCTACGTTAATAATATCAAAATTTATATTATGAAAATATTGATAATTTGTTACAATCAAATGTATTTTATGAGTTCTCTCACCCAATTTTTGTTGCTTTACATAGAAAAGCAGGTTTTAATTTAATGTATTCAATATAGAGGATGATTAATGGTATTTTAAGAGATAAGTGAAGAGTTTCACACATTCACTTGTATAATATTCAGATTTCAACCAACTTATTTTAAGAAATAGACCTGACTTAAAATAATTTGTCAAAAAAATAAAAAAGGTCTAAATTAAAAACTCATATCTAAATTTAAAACTTTCTTATTTTTTAATTTTTAAAAAATGAAACTTCATTGATTTCCACCCATTCCAGAAAGTAGTATGACTATCTTTGCAGAACTGAAACTGGAGAAAATGCTTAAAATAAAAAAATCAGAAAGCAAGATTGCATTGGGCAAGAATAGGCCTGTGTGGGAGAGTGAGCCAAAGTTTTCTCCAAATCCTTTGGGGTCATTCTGTTGGCTGGTATTAATCTCTGGACCAGGCCTCCTTGCCAAGCCATCTTTTCCATCTGTTAACTTGTAGGTTAAGAATTTGAAACTTCCAGCAATTCAATTCATATGTCTTTAAAACATAGGAAAAGAGAGATGGACAGAACTGTTTTGAATTCAAGCCCAGTTCTGATTTTCATGCACCTAAAACCTCCCATTTTCTCACTGAGGTTTTGAGATGCAAAAGGAATGCAGAGTCTGGAGCTAATGTATATTCCATGCATGCCTGAACCTCCCCACTCCCCTTTCTCCCCTTCCTTCATTTTGCTAGGAGAACCACAAAGACACAGAAAAAGTAAATGTAATTCAATCTTTCTTTCTCAGCGGGCTGCTATGACAATGGGCAACACTATCAGATAAACCAGCAGTGGGAGCGCATATACCTGGGGAACACTCTGGTCTGTACCTGCTATGGGGGGAGCAGAGGTTTTAGCTGCGAAAGCAAGCCTGAGCGTAAGTTGAATAGATCTTCTTGCTACATTTGGATGCAGGATGGGTGGTGGCTTCCAAAGAAACCAGGCACTGTGAAGCAAAGCAAACCAAAAGTGATTGCATTAATTATTATTGACAGTTTTTATATACTGTCATGTTCACAATATATTTATATACTTTTCATGTTTGACAGAAAAGTTCATAAAGTGGTTTACAGAGAAAATAAGATAATTAACGGTTTTGCAGATTTCCATGTTTCCCTTATTTACCTCAGGGCATGTAGCAATTTCAGTAGCTCATTTCTCCTCCTCGTTACAGCAGAGAGGTACCTGCATTGCTACTTTATTCCTGTCATTTTACCCTCCTCAAACCTACCTCTTTGAGCACATGCTTCCATTCCCCATTGATTGCAGGTGAAAATTCTTTTGAACAAACACTATTTGGGGCCTTGTCCTGCTCCTGACACACTGGTTTTTGAACACTCTCAGTTTAGGAAACCCAAATAAACAGAATCTCGGGGCATGTTCTTTGGAGTCCTATCAATTCATGCAGAGATGTTGCCTTACATACAAACTCACGTGTTTAAATACTTGTCACTCTTGTTGTCGTTGAGCATGGCAGAGCAAACTTTCTCAGGTGGCCAAGATGTTTATCAGGGAATCTTAATCTTAGGGCAAAATCCAGAGTAACTACTGGGAGTCCTTGCTCTGGTGTAAGAACAACTTACTCTGGATTCTAATATGAATTTCCCATAGGTTTTCACTAGGTGGTGCAGTAACCATGGTGCACGTAAAGTCTTTTATGTGCTCCCGTAGTTACTCTGGATTTGGGGGTATTATAAATTAATGTTTATAGTGACTGATAAACATCTAAGGAATGAACAGTTGCCCAGAATGGAGTTTTGAACCCTGGCCTCACACATTGTGTTAAATAAATGTTAGTAGAAGGGAACTTTCACAAGGCCATCTATTGAGTCTGTAGCTAAACTGGGATTTGAGCCCATCACCAAGTCCTGTACTTTGTTCCCTGAGGTAATCTGAGGATCTGTTTGCTTTGAATGAGTGGACCAAAGAGCCACGAATTGTGCCTTTAAAAGATAATTAAATTCATAAAATATAGTCTTATCAGTGTCTCTAAGTGGAGCTTCTGGCATGAAAATCAGCCCCCAGGGAAGCAAATAGGAATGGGTTCTTGTTTGGGTTCTTTGTTCTTGGAGTTATTGCTTCTACTAGACAGGATGGGCCTTTGGTCTGATGTATTAGTCAAATAGTCTTAGGAAAGCACAGTAGGATACTTGACTTGGACCACTGTAAGTGGACAGACAAACAGTAAGGTAAACAGGAACATTGATTAAAACAATAGAATTTAATTAAAATAGTGTAAAATGTCATGCAGTCAGCAGTAGAATATCAAGTAAAAGACAGTTTAAAAGGCAGCCATTATGAGGCCTCGAAGGCTCTTTTAAATAGTCGTTAGGCCCTGCCAGAAAGTTGATAGTGAGAAAGCTGATCTCAATTCAAAGGAGAGGGAGTTCCAGAGTGCAGGTGCCACCACCAAGAAGACCCTGTTTCTGGCTGCCTTTCCCCTTACCTCTCTCCATGGTGTTAGATTCAAATAAATGTCATTTTGTACATTCTACTTTTCCTCCCATTCAGCGGAAGAAACCTGCTTTGATAAATACACTGGAAGAACTTATCGTGTCGGGGAAATCTATGAGCGACCGAAAGATTCCATGATCTGGGATTGCACTTGCATTGGAGCTGGCCGTGGTAGAATCAGCTGTACTATTGCAAGTATGTATTTTGTTAACAGAGATAGATGCATATAAAGGCATTTAGATTCTGATACCCATGCTTAGCTGCACTGCTGGAAAGTTATCAGTGGTTTCCTGCTGCTGAATAGCAGCTAGTGCAAATGATCCTGCAGGTCTGTTATGAATTTGAACTGTGAGCTATGCAGCCCTGACGCTCCGCATGGAGGCTCTTTAAAAGGACTGCCAGCCAGCGCTACTGCCTCTAACTGCCCCTAACTTGGGGGCAGTTGTCTGGAGGTGCTAGAGGCAGCTGCCCCTAACTGTCCCCAAGTGCCCCTATCGACCACCTTGAACCTCCAGCAGCAGTCCAGGTAATCCTCCCAGGAAAGTGTCTTTGATTGCAGTCTCCTAATCATGTCTACTCAGAAGTAAGCCCCATTGTGTTAAATGGGGCTTACTCCCAGGAAAGTATCTTTAGGATTGAAGTCTAAGTAGACTTCATAAGACCATGCACATTGAATGCATGTTTTGAATTCAATTCCAGTGTTTTGTCATCATTTTTACATCCAGTTAATATTTTTATATGAATATTTTTTGGGTTGTGGAACCAATCATCTGAGTTTCCATTATTTCCTATGGAAAAATCTGCTTCACTTAAAGAGCGATTCACTTAAAGAGCATGCCTCCGGAACGAATTAAGCTCTTTATGTGAGGCACCACTGTATATAGATGGCTTGTATAAAGAAGATGGCTATAAGTAAAAATGGAATAATCTTCATTTTTGAAAGCCCCTCTTTTTTGCTGGTTTCCATGTTATAAAAATCAATGATATCTTTCTCATTAACTACTCAAGTTTCAATTGCATTATCTGTGTTATTATAATTATCTGCATTATCATGTGCCCTTTGTATCTGTGGGATCTGCTCCATGGTCACAAATACTGAATTCTCAGGGTGCTGGTACTAAAAGGAGTCGTCTGTGGGCTGTGCCAAGCTCTCTGGAACATGGCCTCCCTTCCCCTCAGACTACATCCAGAAATGACTGGAAGTTGACAGAGTGAATCGAAAGTTACTTCTGGTTGCATCTAGAAGGCTGTCTGAAGTACTCCAGTCACAGGCTTGGCATCTGCAAATGATGAGCCCATATATAGCCAATAGGAGGACTCACAGTATTATCTAACATTTCCATAGAAGAAAGATACCCAAACCATAAACTTTCCCGTGGCATAAACAACAGAGACAGTTACAGAAAGGAATCATTTGTAGGACAGTTTAGGAAATGGGTTGCATTATGTAGTTTAGCCAGTTACACTTTAAAGAACAGGAGCTCTGGAAAGAAGAACTAGAAAACATTTCTGAGAAGAGAAATCTGAGAGTACATGGGTTGTCATCATTGTAGCACAATGAGAGAGCCCTTGCTTTGCATGCAATTTAATCTCAGGTTCAATGTCCAGTTAAAAAGGATCTCAGGTAGCAGGAAGATTTTCCTTAGCTGGGGAAAGACCATGCTAAGAACCTCAGAGCCACTATCAAAATATGCAGTACTGAGCTAGACAAACCAATGGGTCTGGGACAATGTTGAGTTGCTTCCTCAGATAGCCACTGAGCTTTGTTTTAGGATCGCACACTTCTTAATAAAACAAATGTTCATATGTTCAATTTTTGCAGATCGCTGTCATGAAGGAGGCCAGTCCTACAAGATTGGAGATACCTGGCGTCGGCCTCATGAGACAGGTGGCTACATGTTAGAATGTGTGTGCCTTGGCAATGGGAAGGGTGAATGGACTTGCAAACCAGTCGGTATGTATTGATTTGGCTTAACATTTCAGAGGGGCCAGACTTGAAGAGATCTTTAGCAATATTAGGCAGGTTGTTACAGATTCATTTGACGTAACTCTTGTTTGGAGTTGACTTTGATTTTTTTGTGACATATGGCTATTTGTTGTTTCAGTTTTTTCATGTATACAGTTTTTTTAAAGATTTGTACTTAAATTAGGGCTTTTTTAGGGCTGTGGGTGGCGCAAGTGGCTAAGACACTGTGCCAGTTAACCAGCAGGCCAGGGTTCGAGACCCGGTCAGCCCCACAAGACAGAGTGAGCTCCTGTCCCTAGCCCAGCTCTGCGACACAGCTGGATCCAATTGTATTGGTTCTGCCTTTCCATTGGACTAATTCAATGGCGTGGAGAGGGGGGATTTGCTGCTTGGGTAACAGCATATCCTCCATAACAATATACCCCAGGCTTTCCTGCTTCGCATGCAGCGTATGCAGCACAGAGCACGATACCATAGTCTTTCAAGACTGAAGGAGGCCTGCTTTTTGTACTTAAACTAAGTTCTGACATTCTTAGCCTGGAGTCTAGGAGATAGTCTGGTTTATGGCTAGTGTGACAATTAGGCATTATTCTCACTGAAGTGGTAATCTTGTGTCTAGGCTGACCCATATGGAGACCCAACTGGAGTCTCACATAATTGACTGCTCCTCCATAAGAAAAAGATCAGTCAATGTAGAAAACCATCATATAACAGGGAAAGGTCTTCTAGCCAGTGTTCCTAGCAGTGGTTCTCAAATGTTGAGTACTGGGAGCTACTTTTTAGAATTTGTTGGGATAAACTGGAAGTAATGTTATTAACCTGGTAGCAATGTTGTCACTGGAAATGACATCATCCATTTTGCCTTCAAACCTAAAACAGTCCCATTATACAGCACACTCATTGTGTGTTATTTTGCATAACTTGGATTTAAAACAGAAATCAAAGCAGAATGCATATTGGATCCTTCTCCAATCACACAGCCCTCCCACCCATCATCCCATCTTTCTACCTGTTCATCGTGTCTTTCTCCCAATGGAATCATGCCCTCCACAGCAGCACTGTCTCTTGTATTTCAGCTCTATATTTTCAATGGCAGCTGAGCTAGGTGTGCTACGTGACCCACCTACTGGTTCCCAATCAATAGCTTGAGAAATACTGCATTAATGTGTGCAGCAATATGGTCTCACATCTCTTAATTGAGCTCCTCACAGCTTGGAGCTCGGTTGACCTGGAAGTTGGTGATGATGTCATTGCGAGCTGTCAGAAAGATACTGCAGTTCTCCTGTGCAACATGGAAGGAATCTTTCCAGTGGTGCTGAATCTTAGAAGCAACATTACTTCTATCTAAACTTTTAGCTGACATGTTAGGTTTTAATGTGAAGGAAATTTTTTTGAATGAAGATTCTATTACATGAAACCCCATTTGCAGTCCAAGATGCTGCAGCTCAGATATATGTTTACCATGTTATTGAAAATGTGTGATATACTCACTTGACAGCCATGTGCCGTATTGTCCATGTTTCCCATTTTTAAGTACAGTTGGGAAGGTGACAATGAAAGCAAATGCTCCACCTGTAACCCTATTAAGAACCCGTGTTTCATTTTTGCTGAATAAACTTGTATTAAATGATAAGACACCTCTTTTTACCATATTAAATGGGTTTTCTGTAGCGGAGCGCTGCTATGACAATACTGCTGGGACCTCTTATGTTGTTGGAGAGATCTGGGAGAAGCCATATCAAGGCTGGATGATGGTGGACTGTACTTGTGTTGGAGAAGGCAGTGGGCGCATTACCTGCACCTCCAGAAGTAAGTATTGGCACATGTTGAAATGAAGTCCTCATACTGAATACTAATTGTAAGGTAGAAGTGCTGGGAGTAGTTGTGTGGATGCAGTCATTATCATAAGAGGCAGTTTTATTCTGGGCAACTTAGTATTTTAGAGTCTGAATCAAAGAAATCTTATTGGAAAGCATTGGGGTGTTCCAAGTTTTTATCAGAAGAGTCAGATAAAGAAGAAGTGGGATTTATGGAGGGGTGGGAGGGGGAGAGAGAATGTGAGGAAGTTCTAGATGTTTGGGAAGTGTGGACATTGAGGGGTGGGAAGCGAGGTTTTAGTTTGAATTATATGTTAGATAGAAGAAATTAATTGTTTGTATGGAAGAGAGTGGGGTAGGGTAGGGGAGATATGTGCAGTCTGAGGCAGCCATTCTATCCACCCATACTGGAGATTGTCCCATTGACTATAATGGGACTTAATTCTGAGTAAACAGCCATTGGGTTGGGCTCTGAGGCTGCAAGCCTATCTGCACTTACTGGAGAGTAAGAGCACAATCCTAACCATCTCTACTCAAAAGTAAGACCAATATAAAAAGTAAGCCCAGTCATGGGTCTTACGCCCAAGAAAGTGTCTTTAAGATTGCAGTCTATGCCTCTTACCTCCCTCTCTGCCTTCTGGTTCTCTTACTCTCAGGCTCACCAATTCTCCTGCCCACCCAGATCTCCTTCAGGCAGGCAACTGCTGGCTCAGGCTGCAATCTGATCCACACTGACCTGGGAGTAAGCCCCATTGACTATAATGGGACTTGCATTCAAGTAGACTTGCCTAGGGTTGGGCTTTGTTCTCACTCAGCAGCAGAGCTTTTTAGGAGCCTCTGCCACTTTAAGCAGACTATAGTGTGAGATAAGGTAAGAGGTTTCCTTGGGGTCAGGGATAACTTGTTATTGTGTCTCAGCCTGGCAGTATGTTACTGAGATCTGTGCTAATTATTTGTTCCTCTATTCCGTAGGAACTTCCTACTGGTGGCATTTATTCTCTGGGTGTTGAAAAGTTCTCTTTAATGCCATTATGACACCCAGTACCAATGCTGTAGCCTCAGCACTGGCACAGCTTGATCATAGGATTGGGCACTAGAAGTCCTGTGAAACTGGCCATTCCTGCTCCTCTTTTATCATGCAATTCGCCATCAATGACAGTCATTTGCATATGGCACTCATTTCACTTGCGGGTGATTGGAATTGGAACTGAAATGTTGAAATTGTAATTGTAATGCTGATCTGTAGCTAGCACCTTGTCTGTAACAGAGCATGTACCAGTGCTCAATGGATTTGATCCACTGCCCACAATGCCTTAATATAGTTTAAGTCAATTTGGGGCATGCTTATACAACATAACCTCTTTAAAAACATCTTGGATTCTGTGACTTACTGTATCTCTATCTAACCATACCTGAGTTCTCCTAGTTATGGTACTTTGTTGGGGTATCCCAGATCTGGAAAGTATGCTGTTTCCTTCCTTGCCTTCCCCCTCCCTTGTAGCTTAAGAACAGCTGTGCGGCAAAACAGCTATACTTGAAGATGGGAGATCATCCTATAACATAATGCTTACTGTTTTGTCTAGTCAGAAGACCAAACCACCAGGTGTTATTGCCCTATTGTATAAGAGTTATATGTAAGAGTTTGAGGAATTGTGGCAAAGGTCTTAAGTTCCCAATTCTGAATGTTTTGAAAAATATGTTCATATGTGCAGATGAACTTGCTATATGAAGCCGCAGACCAGTTTCCTGGCAAATATAGAGTTTTCCATCAATCTGGCTTTCTTGAGGATTTCCCACATGTTGGTTTTTGTGGCCACAGTACAACAGCTAAGCAATTAATATTTGAAATGGTGTAGAGGTCTCCTACCAGAGCCTAGGACAGGAAATGAGGGGAATTCCCAGGGCCCAAGTCAAACATTTCTACCACGTAACTTAATTTTCAGGCAGACTATGTGGATGAGATGTGGATGTTCTCAGGGTCTGTTGCATGAAGAGACTGTGGCTGCAATCTTAAGCCCCATTTAGGCCAGCATAGGTCCCACAAATCCCATTCTGGTCTGGGGTCACTTCTGTGCCATTCCTGGGGGAATTAGGTCAGTGTACCAAGATGTCCCGGCCTTTTAACAACACCACAAGAACAGGGACTGGGTGAGTTATGCCAGCCTAAATTGATTAGGATTGCATCCTGTGTGCAGAGGGATGTATATAAAAAAGTATGTGCATCAGGGTTTCAAATCTTTTTGTGATCCTATAGCTGCATTATATTGTACAAATTGTCACTAAGACTGTCTTACAGAATGTGATATACAAAATCAGTTCTTCAGAATGTGATATATAAAATCAGTTCTGCTACAATGGAAGAATGAATTAATGCCCAATCTCATGTGTGTTTATGAATTAAACTCTGAGAAATCAGTAGAACTTAATACAGATAAATTTTCAGGCTTAATCTATTCTAAATTCAGAAAGACATTGTGATTTTATACCCTCTGGGTCTAAATAAGCAGTTTGCAATTTAGCCCATAATACATCAATCAGCTGTACCCTTTATGTGTTGGATGTGATCTGGATCAGTCTCCCTCTTATGTCATTGGAAAAGTGATTTGCCTCTGTGAAATAAGAATAGTAATGCATTTCATACAGCTTTGATGAAAGCAAACATATAAAGTTAAAGTGCTTTCTAAAAGATGGCAAATAAATTGTGTTTGATTCTCTACAGAGAAAATAGATTAATGGTATTAATTTGGACTAAACTGTATGAAAGGCCAAGTGCATCTATCAGCTCAAGCAGATGCAGGTTTCTGAAGCATGCAAACTGCTGAAATGATGTTCATATGGCATATTTTTTTTGCTTCTTCTACAGACAGGTGCAATGATCAGGACACCAAGACTTCTTATAGAATTGGAGACACCTGGAGCAAGAAAGACAACCGAGGAAATCTTCTTCAGTGCATTTGTACAGGAAATGGTAGAGGAGAATGGAAATGCGAAAGACATTTATCTCAGCAAAGTACAGGTACATCTGGATATGATTATGAAATTGGGACACATGACAGTTATGCTCCACTGGCTCAGCTTTTTGAAGAGCTGGGAACTCGAGACACGTGACTCAGACTTGAGTTTTTTGTGACAGGTGACGCACAAAAATGTGTGTTTTTTACTGACTAGGTGACTTGTGAGTTGTGTATGTGGAAGATTCTGAAGAACACTTGAGTTAGGTGTTTTTCAGATGCTTGCTGGCTTAAGCTTATGTCTAGGGGTGCTTGCTTACTGTTTTCCTGGTGTGAAAAACCATGTGTGGCTGTCATTCAGACCAGGCAAGCAGCAGGGAGTTCCAGTCACAAAATAGAGAGCAGGGTTAATGCCTTCTTTTCCAGCCAAGAGTGAGGTGGGAGAATGTTTGTCTGAGGAAGGGCTGGAGGAGGAGCCATGAGTCTTATGACTGACTGCCAAAGCCCAGGTAGCAGGAAAAAGGGGGGAGGTTTGTAGCTTTATTTCACATGACTGCTGTAAGATCTGTTACGTAGAGAAGGAACCCTCAGTAAACAACTCCTTCAGTTGAGCAACTCCTTCAGGGGAGTGGTTAAAGAGAGCTCTGACATGCACATCATGGCAGCAACCCTGTTTTTTCTGCCAATTATGGGGTGCTCTTTTTTCCTTGCCCTGGACGCTAAGGGCACAATTCTAAACACCCACTTGAGCCTGCACAGGTCCCTTCCACTGACCCAGAGGTGTTGCAAACATGCCATAAAGCATATCTGCGACACCTGATGGAGAGAAGAGGCTGGCACAGGAGTTGTGTTGACTGCTCTGCACCACCACAGGACCTCTAACCAAAGGACCAATCCAAGTAAATACTTCAGTTTTGGAGCAGATTAGCAATTTGAGTGGCTAGTTATATTTTGCTTATCTAAGTGTGTCAGAGCAATCCAGAGTTAGGGCAGTGAGAAGGGCCCTAGCTGGGCTGCCCCAAGTAGGCTGTATCCAGAGCAGAATGTTACGCTGAGTCTCAGAGTCAGGAAACCTGGGCTGCCCTAACTGCTCCAGAGCATGCTCAGTAGGTACCAAGTCAATGGCACCTGGGGAGGGCTTGCTCCTGAGGAGACCCCCTCAGATAACACTGAACAAGGAACAGCTGTGGTGCCTGCCTTTAAGGAGTCCCAGATGCATAGGCTATCAGGAGGCCTAAGGGAAAATGCCTTCCCTCTGGTAGGCTCCCTGATTGCCCCACCACCATGCAGCCTCCATCTCTTTGGTGTAGCTGCATTAGAATGCAGTGTGGCAGATATAGAATTGGGCTGTTAATACATTTTCCTTTTCTTCTCTTCTGTAGACAACTCTCATAGTTGTGGAGAATGTTCTATACGCAGAGGTGGGTGGAAAATGTTCTGTACACAGAGGTGGGTGAAAATGGTTTTGTTTCACAGATTTTGGTGTATTCCAAAGTTAGAAGAGCAGAATGCAATGTTAGTGTGTTTTTATTCAAAATTTACATTATAATTATAAATTACTTTCACTCTAAAAGTGTACTGATAAGTGATATAGGTTGGTATATTATTTTTTTTTACAAAAATGACAAGTTCAGAAATGTGTATTATATTTTTATCTCATGATGACCATTTTCACTTACCTCTGTATGTCTTTATGGTTAAAACTCACTTTGATTCTATTGCTTTCTTTGAGATATTGCCATGACTTATCCTTGCTGAATTGGGGCCATAATTTTGCAGTAATTCTAGATAATAAGCATGTGATGAGATTTGGGGGGTCTTTTTGGAATTGAGCTTTGGAATTCCACCAAATACTAAATGCTGTTTCACTGTGATTTATTGAGAAAAATGTACTTTACTGAGAAATGTGTGTGTATGTCTACCCCATTTTGGTGAATTCCACACTTCACTGGAAGTGAATGGCAAAGGTTTATCATCATCAACAGAGGGAACATATAATTGTTCTATTTAATTAATATTGACTTGCATTTATGTTTTTTGCCCTAGGAACTGCTTCTGCTACCATCACAGATGTCATCTATCAACCTCTACCCCAGCCTCCTCCATTTGGACATTGTGTAACCGACAATGGCATGGTCTATTCAGTGGGAATGCAATGGCTCAAGACACAGGGTAGTCAGCATATGCTTTGTACTTGTCTGGGAAATGGAGTCAGCTGCCAGGAAACAGGTATGATGTGCTCTGTGTCTTCCTTGAGAACCCTGTACACCACCCAGAGTTCCCTGGAGGAAGGCCTATATGCAAATGTGAAAAATAAATAATATAGTCCCCTGCCCCAAATGAGGTAAAATTTCTAGTCAGTTTTAATGAACAATCTCTTTCATCATGCCCATTAGCACATAAAAGGCCTTCAGAAGACAAAATGATTTATCATTTTGTATATGTTGGATTTCAGGAAAGCTGATTTCAACAGGCTTAGAGGAGTCATAGGTGGGATCCCATGGGTTGATGATCTAATGGGGAAAGGGGCCCAAGATGGGTGGGAGCTCCTTAAGAGGCAGCTTCTACAAGCACAGTCAGAAACAATTCCAATAAAAAAGAAAGGGGGGAAAATGCTGAAAAAACCAGGTTGGCTCCACAGTCAACTTGGGGATCAGCTGAAGTTAAAGAAAGAGAAGTATAGGGAGTGGAAGACTGGAAAGATCACCAGAGAGGAGTACAGGCAGGTAGCCCGGTCCTGTAGGGAGGGGGTCAGGGATGCTAAAGCTCAGTATGAGCTGAGGCTGGCCAGGGGAGTCAAAGATAACAAAAAGAGCTTCTTTAGATATGCCCAAAGGAACAGGAGGAGAGACGAGGGGGTGGGGCTGCTCTTGGACAAGGATGGACAACACGTGTCTGGAAACCAGCAGAAGGCGGAGCTGCTCAACTCCTACTTTGCATCCGTCTATTCACAGAAGGAGGACTGTGCAAATGGGGGTGCGGGATCATTGACTGATTCGGGGATGTGTTTACATCCCCTAAGAGGTAATGAAAACATGGATGGTGCAGAACAGCAGATTAAGATTGACAGAGAACTGGTTCGAAACCACTTCACTGGCCTAAATGAATTCAAGTCATTTGGACCGGATGAGCTGCATCCTCGAGTTCTAAAGGAACTGGCAGATGTCCTTGCAGAGCCTCTGTTGATCATCTCTGAGAAATCCTTGAGGAGTGGAGAAGTGCCACTGGAATGGAAGAGGGCAAATGTAGTCCCAATTTTTAAGAAGGGGAAAAAAGAAGACCCGGGAAATTATAGACCAGTCAGTTTGACTTCAATCCCGGGCAAGATATTAGAACAAATCATAAAACACACAATTTGTGCACATCTAGACAAGTACTCTGTGATCAAAAGAACCCAGCATGGATTTACGAAGAATAAATCTTGCCAGACAAATCTGATCTCCTTTTTTGATCGGGTTACGAGCTTACTGGACAGTGGCAATGCTGTGGATGTCATTTATCTTGACTTCAGCAAAGCATTTGACAAAGTCCCACATGACATTTTAATGAGGAAGTTGGAAAAATATGGGCTAGACAGGGCAATTGTTAGGTGGATCTGCAACTGGCTCGATGGCCACACTCAAAGGGTTTTAGTAAATGGTTCTGTGTCAACCTGGAGGTCAGTTTCTAGTGGGGTCCCCCAAGGCTCTGTCTTGGGACCGGTTCTCTTTAACATTTTCATCAATGACTTAGAGGAAGGGATACGGGGGAGCCTGATCAAATTTGCAGATGACACCAAACTGGGAGGAGTAGCAAACACATCAGAAGATAGGAGAAAACTCCAGGAGGATCTGGATAAACTGGAATCCTGGGCTGTAACGAACAGAATGAATTTCAACAGGGAGAAGTGCATGGTTCTGCACTTAGGCAATAAAAACCAAAAACATAGGTATAAAATGGGGGATACTTGGCTTGGCAGCACAACACGTGAGCGGGATCTTGGAGTCGCCGTGGATCACAAGCTGAACATGAGTCAGCAGTGTGATGTGTCTGCAAAGAAGGCAAATTCCATTTTAGGTTGCATTAAGAGGACTGTAGCTTCCAAGTCACGAGAAGTTATAGTTCCTCTTTATTCTGCATTGGTGAGACCTCACCTTGAGTACCGTGTTCAGTTCTGGGCACCTCACTTTAAGAAAGATGCAGCCAAACTGGAGCAAGTCCAGAGGAGAGCGACAAGAATGATCAGTGGGATGGAAGGGAAGCCCTACGAGGAAAGGTTGGGGGAACTTGGGATGTTCAGCCTGGAGAAGAGGAGGCTGAGGGGAGACATGATTGCCCTCTTCAGATACCTGAAGGGCTGTCATATGGAGGAAGGGGCCAATTTGTTCATAGCTGCTTCTGAAAGCAGAACTAGAACCAATGGGTACAAACTGCAAGAAAGGAGATTCCGGCTGGAAATCCGGAAAAAATTCCTGATGGTGAGGGCGGTTCGGCAGTGGAACAGATTGCCAAGGGAGGTGGTGGACTCTCCCTCACTGGGGATCTTCAAGCAGAGGCTCGATGAGCACCTGTTGGAGATGCTCTAGGGGGAATTCCTGCTGCAGGCAGGGGGTTGGACTAGATGACCTACTAGGTCCCTTCCAACTCTATGATTCTATGATTCTCTCACTAATATACAGGTAGATTACTAGATGGGACTACGATTAATTTAATTGTTCTTCGCAGCTCAACAGATTTCTGTATAAACATGTAGTTAACTGTTTTTCACCCTTTGCCAACTAGCCATCAGCAACATGAGGTTGACTTTTGGAAATTGTTTCTCTCATCTCTCTAAACAAGCCTAACCAAGACAATAGTCCCTCCCCCTAGTTTTTGTTAGATGGTCCTCCTGAGAAAGTTACTATGGCTCAAAGTCCTCATAAAGAATAAACTTCCTGCTAGTTTGCCTCCTTGTGGTATACTCCTGATAGCACAAAAGTGTGAACTACATGACTAACAACAATTGGCAGCTAGACTACATTGAAGAATTGGCAGTTGGTGACAGTTGGCAGCCAGACATCAGTGTGGAATTCTTGGCTCTCAAAGTACATTGCAATGGAGCATTAACATCTGATTTACCATAAGTCCATGTATTTGCCATACACTAAATACCTGCTAATGAATGTGCATTCCTGTGTTTGTGAGTACACTAAAGGATCATGATACAATCTTCTGTTTTCTTTTAAAGCTGTGACTCAAGCATATGGTGGCAATTCCAATGGAGAACCATGTGTCATCCCGTTCACCTATAATGGAAAGACTTACTACTCTTGCACTTCAGAAGGCCGTAATGATGGGAATCTCTGGTGCAGCACAACCTCGAACTTTGATCAGGAACAGAGATACTCTTTCTGTACACAGCAAAATGGTAAATTTTTCAGAAGAATTAACTTACGGTGCAAATTTGGGCATGTTGTGAAATACTGTCAGAAGAAGCACAGGCCCAGTAAGTGTACTACACTAATGCTGTCACTAATGCTGTCATTAGTGTCACTATTGCTGCAATCCTAATCACTTGTTAGGTTAGCATAAACCCTGGCTTAAGTAATTTGCTGACCTGGGGGTGTCACAAAAGTGCGGTAAGTCACTTCCGCCACACTCCTGGGGGGTTAGGCTAGTTATGGGCATGCACCAACCTCCCCACACCACCAAGGGAAGATATGCCGGCTGAGTCAGTCTGGCCTAAATTGGTTAGAATTGTAGCCTGAATGTAGTGGTTGACCTTATTAAGTACTAGCACGATTAACCTTGGTTGCAGGAGTAAAATATAAAGATACTTGTGGGCACTGGAGGGCATGGCTGGGCACTGGTGTTCCCCAGCAGGCATGGGAAACCAGTGAGCACCAGAAGGTGGTGTGGATAGTGGACATGGAGGTGGGCAGTGGCGTTTAGCTGGCACCAGGCACCAAAGGGCATTGGGCATCTTGTACCATGGGCACCACCAGGCACTGGGTAGCAGCAGGTACCTCTGGGCACCACGCATCTTTACTGGGCATCAGGCATCCCCACCCGGCACCATGCACCACCGGGCATTTGGCATCCCTGCTGGACACTAGGCAGCAGGTACCACTGGGTAGCAGGCATCAGGCACCAAATGGTTCTTAGAGGGTCCTTACATTATGGAAGGAATACCCTCTCATGCTTCTAGGTCTAGGGCAGTGGTGTCCAACCTTTTAACTTCATGGCTCATGGACCTTTAACAAGCTTGTAAAAGAGGGAATTTCAGCAGGTGTAGCTTGTGATCTGTGAGATGAAAAGCTGCACCTGTTGAAATTTCCTCCTCTGCATACTTGTTAAAGGTCCTGGAGTCCTGAAGTTGAAAGGTTGGACACTCATAGTCATCATCCCATGTGCACTATCCCCTCATGTGCATTGTCTCCCATGTGCATTATCCCATGCGCAACACCCCCATATGCATCATACCCCCTTGCGAAACATCACCCCCTGTGCACCCTCCCTCCCAGTGCAGTAGTTGGATGTTGATAAATCATTCTTCAATGTTAAGTATAGGACAGAAACATGTTGCACAACTTTTCACCCCCTTAAGGGTTAAATTTTTCCACATAGGTTCTTGGTGGGTGTTCATGTGACAGAAGGAACACCCTCCCCACATTTCATGCTTCTGTAGCAAAGCATCCCTCAATCACAGATTCTTCAATGCATAGTATAGGGCGGAAAACGCGTTGCACCCCATTTCGCCCCCTTGGAATTTTGCCCCCTTGGAATTTCCGAAATCTGGTTCTTAGTTACTCCCTCTGTCACGGAAGGAACACCCACCCAAAGTTTCATGCTTCTAGGCCCACCGGTTTTGGCAGGGCGCTGATGGGTGAGTGAGTCAGTCAGTGAGTCAGTGACTTTTCTCTTTTACATATACGGTGATGCCTCATGTAACAAATTTAATTCATTCTGGAGGCATGTTATGTGAAACGTTCTTTACATGAAGCAGATTTTCCCATAGGAAATAATGGAAACTCAGACAACTGGTTCCACAACCCCAAAAATATTCATATAAAAATATTAACTGGATGTAAAAATGATGACAGAACACTGGGATTGAATTCAAAACATGCATTCAATGTGCATGGTCTTATGAAGTCTACTTAGGCTGCAGTCCTAAAGACACTTTCCTGGGAGTAAGACCCATTTAACACAATGGGGCTTCCTTCTGGGTAGACATGGTTAGGAGGCTGCAATCCAAGACCCCTTCAAAGTGTCTCCCCACTTTCTCCTTCTCTCCTTCCTGAGCCTCTCTCTCCCCTGCTCCCTTCTGGCTAGCCCTGAGCTGTTTCCCTCTTCTCCACTGCTCTTCACTTCCTCTGCCCAGCGGATGCCCAGCCACAGGAGGAACAGCATGGACAGGAACAGAAAGTGTTGCTTTCACTATGGGCAGGTGCGCTAGGCAGCCCTGACACTTTTTAAACAGGCTGCTGGCCACCGCGTCTGCCCCAACTGCCAACGAATGTGTTCTTTACGTGAAGCACAGTTTCTTACGTGAAGCAGAATCCTAGAGAAATTTTTGTTTCTTATATGAAACATACTTTACGTGAGGCACCACTGTACAGAATAATTTATTAATTATAAGACTATATGCTTATCTGCTCACAAGGAAATTGAGGACGATGAGGATATTTTTCCAGGACATGAGGCTAAAAAAGAATACATAGGTTCCCCCTGTCAAAAGCACATGACAGATCCCATATACTCCTTATGTGGGTCCTAGGAGAGCCATTGGCAGCCAGAAGTACGTGTAGCAGCAGAAACCTATCCCTTGAAGACACGAGGGAAACTGGTAACAGACACGAGGGAAAGTTTCCCTCATGTCTTCCCTTGTGTCTTCAAGGGATAGGTTTCTGTTTCTACCACAGGTACCCAGATCCATGTATTACAGCAAACCCTGTACAAATCCCCAGTTGTGCTCATGACCCATTTGTCATTTTTTTCTCCCTTCACTTTGGAATAGGAAGCTAACAGTGAGAACTTGGACTCATAGCTGCTATAAGAATGCTACAGGAGGTGATAGAACACTAAAATTCATTAGCTGTCCATTTCTGTTAGTCATGAGCATGGTGGCTGGAAGGGGTGAAATTTGACAACCTCAGATATAGGGGACATGTGGATTCAGAAGAACATCTTTACAATATTTACTAATCTCTGATTGGTCTTCTCGTCACTCCTCCAACATTAGATGCAGTGCACACTGTCGGTGCACTTGCGTATGTTCAGTGGTGGGGGATAGGTTTGGCTGTTAAGTTCAGCTGTCTTGAAAAAGTCACTAGATGACCTTGGATCTGTCATTATCTCTTAACTTGCATTGCTGGATTGTTACATGGATAAATATAAGCAGGAAAGGTTAGTATGTTGTGCTGAACTCTCTACGAAAGGGTGGGAATGAAATGTAGGCAATAGTTAGTCCCCTTTTCTCCTCCTTTAATTTTCAAAATACTGTATCTTGTTCCACAATACTATAAAAACTTTGGGATACTGTACAGTGGTGCGTCACATAAAGAGCTTAATTCGTTGCGGAGGCATGCTTTTTAAGTGAAATGCTCTTTCAGTGAAGCGGATTTTCCCATAAGAAATAATGGAAACTCAGATGATTGGTTCCACAACCTCCAAAATATTCATATAAAAATATTAACTGGATGTAAAAATGATGACAAAACACTGTAATTGAATTCAAAACATGCATTCAATGTGCATGATCTTATGAAGTCTGCGTAGGCTGCAATCCTAAAGACACTTTCCTGGGAGTAAGCCCCATTGAACACAATGGGGCTTCCTTCTGAGTAGACATGGTTAGGAGGCTGCAATCAAAGTCTTTCTTGGGAGGATTACCTGGGCTGTTGCTGGAGGTTCAAGGTGGATGGTGGGGACACTTGGGGGCACCTCCAGGCAACTGCCCCCAAGTTGGGGGTGGTTAGAGGCAGCAGCGCTGGCTGTCAGCTCTTTTAAAGAGCCTCCGCATGGAGCATCAGGGCTGTATAGCACACGTGCCTATAGTGCGCTTGTTTGTTAAGTGAAGTGGAACTTGCTATGTGAAGCAAGGTTTATACTTGTTATGTGAAACTTATGTGTTATGTGAAATTTATACTTGTTATGTGAATCGCTTGTTATGTGAGGTGTTATGAGAGGTACCACTGTACTACTACTGTTCAGTTTTTGCAACTGATCTTTAGCAAAGAAGTCTACAAGGCATCCCTCGTTTTCTGCCACCCTGTTTTTGGTAATTTCACTCTTTCATCACTCTTCGAATATACTCAGGTTTTGTATAAGGGAGATTCACTGATTCATCTGTTTAAAAAAAAGTGTAATTTGCCACAAATGCCTTTGTTTTACTGTATTTCACCAGGCATTATGGGCTGTTAAAAATTGTTCCATTGTATGTGTGGGTTTTTTCCTTTGCCATGAGCATAGGAAATTCATGTAGAGGAGCTCCTTTAGTTCAAATGTATGACGATATGGAATTTTAATCTAGTATGCACTTCTTACATTTGTGTGGAGAGGGACTAGTTAGAAAATGGGGCTGGTAGCTAGAACAAAGCCCTGTATCTTTGATCCAGAGCACTTTTTTCTGTATGTGTCTGAATGACTTTACAATAAATGACTCATTCCCACAAGTCTAATATCCATATTAGGCTTGAGGAAGAATGCCTCCTGGGAAGGATCAGTGAAATGTTCTGATGTCACTCCCTAGATCCTAAATCACAAGCCAGCTTGCCATATATAGCAGCAGTCAGCTTCTGAGAATGTGTATGCTTTGGAAGACAAGACTTTGCATGTTTTGTCTGTCAGACGGGAAGAGATTTGTGTTGAAACAGGAGCCGGTGTATATAGATAAGTTCTCCAGAAGAGGGATTGAAACTTTGATCTAATGCAGTATTTCTCAGTGTTGGTTGCTGGGCTCATTGCCAAGTGGCTAGAATCTCAGGGTCCCACATGGACCCTGAGGCACTACCTCAGGTATCACCAAGTGGTACAAGAACCACTGGTGAAGAAAAACTGATCTAACGAAATGTTCGTTGAAACTAATGAAACTGCTCTTAGAAATGTTGATCTTTTAAAATTAACTTGCCAATTATACAGAACTCAGGATGCAATCCTAACTAGTTTATGCCAGCCAATATAACTCACATGGCATAACTTTCTATGATGGTATGGAGTCCAGTGCACATTCTGCCCCACACCTAGCGGGTTAGACCAGTGCACAGGTAACTGCCAGCCTCCTCACACCACCACAGGAAGTTATGCCAGGTGAGATATCCAGCCTGAATTGGTTAGAATTGCACCCTTATCACCTGATGTGTTTGTGGGTTAAAATTTGTCATACTAATGGGTTTTTCTTCTTTTTCTGGACTTTATTAATCTAGGCAAGGATAGAGTATTTTACATGTTTGGGTGGCATTGTGATAAGGGAACTTTGGAGGAAACATGGAAGAGACCCTGAATTCTTCACATTTTCTATAGGTTATATTCAGAATATATACTTTTATTTGCATTATTATATTTAGATCCAATTTTTGTTAGGTATTTTTCCTCAACTTGTAAAGTGAATACACATACCACACATTACAAGCATCTATAACTATAAAATAACTATACATAACTATAAAATATTAGCAACAATATAAAATGCCTGCACAGAATAAATTCTGCCAACAAATGGTTTTCAGAGTAAAATATCTTCTGATTCTTTTTCAAAAACTGTCAAGGAGGAGACTTGACCAGTGCTTTCCAAAGTATAGGCCATGACCCCACTGGTGATCACGAACCTAAGAACAATGGGCTACAGTCGAAGCATTCCTTTCCTCCTTTGTGCTGATTTCACTTGAAATTGGAGACATTCCAGAAGCCTGTATACCAGTGGTTCTCAATCTTCCTAACGCCGTGACCCATTTATAAGTTTCTCATGTTGTGGAGACACCCAAGCATAAAATTATTTTCGTTGCTACTTTATAACTGTAATTTTGCTACTGTTATGAATCGTAATGTAAATATCCGATATGCAGGATGTATTTTCATTGTTACAAATGAAATGTGTGTTCTGTGCACACATTGAACACAATGGGATTTATTTCAGAGTAGGCATGCATAGGATTGGGCCCTGAGGCTGCAATCCTATCCACATTTACATGGGAGTAAAGACCCCCCTGACTATAATGGGATTTATTTCAGAGTAGGCATGCATAGGATTGGGCCCTGAGGCTGTCAGTCAGCCCCAGTGCATGTGCAACTACAGCTGGAGGTCTGGCAAGCCTGACCTGGCCCCCTGCACCAGGGGTATTTAGGTGACCCCCAGCAAAGCTCTAGGCGACCCCCAAAGAGGTCCCAACCCTCACTTTGAGAAACGCTGCCCTATACTTTCCTGAACTCACCTCTGAATACCATTCTTAGGACTGAAAGGCATGTAGAGT
Source organism: Cryptoblepharus egeriae (assembly GCA_030015325.1). NCBI lineage: Eukaryota > Metazoa > Chordata > Lepidosauria > Squamata > Scincidae > Cryptoblepharus > Cryptoblepharus egeriae. Next base: position 110,800,570 of record JAREYC010000001.1, on the reverse strand, counting down.
GGCCAGGAGAAGCCTCCTGAACAACCCACTGTTTGGGTTATGGTACTGTAAAGTTTGGGAACCCCTGGTCAAGACAGATTTTCCTGTGAAGAGAATTTCAGAACCATGGCAGAGACTCTTAACAATCCTGTTTCTGGTCCCCATCAACAAAATACTACATGATGGTAGACCAGGCTTAACTTTAGCTTGATTTTTCTATCCAAAAATGGATTTCAGTCTGTGTTTCATAACACCTACATAGGCACATTTCTTGTGTCTGGGTCTTCTAACTTAACACAGCAGCCCAGGCCGTGTGCTGTTTGTGGTGTATTTCATGTGGTGTATTCCATGTCTTTTTTCATTTTCTGTTGAGTTCATCTCAAGTAAAAATCCAGACCCATTTCTTTAATCCTGCACCTGATTTATCCCACTTTGATCTTTTATGGTGTGTGCTTTCCTTTGCAACTGGGAGTGGCATTGATTATAATGTTGCAGTGTGAAGGGCCTCATGGAGGAGGAAATAAAAATAGAACCACATAAGCACATGTTTCATTCTTACTGACTGTTTAAGCCATTTGGTTGTAATTAGGGGTGTAAGTCAAAAAACTTTACAGAGATCTGCTCTCTACATATACAATTGTATATATGGAGAGCAGATTAATATAATGAGGTTAGTAAATTTGTTGATTTCCTGCAAATGTTTTTGTCCTCTCGAAAAAGCTGCAAAATCACTGACCAAAGTGTTCTAAATGTTTCTCTTCCTATGGATCAGTATGACAAATTAAATACCTGGCATCTCTATACAGGACAGGAAAGAATTCTGCCTGGAACCCTAGAGCAGGATTCCAAATTTTCTTTTGTCTGTGTTGCATGCTGCATTTGCGTCAAAGAGGGGCATTTCCTGGAGGTGAGTTGGAAAGACACTGCTGAGATAAGTGGTGTTGCAATGCACAGTTTGGGAACCCCTGCCCTAGAGAATTCTGTCTTGTCTTTGTTGATACTACTGAATACGGTTGACTAATATTTAGTATAACAGCTTACTGTGTTCCTATAAATCTAATCCTAATAGGTGAACTGTTGGCTTTGGTGTAATAGAGATGGGTCTTTTCTGCTCATTCTTATGTCATCCAGGACAGTGTTAAACTTTTCAGTTCATCAGCTGCTCTAATTTTGCAGTGATCTAACTATATTCTGTAGTTGTGTGTGACCCAGCCCTAAGCTTAGAACTGCATCATTTCTGAGCTGAGGCTGAAAATCAGGTCTCTTAAAATCTAAGAGATCTGACCTCAGCACTGGTCTGCATGATCCAGTAATCTATAAAAGAGGTGTCTAAACTTTTTGGGAGGAGGGCTGCACCTTTCTGATACTGTGTCAGGGGCTGGAAGAAAAATGAATTGATTTACATTTCTAATTTTAATAAATTTACATAAAATTGCTTCTAGCTGCTCATTGGCTGATTGCCTGGTGGGGGGAGATTTAAATTGCAGCCTCGGTGCCTGGTGCTAGCTAAGTCTCCATTTTGTAAGAGTCTTTTTGTGAGAGCTTAGAGGAAGCTGTGAGGCCTGAGGTAAGAGGAAGAGGGGCTAGTTACCGGGGTGACTAATTGCTACTAGCTGCTCATTGGCTGATTGCCTGGTTGGGGGAGATTTAAATTGCAGCCTTAGTGTCTGAGGCACGAGCCAAAGTCTTATGGTTCTTAGCCTGTGGATCTGTGCCTGTAAATAGAGAGGACTTGATCAGATGGCAGAAGCTCATCCTTCTACTCCTCCCAGCCAACTTTACTCCACAGTCAGACAGCAATTAGAGGCCTCACCAGGTCCTGTCGAGCACTGAAGGAAGCTTGTGTCAGCTTTCCTGTGTCTACAGGAAACGGAAGGTGAGACTACAGTTGTTGTGACATTCAGCACATATGCCATGTTTGTCTTTTTGCCCAAAGACCTCAAGAATTATCAATGCAGCAAGTGCAAGCTGGTTGCACTGTTGGAGGAGAAGGTTAGAGTATTGGAGGGAAAGTATCCACACTTGTCAAATTAAGACATCAAAGGAGTTGCGCGATGCAATGCACATGGAACTTCTCCAGAGGCAATTTTCAGAAGACAACACAAGTAGGAATGACATTGATGGAAACTCCAGCAATGAAGGCTCTTCAGGAAGGCATGTGACAGGAGAAGAAAGGGCAGAAGGCATTCAGAACCACTGAACCTATATAACCATTTCAAGTGTCTCTCAAATCCTGGCATGGCAGCAGAAGTTCCTTTTGCTAACAAACCAGCAACGGATCCTGGCATGCCTGCAAAACGTTCCCTTATTGGCAGTCAGAAACAATTCCTATGAAAAAGAAACGGGTGGGTTGGGGAGAAATCCTCAAAAAACCAGGATGGCTGCACAAGCAACATGGTCATCAGCTGAAGTTAAAGACAGATATGTATAGGCAGTAGAAGACTGGAAAGATTATTATGGAAGGAGTACAGGCACAATAACCCAGTCCAATAGGGGGAGGCGGTTCAGGAATGCTAAAGCTCAATATGAGCTGAGGCTGGCCAGGGGTGTCAAGGATAACATAAAGAACTTCTTTAGATATGCTCAAAGAAACTAGAAGAGAAATGAGAGGTGCTCCTGGACAAAGATGGACAACAGGTGTCTGGAAACCAAGAGAAAGCAGAGCTGTTCAACTCCTACTTTGCATCCGACTATTCTCAGAAGGAGGGCTGTGCAAATGCGGGTGCAGGAACATTGGAATGTGCTTGCATTCCCAAAGAGGCAATGAAAACATGGATGGTGTAGATCTGAAGATTAAGACTGGCAGAGAATTGGTACAGAACCATTTAACAGACATAAATGAATTGAAGTCATTTGGACCGAACGAAGTGCATCCTCGAGTTCTTAAGGAACTTGCAGATGTACTTGCAGAGACTCTGTCAATCATCTTCGAGAAATCCTTGAGGAGTGGAGAAGTGCCACTGGACTGGAAGAGGGGTAATGTAGTCCCAACCTTTAAAAAATGGGGAAAAAGAAGATCTGGGAATTTATAGACATATCAGTTTGACTTCAGTCCGGGGGAGGATATTAGAACGCATCATAAAACGCACATTTTCTGCACATCGAGACAAGTGCAGAATTCACACAGTAGCAATTCTGTGGATGTCATTTATCTTGACTTCAACAAAGCATTTGAGAAGGTCCAGCAGGACATCTTTATCAGGAAGTTGGAAAAATATGGGCTCAATGAGACAGTCGTTAGGTGAATCTGCAACTGGCTCAACAGCTGCACTCAAAGGGTTTTAGTAAATGGTTCTGCATCAACCTGGAGGTCACTTCCTAGTGGGGTGCCCCAGGGCACCAGTTCTTGGGCCCAGTTCTCTTTAATATCTTTATCAGTGACTTGGATGAAGGGTTATGGGGGAGCCTCATCAAATTTGCTGACATCAAGCTGGTGTCAAGAGGTGCTGTTCAACAGAACAGATGACAGGAAAAACCTCCATGAGGATCTGGACAAACTGGAATACTGGGCTGTAACAGAATGAATTTCAACAGGGAGAAGTGCAAGGTTCTGCACTTAGGCAATAAGTGCCAAAGACAGGTATAAAATGAGAGATACTTGGTTTCACAGCACAACATGTGAGTGAGATCTTGGAGTCATCATGGATCACAAGCTATACATGAATCAGCAGTGTGATGTGTCTGCAAAGAAGACAAATGCCATTATAGGGTGTATTAAGAGGACTGTAGCTTCCAAGTCTCAAGAAGTTATAGTTCCTCTTTATTCTGCATTTGGTTAGATATCATCTTGAGTACTGTTTTCAGTTCTGGGCGCCTCACTTTCAGAAAGATGCAGCCAAACGGGAGCAAGTGCAGAGGAGAGGGACAAAAATGAAGGGAAGCCCTACGAGGAAAGGTGGGGGAACTAGGTATTTTCAGCCTGGAGAAGAGAGAGGAGACCTGATCACACTCTTCAGATAGCTGAAGGGCTGTTGCATGGAGAAAGGGTCTCATTTGTTTTTAGCAAATGAAAGCAGAACTAGAACCAATGGTTACAAACTGCAAGAAAGGAGATGCCAGTTGGATATCAGGAAAAAATTCCTGACAGTGAGGGCAGTTTGGCAGTGAAACAGATTGCCAAGGGAGGTGATGGACTCTCCCTCACTGGAGATCTTCAAGCAGCAGCTCAATGAGCACCAGTTGGAGATGCTCTAGGAGGATTTCCTGCTAGAGTTAGGGGGTTGAACTAGATGACCTACTAGATGTCCCTTCCAATTCTATGAATTCTATGTTAGTGATGGAACCAATTCATAAACACTTTCAAAAAGAGAGAGGAGGTGTGTGCAGCCTCCCCATTCATCAAAATACCATCCCAAGGTGTGGAGTGCAGCGTTCCCTTACCTCTGTATGATTATAGGGCTTGCCCAAGGGCTTGATGGAGGCTCACCAAGGGCTGCATCAGGCCACAGAGCTGGGATTAGGAGTCCCTTGATCTACGGTATATGGTTGTAATAAAATCTGTTGTCCTGAATACTGTGACAAATAAGGAGATTGCTACATGTGAATTCCATTGTTTATAAGAAACCACTCATAATTACATTCTTTTTCTAATTACTTGCAGTCTTAGTTCAAACACGTGGCGGTAACTCCAATGGTGCCCTCTGCCATTTCCCCTTCCTTTACAACAACCGGAATTATACCGATTGTACTTCTGAAGGGCGGAGAGATAACATGAAGTGGTGTGGAACTACCCCAAACTATGATGCTGATCAGAAGTTTGGATTCTGTCCTATGGCAGGTAAGTTGAATATATTTTTAACAAACATAATGCATTGGCATAATGTAGTTAAACTTAGATGCAAATTGGAACATCTCGAGTTTGAATTGTCCATCTGACCTGAACTCATTAGGTGGCCACAACTACTATTAATAGGTCAGGCTCTCAGCCTCAGTGGTAATATGGGAATAATATTGGCTTGCCCCATAGATATGGACTGTATCACTGTTTTTAAGAATTTCGCACACTCAAAATGCACCACGCAAATGTTAAGCAATGCTTCTTGCTGACTTGCTTTATGCTCTATAATTCTTTGGATTGAAATGTTCAAAGGAGATGCAAATTCCAATTCAATCTTTCCCTGTTCAACATATTAAACTTAAAGTGTATGAGTTTAGGTGAAATTAAACTACTTCCACAATCACATGACTACATGAAAACATGGTTGTGACATCGTTAGACTGAATACTTCTAGGAGATTTGCCAGTTTTTTGTTTTGCCAAAAAAACACACTTCACTATTCTTGCCCAAATAGCTCATGAGGAAACCTGCACAACTAATGAAGGAGTGATGTACCGTGTTGGAGACCAATGGGACAAGCAGCATGACATGGGCCATATGATGAGATGCACCTGTGTGGGAAATGGGCGTGGAGAGTGGACGTGCATTGCTATTTCTCAACTCAGAGGTATTTCTATTTATGTTTGCTTCTGTTGCAATATAGCCAAGTACAATTTGTATGAGAAGAATTAAACCAGAGTTAAAACTTGCTTAGAATGTTAATTATTTCATTTCCTTTATGAACTGTTTTTTGTTGAAAAGCAGTATATAAATACTGTTGTCTGATGTTTGCGACAAGTGAGTAAACAGCACCAATTGATAGTCTGCACCAATCTGCTGGCACTGCAACAAGGTTTGGACCCTGATGGTTTAATTCCCATAAAGCTCTTTTGAGGTGAAAATTCCTGCTCCTTTCAGATATTTAAGCGCCTGCTTCTTTCCTATACGTTGAAAAAAAAAATGGAAATTTGATCTCTTGATAAAACATAACCAAATGGAGTGGGAAAATAAGTCAGGATTAGTAATAATCAAAGCCTGAATAGCACAATTGTCTCTTAAAACAGATCAGTGTGTAGTTGATGACATCACCTATGATGTTAACCAAACTTTCCACAAACGTCATGAAGAAGGACATATGCTGAACTGTACATGCTTTGGTGAAGGTCGGGGGAGATGGAAATGTGACCCTCTTGGTAAGTTCTTAGCTGAACCTTATGATTATTTTTAAGGAAACCTTGGTGTTTAGGTACCGTATATACTCAAGTATAAGCCAAGTTTTTCAGCCCTTTTTTGCTGAAAAAGCCCCCCTCAGCTTATACTCGAGTGAGGGTCCCAATATTGGTGGGGTGCAATGTTGGTGCACCTCTGGGGGCCCCCATTCACTGGGATCCGGGTCGGCAGTTCCCCTCCCTCCCAGCTAAGCCAAGCTGCTGCTTCTGTGGATCCTCCTCTCCCTGCCCAGCCTCCTCCCTCCCTTCTTTCCCTCTGGAGGTAATGGCAAGAGAAGGGAGGAGGACGACACTCTGGGCTTCCCAGAGGAGGAAACGCATCCTCCCCCTCTCCGCTTTGCTGCTGCGGAGCCTCACCTAGCCTTCCCCTTCCCAGGCAAGATCTCGCTGGCTGCTGCAGACTCCCTCCGGCCCCCCACACACCCCTATGCCTCCCTCCTCTGCCCACCTTGCCTCCTGTATGCACAGGACTGGGTCCTTAGGTTGCTCTCCTGCCACAGTTATTTGGAAGTATGCCACACTGACTTACAGGCTTATTTCTGAGTGTACATCATGGGCTTGAGGTCTTAGAGTGCACTTGTGTCTCCTCAGAAGTAAATCCCATGACAATTAATGGGGCTTCCTCCCAGGAAAGTATGGGAGGTCCCTCCTGTACAGGGGGCCTCAGAAATCAGTCTCATGAGAGTCAATGGGGTTTCCTCCCAGCAAAGTGTGGATGGGATGACAGCCTCTCAGCCCCTCCTGTGCAGGTCTCCTGCACAGTCCCATGACAGTCAATGGGGCTTCCTCCCAGGAAAGTGTGGATAAGAGTGCAGCCTGAGAGCCCAACCCTGTACATCCTGTCCACACTTTCCAAGGAGTCATCTCCACTGACTATCATGGGATTTGCTTCTGAGAAGCATGCATTGGATCCTTAGGCTGCTGTCCTGTCCACACTTTCCCAGGAGTCGTCCCCACTGACTATCATGGGATTGGCTTCTGAGAAGCATGAATAGGATCGAGTCCTTAGGGCGCTATCCTATCCACACTTCCCTAGGAGTCGTCCCCACTGACTATCATGGGATTGGCTTCTGAGAAGCATGCATAGGATTGGGTCCTTAGGCTGGTATCCTATCCACACTTTCCCAGGAGTCATGCCCACTGACTATCATGGGATTTGCTTCTGAGAAGCATGCATAAGATTGGATCCTTAGGCTGCTATCCTATCCATACTTTCCCAGGAATCATCCCCACTGAACCATCATGGGATACTTTTTTACTTTTAAAGTAATTGTTGATACCCATATTGTTTTTGTTGACCCTCCTTTCTACTTACAAAGCTAGTTTACTGTTTTACTTTGAAAAAATATTCAGAAACATTTAACCTACTGATGCCTCAATGTAATTTTATTGGTATCTATTTTTATTTTGAAATTTACCAGTAGCTGCTGCATTTCCCACCCTAGGCTTATACACGAGTCAATAGGTTTTCCCAGTTTTTTGTGGTAAAATTAGGTGTCTCAGCTTATATTCAGAGGATTAGAAGGCTTCTCCAAAGACCCGATGACGGTCTTTACATGGGTCACATTGAGGCTCACAGCGGGCCACATCTGATCCCCAGGCTGGGGTTTGGACACACTTGGTTTAGAGTTTAACAATGCAAAATTTAGCCTGTAAATCTGGGGAATATTTCACCTGAAATAATTTAACCTCCTCCACTTGGTTTTACTTTCAGACCAGTGCCAAGATTCAGAAACCCATACCTTTTACCAGATTGGAGATTCGTGGGAGAAGCATGTTCATGGTGTCAGATATCAGTGCTATTGCTATGGACGTGGCATAGGAGAATGGCACTGCCAGCCTTTGAATGCTTACCCAGGTAAAAATCCTAGGCTGTAACCCTGTTCACACTTGCCTGAACCTAAGGCCCACCGAACAAAACAAGTTTATATAAAACTATATATTTTTCTTATATAGAACAATAATTGTTAAAAACCTGTTCGAAGAAAGGGGGTTTATGAATAGCTTTCCAATTTGAAAACTCTTTGTGTTAAAGTTTGAGAAAGGAGGTATAAAAATTCCTTAAATAAATAAAACAAAATTTAAATATTTATGTTACTAGTGGCAGAGCCGAGAATGAGAGAGTTGCTGCATCAGATTATTTAATGGCAGTAGTGTAATTTAAAAGATGTGTGTTTTTCCAGATTCTCAGTCTTTCAGCTGCTAGCTTACACCAGCTGTTTCAGTAGCTGATGCTTATTTTGATCACAGAATGTTCCATGTACCTAGAGCAATTGCTTTTGATTTTGAGAATGTGTAATACCTGACATGATTGATTCTTTGAACTGCATATTTAGATTGTCCTGGTTGTTCAGTTCCAGGAACTCTCCATTAAACATGAGCCAACATGAGTTTATTTATTTTTCTGCTTTAACTCATGCGCATGCATTGATAAACAAAGCTGCTGGGTGACCTTTGGTCTTGAAATCAGTGTTTGCCTCTATATATTTGTTTTTAAGCTTCACAGTTTAGTCCAATGATGGGTTCCTTTTTAGATGTCAGCGCTACTGAGGACACCTGTAGGTGATGAGGATGCTGGCTAGGTACGATCTTCCACTGATATGGTCACAGGCCAGGACTCATTGCAGCATTCAGTACTGCCTACAGAGGATGAACAGGATGTATAGAAGAGTGCTTCATACAGCTGGAAACCAGGAGACATGTGTGAATGTGGCTTTACATGTGTGAATGTGGCTAGCTGGCACACTTCCATTTGCCATTCATTCATTTGTGATTCAAATGTTTTCATATTCCTATATCCAGGGCTGGCCCAATATTTCTTGATGTGGCACCTAAGTGCTGCCCCTCCTTACACTGCCTTATGTGTCAGTCTCTGCTCCTGCAGTCTCTGCTCCTCCCACTCTCCAGTGTTAATAGTTCACTCCATCATTTCTTCATCTCTGTCCCACTCTTCCTTTTCCAATCTGGGGAGTGTAAGGAAAAGCATTGGAGGCAAGTAGGTAGACAGAAATAGGCGCCTCCTACCAGGTGGCTGCCTAAGGCCTCATGGGTGGGCTTGCCATGCTTATATCAGTGAAAACGTTTCAATAAAATACATTTCTATTCCATTTTGCAACAGTGATGAATCATAGAGTTGGAAGGAACTTAGTAGGTCATCTAGTCCAACCCCCTGCCTGCAGCAGGAAATCCTCCTAGACTATCCCCGACAGATGGTCAGGGAGCCTCTGCTTGAAGATCCCCCGTGAGGGAGAGTCCACCACCTTCCTTGGCAATCTGTTCCACTGGTGAACCGCCCTCACCCTCAGGAATTTTTTTTCCAGATATCCAACAAGAATCGCCTTTCTTGCAGTTTGTACCCATTGGTTCTAGTTCTGCTTTCAGAAGCAGCTAAGAACAAACGAGCCCCTTCCTCCCTATGACAGCTCTTCAGGTATCTGAAGAGGGCAATCATGTCTCCTCTCAGCCTTCTCTTCTCCAGGCTGAACATCCTAGGTTCCCCAGCTTTTCCTTGTAGGGCTTCCCTTCTATCCCACTGATCATTCTTGTTGCTCTCCTCTGGACTTGCTCCAGTTTGGCTGCATCTTTCTTAAAGTGAGGTGCCCAGAACTGAACACAGTACTCGAGGTGAGGTCTTACCAGTGCAGAATAAAGAGGAACTATAACTTCTTGAGACTTGGAAGCTACAGTCCTCTTAATGCAGCCTAAAATGGCATTTTCCTTCTTTGCAGACACATCACACTGCTGACTCATGTTCAGCTTGTGGTCCACGGTGACTCCAAGATCCTACTCACATGTTGTGCTGCCAAGCCAAGTATCTCCCATTTTATATCGGTGTTTTGGTTTTTATTGCCTAAGTGCAGAACCTTGCACTTCTCCCTATTGAAATTCATTCAATTTGTTACAGCCCTTTATTCCAGTTTATCCAGAGCCTCCTGAAGGTTGCAGATCCACCTAATGATAGCCTCATCTAACCCATATTTTTCCAATTTCCCGATCAAGGTATTGTGCAGGACCTTGTCGAATGTTTTGCTGAAGCCTATATAAATGACATCCACAGCATTGCCGCTGTCCAGTAAGCTCGTAACCCGATCAAAAAAGGAGATCATATTTGTCTGGAAAGATTTATTCTTGGTAAATCCATGTTGGGTTCTTTTGATCACCGAGTACTTGTCTAGATGTGCACAAATTGTGTGTTTTATGATTTGTTCTAATATCTTGCCTGGGATTGAAGTCAAACTGACTGGTCTATAATTTCCCGTGTCATCTTTTTTCCCCATTTTTTAAAGGTTGGGACTACATTCACCCTCTTTCAATCCAGTGGCACTTCTCCACTTCTCAAGGATTTCTCAAAGATGATTAACAGAGGCTGTGCAAGGACATCTGCAAGTTCCTTAAGAACTCGAGGATGCAGCTCATCCGGTCCAAATGACTTGAATTCATTTAGGCCAGTGAAGTGGTTTTGAACCAGTTCTCTGTCAGTCTTAATCTGATGTTCTGCCCATCCATGTTTCCATTACCACTTTGGGGATGCAAGCACATCCCTGCATCAGCCAATGATCCCACAACCCCATTTGCACAGCCCTCCTTCTGAGAATAGACGGACGCAAAGTAGGAGTTGAGCAGCTCCGCCTTCTCCTGGTTTCCAGACACCTGTTGTCCATCTTTGCACAGGAGCAGCCCCAACCCCCTTGTTTCTCCTCCTGTTTCTTTGGGCTTATCTAAAGAAGCTGTTTTTGTTATCCTGAGCTTTAGCATTGCTGGCCCCCTCCCTACAGGACTGGGCTACCTGCCTGAACTCCTCCCCGCTGATCTTTCCAGTCTTCCATTGCCTATACTTCTCTTTCTTTAACTTCAGGTGATCTCCAAGTTGCTTGTGGAGCTAACCTGGTTTTTTTCAGGTTTTTTCCCCCTTTTTCATTGGAATTATTTCTGACTGTGTTTGCAGAAGCTGCCTCTTAAGGAGCTCCCACCCTTCTTGGACCCCTTTTCCTGTTAGTTCATGAACCCATGGGATCCCACCTATGACTCCACTAAACCTGTTGAATTCAGCCTTCCTAAAATCCAGTATAAAGGTTTCCTTGGGCACTATTTTTATTTACCACAATATTAAATTCCAGCAGCTGATGATCACTTTCCCCTAAAGTTCCTGCTATGTTGACCCAGTCAATCAGTTCATTACGATTAGTTAAGATCAGTTCAAGGATGGCCACTCCCCTTGTAGTTTCCTCCACTTTCTGGACCATGAAGTTATCTTCCAGGCCCATCAGGAATTTATTGGAGCTTCCATGTTTGGCTGAGTTTGTCTCCCAGCAAATGTCTGGTTAGTTAAAGTTCCTCATTATAAGTACAGTGGTACCTCACGTAACAGAATTAATTTGTTCCGGAGGCAGTTCCTTTATGTGAAACTTTCTTTACGTGAAGTGGATTTTCCCATAGGAAATAATGGAAACGTAGATGATTGGTTCCACAACCTCAAAAATATTTATATAAAAATATTAACTGGATGTAAAAATGATGACAAAACACTGTAATTGAATTCAAAACATGCATTCAATGGGCATGATCCTATGAAGTCTACTTAGGCTGCAATCCTAAAGACACATACCTGGGAGTAGGACCCATTTGACACAATGAGGTAGACTTCTGGGTAGACATGGATAGGAGGCTGCAATCAAAGACACTTTCTTCTGTAATCCAAGACACTTTCTCCTTCTCTTCATCCTGAGCCTCTCTCTCTGTCTCTCTCTGCTCCCTTTTGGCTGGCCCTGAGCTGCTTCCCTCTTCTCCACTGCTCTTCTCTCCCTCTGCCCAGCGGATGTCTGGCCACAGGAGGAAGAGCATGGAAGTGTTGCTTTCACTATGGGCAGGAACGCTAGGCAGCCCTGACACTTTTTAAACAGGTTGCTGGCCAGCGCGTCTGCCCCAACTGCCAATGAATGTTTTCTTTACGTGAAAAACTTTCTTTACTTGAAGCAGAATCCTAGAGAAATTTTTTTTGTTACGTGAAACTTACTTTACATGAGGCGTTCTTTACGTGAGGCGTCACTGTACCTCATATTTCCTTGCAACGCCTTCCAGTTCCTTCAAGAAGACATGCTCCTTTTCCTTGGCCTGGTAGTCTATCGTAGACGCCAGGCCTACAATGTTTTGTTTCTTGTTTTTCCCCCTAACCTTTACCCAAACGCACTCCACAGGGATATCTGGACCAGTTTCCTGGATTTCAGAGCAGGTATATATGTTCTTGACGTATAGTGGCTGGTCTTTTGACCATAATAAAGTTTTATCTATCTCTCTATCTCTCTATCTATCTCTCTATCTCTCTATCTCTCTATCTATCTATCTATCTTCTTGACATATAATGCTACTCCATCTCCTCTTTTGCTACTTCTGTTCCTCCTGAACAGCTGATAGCCTTCCATTTGTGCGTTCCAGTCATGGGAGTCATCCAACCAAGTTTCCGTTATTCCTGTCAAGTCAAATTTCCCTTCACTTGCTAAAAGTTCTAGCTCATCATGTTTATTTCCCAGGCTCTGTGCATTTGTGTAAATGCAATATAAGCCCTAGAGGTTGCAACTCAATTCATTTCCCCTACCCCCGCCACCCGATTTTAAAGTGAGGCCCTTCAAAAGATTTTTGAGTTATAGCCATGCCCTGGCAATTTCCATCCAGAGCATTTTCTTTATTCCTACGTTCTCTTTGGACGTAACCCACCCCCTTCTTGTTTAGTTTAAAGCCCTATTAATCTTATTAATCTTTCTGTCACAGGACATTCAAATTCCAGTTTTATTACTCAGGGTAATAATTTTGAAATAAATTCTATTATGGCGATGGTTCTTGAGCATTTCTGCCTAGGTCCCTCCTTCTCAAAATGACAATCTGTCTGGGACCCCCTTGAAGTGATGTCATGACTGGAAGTGCCATCAAATAGGAAGTCACATCACTGTGAAGCCAGAGTTCCTCCATGACTACTTGGAAGTAAGTCCCATTGTGTTCAATAAGATTTAATCTTAGGAAAGCAGTCTGAGTGCTGGGGCATCGCTACGGGGGTGTGCTCCGCACAAGGATTACGTACCTGGGGTTGGTGATGCGCAGTGGGGGGCAGTGGCACACCCAAAAAAGAAGTTCACAATGGTGCAGGTTACCCCATCATGCCATATGTCGTTAGATTCGTCTTACGAGAGTAGAGTCCAATGCAAAAATCCATTTTGAGCTACCACCTTCCTAGCTAACGTTTTGGCCAAAAAACTAAAAAAAGCCCCAAAATTTGCATATCACGGCTTTACTTGTGAGTAGGCGAATGCGCCATAGTCTGCCGGAAAGAGGAGGCTGAGAAGAAGCCAAGGACACCAGAAGCCCCCAAAATACCTGAAGCTCAAAAGTGCTCCAAAAGGCAGCCCCCCAATACTGAAACTAGCTCAGGAGGTAATGGGAACTTTTAACATTTTTTGATTTGTAAATCCTATTAATAGTCCAAACTTCTCCCTCTAGTCAAGGCTCATCTCCTGTCCTCTTCCCTTTAGGAGTTTTAATGCTTTCTTTTTCGGGAGGGGTGGGGAAAGGCAGTTAACCATGTCCTCTTTTTCCAGGACATGTCCTCTTTTTTAGCCTTGTGTCCTGGAAAAGCCTTCCTTGTCCTCGATTTCCTTGTGAGCAGGAAATGGTGTGTGCTTGTAGTGTGCTTGTAATTCATAAATTATATGTAATAAATTATATTTAATAATTTTAAAAATTAAGTAAACAGTGCAATCCTAACTATGTCTCCTCAAATGTAAGCCCCATTGTGTGCAGAGAGTCTTACTCCCAGAAAAGTGTCTTTAGAGTTGCAAATATATATATGTTGTGTCCTCTATTTTTCTTGGGTCTCCTACGTTTTGGGTGATGTCATGCCCTTATGTTTTCTTTTTGGTTCATTCGGTTAATCTGCCTCTGGTCTACTTGGAATTAAGAAATTAAGGCTGCAATCCTAAAGACACTTTCCTGGGAGCACTTTCCATTGAACATAGTAGGGCTTACTTTTGAGTAGACATGGTTAGGACTGTGCTCTATATGTATTAAATTATATGTAATAATTTTAAATGTAATATTCATAGAATCATATATATGCAGTAATATTGCATGGAATTCAGTAATACAGTAAGCACATGGAAGCAATATACACAAGGATTTTGACCTTTTATTTTGTTATGTTCTACACTTTTTGTGGGTGTCCTTCATGGGGGGGGGACTTCTCCTCTGTCCGATTATGACTTATGGTCACCCTGGTCTAGTAAAAACAAAAACTTGCTGGGTTTAAAACTGATCTAATCCCAATTCATACTGAACTGGTTTAAATATGGAAAATTGAACTGGGTGTTGAAAATGCTACTGAATTTTTAGGGGGGGGGGTGGTTTGAGGTTATTTACTTAATTAACTTTAATGTATTTACAATTACAACGGCGCCTCATCTAACAAATTTAATTTGTTCCGGAGGCATGCTTGTTACGTGAAACGCTCTTTATGTGAAGCAGATTTTCCCATAGGAAATAATGGAAACTCAGATGATTGGTTCTACAACCTCAAAAAATTCATATAAAAGTATTAACTGTTTATAAAAATGATTACAAAACACTGTAATATAACACAGTACAAAACACTGTAATATACAGTAACACACAACACTGCAGTAAAGAAAATACTGTACAATACTGAACTGTATTTTATCTTTGAAAACCTTCATGGCTGGTATGAGGGTTACAGAGAGGGGGATGACTTTGGCTGCAATCCTAAAGACACTTTCCTGAGAGTGAGAGCGTACATCTGAGTAGACATGGTTAGGATTGTGCTCTTTCACAATCATGAATGGAGTCACTGCTATCCATTGGCTCAATGGAATCTTTGTCTTTATGTGGAACTAACATTCCCAAGCTGCTGATGGGGAGCAGCACTAGAACATTGATCAGGCACACCTTCCACGCTGCACACAAAGATCCCACATACAAACCTGGCTCAGGCTGCTCCCCCCAGGCCCCCCATGAGTTCCCTTGCCATGGAAGCCTATTCCAAACTTTGCCCATGGCCCCACTGTAACTCAAGCTAGTCCCCTCATCCTGCCTGTGAATTCTCTTGCCATGGAAACCTGTTCCAAACTTCCTCAGAAGTGCTCTTTACCCAAGACAGTGCTCTTTATGCAAGTCAAAAATTTCTGAGTAAATTTTGTTCTTTACCCAAGTCGGTCTTTCCTCAAGGTACCACTGTATTTATTTGTTTCAATTTGCTTGATGATGCCACTCCAGCCATAACATCACTTTTAGTGGATCCTGAACAGATTGTCACTCTAAAAAGTAGGTCGCAAGAGAAAAGGTCTGAGAATCCCTGCAATAGGTTGTTAGAAAGGTGGGATCCTTGGGGGCGGGGGGGTATACCAATAGTGACCAAAATGGCTAAAAATATTTATTTTTAGGAATAATCCCATCATGTTATATACTGTTGGATATTATATACTGTTGGATTTGCAGCAGGATGCAATGCAAGAAACCACTTTGAAATATCTTTATTCTATTAGAATGCGTGGCTAAAAAACCAGTGGAGGCGGGGCAATGGCGCATAACCACACTCAACATCCAGGTTGTAACCCTGCCCACTAATGGGGGTGATGCACTGGTCTTCTGCACCGGGTGACATGAACCCTAGTGACACCCCTAGTCCATCCCAAGATAGTGGCACCCAGTGCCTGAATCCAAGATGGCAGCTTCTAGCTTTTTGTGACTCCTGTGAAATGAAGTTCTGACCCCCACTTTGAGAGCCACTGCAATATGGGTGGTTGGGCTACAGCAGTGAGACTCAGTACATGGTTCATAAGTTAGATTGTGGCTGGTAGGCTCTGTAATGAACCTGGAAAAGTATTTAGTAGAGAGAGATGGCACATTTTAGTGCATGTGGAAGAGAAATTGTGAGAGCCCAACCCTAGATTCTGAAATAAGTGTCACAGTGACTCTTGTCTGACTGTTAAAATAAACATCTCATGTAGTTATTTGAAGTATGTGGAACCTTCTCAGTGGAAGCCAAGACTTCGCTTTAGATACAAAATTGGTGGAAAATGTGTAAGTTAATCAAACAACCAAGTTCCTGAATGTCTTTTTGGGATTCAGGCTGGCTTTGAAATGGTCTTGGTGAGGGATGGGGTTTGTTTTCATAGAGATGGTATGTACATATTCAGGTATGTATGTTGTACAGTTGTCCAAACAAGTTTATAAAAGGAAACTTTTTTAAATGGAAGAATTTAATTGCTGTCATAACAGAGACTCCCACAGAGTTACAGTTGTTTGCTGATATGCAGTGGGAATTTTGGCCCTTCTTTCATGGCACCATAAACTCATTCATAAGCAGACTGAATCAGCATTTAGCTGGACACTTCATGCAGGGCAGGAAAAATTGGCAGTCACAAAAACTAGCAGAACATGAACAAAATGTAAAACAACTGTGAACTCAGAGACTGGTGCTGCCTGTAGGTTACCCACTCTCAGGGCGCAATCCTGAGTAACTACGGGGAGTCCTTGCTCCGGTGTAAGAACAATTTGCTCTGGATTGCAATATGAATTTCCCATAGGTTTTCACTAGGTGATGCAGTAACTACGGGTGCACGTAAAGTCTCTTACGTGCTCCCGTAGTTACTCTGGATTGTAGGGTCAGACTAATCTATGTCACCTTGTTATTATGAGGAAAACTTTTTTGGGTGGGAGCAGTATATACTGACTGGAGTTCCTTTGAGTGTGGGTAAGAAATATAGGAAAAAACTGAAGAACAAACAGATTTTAAACAAAACTAGCAGAATTTACCCGATATAGAGGGAGTAAAATTTTAAGAATATTTGTGGGCTCCAGGCAAAGCTGAGCAACAGCAGGCACTGGAGACATCAGGGGCAGTGGCAGACATCAGGAATTGGATTGAGGCTGGATTAATGGATAGACTATTGGCAACACTGCTGCAACCAATACTGCTTTTCTGATACTTCTCAGCCTCTGTCAGCCCTCCATCCTGACCTGATTTCTGCCTGTTTTTCCCTCTCCCCACCTCTTTCCTGTTCCCACTGATTTACTGATGCTTGTGGACTATGACAGAGTATGGACCTGACTGGTTGTTAGCTGCTAGTTAGTATGAAACTGACTGATAGCAGCTGCTATGTTAGTATGGACCTGACTGATAGCAGCTGCTAAGCTGCTCAGAGCCTATTGTGCTTGGTACCTTACATTTCCAAAATCCTAGTTCCTGAACCATAATGCACTATTAAGTTTGGGCTAAAAGTAAACTAATGAAAAAATTTTCTATTTTAGGTTCCACTGGTCCAGTCCAGGTGATTATCACAGACCTCCCAATTCATCCAGATTCCCATCCTGTCCAGTGGGTAGCACCTGAATCCTCTCATATTTCCAAGTACATTCTCCGATGGAAACCTGTGAGTACTGTCATTTCTTTAGGAAATTTTTTTCCCTGTTAAGAATTCAGGCCTTCACAAACAGGAGCAAATTTGTAATTACAGTATAAGCTAATTTGGCAGTACAAAACAAATCCTTTTAACCCTATGGTCATATTCACAACAAAGGGAGATCCCTGTGTCATTATATCCTGTAATTATGGATTTGCTCCATGTATCTTACAAGACTTTAAAAACATCACTTCATGTTTTCACACAAAAATGGAAGAATCTTTTTTCCCTCTAAATCAGGGATGCCCAAACTCCGGCCCAGGGGCCAGATGCGGCCATCAGTGATCCATAATGTGTCCCCTGGCAAGACCCCTCTATCTGGCCCTTTGGCAAGCCTTGTAATCCACTCCAATAAATTCTTATATGTAAATTTATTTAAATCTATTTAAATTTTGAAATGTAAATTAGTTTTCTGGCCCCCAACATGGTGTCAGAGATAATGTGCCCCCCCCCGCCAAAACATTCGGAGACCCCTGCTCTAAACCCTCATTCAGAGACCCACAGAGGCTGCGTGCAGAAAAGCGTACCCTCTATGGGGCCCAGAATACTCTTCAACTCTCCATAGACTGGGGGATGTGTCCCCTGTATCCACTGATTCAAGAAAGGGAATTCAAGAACTCTCCAGAGACTGGGATGTGTCCCCTGTATCCACTGATTCAAGAAAGGGAATTCAAGAACGGATATGGGGAACCGCATGTAGTGTTCCAATATGTGCACTAATATATGAACAGTAAAACCTTGGATTGAGAGTGTTTTTTCAAGACAAGCAAACATCTTTATACGGTACATCTGACTGACTCACATACTCTTCAACACCGAGCCAAAACCTCTGGATGTAGAAGCATGAAATTTGGGCAGGGTGTCCCATCCATGATGGAAGCACCCATTAAGAACCGGTTTTCGGAAATTCCAACATTTTCCTCCCTATGCTTTACATTGAAGAATGCCTGACAAATGGGCACTCTCCCTAAACCCCCGGCCCTAGAAACATGAAATTTGGGGAGCGTATTCCTTCCATGAGCGGAGCACCCACCAAGAACCAATTTCTAGAAATTTAACTCCTAAGGGGATGAAAAGGGATGCAGCACATTTTTGGCCTATGCTTAACATTGAAGACTGATCTACATCCAGCCCCAGTCCTGCACCTGCCTGATATATGGTTGTGGGACCTGCCTGCCCATGGTTGTGAGGAGTTGTTTGATGCACACGATGGGGATGTTGCGCATGGAGGGGATAGCACACAGAAAGAATTTTACTCCTGCAACACAGGTTTCACTAGTTTCTAATAAATTTTTACTTGATCTACAAGTCTTGATAAACGAGCAAAAAAAAAAGTCCTGGCTAGGATATGGCCAGTTTCACCACCACCAGCACCTGACAGGCCAACCAATGCATGTCTATTCTGAAGTAAGCCTATTACAGTCAATTGGGCTCACCCCTATGAAATGGGGGCAATGGAAAGGAGCCTGAGAGACCTAGCCTTACATGTTTATTCTAAAGTAAGCCCTATTATAATCAGTGGGGCTTACTCCTGTGTAAGGGGTGCAGATTGCAGCCAGAGAGGTGAGAGCCAGAGAGGTGAGAGAGGTGCAGGTGAATTTGTTTTGTTTTTCTTTATATTCTGTATTTTCTTTACTATTTTGTATTATAGTACAATATTGTAATCATTTTTATATGAATATTTGGGGTTGCGGAGCAAATTTCTGAATTTCCATTATTTCTTATGAGAAAATTTGCTTTGATATACAAGCATTTTTGATTACAGGCATGCATCCAGAATGAGTTATGCTCATAAACAAAGGTACCACTGTATTATTTAATTGTGCTCATGGTGACCCATCAAGTGGTAGAGGTGAATTGACACACAGCCATTCTCAAATTTTGCAAGCTTGCTGGCAAACTACAAAAAGCCTTCCTTTTTGATGACTTTTTCCAGTGGTGTACCTAATGATCATGTAGTCTGGTGCAAAGCTCAAAATGTTGCTCTGGAAGTGATATCACAACCAGAAGTAATGTCATCCCTGGGTATTTTTAAAAAAGAAAATTGGGGAGAAACCTGCCACCTCTTCCTCAGCAGTCCACCATCCATTTGCTCTGCTAGTAGCATAGCTAAAGCACCTATTTGCTATCTGGGAAACACTATCTGGGATAGTGGTATCTGGGGGGTCAAAGGAGAAGCCATTAGAACAGACATTGCTGAGGTATGTAGGGCCAGTTATTTCATTTAAAAACACTATCTGAGAAGCCAGATAATGGCTTCTCCTGGTGTTCTTATTGCATTTTAAATTGTGAGCCCTTTTGGGACAGGATTCCATCAGCTATTAATTTTTTTCATTTTCTTGTAAACCACTATGTGAACTTTTCACTTGAAAAGCGGTATATAAATACAATGGATGGATGGGTGGGTGGGTGGATGGATAGAAGGAAAAGTTTTGCATTAAGAAAATCCATTTTTTTCTTTTCACTTTTCACTTTTCACTTTTCGTTTTTCATTTTCACAATTTTAGCCACTAGCATCAATTTCAGCTTGTAGCCCCCATTTGTGGCCCGGTGCAACTGCATGCCCTAGCTAAGCCACTGACTTTTTCTTATAGTAAGGGGCAGTAAGGGGGATTGAGAGCAAAGGAACATATGATGTTCCCTGTTTTGTTATGCTTTGGAAATTAAACTGCCTCAACACAATGCATCAAAGTGGATCTGCCTGATTATTGAGGTAACATAGATACATATGTGCTTGATGTTGACTAATGATTGATTTTGTTTACCCCAGCTAACTGGGTAAGAGGCACTCTTTCATGTGGATGTCCTTCTTCCGGGGAGGAGGAACTGGCTCTCCTCACCTCAGCAATGTCTTCATAGTGGCTTCTGCTGGTGTTCTTTTGTAACTTTTTTAGATTGTGAGCCCTTTTGGGACAGAGACCCATTAGTCATTAGTTATTTCATTTTTCGCTTTGTGAACTGTTTAAAAGTGGTATATAAATATAGTTGATTGACTGTTTACTCATCAATATTAAAGTGTCTGCAGGTAATGCTACTAACCTTGGTCTTGCACCCAGCAAGCCCCCAGTAGAGTCTAATCACCTCCTCTGTGTAACAATGGGCACCCAATCCTAACCTGCTCTGTATGCTGTAAAGGTAGATGAGGAGGCCTGAGGTCTACTCAGAGTAAGGTGATACCAGAATTTACTCAAATCTAATACGCACCTTGACCTTAAAAAGCTTGAGATTAAATTTTTTACTGGTGATTGTAATGCACAGCTGCAAGGCAGGTGCAAAATTTAATTTTATGGCATTAAAACATGAGTTATATGACAATAATAATAATGGGTTTAAGTTATGATTGTTATCTAATTGCACTACTTTATACAATAATGGATTTATACTACATTTTTATTACAATAAATTGTTAGATTAAATTCTGACCTATGCTTATCAAAATACTGTACTGCATTTACTTGAATCTAATGCACCATTGAACATAATGCTCACCCCAGTTTTGGGGACTAAATTTGGATGGAAAAGGTGAGCATTAGATTTGAGTAAATATGGTATTTATCTTCTTACGCCAGGTAAAGCCCTAGTCTGCCATACGGCTCCCTATTTAGCTGATGTAAATTTGGGAAGCCTGGTGTAATGCTGCAAAGCCTAGGAAGGGGGTTAGGATACAGCGTAGGCCAGCCTCACTGTTCAACCCCTCTTGGGCCTGCCCTGCTCCCTGTTTCACCCTCCCCCACCCAAAAAGGTTTTGTCTCTACTTCTGGAACACCCTTTGCTTCTTGGTGGCATACGTCTGCCTGTCATCAAGCCTGATGGTGCTATGCATGCCTCCCTACTTGTGCTGCCTACTCATTCAATACTGTGAATGTCCCTTATGGCATGTTTCCAATGCCTTCAGCAGGCACAGAGGCTACTGCACTTGCAGATATTCTTTTTGGACCCTATGAGCAGGGTACTGCTAATAAACTGGCCACCTACTCTACAACTAACAGTACCACTATTGGGTGAGGACAGTTAGGTCCAACAACTATTTACACCTCTCCCAAGGTAGGCTGCCTGGTTGCTGGAACAACAAGAACACTATAGTGTCTCTGGTTACCGTGCTAAAAGTTGTTGAACTACCCTTTCTCATTCACAGAGGTGACACTGTAGTGCTAGATCTGCATTGCATCTGCAAGATCTGCATTTTTTACTTAGGACCCTCTAGTAAAAGGTGCTGGGTTGAGATGCCAAAATCTTTTACAGTATTGTCTCCTAACAGAGGAATGGATCTCTACTGCAATTATCTATTTTGAAGGACTAAATACAGTATGTGTTCAAATATCCTATAGGAAAAAAGATCTTCCATATTTCATCTCAGTAGTTCTCAGATGTTTGAACTTGAGATGTCTTTTACCTGGGAATATGGGACAACTTTTTGGTTGCAATAAAATTATTTGTTACAGTATGTACAGATTTCTGCTGTTGTCATTCTACCCAGTTCAACATGTTTGTTTTCTTCAGAAAAACACTAGAGTGAAGTGGAAAGAGGTCACCATCCCAGGTTATATGAATTCTTATACCATCTCTGGCCTGAAGCCTGGTGTTATTTATGAAGGGCAGCTTATTAGTGTGCAGCATTATGGCCAAAGAGAAGTCACCCGTTTTGAATTTACCACCTCTAGTACAACAGAAGTTTCAAGTAAGTAATGAGAAGGATGCACTTAGTCTACCATGCAGGTGATTGGCTTTGCTGGCCAAAGAGAGCAGAAGGAAGGCACTAGGAGCAGAGTTGGCAGAATGCCCTGCTGCCATATCCTAACCTCCCCCCACTGTGATATGCAACACGTGTCTTCTCAAATCTGCACCTGCTCAATAGTGGGTGCAGATTCAAGGAGGCCCCTTAGGGCCACCTAAAGATTACACCAGGTAAATTTTAATTTAGTTGAAAGTTCAAAGTTCATAGGGCCTTCTTGGTAGTGGCGTCACGCCTTTGGAACTCCCTCTTCCCTGGAATTTAGGAAAAATTCCTTCCATACAGAGCTTAAAGTGGAGCCTAAAAACTTTCTATTTTAAAAAAGCTTTTTATTGAGGCAGAGGTTGTGGGGAGGTTATTGTTTTTATCTATGTATTTTTTAATGTTTTTAAACGTTTTTTAATTGTATGTTTTAAAAAATGTTTTACTTGTTAATTGCCTTCAGTTGGCTGCGGTCTGAGAAAGGTGGGGCACAAATTCACTAAATAAATAAATAAAGAAAGAAAGAAAGAAAGAAAGAAAGAAAGAAAGAAAGAAAGACTTGCCCTCCCCTCAGGTGTTGCTGTTCTTGAATCCCTTTCTTCCTTGTTTAGCTGTCTGTGTATTTTTTCTTAAGCACTTTATGTTTTGTATTTTGTGTACCAGTGCCAATAGCTGGATCTGGTTCTACTGCAATCATTCCCCCAGCAAGAACAGAGAGTACTATTCTACTGGGGAGCCAGGTCCCATTAGCTACTTGTTCCTATGAGCCACCAGTTGCCTCCAATCTTCATGCCAGCAGGCCATTTCCAGATTCCTTTGTCCAAATAGGCTCTGTGGCAGGATTTCTAGGCACACACAGCAAGCCAGCACAAAGATTGAAGATGATCTCCCTCCAGAGAACTACCTCTCTTGAGTATTCAGACCTCACCTTGAGTAATGTGTTCAGTTCTGGGCACCTCACTTTAAGAAAGATGCAGCCAAACTGGAGCAAGTACAGAGGAAAGTGACAAGAATGATCAGTGGGATGGAAGGGAAGCCCTACAAGGAAGGTTAGGGGAACTTGGGATGTTCAGCCTGGAGAAGAGGAGGCTGAGAGGAGACATGATTGCCCTCTTCAGATACCTGAAGGGCTATCATAGGGAGAAAGGGGTTCATTTCAGTAGCTGCTACTGAAAGCAGAACTAGAACCAATGGGTACAAACTGCAAGAAAGGAGATTCCAGTTGGATATCTGGAAAAAATTCCAGGTGGTTCGGCAGTGGAACAGATAGCCAAGGGGGGTGGTGGACTCTCCCTCACAGGGGATCTTCAAGCAGAGGCTCAACGAGCACCTGTCGGGGATGCTCTAGGGGGATTTCCTGCTGCAGGCAGGGCGTTGGACTAGATGACCTACTAGGTCCCTTCCAACTCTATGATTCTATGATTCTCTCTGAGATATGCAAAGAACAACCTCTCTGGAGGAAGAGTAAACCCAGTTCACAGTAGGGAAGGATTTTCCAGCATTCAGCAGTCCTTCTGAAGACCAGTTTGGAGTATATTGAGCTCATTTTTGCTATTAACAGCCCAATCCTAACAAAAGGTACTTTGCTGATGCAGTTGTGACACTGGTGCAGGTGTTTAATCCTGCACAGGGTAGTCCTGGACATATCCAAGTAAGAACACTTGTTTACTTGTCCAGAACTAACCCACCACTGCCTACATGGGTCTACTCAGAACTGTGTAACTGCAGGAAGGTGGATCATGGCCATCAAAAGGATAGGATGTCAGCAGCACTGCTGCTGCCACTGATAACTTCCTCTTCTGGTCTCCATCTATTTTCATTCCTCCCCCTCCCCAATTGACTTACTGACACTGAGAGATCTGGACAAACCACTGATGTGCTACCATAGCCTCTTACTCTTGTGGTGGCAGCCTCATGTGTGAGCAGGATGCTGTATTTCACAACAGCCTGATTATGGACTTTATGCTTTTCGTTTGTACCATGTAAGACTGTCTGCGTGTTGTGGATTGGAGTTTCCTCCAATCCATGATGGATGCGACATGGGGATACCTGGCCGACCTGTTGCAAGGGCCTGTCACCAGGACGTTGCTTTTCCCACCAAAGTGGTCCTATTTATCTACTTTATTTGCATGCTTTCGAACTGCTAGGTTGGCACGAGCTGGGCTAAGGATGGGAGCTCACCCCATCTGGCGGTACTCGGGTCTTGAACTGCTGGCCTGCTGAGCAGAATTCCGGTCAATAGTGTTCTAACTCCAGCGTTCTTACCACTGAGCCACTACAGCCCACCTAGGATTAGGACATAATGTTTAAAATAATAGAAACTCAATTTTTTAAAAATAAAGAAAAAAGAAAATGTTGACTCTGTAACTTTTGCATAAACTTGAAGCCAAGTTGAGGAATAGCTCTTAAACCACATAGTTTTCTTCAATGAAAATACAGTTGCCTTATCTTGATTTTTGCTTTGCAGCAAGCATTGTGACCGGAGAAACCACGGCACTGCCTTCTGTAGTGACTGCCTCTGAATCTGTGACAGAAATCACTGCCAATAGCTTTGTAGTCTCCTGGGTTTCTGCTTCTGACACAGTCTCAGGATTTCGTGTGGAATATGAACTGAGTGAAGAGGGTGATGAACCCAAGTATCTGGGTAAATATGATGGCTTGCGTTTAACATGTCATGCCTTTTGGTCGAATATAACCAACTACTTTGTCTAGCTAACCTTCACAATTTTTCAGGCCTCACTAGAATAGCTAATGAACAGAACTTTCTGACTCTTCTTACATCAAACAGGTAGCTATCAGGCAAATCCTGTTTTTGGTTTCTGTCCAAGCAGAAGTGCCACTATAGTTTTCTGACCAGTGGCCAAAAGTGCTTTTTACAGCCCAATTGTATGCTTCTTTACTTTGAAGCAGTTCACACTTTCTTAGGCTGCAACCCTATATGTATTAAGAAACTCATAGTGCAATCCTGTCTTCTGCTGGAACAGGCAGGCTGGCAAACTTGTGCTACTTCCAGCACAAAATTAGGGCTGCTTCTGTGCTAAAAGATGTCCTATGTAGGTTGCCTTGCTAGTTGTTACTGACTTTAGGGAGCAGTGCTCATCCCCATTGCCTTGTCACAGACAGACCCAGAAAAAATGGTAGTTTAGGCACCAATACCTGCCTCTAGACCAGGGACATAAGATGGGGCCAGTAGATTGTTCTGGTCTTTGTTACAGTTACATGGACCTGATTTGGGGCTTTGGCTGAACAGGATGACAGTGACCGCATGCTAGCTCTATGCTATTATAAATCATTTTGTAAAGTGCATGAAATTTGTATCTTCAGAAGTCTTTCAAAAGGAAGTTATAAGTTTTCCTGTTTTTCATTTCCTCTTACTGAAGATCTTCCAAGTACTGCTACCTCAGTTAATATCCCCAATTTGCTTCCTGGCCGCAAATATATTGTCAACGTCTATCAGATTTCAGAAGAGGGAGAGCGAGATCTCATTCTGTCAACTTCACAAACCACAGGTATGTTTGATTAAACAGAAAAAGATGGCACCTGGCTTTTTTGCCAAGCTAGACTTTGTTCTTGTGTCATTTGACTTTGTTCTTTGTCATTTGTTGTTCCTCAACCCAGCACCTGATGCCCCTCCTGAACACTTTGTAGAAAATGTTGATGATACTTCAATTGTTGTGAGCTGGATCAGACCAGAGGCTCCTATCACAGGTTTGCTTTTTTATATTGATTTTTAAACATAAGTGGATTTTTTAAGATTTGTAATATACATATTTTTCATTGTACTTGCAATAAAATGGTCTTCTCCCAAAAAGTACATTTCAGGCAAAATCTTGCTCAATGCAGTACTGCATTTGTGATGTTTGTTTTTCCTGTCAGTTTAATGTCACTTGTTCTCTGCTCCTAAAACACATATAGGAGCACACAAAATCTTAGACCACAGAATTATGCCACTTTCACAAAGGATTGTGTGGAATTTTTAATTTGTTATTGTGCTGTGGTTGACCATATCCTACCTAGGTTACCGAATTGTCTATGCGCCATCTGTGGAAGGCAGTAGTACAGAACTCAACCTACCTGAAACTGCTACTTCTGTGACACTCAGTGACTTGATGCCTGGAATTCAGTATAATATCACTATTTATGCAGTAGAAGAGAACCAGGAGAGCTCACCTATCTTCATTCAGCAGAACACCACAGGAGTGCCACAAACAAGTAATGGCTTAAGACATTTCCTGGAATGCTGTCAGTCTAATTTCTCTTCCTTGCATGCATCCAAAAACTGTATCTGTAACTAATGTTAACTTTATTTGGGGCATTTTTCACCTTTGTGCTGATATATAGGGATGTCCATGTTCTGTACAATCATGCAAGAATTCTAAAATCCAGTTGTGATTTTTGACTTTCTGGTAACTGTTCTAAGAGCATGTTCCTTTAAGAGGTATATGCAGGTTCAGACAAACAACTTGTATATACATTCCAAACAATTCAGTAAAAGAAAGTTTTCTGCTTTTCAGCTATTCTTGTTGTGCGGTAGTTTACTGTTAGATGCTGGATAATTTGTGCCAGCTGCTAACAAATCAGAACTTCTTCCTGGCTTCCTGGACCTAGAACTCTGATCTGTCCAGTTGGAGATTCATTCTTTAGATCAGACCAGTGGAAAGTAGCGGGCATCTTCTAATTCTGTGCAGCCAATCTTGTCCTGCCTTCTCACTTAATGGTTGCAGATTCTGAGCTCAGTCGGAAGAACCTGTGTCCAGTTCTTAAAATCTAGACTTTTGATGTTGAGTTTTCTTATCATACTTTTGCTTACTCTTCAATCATTTTGAATTGGAAGCTGATTTTGAAATGGGGTGGTTGTGATAATTATAGTGTCAGAATTAACTTTTTTCTCTGCTTATTTTGCTGCTTTTGCAGTTCAGTAAGGGATGTGCCTTTTATATTCCTCTGGTCAGGTGAAATTCCTGCTCCCAGTGATCTGCAGTTTGTGGAAGTCACAGATGTCAAAATCACCATCATGTGGAGTCCCTCAGAGAGCTCAGTGACAGGCTATCGCGTAGAAGTTATCCCAGTCAACCGCCCTGGTGAACATGGGCAGAGGTTGCCTATTACTAGGTACTCCTTTGCTGAAGTCACAAATCTCCTGCCTGGAACAACCTATCTTTTCAAAATCTATGCTCTAGGACAGGGCACAGAAAGTGAACCACTGACTGGAGAACAAACAACTAGTAAGTGCATTTCCCAGAGCTCTGTTATAGTTTTGTTACAATCTAATCCTACCAGAAATACAGTTATTATAGTTGGACTTTGTTGGACAGAGTGGAAAGACCTGGAAAATCTGGGTTTAAATTTTTTCGTGGGTGACAGGGTTCAAATGTTGCTTCCTGGGTGACATTGGACCAGTCACTGTCTCAGCCTCTGTCACTACTTTTCTCCTTTTGTGAGGACAAAAGTAAAGAAGGAGCTATATGTACACTGCCCTGAACTTCTTGGAGAAAGTGATATAGAAAATTTCACAAATAGTCTACATTTTGAGTCAGAAAAGTAAAGCCAACAAATGTCTGTATGTATGGGCAAGATAATCCATTCATTTTTATGGATTTTTGCTGCCTTCAGGCATTCCTCCTACTGTACCACAACTCCTTTTTGAAGTCGTGAGAGTATAAGTCTAATCCAAGAAAGGATAGTCCAATCGTATTGAGGGTTTCTACCTCCAGAGCACACATTCCATCATTGCACACTGCTTCACAAGTACTATAGGTTTGTGGCAGCACATAGCCTAGGTTTGCCAGTGGGAACAGTGGAGCCTCCCCACTGGCACCTGCTTAGTGATACAGGACCACTAAAACATGCATGCCCAGTGCATGGGTGATGTGGGGAAGGAGATGGGGTTGGACGTGGATGAATCCGGCTAGATTGGACATGCACTGAATCCAAAGGCTCTTTCCAAATGTTGCTTACATGGACAATACAAAATTGTTCCAACAATATTTCTGGCACAGGACCAAGTTGACCCATTGTGGCTGCTGGGAGTTACCCTGAGACAAGGGGACAGATGTCCCATTACCCCAAGAAGATCTCCATTGGCAAAAAAGTCCCACAGGATGCAGCATAGCCTACACTAATACCACTGTGTTGCTATATAGGAATTTAAGTTGGATTTCACTGTAAAGCAGCTTGGCTGGGAGTGACTGCAGAATCAAATTCTGTTCATATGGTTTATGCAGACATTTGTATAGATCTCCTTAATGTAGATTTTTTTCTCACAGCCAGTGTCTATAAAATGGAAAATGAACATGCGGCATGAAAATTATGGTGTATCAATTCACTGTAAACATACCATTGTACCTAGTTTGAACTGTGCGCTTTGTGACAGGATGCACAAGGCAGTGATGAATTGGATACAAAATGCTGTTTTTATATCTGTAATGCAGAGTTTAGCTATTTTTAATATGCTGGGTTAGAATTAGTAAAATATGTCTGGAACTGTGTTCTCCATATGTGTTTTCTTGACCACAATTGCTTTGTCTAAGCCTCATTTTGCATAAATGAGGCGTTTGCATAAATCCTATGCTATCATTGACATTCCTGGGAAAAAGAAATCAGACAAGAGTTCCCAAGGAAAAGCCCTGCAAAAACCATCTTCCCATGGTTGTAGGCATTCTAAATTTTTAGGCCCTCCACATCTGTTGGTGAAATGTACATATTTTACACAAGCATAGCTTACTTTGGCGGCATGGGAAAGAAAATCTTGTTCTATTTGTTGTGTGAATCTGTAAATGTCATGAGTATTGATTTTTTTAAATTGTGAAAACTAAAATGTTGTGTATAAGAGAACAATAAAATAATTTAGGCTGCAATCCTAAGCTCCAATTAGACCAGCTTAAGCCCCAGCACAATTCCTGTGCTGACCTGGGGAAGTCACAAAAGTGCTGTAAGGCACTTCTGCTCCACTTCTGGGCGAGGGGGTTAGGCTGGGGGGGCATTATGTCAGTGCACAGGCATATGCCGACCTCCCCACACCATCACGGAAAAATATGCCGGGTAAGTTAGGCAAGCCTAATTGGTTAAGACTGCGCCCTTAGTGTGTGTATTATAAGTAAGCAGTAAGCCAAAGGAAGATGGATTGGAGATAAAATTGGGTAAGAATTATTTCAGTTCACCTTCCACAGATTCACACTACCCCCTTTAAAGCTTTCTAATAGCACTGTCCTAACCAACTTTCTACCACTGGTATAAGCACAATGCAACTTTGTTGTAAGGGAACTCTGTATTACCTTGTGAAGGTCTCTGATCGTCTTTCAACTGCAGGATGCTGAAGTTCTTGCTGAAGCCCAATAAAGCTTCAGAATTTAGTAGTTTTGAAAATCAGGTGATAAGTAATAAAATCTTTCTAGAAGTTTTGTCGATTCTAAATAAACACTAAGCAGAAGATATGTTAATAGTAGTCTGAATATCTTTGCCTTGTATATTCTGAAAGGAGAATGTTTTCCTAAAGACTTTTAAAGGAAGTTTGGCTTTCTTTTTTAGGACTTGATGGCCCAACCAATTTGCGGTTTGTCAATGTAACTGACTCAACTGTACTGGTGGTGTGGAAACCACCACGTGCCCACATTACAGGGTACCAACTTACTGTGGGATTTACAAGAGGTGGACAACCAAGACAGTACACAGTGGGCCCATCAGCCTCCAAGTACCTCCTGAGAAACTTGCAGCCTGGCACAGAATACACTGTTTCCCTAGTGGCTGTCAAGAGTAACCAGCAAAGCAATCCAGAAACAGGAGTCTTCACAACACGTAAGCATAATTTACAACTGTTTCAGTTATTGTTTATCTGACCCTGCAATCTCTGCAAGCCAGGCAGCAATCACTCCTCTCTCTCAAAACAAAATATCAAATTGGGATTGGAATCTGTGTGGGATTTTGGCTAGAGAAGTTTATTGGTACATATAAGTAGCATTCTCCCATGCTTTTCTTCTAAATCTTTAAAGGTCCATTGAAACCTGTCATCTGCAGGCAAACAGGCCCTCCTCATTAACTTGTTCTGGCTTGAGGCTAAAAGCAATTTCAGAAGCAATTTTGGCTGTATTTAATCCAGAGTCCAAACAGAAAATTGTTGGTTCATTGGGGTTGCCTCACTGTCCTTTAGTGTATCCTGTTTGTTTCAACTTAATTTGGATCTCATTTGCGGGACTGATAGCGGCCTATGACAAAAAAGTGATGTGGAACTTCCATAAATAATACTAGAACTATCTAAGGATGCCTAAAATTCTTTTAAGCATTATCACTTGTCATTTATGTGGGCAGAATTACTTGAGGGTTAACTTTTTATAATGCAGCCCTTAATTCCTATTGGTAAGTATAGGACCAACTACTCTACTCCAACTAATGACACAGTGTGCTTACAGTGGAATTTCATCTTCACCATATTTGATCATAGCATTTTAGTGTAGCAGGTGCATAAGAGTAGGCAGACCTATTCTCAGATGCAACTAGTTAAGGATTTTAATCCAAATCAACATTTAATTTCAAAGCAGGGATTCTAAGGTTGCAATCCTGTGCATGCCACAGAGTAAGCCCAGTGATTTCAGTGAGACTTACTTCTGAGTAGACATGTTAATTGCTATATTGGTTAGTTTTTTTGAGGTCGAAGTAAACTAGAAATAATTAAAAGTGTTCAAGCCTTATTGCTTTCACTTAGAGGCCACTTCCAATTTGTGTCCACAAGCTGACTTCTGGTGGAAGTATGAATTCTCACAGATTCAAACATGCTCACCTGATACCAGAAAGCCACCCAACTGTGGGCAGTAGAGAGAAGAAAGACAGTCCAGTTGTTATGGCAATGGCTATGCCTGCTCAGACAGTTGAGTGAACTGGAACAAAATTCCTAATATCCTAATTCCTAGACCTAGTTCCGATTATTATCCTAAATCCTAATACTCTGGCTGCAGAGTAGGGTGTCAAGCCTACTATGAATTGGTATGAGTGGCCTCATTACTATGATGATGAAATGCCTCTGTGTCCTGCCATAAGAGTCATTTTGTATCACAGAAAGGAAGGGGAAAGACAAAGCATAGTGGCTGTAATGTCTACCTGTAAAGAGGCAAGAAGAGTATAGCCAACAAGGGGAGTTCTTGAAGCCCCCAAGGTATCACTGGTATCTCTCTCTTGATAGTGTTAAATTGATCCTCCATTTCTCATGTCATTTTCATAGTGCAACGCAGGGGCTCAGTTCCACAGTATAACACCGAAGTGACAGAGACATCTATTGTTGTTACTTGGACACCTGCACCAAGAATTGGTTTCAAGGTAGGAAAGTGATCTGTTTCCATCCTTTCCATCCCATTATTATTTTGTTATTCACTTCATCAGAGTCTTTGTTAGTAGTGAATTTCTGCTAACCAATTATTTCTGATTTTTCTGCTGTAGCTGGGTGTGCGACCAAGCCAAGGTGGAGAAGCTCCAAGAGAGGTCATCTCTGAATCCGGAAGCATTGTTATATCTGGTCTGACTCCTGGAGTGGAATACATCTACAGCATCTCAGTCCTTACAGATGGTCAAGAGACTGATGCTCCAATAATCAAAACAGTAGTTACTCGTATGTCTCATTTAATGTTTACTGTGTAGTAACGGTGAATACTTTTCTGTGATCAAAGGTCACAAATAATTTATTCTGGAGTACTCCAACTATTGTCAACAGGATTAGCAAAATAATTGGTTAGTGAAATAAAACAAATGATGATTGAATGAGAATAGGGAGCAATGAGGGAATTTACATGGCAAGTAATTTCACCAATGAGAGCAAGTAATCTCATGTATGATGGAGATTGCCTTTAGGAAGAGGACAGATCAGGCATCAGGACAGAAAGCATCAGACCTTTCCACATGCCAGTTTCTAGTACAATACATAATGTCTGACATTCTTTTCAATTAACAAGGTAGACCTAATTTCAGCAGTGCGGTTCTCAGAACAATACAAATTAGTTTCTTTACCATCTTCCAAGACTTCCAAGCATATATAGCTTGCCTTTTATCCTCACAGCAGTCCTGTGGGGCTGGTTAATCTGAGAGATAATGACGGGCCCATCGTAATACATGTCATGACTGAGCAAATATTTGAATCTTGGGCTTCATTCTCATAGCCTGATACACTACTTACCACAATGTCAATGGGTACAATCCATAGTTAGGGCAGTGAGAATAGCCCAGCTGGGCTGCCCCAAGTAGCCTGTATCCAGAACAGAAAGTTGGGCTGAATCCAGAGGATCAGGAAGCCTGGGCTGCCCTATTTGCTCCATGCATGCTCCAGAGCATGCTCAGTAGGCACCGAGTAAGTGGCACCAGGGGAGGGCCTGCTCCCAAGGAGACCTGCCTTAGATCACATTGAACAAGGAACAGCTGTGGTGCCTGCCTTAAAAGGAAACCCAGGGGTCCATGACAACCAGTAACAGCTGCAGCATGAGACTGCAGTACAGCAGCACCTGTTGTGGAGGGTAGATGCCAGGGGACGGAGTGGCCTACCTTATCCAGAGGTTGATGAGCTGTCATAGTTGTCCTGTATTCTGTGGTTGAGAGGCAGGAGGTGCAGTTAGGCAGGTCAAGGACTGAAAACTTTTGCCAATGCTTCCATTTTTACTCTGGCTTATCATGGACCCCTATGCGTGTACTCAGATTTATACACACTCCTGAGGTGGTTTAGCTTGAGTTGGAAAACAGCAGGTCTGCCCGGGAAATAGACTCTGGATACAGCCTGACTGCACTGCTCTAGGCCATGTTGAACATGCCCTCAACATGCCTCTACTGAACTGCCTAGGCTGACACAGCTACACAGGCCCAAGTCCATCTGTCTTGGGGCACCCTTATGGACTTATGCAGGTCCAAGCATTTCTTGTGTAACTGGGCTGCTCCATCTTGGAATTGGCCCACCCCAGTGATTGATAGGGTAGCCCAAGTGCACTTCAGGATTGCAGTCAAAGTGTTTGACATCATTTGTAGGAAAACAAAATTGGATCATGCAAGGCTAAAAGGCAGCACTTTGGCTGCATGGTATAGCATTACGGAAATGAGCGTATCGTTTAGGGGTCCTATTCCCTTTGATCATCATCACTGGCATCCGTCAGTCTTGAAAGACCATGGTATCGTGCTCCAAATGGGAAAAGTGTCCCTTCCAGGGCATGGAGGCCTGGGTAGATTGATATGGAGGATAGGCTGTTACCCAAGCAGCATATCCCCCCTCTCCATGCCATTGAAATAGTCCAATGGAATGGCAAGGCCGATACGATTGGTTCCAGCTGCGTCGCAGGAGTTACCTGAATGTGGTTGTAGCACAGTCACGAACTGGTTTCGGGACTCCGGCTCTGGATTTTTCCTTGAGGTTTACTCCTGAAGCCTTTTCCATAGATGGGTATAGCCACAAGGCAGTGGAGGTTTGAGGTGGAAGTTTTCCTTCTCCTGAACCAGATGTTGGTGAATCATAAATGTGAATCATAAATTTGAATCAAATGGTGAATCATAAAACATAAACACCCGAGTGGGTGTTTCCTTGTTCTGGGCCAGATGTTAGTGGATCATAAATGTCCTGGGCGAGAAATTTCTTTGTCCTGTGCCAAATGTTGGTAGATCATAAATGATCATAAATCCTTTTGATAGGATTTGCTATAATATCTCCTGCTGTTCTGAGCCAAAGCTATGGTATTTGTTGTCAGCACAAAACATCTGATATCTCTTTGATGATTCCCCATTAAGATAGGCCCAGTGTATTCCAACTCTGTCAACCCAAAAGAACCAACTGCTGTAAAGTTAGTGTTAGAGTGTACTGCAAAGGACAGCTTGAGTTTAGCAGGCTGGTTAAGTTTACAGTCAAGTTTAAAGTTTTAAGTTTAAACTTTACAGTTTAGAGTATGAAGAACAGCCTTTGAAACTTTCTGAGTTCAAGTTTTATATGTTTCAACAGGCACCTATTATTTGCTGTATTTCTTTAAAAATATTAAAATATCATTTTTGTTTCTCACAGCACTGTCACCACCAACCAACCTTCATCTTGATTCCAACCCTGATACCGGGATCCTCACTGTCTCTTGGGAAAGAAGTACAACTCCAGGTATTGAAACCTGACCATGAATAGCCCCAGAATCCCAAAATGTAGGACACTCAAGAAAAATGTAGGACATGACAAAATTAAAGCTAAAAACGCTGACCTATGTTGCTTTCATGTGAATAATCAAAACACTATGAGCACAGTCCTAACTATGACTACTCAAAAGTAAGCCCCATTGTATTAAATGGGTTTTATTCTGAGGAAATTGTCTTTAGGATTGCCGCCTATATTTACTTATTACATTTACAACTATTACATATAATTTATTAATTGCAAGAAGGCTACATGCTGCCACACTTTCCTGGAAGGAACCCCCCTTGACTGCTCACTCAGTGTGGGCTTGCTCTGACATAGATCAAGGGCTGGCCTAATGGTCAATGTCACAAGTGTGCCTTACAACATGTTTGTGACACTGGTTTGGTGTAGAACTATTTGGATCAGGCTAAGAAGTGCCCCAAATATAACGGAAATTAATTTTGGAACTACGGTATCTGTACATCTATTTTCAGTGTTTATAACAATCACAGTATATGATTTTTATATCGAAACATAACCTTCTTTGTTTTACAAAGCTTAAAATTTATGTAAGGCACTAAATACCTTGCTAATACCAGTACTAAATACCTTGCTGTTCTTGAATATCATTAAGTTTCGTAGGACTTTGAAGATGTCTTTAATTCTCCTGAAATATCATTTTTAGATTTAAACATTCATGGCAAATTAGTAGCAAAGGCAGCGGGGTTTATAGCATATTTTGTTGTCAAATGGATGCAATTGTGTCATTCAAATCGATAATAATACGGTAGACCAATTTAATATCTCATCTTCACATTGACTAGAATAGGTTTCTTTTTAAAAATGTTTACAAAATAGAGATTGTTAATGGAATTAAAGAATGAAACAGGTCTTGCTTTTCCACCCAATGTGCATCAACATAGAATATAAGCACAGATGGGCTGAGGCTGGTTCTCACCGGTTCTGTAGAACCAGTTGTTAATTTGGGGCTGACGTTAGCGAACTGGTTGTTAATTGGGGGCCATCATCTTTCAATTGCATGCAAGTGTGTTTGAATTTCTCTTAAAGGGTCTCTGGGTCTGTCTTCCCAGAGGAGAAGGTCTACTCCCTCCTCCTTCCTCCCCTTCTGAGCCTCCCCCCTCCTTCCCCTCCCTAGGGCATTTTTAAAAATACAAATATGTGAATCAATATATATGTGAGTCAAGCAGCCATGAGTTTTCTGGCAGGCACAGGTTTCTCTACATTCCTCTCCCTCCCTCCCCCTCCCCATCACTTTGCTGTCCACATACAGAGACCACCATTCAAACAGGCTCTCATTAAGAGCCTAAATTCTCCCCTGCCTAAGTAAGTGGTTGTCTAAAACAGCTGTGTACTTTACACTGAGGGTGAAAAACAATTTCTGGTTTGATGGCTTGGAAGGAAGCCTCTCTCTGCTAAACATCTTATTTTGCTTAAAAACCTTATTTCTAGCAAGCTTTGAGGAGGTATTTTCTTGTTTTTGAAAAGGCATCTATGCAAATGAGCCCTCTTTTTTCCTCCCACTGTGTCCGCTCTACTAAAAATTTCTGAGGTGGGAGGGAGGACCTTTGAGTGGCTGCTCTTCTCTCTCCATCCACTGGGGGCCTCAAAGCCCAAATCCTCTCCATGCCTCTTCAGAAGCAAGTCCCAACCTAGTCAATGGAGCTTACTCCCAGGTAGGTGTGGATAGGATGGCAGCCTCAGAGCCCAATCCTCTCCATGCCTCCTCAGAAGCAAGTACTGAGTGACCATATGTCCTCCTTTCCCAGAACAGGTCCTCTTTTTTAGCCTTGTAACTTGGTGTTGAAAAAGTACATTGCCCTGCTTTTCCTTGTTTTTCTTCATTGTCCTCCTTTTCCTTATAAGCAGGCAGCATGCAGTTCCCATCCTGCCCCCCAGGAACCCAGTCCACTGCCTACTCTGAAGTAAATCCTATTAAATTCAGTAGGTTTTACTCCCCTGTGAGGATAGGAGTGTGTAGCCTCAAAGCCCAATCATCTGTCTACTCAGAAGTAAGTTCCATTATAATAGTGAAGCTTACTCCCTGGAAAGAAGCTGGTTTCTAAGAGCTTGTAATCCTATGCCTGACTACTCAAAAGTTAATCCCATTTCAATCTATGAAGCTTACTCCCAGGAAAGTGTGCAGAGGAGTGCAGCATTAGAGCCCAATCCTATTCTTGGCTACTCAGAAGTAAGTCCCATTAGAGTGTGTGGAGCTTACTCTCAGGAAAGTGAATAGGATTGCAGCCAAAGGCTGGTTACTAAGAGCTCAGTCCTTTGCTTGACTACTCAGAAGTCTATTATATTCAATGAAGCTTACTTACAGGAAAGTGTGGACAGGATTGTAGCCTTAAGTAGTGGCTTAGAGGCAAACCTCAACCCGCTCTGATCCTAAACTGTAGATCAGTGTTTCTCAACCAGTGGTATGAGCACCACCTGTGGTGTGTCTGCTGGTACTTAGGCACCTGGATGCAAGTGTTATATTGCAGCAAGAGGCTGGGATTCTAAGAGCACAAATCTTATTTATGACCATTCAGAAGTACTGGTAAGTCCCATCACAGTTAATGGAGCTAACTTACAGGAAGGTCTGGACAGGATTGTAGAGTTAAGTAGTGAGTTAAGTAGTGAGTAGTGAGTTAAGTAGTGAGTAGTGAGTTAAGTAGTGAGTTAATGGAGCTTACTTACAGGAAAGTGTGGACAGGATTGTAGCCTTAAGTCGTGGCTTAGAAGCAAACCTCAGCCTGCATAGGGACACCACAGAATCTGGTCTTAAACTGTTGATTAGTGTTTCTCAACCAGTGGTATGAGTACCACCAGTGAAACTTGTGGTGTGTCTGCTGGTACTGAGGCACCTGGATGCAAGTGTCATATGTGCTCCCTGAGGCAGCTGGTGGGCTGCTGTGTGATTCAGGAAGTTGGACTAGGTGGGTCTTTGGGGTGATCCAGTGGAGGCTTTTCTTATGCTTTTATGTTCTTATTTGTGGCACACATTCCCCCTGAGAGCACAACAAGGCATAATGCATAGGAATAAATTACACTGAACTCAGGGGCTTAATACTGATTGATGCGGTCACAAGTGATACAATTTTTTTGGTAAACTAAGGGTTAAGGTGGCATGCCCTCCCCTGCCCCGCCCCCTGGCCCTGCCCCCTGACCCAGCCTGGCCCCGCCCACTTCTGGAGAACCAGTTGTTAGGGCAGGCTGGGCCCACCACTGAATATAAGGTTATATTCTCAAATTGCTTTGCTTAATAAACACTAAGGAATGTGCATGTTTTAGTGATCTGGGCTCTTTTAATCTTTGGAACATTTACTGTCAGAGTTTACTACCTTCTATGATGCTGGATATAGATATTCTTATGATCACGTTTCGTGTTAAGTTCACTCTAGATATATTACTAGCTAAAATAGTACCACATTTGTGTTGTCTTATTTATGGATTCACTTTTCTTCAGATATCACTGGATACAGAATTACAAGTATCCCTACAAATGGACAGCAAGGCTATACACTGGAGGAAGTGGTTCATGAAGACCAGACCACCTGCACCTTTGAAAACCTGAGTCCAGGTGTGGAGTACAATATCAGTGTGTACACAGTCAAAGGGGAGCAGGAGAGCTTGCCTATCTTTGAAGCAATCACACAGGGTAAGAATTGAGTGCCATATTTGAGAAGCTTCATAGAAAAGAGGTGGTACCTTGGTTTATGAGCATATTCCATTCTGGAAGCATGCTCCTAATCCAAAATGCTTGTAGAGCAAAGCAAATATTCCTACAAGAAATCATGGGAAACTTGGGCAATTTGTTCTGCGACCCTTCAATGTGTGCTGAAGGGTTGCAAAATAAATTGTCTGAGGCAGCTTGGCTTTTCTGAGCTGGGATGAAGCTGGGTTGCCTTTGTGCCCTTTGTGCATCATCCCAGTCTAGGAACAGCAGCCTGGATGGGCTGCACTCATCCAGGGCGCTGATCTTGGGGGTATCCCCAGCTCTTGACACTGATCTTAGTTTTAGGGGCATCCCAAGGGTTCCTTCAGGATCAGCAAGTGGCGCAGATCTTGGGGGCATGTCAAGAGTGCTCTCAGGATCAGTGCCACGGGCTGACCTTGCTCGCATGCCAAGTGCTGATCCTGCAGGCTCCCTCGGGATGCCCCCAAAATCAGCACCAAACACTGATTCTTCCAGCAACCCTGGGTCTCAGCACTGCATCGGGGTGGAAGCAAGACTTTGCTCACAAACAAGCAAAACACTTGCAATCCAAGGTACTTGTAAACAGAGGTACCACTGTATTTGCTCTTCAGCAAATGTTTTTCATTGAGCCTATCTGTGTTTAGTCATAAATAAGTACCTGTGATTTCAGGTAGATTTATTTCCAAGGAAGTATTATTTAGGATTGCAGCACTCAGTGTTGATGACACAATTACATCCTTTGTGTTTTGCCAAGAGCAAGAGTATTCCTTAATATCTTTTTATATCTTTGCCTTTCATTGCATACATAAGGACAGAACAGTGGTGAGTAATTCAGC
This sequence comes from Cryptoblepharus egeriae, assembly GCA_030015325.1. NCBI lineage: Eukaryota > Metazoa > Chordata > Lepidosauria > Squamata > Scincidae > Cryptoblepharus > Cryptoblepharus egeriae. Next base: position 110,761,722 of record JAREYC010000001.1, on the reverse strand, counting down.
CATTTCAGTTTCAGAGGGCCTTAGATGGCATACCAGGTTAAATGGATTATATATAAAATTGCTTACTTTTTCACTTACTGTAACATTCATGTTACATTTTTGCATGACCTTGAATGTAGCTCTGCCAGATCTAGATATGTTTGCCAAATAGTGGGAATTGTATGATAAAGCCTACAAAATGTAACATGCCAACAGTCTCTCGGCTATTAAACCAACAATAGTTCTCTTCTAAAGAAATTCACCAGAGAACCATCAGGCATCCCAGAATTTTTTTAAAAGCATCTGGTGATCCAGTTGGCTGTGTGCAGTAAAAATATGCAAACTTGCCTATGTATCTTATTCTGAAGATAGACCTGCGTTGATGCTTACTCTTGGAAAAGCATGTGTATGACTTCAGTTCTAATTGAATAAAAGACATCTCTTTACTGTTTGTATGCACAGAAGTACCTTTTAGGAGTAGATTTAAACCCTTGTGTTGTGGAAGAAGATAGTCTAGTCTTCTATTTTTCAGTTACTAATGCTGCAAAACCCCAAGCCTATGATTATGTGATTTTTGCCTTATTTTGTCTTGGCTACAAAATAGCTTCCATTTCCTGTGTTTCACAGATGCTTTTAACACAGCTAGCATGTTTCTGTGCTTTTGCTGAGGCTCTCAAGCTATTAAGGCTTTATACCTTAATTTAACCACTCTCTGAAAGAAAGAAGTACTAAAATACATCTTGTATGTGTCTCTTAGCACTTCTTTACAGGTGATATGGTTAAGCACATTCCATGTAGTTAAGTGGCTATTTATTGGGAAATATTTTTGGTGGGTGGGGGAGTTTCTTCTTCAGTTCTGGGCAATAATTGTTTTCCACAAGATAAAAGATTTTGCATCAAATGTAGACTACATTTGGAATCTTTTTAATTATGTCTTTAATGATCCCTTAGGCTTGGTATTTACTATTGATACTTTTTGTACCCACAAACTAAGGCTGCAATCCTAACCTCCACTTACACTGGCCTAAGCCCCATAAGTCCTGTGGTGACCTGGGGATGTCACAAAAGTGCAATAAGACACTTTTGTCCCACTCCTGGGGATTAGTCCAATGCACAGGCATATGCTGACCTCCCCACATCATCATGGAAAGATAGGCTAGGTGAGTTAGACTAGCCTAAATTTCTTAGGATTGTGCCCATAGTTACTTATTTTGCAGCCCTCAAGTGGTTTGCTTTTTCATGCTTTCCATCCCTCTGTAGTGGAGGACATTCCCTGCGAGCAGGAAAGTTGTAACTGTCTTCAGAGACAAAGTGAGGTGAGGCTTTATTCTAGAGTTACTGCTCAACTTGCTTTGTTACAATTACAATTTAAGATGGACTTGGCCCTGACCAATTTCCTAGTGAGTGTCACTATTCTGTGGAACTGGTAAATGTATGTGGCTTCTTCACTTCAACTTACACTTAAAATTACAGGAAGGAAAGACAGCCAGTCACTGGGATGACAAATTTTAGTTTGTCTTCATAAAGGGGAGTTTGTGGGGAATTAGGTGTTACATGTTTTGAGATTGATTCCTGGATTGTTCACACTTGGAAAAGTGTGTCTCAGCTAGAATGCTGACATTCCTATTAATTATTATCCAGTGAGGAAACGAAATAAAAGTGGATGTTAAAAGAAGCTCTATAACTCCTTTAGTTTCTGGTTTAAAAAGAAGCTAAAACTGGTGACCAAGTGTCAGAGGCATGACTCTGTTCTTAAACAATGTGGATTTATGACGTGTTAATGTATTAGATAATGGCTACCCCTTGCCCATACACACACTGGTTCAGAGCACATCCATTTCTGTTTAAATTGTAGGCCGTAGAAATTGCCTTGATTTCTTTAGCCTAATGGATGAGAAATTATACTGTAATATTTGGTTAGAATAAATTTCCCTTCAAGGGCTTGTTTTAAACATAATAGCTCAAGCCTGTTGCTCCGAAGCACTGCTGCATCTGGCAAAACATTTTGAATCTAACACTGCTATGGGTTCTCATTGAAAAATGGATAACCCAGACAAGCTATCATTAATCATTAATGGCAAGCCTACTTCCGGCAGTTGAAGAATTACTCTAACTTAAATATGGGGTTGAAGAGTTAATTGGTAAGTGTTTATGCAGTCTTGCCACAGTGGGAATTACTCAGATTTTACTGTTAGGAACCATGATTTTTTTTCCTTACGCAGATTTTGTTGGGAGTCGTAATAATTTTATCTCCATATTGTCTTTGCAAATATCGTCAGAGAGGTCAGATATGTAATCAATTGCTGTGCATCATAAATTGTGACCCTATTGTTGAAAGAAAAATATTTCATATCACCATAATTATTTGCTTTTCCCTGCATTTTTAATACATGTAACCTGATTATCACTGCTTTTCCCCCCTGTCCTTGTTGTCGTTTTGCCTCTGTGTGCGTCTACCTTCTTGTTTTGCTCTCTAACCTAATAGAGGTGCCCCAGCTTACTGATTTAAGCTTTGTTGACGTAACTGACACAAGCATCGGCCTGAGGTGGACCCCTCTAAATGCCTCGACCATTATTGGCTACCGCATCACAGTAGTTGCGGCAGGAGAAAGTGTCCCAATTTTTGAAGATTTTGTGAACTCTGGAGTAGGACACTACACAGTCAGAGGCCTGGAGCCGGGCATTGACTATGAGATCAGTGTAATCACCCTCATTAATGGTGGAGAGAGTGCCCCTACTACGTTGACTCAGCAAACGGGTGATTGTTGAAGACTTTATGCAATACAGTGCTTCATGTTGTCACTAGTAGTTTGGATACACATACTTTCTCACAGGAAAATGAGCCATTGGCTATGTTTGGCCTGGGTGGCCAAACAATAGTTTTTATTCTAGCTGGGAACAGAAAAAAACATTTTAGCATATTAAAAAATATTTAAAATGTACCAACTTCCTTCTACCATTGCCAAAAGTCTGTAATTAGGATATGTAGCCTAGGCCCCAGTTAATTGTCAGCAATTCCAAATTTATTTGGTTATTGCAGTTCCCCATCATGCTTAGGTGGGTAACAACACTTTCTACCTTCATTCCTTTCCCACCGACTGACCATGTGAAGTCGGTCATTATTATATCTATCCCCAGAGTTCAAATCTCTGGGCCTTGCACCTGAATTTCAGAAATCCTAATGCAGTGTTTATCCATTGGGATCACATCGGCTATCCCTGCTATATTGCAATTGAAATGGATAATTTAGTCCAACTATGAAGGCACACTCTTGGAGTTCATTCTTCTAATCCTAATTTGGGTTTTCATTATTGCACTAGCCTTTCACTGAGTTCTCAACATAATAAGGGAACCTCCAAACACGCTAGTGGCAGACATGACAGTCTGTGAGGCTTTCTGTCATGCATGTGCAGAAAATGATCTACAATTTTTTTTTGCATGGAAAACTAGTGCACTCCTTTTAGTAAAGTGGAACCTTTATAACCTTTACTGTGTAAATAGTTGTAGAATTAGAGATCTCCTAGCTATTTCTTATCTTTATATTTATATGCATGTCAGAGATAATTATGGAAGATGCTATGTTTTCTGTCTTGAGCTGTTGTAGAATAACTTGAGACTTGCTGGTTTGAGATTGGATTGCAAGATCTACTTACTATCTCTTTTCTTTTAAAACAGTACTATTGAATGTATTAGAATCCTGATGGTTGAGAAGGGAAGTTAACAAAAGCTTGACAAAAGCTTTAGCTTCTGTGGAATGAGACATACTTTGTTTGCATGGATTTGATTCAGTTGTGGTTTTTCTTTTTGCATGTTATTGATTTGATTTTTTTAACCACTAGCAAACTCTATTTTGTTACCTACAAAAATACTAAAAATATTATCCTTTCATCTCAGCGGTCCCTCCTCCCACTGATCTACATTTCACAAATGTGGGGCCTGACACAATAAGAGTAACTTGGACTCCACCAGCATCTATTGAATTGACTAACTTCCTGGTGCGCTTTGCACCTTCGAAGAATGAGGAGGATGTTGCGGAACTGACCATCTCGCCTTCTGACAGTGCAGTGGTTTTAACTGGTAAGAGTAACTGAATTGTTCAGCCAAGAGCAATTGTTCTTAGACTGAGAGCACAATCTCAAGGCACCCTTGGGCCAGCAGAAGTTCCTTGCGTTGGTCCAGGAGTGTTGCAAAAGTGCCATGAAACACTTTCACAGCACTCTGAAGGATTTGGAGTGGGTGGAAGGAGGTCCAGGAAGAGGTGAGAAAGATTCATTCTGGGGTGGGGGAGGGTGGGCAAGCAGAGGGCACTCTTGGGCTGGGACCCAGCAATATGCCAGATCCCAATCTGCTTCCCTGAGCGGTGCAGAGGAGTCTCTGGCCTGCCTGTTTAGAGCATAAGTTTGGATTATGTTATGAAGTAATTTGATCCTGGAGTTTGGGGTTGGGGAAATGACTGGTTAAGATTCTGTTTTGTGACCTTCTTAAACCCTAGCTGATTGTGGTTATAATTAGAGTTTGCCATTGTAAGACATCTTAGTTCGCAAGTTGATGAAATACCCCCAAATGCACCAAAACTCATTTTGATAGCATCCATCAGTTTCACCCCCTCTTCTATCTGTTTACACTGTAAAATGTGTCCTTAACATCATAGATAAGAGGTGGTATGATGTACCTAGTTAAATATATTTATGAGTTGATACCCCAAAAGATGTTATTAGAATAACTTTTCACTTTTCCATATTATGAAATTCTAGCTTTGTTATAAATATCACAAACTAGCGAAAAGTGTACTGGCATTGCAGGAGTGAAATTCCCACACGCATCGTCTCCCCAACACGTATCGTCTCCTCCATGTGCAGCATCCTCCTGAGTGCAACCCCTCCCTCTGAACAACATTCACCCCACTGCACCGGGTACAGAGCACCCAGTTGGCTGGATGGTGGTTAGTCTTCCATGTTAAGTATAGGACAAAAACACATTGCACCCCTTTTCAGCCCCTTAAGGGTTAAATTTCTCCACAGCAGTTCTTGGTGGGTGTTCAAGTGACACAAGGAACACCCTCCCCAAATTTCATGCTTCTAGGTCCGGAGGTTGGGGCAGAGCATCCCTCAGTCACCAATTCTTTAATGCAAATTATAGGGAGGAAAACGCTATGTGCCCCTTTTCACCCCCTTCCAGTTGGAATTTCCAAAATCCGGTTCTTAGTGCACCCCTCAGTTACAGAAGGAACATCCACCCCAAATTTCACACTTCTAGGCCCAGTGGTTTTGGCAGGGCATTGATGAGTGAGTCAGTGAGTGACTTTTCATTTATATATATACTAGCGAAAGCATACCCGCGTTGCGGGAGTAAAATTCCCCCATGCGCAACTTCCCCCATGTGCATCAGTCCCCAATGCGCAACATCCCCCCATGCGCAACATCCCCCATATACATCAGTCCCCCATGCACAACTCCTCCCATGCGCAACATTCCCATGCACAACTTCTCCCATGCGCATCAGTCCCCCATTAGTATCAGTCCCCCATGTGCAACTTCCTTCCATGCGCATCAACCCCGCATGTGCAACTTCCCCCCATGCTCATCAGTCCCCCATGTGCAACTTCCCCACATGCGCAACATCCCCCTTGCGCAACATCCCCCCTTGCGCAACATCACTCATGCACATCATTCTCCCCATGCACATCTTCCCATGCGCAGAATCCTCCCAGTGCAACCTCTTTTTCCAAACAACATCCCCCAGTGCACCAGGCACCAAGCACCAAATTGGCTGGATGTTGGTCAGTCTTCCTTGTTAAGTATAGGACAAAAACTCGTTGCACCCCTTTTCAGTCCCTTAAGGGTTAAATTTCTCCACATCGGTTCTTGGTGGGTGTTCATGTAACAGAAGGAGCATCCTCCCCTAATTTCATGCTTCTAGGCTCAGCAGTTGGGGCGGAATGTTGATGAGTCATCAATTCTCCAATGCAAAGTATAGGGAGGAAAACGCGTTGCGCCCCTTTTCGCCCCCTTCCGGTTGGAATTTCTGAAAACCGGTTCTTAGTGCACCCCTCAGTCACAGAAGGAACACCCAGCCCAAATTTCACGCTTCTAGGCCCGGCGGTTTTGGCAGGGCGTTGATGAGTCAGTGAGTCAATCAGTGAGTCAGTGAGTGACTTCTCTTTTATATATATAGATAGATTATTTCATTTGGAATGATGGGCCAAGTCTGGATGGCAGATTTTGCCACAAATTCAGCCACAAATTCAGCCACAAATTTATTACACTGTAGCTGAGTGTAATAAAGATGCTAGACAATAGCATTAGCTTTAATGAAAGCTTTAGTGAAGTTTTAGCATTAGCTTTAGTGAAGTTCAAAGTTGAACATTTTTCACATACATATTTCTTATGCCTGCCAAATTTCACTAGGAGTTCCTACTCAAATGTCCTCTTGATTATAGTTAACAGTGGCTCTAGCATTCCATCTCATAGGAGCAAATTGAAAGATAAGATTTTTGTGAGAAGGAAAGGAGAATCAAAGATGTCCAGTGTAAAATGGGAGAAATATAAAGAATGAATGGACTAAATAACATGGGAAAACTTATTTCAGTTCTAGTGAAGAATGGGAGGATTAATCATCTTACAAAGTCGAATTATATTTCAGATCACTGTGAGAAAGGCAGGATCAGAAGAGATTGAGAAGGGGCAGTTACATAAAGTAGGAAGGAAAGAATTAGGTATGGGGGGCCTTCTTCATAAATTACAATCCAAACATGACAGATTCCATGAACTAAAAGAGGCCTTGGAGTTGTGCTTCAGACAAAACAAAACAGGTCAACATTATAGGTCAGAATTATGTGTTGCTATTGGGCCAATTGGGAGAAAAACAATTCAAAGTTTTGTTGATAGGAATTATAGAAACTATGCAAGTTTCAACAGAATTTCTCTGTTGAATGAATGAAAAGGAACTGGTTTTTCTGGCTGGAATCACTTTGGAAAATAAAATGACAAGGTGAAGTCAAATCCTTATAAAAAGCAAATAGAAAAGCCCCACTTATTAAACCACAAGTTAATCTATTTCAACTGCAGGTCATTCTAAATGTTGAATTGGAATTTGGAATTTAGAAGTCTGTGCTATGAGATTTTGCAGACTGCCATGTGCTGAGTAAAAATCTCAATTTCCACTAAGGAACATTCCTTAAACTGAAGTTTATTTTTTGAATTATCTAAGTAAGGCTGCAATCCTAATGTTTAGAATTGCACTCTAAGAGTTTCTAAATCATTCCTGTTATAATTCCTCAGATCTACTTCCTGGTACTGTGTATGTGATCAGGGTCTACAGTGTGTATGAACAACATGAAAGTAAACCTTTGAGAGGAGAGCAGAAAACAGGTCTGTAAATTGACAATAAATTACCTTTGTTTCTCTTTTTCCATTTTACTTAGTAATAAAAGAGTTTTGCATGGTAGCTTCATTATACATATTCACTCAAAGAGGTTTCTGTCTTCCAAATGCATCCCTGATTAAAAATAAAAGTAAAGGTAATCTTTGCTTTCATATGGAGAGATTCTGGGATTTTTTGCATGCTTGAATTCCAGACAAATTCAAGCATGACATGTCTAGCAGATAAATTTCAGTTCTGCTAGCTTGTTATGGTAATCAAATACTATCCCCACCAATGGAACACATGCTACTTGCTATGGTCATGATGGCTAGCAAAAGATAAGTAAAAAAATTTTCTACTTGGGTCTCCTCAGAAACAATCCCCACTATTTTGCTGGCTTAAGGAGAGAAGGGGGGTAGGACTGGACCAGGGAAAGAGGCTAGGATCTGGTATTTGATACTGCTGCTGAGTTCTACTTTTGCCCTTAAGACCATTCCCTCTCATCCTCCTCTGAACAACTCATGAAATGAACCTGTGCCATGGGAGTCTCCAGGTAGTTTACTTGCCTACTACTTTACGTGCACTGGTGGAGTCTCAAGGTAGTTGTGGCATTCACACAGAGTCCCTGACCATTTTCACTAGTGACTGCTTAGTGTGTGATAAGTGGTATACTGTTTGCTTACAGCAGCAGATTGTGAGATCCACTGCTGTAAGTGGCCCTATGCATAGCAGTGGACAATGCTGGATCCTGTGTGAGCTTACTTATACTATACGTAATCTCTGCTGTTAAATTGGACTTATTCCCAAATCAGTGTGCATAAGGTTGATGTCATGACTAACTTAAAAAAGCATTTCAATTGGCAACAGTCTTCCTCAGCATTTAAATATACATTCTGGGCAGTGGTGGGTTTCAGGGGGTTTTCACATGCTCCCTTTGCTAATGAGCGCCTGGTTCTGAGAACTGGTTACTAATGGTAACTGTTGTTAATTTAGGTTATTAGGACCTAGAACCTGTTGTTAATTTATTTGAATCCCGCCACTGATTCTGGGGCTCTTAAATGTTCTTTACCAAATTGAGATGGGGTTCTATGTTTGAGCAAGCATTTAAGACATTACTTTTGGGTTTGTTGTGATTACAGTTCTGATTTTCTGCAAAGGTACTGTTGAAACATTCATGCTTTTAATATGTCCTGCATTCTTATTTATTAAGACATGTGCTGCTGATAGAGTTTTGATTTGTACTAAAATCTCCTAACCATTCTAATTTATTTGCATATGTTTCCCTTTTGAAACACAAAAAACCTTTGAAATTGCTGTACATTTTCTTGGAAAACAGGTCTTGATTCACCAACTGGACTTGACTTTTCGGAAATAGCAGCCCACTCTTTCACTGTTCATTGGATTGCCCCTCGTGCCACCATCACTGGCTACAAATTACGCTATCACCTTGAACAACCTGGCAGCAGACACAAAGACGTCCGTATAGCCCCATCTCGCAATTCCATCACTCTTACTGATCTGATTCCAGGATCAGAGTATGTTATTAGCATTTCTGCATTAAATGGCAAAGAGGAGAGCTTGCCCCTGATTGGACAGCAGAGTACAGGTAAAAGCTGGATATTCAGTTTCACATATTCAATTTCTTGTCACATGATTTGGCCTCAAAAACAGTACAATTTCCCAGGATTCAACTCACTCCAAATGAAAAGCATCGCATCATAAATGTCATTCTCTGAATTTAGTTGCAGATAAAAGGATCAGTTGAAAGCAAACTAACTCAGAGGAGGATGGAACTTCCAAGTATGGAACAAGTAACATAGCTGGCCTTGAATTGAACTTCTCTTAATTGTATTTCAGTGTTGGAAGGGCTAATTCATGGAGATACTCATAGGAAAAAATGAGATCAAGAGATTTTTTAGTGTGAGGCATTGGCTGTCTTGTTTCATGGATGGTTCTGAATGTCAGATAAGAGGTGCTGGGCTGACAGTAATCTGAATTATGTTCTTGTAAACCTAAGTGTGGAAGAAGCTAGGAATTATATAGGGCAGTGGAATCAATTGCAGGACACCCTTTTGTACTTTTTCCCCTTTTCTGAAAAAAATGTATGTCAACAGGCTTTGGATATACACTGTCAAGTCAGTTTTGCATCCTTAGCCACTACTTTCTATTGTCTAGTTCTGGTCTGGGATCCACAGGATGCTGATTGTAGTGACTGCTATAGGGAATAGTTTATATAAATATAGAATTTCAGTATCTACACAGACTTTGGTGTAGGTTTAAATCCCAGCCGTGTGAACTGACTTTGGTCAAGTTGCTATACTTCAGACCATTGGTTCCCGAACTATGAGTCATGGTGCTTTAGGGCATGATGGGTTGTTACCAATTTACTTCCTATTTGCTCTCCTGGGTGCCAGCAATTTGAATCTCATGGGTCCACAATCCTGGATTTCGCAAAAATTTTGTGAGATCCACGATAGTGACACCTGGTTAAGTGGGACTTCATTCCCCACCCCCTTTTCATGGAAATACAGGTCCAACTTTGTAATACATAGATTTTTTTATACATGGATTTGACTCAACAGGAATGGCCACTACAAATCAGTTTTAAAATCTGCTTTTCTACTTTGTAGATAGGTAGTCATGCAAGCAGTCATTCCATTTTTCAATACCATAATCAAATTCCTGCAGATATTGAGGCACTACCTTATTCAGTTAGTTGCAATGGAGGAGCAAGAAATGTGTAAGTGGGTCTATAAACCTATTTTTCTATGGTTTTCTTTATACACTTGTTTTATATCTGTGGGAGGCTCCCCTTGTTATCTATGGGGATTCTGTTCCTAGAACATCCAAGGATACCAAAGTCTGGAGATGACTGAATCTGTGGATTTTGGTTCCCCACATCCTCTGAACCCAACTGGAACTGTTCTCTGGTCATGTCTGGAGAACTTTCTGAGGACAGAAGGCTTTCTGAGGCTGTAAGATGGCTGCAAATCATGACTTCTGGTTTTCAGTCAGAAACCAGAAGTCATGACTCTTTGCTTTCCAGAGCACTCGAATGCGCTGTAAGGCCTCAAAAAAAATTAAAGGTAAAATATATCATGTTATCTAAAGTTGTCTGCAAAAATGATTGAAAGGCCTCTCTAGTATTTGCATGATGTGGGAACATGTGAACATAGTGAGTGTGAAATATTAACTTTCTTTTTGTAACCCTTTTGTATAGTTTCTGATGTTCCAAGAGATCTGCATGTCACACCCACTGGCCCCACCAGCCTAGTCATCTCCTGGGATGCTCCGGCAGTTCCAGTTAGATACTACAGGATAGCATATGGTGAAACAGGTAAGCATTGTTTATAAAACCAAGTGATGTCACTGACCAAAAATAGTTAATAACCCTTCAAAGCCCAATTAATCCTTCAAAGCTCAAAGAAACCAGAACACTTTTCTCCAGCATCTAAGAACAGAGATGGGACAATCCCAAAGGAAGAAATTCCATTGTCTCAGTGCAAATAGTGAAAATCCATTAGTGCTAGCATTTGTTCAAAAAGAAAAGCAGGTGTGTTAGGCTGGGAGAACAGGGATAGGATTCTGGATTCAGTGCCTCTGAGATCTATTACAATTCTGTCCTCCCAGGGTAACAAAAAAGAGGCCTCCCAAAACGTAGGACATGACAAAATAAAAGCTAGAAACAGTCTTATTAATTGCTTTCATGTGCTTAATTTAAATACAGTGGTGCCTCACATAACAAATTTAATTTGTTTCGGAGGCATGTTTGTTATGTGAAACGTTCTTTACGTGAAGCAGATTTTCCCATAGCAAATAATGGAAAGTCAGACGATTGGTTCCACAACCCAAAAATATTCATATAAAAATATTAACTGGATGTAAAAATGATGACAAACACTGGAATTGAATTTAAAACATGCATTCAATGTGCATGTCCCTAAGAAGTCAACTTGGGCTGCAGTCCTAACGACACTTTCCTGGGAGTAAGCCCCATTTAACATAATGGGGCTTCTGGGTAGACATGGTTAAGAGGCTACAATCAAAGACACTTTCTTCTGCTCCCCACATTCTCTTTCTCTTCATCCTGAGCCTCTCTCTCCCCTTCTCCCTTCTGGCTAGCCCTGAGCTGCTTCCCTCTTCTCCACTGCTGTTCTTTCCCTCTGCCCAGCGGACACCCGGCCACAGGAGGAGCAGTGCGGAAGTGTTGCTTTTGCTATGGGCAGATGCACTAGGCAGCCCTGATGCTTTTTAAAAGGGCTACCAGCCAGCATGTCTGCCCCAACTGCCAATGCATGTGCTTCTTACGTGAAGCACAGTTTGTTATGTAAAGCAGAATCCTAGAGAAATTTTTGTTTGTTATGTGGAACATACTTTACATGAGGCGTTCATTATGTGAAGGTGCCACTGTACTATATTAAACATTTATTTACTAAACATTATTTATAACATACTATTTATGAGTTACAAGAAGGCTCCATGTTGCCCTTTTATAAGAAGAAGGAGAACATTTAAATTTTTTTTCCAGGACACAAAGCTAAAATCCAGGACATGTCCTTGGGGGGGACAGGACATTTGGTAACCCTGCTTCCTCCCCACTCTGAACCTGCCTCAGCCATCACCTTCCCTGTTCTGATAAGGGCTGCTCTATCTCTGGCAAATTCACAGAGCCTCCACCCTTTGCACTATAATGCACCAGTAGCTCACACATGTATTACAAATCAACACTGAAAGAGAACTTGGACCTTGTTGCCAAAGACCTTCCATAGGATTGGGCCAGAATGCATATGTTACTGTGGTTGGGTGACTCTATGGTTACTGTAACTCTATGATTATGTGGTGATAGTTGACTGCTTTGTGCTCTTGTTTGCAGGTGGCAATGGGCCTACTCAAGAGTTCACTGTACCTGGAAATGTGGCCACTGCAACAATCTCTGGACTTAAGCCTGGAGTAGATTACACTATCACTGTGTATGCTGTCACTGGACGTGGAGACAGTCCTGCTAGCAGCAAGCCAGTCACAGTTAATTACAGACTTGGTAAGATCCGGATAAACAGATCTTTGCTCATCTTCTGTTTGGATAATGTAGAACAAATATTGGCCTCAAACAGTGTTTCAATCAATTATGTGAACTGAGCTTTTTGCTACAGATGATTTATTAGACATGTTTTCTCTGACTTAAACTATGGGTGCACTATGCACAGTTTAAACTGTTGTTTTTTTCTGTCTTAGCGTGTAGGACAAGCATGGATACATAATTCATGTGAATTTTATCACCCAAAAGATGTGGGACAATTCTACAGCAGTGTTTCTCAAGGAGTGGTACAGGTACCACCAACCATACTTGCGGTGGTATCTGGTGGTACTTGTAGGTCCCTGGGAAATGGCTGCCAAGGCATACACAAGTAAAAAAATGTTGGGAACCACTGCTCTATAAGATTTCAGCTTAAATCAGGAAAGCGCCCCTTTTCCAGCATAGTACCCAGATCTAGAATAAGCCTAGCATTATTATATCCTGTCTGATACTCTAGAACCAGTTTAAATAAAAGCATTTTTTTGTTTGAGAGATTTTAACTTTTATTTTTTATTTTAAATCTAAGCAAACTTGGGATAAAGAAAAACAGAATAAATTGCTATTGAAACATTTACAAAAGCTCTAAAATTAAACCATAATAAATCAGTGACATAATTGAAAATGATAAAATAACCTTTCACTAGCAGAAATTATGTAATGTCTGGGTGAACCAATAAGTCTCAGCCTGACTAGTTCAAGCTAGAGCACTGCCACAGGTAAGGGGCCTTTTCCTACCAACCTCCTGACTAATTTCTGATGGTGGGACCAGCCAAAAGAGGACCTGTGATTATTATCATAACTGATTGGAAGGTTCAAATGACAATATACAGTATGTGTCATAAAAATATTTCCTGAAAATTCTGGAAAGGGATTACTATTACATACATGTGAAATTATGTTAAGATTGAAGGTAGGAGAACTAGTTACTTGAGAGGTAGATTCTGGTGCATCATTACTTTTGTTTGTTTTAAACATACAGAGATTGATACACCATCCCAGTTGGAAGTGACAGATGTTCAGGACAACAGCTTGACTGTCCGGTGGCAGCCTTCCTCTTCCCCAGTCACTGGTTACAGAGTGACAGCTGCCCCCAAGGACGGTCATGGTCCCACAAAAACCCGAGTTCTCTCTGCAGGTAAGAACAATTGACTTCAGTTTGTGAGCAAAGGGAGGGACAATATCAGAAAAATTAATACTAGAGGCTTGATTTACTAGTCTGCGAACTTTGAAGTTCATACCCAAGCCTTCCTCTCAGGGTGTCCTAAACTTTTGCTTGTGTTGTCAACAGTGACTCACTGCTGGTTTTTGCTTTCAAAAACTCAGAAAGAAAAGAAATCACAAGTCCTTCTTGGAGGAAAAAGCATTTGTTCTGGGCATGTAGAATAGAGGTGGGGGTGCTTATCAGAGTGGGGGGAAAGCACTTACTTATGGTAAACCTGTGAGTGTATATGTGGAATCCTGCTAAAGGAGGCTGGCCATTGTTTACACCAGGGCTCTCCAAACCAGCTCTGGGACCAGATGTGGCCCTTGGCAAGCGAAGCTGTGTTCTCCACAACTTGGGAGGGTATTTTGAGGATTGGGGAGGACTGCTCACACCTTCTCTGTCTATGAAAGTTTTTATGAACTGGTTTCAAGATCACCCTCTCTCAATGTGTTTGGAAAGTATTTCTGAACTGATTTGAATTCATTCATGCATTTACAAGTTTGTTTACTAATATATTCATTTATGTAAATTTATTCAGATTTAAATGTAAATCAGTTCTTTTTTTGTAATCTGGCCCCAGATGCAGTATCAGAAAGACTATGTGGACCTCCTGCCAAAAAGTTTAGAGATCCATGGTTTACATTAAGGTTCAACATGCACAACATGACCTGCATATCTTCATAGCTCCAAGAAAATTGTGCTCCCTGCCTGCAGTCAGACACTTGTGTGTACCTGTTGATGCATGTAGGGTTGCATTTATATATATTTAAATGTATGTGTTGCTTTTCTGATCTGACCTGTCAGAATATCACTTTTCTAGTGCTGTTCTGAGATCCTGGTACTGGCGTCACAGTCACTGAATCATGTCCCAAGAGTCTCTTGATTCAGAAAACTGCAAAAGCTATCATACTGCATAAACATAATCTTGAACATGTTGCCTTTCTTGACAGAATCAGGCTTCCCAGTAAGAACTTCTTTCCTGATTAATTTTCTGTGTTTCACTGGATTTTATTTCAGAGCATACTGAAGTTACAATTGATGAACTGCAGCCCACAGTCGAGTATGTAGTTAGCGTCTATGCCCAGGGTCAAAATGGAGAAAGCCAGCCTCTAGTTGAGTCTGCTGTTACAAGTATGTTTTTTTTTGCATTTACTGAGTTTCACATCAGGAATTTAAAGACTCTTAGTATCTGAATGCACTGGACATGAACTTAGTTTACTGCCAGAATTGAGTGGAAATTTTATAAAACAAAATTGTTTTCAATATACACTCTCTCAATATTCAATATTCACTCTCAATATTTAACTCTTCTCAAAATAATACATAATAGCCTATGTATACAGATGTTCAGCTAGGTATCTGGCATCTTTTTTCCTTTTAGTAACCTGTGGGAAGAAAAATAAACAAAGGTAAAATCAATTTAAGCTACAAGACATGAAAGCAGAAATAAATGATTAAAATCAAAACATCAAATTACTGCAAAAAAATATGAAGGCAAGTCATTGTCAACATGGAAGTTTTGTAGCATAATCACACCAATGTTTGCAACCTCTGCTGATGAGATTATTGACTGCCAGTTGCTCTGTACCATGTTCTTTGGTATAACCTTGCCTTGATATAAAGAAAATGTAAGGGTGGGAACTTACCTGAAAGCATACAGCACCTGGGTGTAAAAGAAACCCTCTAACAGATCCTTACTGATCACATCCTGTTTTCCCTTGGAGCATACACAGTGGAATGGAACATCTGGGTATGCTTCTCAAATCCCTATTCTGCTCTTTCCCCTTTGCTTGGTCAAGTTACATAGGCTCTGGAACATACTTGATTTGTCCAGGCAGAAAACTCCTTACAGTCTAGCATCCTGTATTTCATAAGTGGCAGGGATCCTCCTGGCTATGTGGCGAGGAATGGCAAAACTATGCACACCAGCTTGTGGAAGAAAAGAAGTAGGACTCTGAGAGCCCAAGCCTATGCCTATCTACCCAGAAGTAAGTTTCATTAGCATCCTCCTAGAGTTTCTCCAACAGGTGCTTGTCGAGTCTCTGCTTGAAGATCCCCAATGAGGGAGAGTCCACCACCTCCCTTAGCAATCTGTTCCACTGCCGCACCACCCACACCGTCAGGAATTTTTTCCTGATATCCAACTGGAATCTCCTTTCTTGCAGTTTTTACCCATTGGTCCCAATTCTACTTTCAGAGGCAGCTAAGAACAAATGAGCCTCTTCCTCCATATGACAGCCCTTCAGTTATCTGATCATGTCTCCTCTCAGCCTTCTCTTCTCCAGGTTGAACATCCCAAGTTCCCC
This sequence comes from Cryptoblepharus egeriae, assembly GCA_030015325.1. NCBI lineage: Eukaryota > Metazoa > Chordata > Lepidosauria > Squamata > Scincidae > Cryptoblepharus > Cryptoblepharus egeriae. The sequence continues at coordinate 110,745,797 of JAREYC010000001.1, read as the reverse complement.
CAGCCTTTCCTCATAGAGCTTCCCTTCATTCTTGTCGCTCTCCTCTGATCATTCTTGTCGCTCTCCTCTGGACTTGCTCCAGTTTGGCTATACCATTCTTAAAGTGAGGTGCCCAGAACTGAGCACAGTACTCAAAATGAGATCTAACCAAAGCAAAATAAAGAGGAGCTATAACTTCTTTCGACTTGGAAGCTACAGTCCTCTTAATGTGGCCTAAAATGGCATTTTTCTTTGCAGACACATCACACTGCTGACTCATGTTCAACTTGTGATCCACAGCAACTCTAAGATCTCACTCACATGTTGTGCTGTGAAACCAAGTATCTCCCATTTTATACCTCTCTTTGGTTTTGATTGCCTAAGTGGTTTTGATTGCCTAAGTGCAGAACCTTGCACTTCTCCCTGTTGAAATTCATTCTATTTGTTCCAGCCCAGTATTCCAGTTGAAAAGCGGTACACTGGTACCTTGGGTAAAGAACAAAATTTTCTCAGAAATTTTGACTTGCGTAAAGAACAGTCTTGGGTAAAGGAACACTTCTGAGGATGTTTGGAACAGGCTTCCATGGCAAGGGAACCCAAAGGGGGGACGAAGGGACAGGGGGACAAAGGGGGACCCAAATGGGGGGGACACTGTAGCTTGAGCTACAGTGGGGCCCTAGGCAAAGTTTTGAATAGGCTTCCATGGCCAGGGAACATGTGGGGTGTTCCCATGTGGGGTGGGGGTGCGGGGGCAGCCTGAGCCAGGTTTGTATGTGGGATCTGTGTGTAGCAGTGTGGATGGTGTGCCTTATCAATGTTCTAATGCTGCTCTCCATCAGCAGCTTGGGAATGTTAAAGTTGCACAAAAAACAAAGATTCCTTTGAGCCAATGGATAGCAGTGACTCCATTAGTGATAGTGAAAGAGCAAATCTTAACCATGTCTACCCAGAAGTAAGCCCCATTGTGTAAAATGGGGCTTACTTCCAGGAAAGTGTCTTTAGGATTGCAGCCTAAGTAGACTTCATAGGATCATGCACATTGAATGCATGTTTTGAATTCAATTCCAGTGTTTTGTCATCATTTTTACATCCAGTTAATATTTCTATAGGAATATTTTTTGGGTTCTGGAACCAATTGTCTGAGTTTCCATTATTTGCTATGGGAAAATCCACTTCACGTAAAGAATGTTTCACATAACAAACATGCCTCTGGAACGAATTAAATTTGTTATGTGAGGTGCCACTGTATATAAATACTATAGATAGATATCCAGTTTGTCCAGATCCTCCTGAAGTTTTTTTCCTGTCTTGTGTTGTTTGCTACTCCTCCCAGCTTGATGTCATTTGCAAATTTGATGAGGCTCCCCTATATCCCTTCAACCAAGTCATTGATAAAGATATTAAAGAGAACCAGGCCCTAGACAGACGCCTGGGGTACCTTACTCGAAACCGACTTCCAGGCTGACACGGAACCATTTAGTAAAACCCTTTGGGTGCAGCTGTCGAGCCAGTTGCAGATCCGCCTAACGATTGCCTTGTCGAGCCCATATTTTTCCAACTTCCTGATTAAGATGTCATGTGGGACCTTCTCAAATGCTTTGCTGAAGTAAAGATAAATGACATCCACAGAATTGCCACTGTCCAATAAGCTCAAAACCTGATCGAAAAAGGAGTTCAGATTTGCCTGGCAAGATTTATTCTTGGTAAATTTATGCTGGGTTCTTTTGAACACTGAGCACTTGTCTAGATGTGCACAGATTGTGTTTTTTATTTGTTATAATATCTTCCCCAGGAGTGAAGTCAAACTGACAGGTCTATAATTACTCAAGTCTTCTTGTTTCCCATTCTTAAAGATTGGGACTACATTAGCCTTCTTCCAGTCCAGTGGCACTTCTCCACTCCTCAAGGATTTCTCAAAGATGATTGACAGAGGCTCTGCAAGGACATCTGCTAGCTTCTTATGAACTCTAGGATGCAACTCTTCTGGTCCAAAAGACTTCAATTCATTTAGGCCAGTTAAGTAGTTTTGAACCAGTTCTCTGCCAGTCTTAATCTGCTGTTCTGTACCATCCATGTTTTCGTTACCTCTTTGGGGATGCAAGCACATTCTCCCATCAGCCAACATTCCTGCATCCACATTTTCACAGCCCTCCTTCCAAGAGTAGACAGATGCAAAATAGGCATTGAGCAGCTCTGCATTCTCTTGGTTTCCAGACAGCAGCCAGCCAGCAGCAGCCCCACCAGGAGCAGGAGCAGCCCCACCCCCTTGTTTCTCCTCCTGTGTCTTTGGGCATATCTAAAGAAGCTCTTTCTGTTATCCTTGACAGGGGTGGCCAGCATCAGCTCATATTGAGCTTTAGCATTCCTGACCCCCTCCCTACAGGACCGGGTTATTGTACCTGTACTCCCCCATGGTAATCTTTTCAATCTTCCATTGCCAATACTTATCATTCTTTAATTTCAGCTGATCTTCAAATTGCTTGTGGAGCTATCCTGGTTTTTTGAGGTCCCCCCTTTTCATAGGAATTGTTTCTGACTGTGCTTGTAGAAGCTGACTGTTAAGGAGCACCCACCCATCTTGGGCCCCTTTATCCTGTTAGTTCTTCCATAGGGATCCCACCTATGATTCCTCTAAGCTTGTTGAAATCAGCTTTCCTGAAATCCAATGTATAGGTTTCACTGTGCATTCTTTTTATTTCCCATAATTTATTTCCCAGCCCTATGAGGAAAGGTTGGGGGAACTTGGGATGTTCAGCCTGGAGAAGAGGCTGAGAGGAGACATGATTGCCCTCTTCAGATACCTGAAGGGCTGTCATAGGGAGGAAGGGGCTCAATTGTTCTTTGCTGCTTCTGAAAGCAGAACTAGAACCAATGGGTACAAATTGCAAGAGAGGAGATTCCACCTGGATATCTGGAAAAAATTCCTGATGGTTCTGCAGTGGAACGGATTGCCAAGGGAGGTGGTAGACTCTCCCTCACTGGGGATCTTCAAGGAGAGGCTTGATGAGCACCTGTTGGGGATGCTGTAGGAGGATTTCCTGCTGCAGGCAGGGGGTTGGACTAGATGACCTACTAGGTCTCTTCCAACTCTATGATTCTATATTCTAAATTCCAGCAGTTCATGATCACTTTCTCCTAAAGTTCTTGCTACATTGACCTGGTCAATCTGTTCTTCATGGTTTGTTAAGATGGATGGGCCCTCCCCTCATTGCTTCCACTTTCTGGAAGATGAAGTTATCTTCTAGGCCCATCAGGAATTTATATGAGTTTCTATGCTTGGCTGAGTTTGTCTCCCAACAAATATCTGGATAGTTATAAGTCTCCCATTATAACTACCTCATGTTTCCTTGCAATGTCTTCCAGTTGCTTCAAGAAGACATCATCCACTGCTTCTCCTTTACCTGGTAGTCCGTAGTAGATACCCACCACAATATTTAATTCCCCCCCTAACCTTCACCCAAAAGCACTTCATGGGGATATCCGGACCAATTTGTTTGATGTCAGAGCAGGTACAGTATATATGTTATTGACATATAAGGCTACTCCACCTCTTATTTTACCTCTTCTGTTCTTCCTGAACAGCTGATAGCCTTCCATTTGTGTGTTCCATTCATTGGAGTCGTCCCACCAAGTTTCAGTTATTCCTATCAAGTCAAGTTCCTATCAAGTTCAGTTATTCCTATCAAGTTCAAGCTCATCTTGTTTATTTCCCAGACTCTTGATCATTTGTATAAATGCCCTGAAGATTGCAACTCAAATACATGTTCCCCACCTTGCTTTTTAAGGCTGGGCCCCTCAAAAAATTCTCTAGTTACAGCAGTGCCCTGACAATACCCATCCAGAGCATTTTCTTGATTCCTAGTTTTCCTTTTGACATATCCACCCCCTTCTTATTTTGTTTAAAACCCTCCTGATCAGGGTAGCCATGCTTCGTCTGAAGACATTCTTCCCCCAGCTCTTAAGAAGTAGTCCATTCTCAGCCAGGAGTTCCTCATCTAGGAGGCTCAGTCCATGATCCCATAAGCCAAATCCTTCTCGATGGCATCATTTTCAAAGCCAGCTTTTGACTGGGACCATTTTACTGTCTCTCTGAGGACCTTTGTCTATTACCAGGACAATGAGAATACCACTTGGTTATTTCCCAGATCCTTTATCTTCTTTCCAAGAGCTTCGTAGTCTTCAACAACCTTCTTATAACTTTGCTCCAGTGGTACCATTCATTCCTACATGGATGAGCAAGAATGGGTAGCAATCAGCAGATGTGATCATCCTGCTCTCACCATGGTAGCCTCTCCATGACATTCTGTATCCTGGCACGAGGGAGATAGCACACCTCACAGAAAAATAAGTCAGGTCAGCACAGAACTTCAATGCTCCTTAAGAAGGAATCTCCAATGACCAACACCTTCTTCCATTTTTCTCTTGTGTCAAGATTCCTCCACAGTTTCTTGTTTTGACAGCTGTTGGGGGTTTTGAGGGTGATCTGCAGGCATGCTAGCAATTATATTGAATGGGGCTTGCTCCCAGGTAAGTGTGGATAGGCTTGTGCTGTCTGTTTTGGAGGGAACTCCCATGCACAGGTGCTGTACCTCCACAGGTAAAAATTGTACCCTAAAAATGGAAGGAGAAAAAAAGCAATACATCTAATCCCCAAACAGCCTTGTACAAAACAAATTACCTTTGCAACCTGGAAACACAGTGTAACATTAACTTCACCTTGTAATCAATGATGACCAAAAGGAGCATTAATTTTTATTTTGAAAATGAGCTGTTGGAGCTCTCACTGGTGGAAACTTGCCTATAACTTGAGCCTATGCATGTGTACTCAGAATAAAGTCCCATCATTCCATTGAGGTTTACTTACTCTCAAGTAAACACAAATAGGATTGCAGCTCTAATTTTATTGAAATCATTCAAATTGATTTTTGCTTATCTGTGCTGCCTAAGAACTGTTTCCAGTGTTACCACTTTGGTACATGGAAGCACTCCATCGAAGCACTCTATGCCTGCAGATCAGCTTGAGAAAGTGGAGGCAGATGCTGGTACTTCAAGGCTCCTGAAGCTACATGCTTGTCCCTGAGCTGCTTATTCATATAATTAGCAATATACTGTCTGCAGTCATGGAAAAGACTCTAAAAGCAGGCCTCCATCAGTCTTGGAAGACTATGGTATCGTGCTCGGCACTGCATACGCTGCATGCTCAGCACAAAAGCCTGGGTTAGATTGTTATGGAGGATAGGCTGTTACCCAAGCAGCAAATCCCCCCTCTCCACGCCACTGAATTAGTCCAATGGAAAGGCAGGACCAATATGATTGGATCCAGCTGGCGTCGCAGCGCTGGGCTAAGGACAGGAGCTCACCCTGTCTTGTGGGGCCGACCCGGGTCTCGAACCCTGGCCTGCTGGTTAACAAGCACAGTGTCTTAGCCACTTGCGCCACCCATAGCCCTGGAAAAGACTGTGGTCTTTTCAATATGCCTAAATGATCAAACCAAAAGTGAAATTCTGGTTTGCCAAAACCTGTCTTTAATTTGTTCTTGTATGCAGCATCTTTTTTTACAATAGCGTCTTATGAATATTATTCCTAAGGAGTAAAAATTAAGAAAAATAAATTTTTAGCAAATGATTGATATGCAAATGTTAATTTTTAAAGTGAAAACTTCCCTCATTGCAGCTCTGCTGGTAGACCATGAGCTGCTTTCTCTGATTATGCTGGTGTGGAATCTTCCTACAAAAGGGAGCTATCAACCCCCATTTCTCTGGCAAAGGATTCTGTGCTAGCAAAAATGGTTGCAGGGATTCTTACCTGAGAATGATAATGCATTTAAGCCTGATTGGGGATCAAGCTTACTGGGTTCCCAGTTCTTACCTGCTCTTGCCTGTCCCACTTCCTGGGTTGCAGTGAAAGCATTCACTGCACGCAGTGGCTAGATTTGCTGAAGTTCACTCAGATATGGTTCTGTTTTCTTCCAGTGTATGTGACCAGTCTTGGGAAGATTGTGCAATGTCAGTCATTCTGATTTTCTCCAACAGCTTAATAAAGAACTGAGGGAAATGGTGTGAACTGTACAGCACCTCCATTATGCTGCTGTAAATGTCTTCATGAAGCCCTGGGGTTTTGTACAACTGTGTATATATACTGTGTGTATATATACTGTGTGTATATATACACACACACACTGTATATTCTATTCCTACATCTGTAGAAATAGAATATTGCTTTGCATGCTGTTAACAAAGTGCTTTATGTTGCCCCTAATCAGCTTTCCAATCGCATATCACTTAACCTTTCACAATTAATTTGCCTAACAGACATTGATCGCCCTAAAGGACTGACATTCACTGAAGTGGATGTTGATTCCATCAAAATTGCTTGGGAAAGCCCACAGGGGCAAGTCACCGGGTACAGGGTGACCTACTCAACCCCTGAGGATGGAATCCGAGAGCTCTTCCCTGCTCCAGATGGTGAAGACGACACTGCAGAGCTGTATGGCCTCAGGCCTGGCTCTGAGTACACTGTCCGCATCGTTGCCTTGCACGATGGCATGGAGAGTCCGCCTCTGATTGGGACCCAGTCCACAGGTACACATGAAGTGATGTCACCCCGTGGCCATGGCAGCTGCCCTCTTTCCCCTAGCTGACAAGAAGGGGTTTTCTGGTGCTGCTGGTATTAATCTGCAAAGAATTAGTACAGAGGGTGCAGTGTGTGTTTCATTGTAGAAGTGTGGCTTGGTTTTTAATGGAAAAACAAACATCAAAATGATTTGGTTTTTTTTAAAATGAAAAATGGAACATCAAAATTATTATTGTAACCCTTGGATGCTTTGTGTTGCACTAAAGGTCTACAGCTGAAAGCTGTGTTATTTTGCAAAATACTCAATCCACAAATGAGATATCAGGGAAAAATTATTTTATTCTATCTTAATTAAGAACAGTGTGTTGCTAGTCATTTTGTAAGACCAGAAAATATCCACATGAACCTAGGTGCAAACCTTATAACTGTCCATTTGGCAACACTATCTGATGGTTTCTACAGCTAATTGTTTTTGTTGTTTTCAAGAGACTTGATCTTTAAAAGAAAAGAAAAATAACACTTGATTTGTCATGACTGTTGTAGTCCTTCCAAATTGGATCTATTTTTTGTGATTACATCAGAGTCACACTTCGGTAAATCTCTGCAATATGTTACAGTCCTGTTATTTTAATAATTGTCAGTTAATAATCCCTAGCTTTTGGTGTCTTGCAGCTAAGATTTTAGAAGATAATTCATTGGCCATGTGGTGGTGAACTGCTCTTGTTGCAGCCCATTGCTGTACATTCAGATTCGTGACCCTAAGTTCTAGTCAGATTGGTCAAAGGACAGTGTCAATAATCTGCACATAAACCAAAATCATGGAGTTAACAAACGAAAGTCATGCCACTTAACAAATCACCCCACTTAAGTATTGTTGGGAGATGAGGCTCAGCTGGCACTTTCCCAAACTCCATCAGAAGTGTTGTTTTTTGCTTCCAGTACTGAGAGTTAATGGAGGGGGGGACTTCTCTTCTTACTCGGGTTCGTCTTAACCAAGGCACATTCATTTTACGTTCTATATGGTGGAGTTATCATTGGCATCCTTCAGTCTCGAAAGACTATGGTCTCGTGCTCTGAGTGTCCTCTCCAGAGCATGGTGGCCTGTGTAGATTAATATGGAGGATAGACTGTTACCCAAGCAGCAAATCCCCCCTCTCCATGTCACTGAAATAGTCCAATAGAACAGCAGAGCTGATATGATTGGTTCCAGCTGCATCGCAGTAGTTACCAGAAACTCTGGCTCCAGATTTTGCCCCGAGGTTGACTCCTGAAGCCTTTCCCATAGATAGGTATAGCCACAAGGCAGAGGAAGTTTGAGGTGGGAGTTTTCCTTCTCCAGACAACCCACATTCAGTGGGTAGAGTTATTAAGAGAACTGGATTGTTTAAATCTCAATTTCATGTGTGCACAATTTCTAAAAGCCACTAAATACAGCAATGTGTATAATAAAATGGTAACCTGACTGCTTTCCTAGTCTATTATCTCTGTTTAGCAAAGTATATAATATGTTACCCAACTGCTTTAGAATCACTTTAATTTTTAATCCTATGTTCCACAGCAATCCCACCTCCAACAAACCTGAGGTTTGTTCAGGTCACTCCGACCAGTTTGACAGTCACCTGGACTGCCCCAAATGTCCAGCTCACTGGATATCGTGTCAGAGTGAATCCCAAGGATAAAAATGGACCAATGAAAGAAATCAACCTTTCTCCAGATAGTGTATCTGCTGTTGTCTCAGGATTAATGGTAACTTTTTCTTTTTTTGCTGGATATAGTGGAGTAACCTTTTAACATTATTTGGAAACAAATTATTAGTGTCAGAAGCGTCATCTGGGCTAAAAGTTGATATTTAGATGACACAAAAAATTTTCAGTGATACATGCCTTCCTGTGAGAGATATGAATATGTATATATGTTCATCTGGAAAAGTATGTATTTCCATGAGCATCTGTCGTTTACATACAAAGCGGCAGGTACAGTGGCGCCTCACGTAACAAATTTAATTCGTTCCGGAGGCATGTTTGTTAGGTGAAATGTTCTTTACGTGAAGCGGATTTTCCCATAGGAAATAATGGAAATTCAGAGGATTGGTTCCACAATCTAAAAAAATATTCATATAAAAATATTAACTGGATGTAAAAATGATGACAAATCACTGGAATTGAATTCAAAACATGCATTCAATGTGCATAATCCTATGAAGTCTACTTAGGCTGCAATCCTAAAGACACTTTCCTGGGAGTAAGCCCCATTGAATACAATGGGGCTTACTTCTGGGTAGACATGGTTAGGCGGCTACAATCCAAGACACTTTCTTCTGTAATCAATGACACTTTCAAAGTGTCTCCCCACTTTCTCCTTCTCTTCATCCTGAGCTTCTCTACCCTGCTCCCTTCTGGCTAGCCCTCAGCTGCTTCCCTCTTCTCCACGGCTGCTCTCTCCCTCTGCCTGGCGGATGCCTGGCCACAGGAGAAACAGTGCGGAAGTATTGCTTTCACTATGGGCAGGCATGCTAGCGCGTCTTTTGACGCTTTTTAAAAGGGCTGCTGGCCAGCGCGTCTGCCCCAACTGCTAGTGAGTGTGCTTGTTACGTGAAGCACAGTTTGTTACGTGAAGCAGAATCCTAGAGAAATTTTTGTTTGTTACATGGAACATACTTTACATGAGGCACCACTGTACTACTCTTTTCCTGATTATGGTAATCAGTACTTTTTTTCTAAAAATAAAGGTAGGTACTCACCATGAATCTATAAGTATAACTGAAAAGTCACTGAATCACAGACTGACTGACTCACTGACTTATCAACGCCCAGCCTAATCCACTGTACCTGGAAGCATAAAATTTGGGGTGGGTGTTCCTTCTGCAGTGGAGGCATCCACTAAGAACTGGTTTTCAGAAGTTCCAATTGGGGTGAAAAGGGGTGCAACGCATTTTCCTCTCTACATTGAAGAATTGCTGATTGATCACCCGCCCTGCCCCAACCCCTGGACCTATAAGCATGAAATTTTGGGAGGGTGTTCCCAATGTGACATCAACATTCACAGAGAACCAATGTTGATAAATTTAACCCTTAAAAGGGGTGAAAAGGGTTACAAATGAGTTTCTTTAATGTACTTAACATTGAAGACTGATCAACATCCAGCCAATTTGGTCCCTGGTGCCTGATGTGCTGGGAGGGAGGGTGCACTGGGGGGATGACGGATATGGGGGGATGTTGTGTGAGGAATGATGTGCACAGGGAGAAGTTGCACATGGGGATGTTGCAATGGGGGGAATGGTGCGCATGGGTGGATGGTGTGCATGAGAAGTGATGCACATGGGAGGATGATGCGTATGGGAATGTTGCACATGGGAGGACGTTGTGCAAGATGTGATGTGTGTGGGGGATGGTGCACATGGGGGATGGTGCTCATGGGAGATGTGTGGGCATATTGCAACGGGAGGTTGGTGTGTATGAGAGGTGATGCACATTGGGAATCTTGTGTATATTGGATTGATGTGCATGGGGGGTGTTGTGCAACTGGGGAATGGCACACAGGATGGATGATGCACAGGGAGGTGTACTCTGCTCCCGCATTGCGGGTACATTTTGCTAGTATTTTATAAAGGTGTTGATACTCACCATGGGGCTGTAGTGGCAAGCTGTTAAGATGCTATGGCTGTTAACTGGCAGGCTAAGGTTTGAGTCTTGGGTGCTACAAGACAGGGTGAGCTCCCATACTTAGCCTGGTTCTGCCAAGCTAGCAGTTTGAAAACATGTAAATGCAAGTAGATAAATAGGTACCACCTCGGTGGGAATGTAAAAACAGTTATCTATGTGTCAGTCATGCTGGCCCCATGACCATGGGAGCATACTTGGACAATGCTGACTCTAAAGGTCATGACTAGCAGTACAATTTGCAGGGAACACTTTTACCTTTTTACTTACCATGAAGATATTATTTGTAACCATAAGCAAGTCTACTTGGGGGCCACAGAGGTACTCACTACTCAGTACCCCCCTCAGAAAGACCCCAATTGTAATATCCAATCCCATATTTTCTGCAGCAGATCCACCAGCTTTGATAACCTTCTGAGAGATGTTCATCATTTAACAATGATTATGATATTATTTTTAGGTGGCAACCAAATATGAAGTCAGTATTTATGCTCTGAAGGACTCGCTGACAAGCAGACCTGCGCAGGGGACAGTCACCACCCTAGAGAGTAAGTTAAAACTTATTTCTAAAACTTAACTATAGAATCACTGATTACACAATCTGAGACATGTCTACTTAGATGTAAGTCCCTTTATAGTCAATGGGGCTTACTTCCAAGTAAGTGTGGATAGGATTGCAGCCTCAGTATCCAGTTGGGATAAGCATCCATAATATCCTTGAGGCAAAACTTTAATGAGAACTGTGATAAAGATTGAGTTTCAAGGTATAACTATGTGGTATATCTGAAATAGCTTGTAAAAGGAATTCATTCTAATACATTGGAAGTTTTCCAAATGCTGAATATGGATCTTACAAAGAGCTGAATGTTTTGTTTTTTGTGTAGACGTCAGTCCTCCCCGTAGAGCAAGAGTAACAGATGCTACAGAGACAACCATCACTATCACCTGGCGCACCAAGACTGAGACAATCACTGGATTCCAGATTGATGCCATTCCAGCAAATGGTCAGAATCCTGTTCAAAGAACAATTAGCCCTGATGTTAGAACATACACCATCACTGGTGAGTGAGCTCCTTCAAACTGTCACAGCTCCCATCAAGTTCTGATGTTTAGCCTGTGTTTGAAGTACTTTGCAAAAATATGGCATTCTGTGGAATAATTTTGGCCTAGAGATTTCCCCGTAGGGTAAGGTTCCTTCTTAGATAATGCTCTGGTAGTCTGATGAGAAAACCTGGACCTGCACTAGTGATACTACATCCCTTCAACACCATATTTACCTTACGTGTATGTATGTATATACGATAGTGCTCTGAAGGACTTGGTTTACGAGCATAATCATTTTCCGAAAGCATGGTAGTAATCCTAAATGCTTGTATATCAAAGCAAATTTTCCCATTAAAAATAATGGAAACTTGAGACTATTCATTCAACAACCTCAAAATCTAGATATATATAAAAGAGAAAAGTCACTCACTGACTGATTCACTCACTGACTCATCAACACCCTGCCAAAACCGCTGGGCCTAGAAGCATGAAATTTGGGGTGGGTGTTCCTTCCATGACCAAGGGGTGCACTAAGAACCAGTTTTCGGAAATTCCAATTGCAAGGGGGTGAAATGGGGCGCAATGCATTTTCCTCACTATACTTTGCATTGAAGAATTGGTGACTGAAGGATGCTCTGCCCCAACCCCTCGACCTAGAAGCATGAAATTTGGGGAGGGTGTTCCTTCTGTCACATGAACACCCACCAAGAACCAGTGTGGAGAAATTTAACCGTTATGGGGGGATTATGTTCCATAGGGGGTTGGTGTATGGGAATTTTTGTCCCGCAACACGGGTAAGGTTTTCGCTAGTATCATATAAAAATGATTACAATGCTGCAATATAATACAAAATAATAAAGAAAAAATCAAAATATAAAGAAAAATAAAACAAATTAACATGCTCTTAATCTTTTAGGCTGCAATCTGCCCCCCTTACACAGGAATCAGCTCCACTGATTATAATAGGGCTTTCTTTCAAGTGGACATGCAATGCTAAGGGTGCAATCCAGAGTAACTATGGGGAGTCCTTGCTCCGGTGTAAGAACAATTTGCTCTGGATTGCAATAGGAATTTCCCATAGGTTTTCACTAGGTGGTGCAGTAACTACAGGTACACGTAATGTCTCTTACGTGCTCCCGTAGTTACTCTGGATCGTAGGGTAAGTCTCTCATGCTCCTTTCTATTGCTCCCTTTACACTGGAGTGAAGCTTATAACAGTCCTGTGCTGATCTAATGATCGTAATAAAGGAATACTACTACTACTACTATTACAGTCCATGGGGCTCACTACTTTAAAGTAGAAGTTCATAGTTTTGATTTACAGTTGATAATATGTGTGATTTCATCATTCATTCATCCTTCCATTCTCCTTTTTCTTTTCTCTGCCTTCTAACTGTATCTCTGACTTGGCAAGAATGAGAGAATTGTACAGAATGTGACATGTTGCCAGGTTTTGCTTTTCCTATCACATTGCCACAACTATGGGAAAAGCCATGATTGGTGGAATTTGTTCAACCGTTAAAGATATAGGGACTCACACTGAGGACTGCCTTATGCCCCTTTGGCTTCCTAGACTATATTTCTCCAAAGATTGGGTTTTTGAAAACTCCTTTGCCTATCCATTACATTCCTGCTTAGAAGTCATTGGCACTTTTGCCAATTTCCTTTAATGTCATTTTGTTCTGTGACACCACTACTCGATGTCTGCTCATGTCCCCGCTTTTCAGTACGGTTTCAGAATGCTTTACAGCTTTGGACCTAACTCTTTGTATTGCAGTATTCTTGTAACATATCAAATGCATACAAGCTTGAAAGATGAGTTGATCTCTGCAAAGAAGATCAATTTATAACACCTATAATTTTTACATGGAAGATAGTGGAGGTTCAGGACTTATGAGTTGATCAGAAGCTCAGTTTATGAGCTGAGCTGAAGTGTAGAAAGAAATTTTATTGATTTCAAACTTTGATGCAGTGTTCTTTGGATACAGCTTCACCTTTCTGAATGACTTAATTTTGAATTGCAGGCCTGCAACCAGGCACTGACTACAAGATTTACATCTACACCCTGAACGACAATGCTCGCAGTTCTCCAGTAGTGATTGATGCTTCCACTGGTAATGGCAGTTTATCAAAACTATTAATTGAATGTTCACTGAAATGATGGTCTTTTTTATCATGTAGGCATTTGTGGCATTTTACAGCTCTGTATTTTACTCTTTGGGAATGAATCAGAATGTTGGCAGTGCCTCAATACATGGAAACCCTATTATCTCTCCTTTGAGACTATGATGTCACATTTCTTGAACATGATATATTCATTGAAATTGTTTTGTTTTCTGTCTAGCCATTGATGCACCTTCCAACCTCCGCTTTGTCACAACCAGAAGCAACTCTCTTTTGCTCACCTGGCAGCCACCTCGTGCCAGGATCACAGGATACATAATCAAATATGAGCAAACTGGTGGGCAGCCCAGGGAACTACTTCCCCGTCCCCACCCTGACACTACAGAGGCTATTATTACAGGTATGTAAAGAAGGCAATGTGATTGGAACAAAAATCCAAAGTGCATCATTGTTAATAATCATTGACATGTCAGAAAATTTCCTGATAGTGAGGGCAGTTCGGCAGTGGAACAGATTGCCAAGGGAGGTGGTGGACTCTCCCTTACTGGGGATTTCCAAGCAGGCTCAATGAGAACCTGTTGGGGATGCTCTAGGAGGATTTCCTGCTACAGGAAAAGGGGTTGGATTTGATGGCCTATTGGGTCCTTTCCAACTATACAATTCCATGATTATAAGATTATAGTGAAGTAACATCTCTGGGCAGTACAAATCCAAGTTGCTGGAGAACAAAGAACAGAGTCTGTCTGATGCCTTCATATCATATTTGAAGACCTCCTGTAAACATCTTGGCTGGTCTATATTGGACTCAGGATTAGTGGCCCAGTCCAACACAAATACATATCATTTCAAGGACCTTGGTATAGTATTCAAGGAGCATTACTGACTACCCAACTTTAACCTCAGCTGGACCACTGGGTCAGCATTGCCAAAATGGCAACTGCTGTAACCTGCAGTCCCACAGAGCCCGCGGGAAGTCTTTTCAGGGGAAGAAAACTCACAGTGGACCTAGTCAAGTCTGCTCTGCTGGCCTTATTCCCCTTCTGGACAGTGTCTGGCAGGGCTTCAGGGCAATGACTTCACCCCACACCACTGCAGTTTTTCTTTGGGCACTTCCGTAGTATCTTCATCATGCACTGAGGCCCAGCACCAACTGGCACTGGCTGAGTCCCAGTAGCCCCTCCATCCCAGATGCTTCAGAATTGTTTTAAGGCAGATGTCTTCAACCTCTGGTCCACAGCCAGTCCATGGTGCCAAGGCAGCCAGGCCCCACCAGGACCGGAGTGCAGACTGGAGGTAAGAGCCCTGTTCTCCTCAGCCGGATCCTGGAGCAAACTGGGCATGTGTGGCCCAATCGCTGGACTGCACATGCCAAGTCCGATCTCAGCCTGGGGCACCCTGGGCATGAGCAGTCCAGCAACTGGGCCATGCATGTAGAGCTTGCTCCATCCCTGGAGCAAACTGGGTAAATACAGTTGTGCCAGAGTAAGCTGGACTGCGCACCCCAGTCACTGGACTGCACATGCCCAGCTCACCCTAGAATGTACTGGGCATGTGCTGTCTAGCAACTGGGCTCCACATGTGGAGTCACTGGGCTGTACATTACCAGGACTGGAACAAACTAAGCATGCAAAGCCCAATTACTGGACTTCATATAGCTCACCCTAGGGCTGGAGCAAACTGAGCACATGTGGCCCAGGATGGTCCTCAAAAGGTTATAGACCTTTGCTTTAAGGCATGTTTTCAATTCCCACTGCTGGTTCTGGAGCTCATTGCTGACATTCAGGGAGTTTAGGATTGGGCCCTCAGGGATCTAGCCACAGCAATGGATTTTTATGCTGCTCAATGCAGGGAAGGTCCAGAGTTACGAAGGATGGGAGTTATCATTCCAATTAGTTCACTGAGGCTCACAATCTTATTAATCAGTATTTACCAGGAGTAGGCAAAATGAAAATATTTCTCAGCAATGAACAAAAATCCTTTCCTAAGAATCCAGGGCCAGAGATGGTATTTGCATGCTTTCGTTTGAGTTAAATCAGGTTTATTATTGACCACTTTGATCCTGTGTCCTGTGCACTATCTTGAAACAAGCTACCGGTACTCTTTTCCAGGATATCTTCAGTAGATAATTTTCTTCCTGACTTACTGACTTAACTTTTCTTCCTGACTCTTGGCTTCTTCAACCCTTTTTTAATCCCAGTAAGATATAGGGAAACAATCCTGTTTTGTGGTCAGGGACCCTGGCCTGGTTTTGCTTATAGAAAGAAACCTCAAGGTGAATATGTGAATCAATGCCAAATGAGCAGACAAGTCAAATAAGCAGAAATGCCCTTTTAAGATCATATAATTGTCCATGCAGCTGTGTTTCTCACATCTGTGCAACTAGGAAGGAAGTGAATTGTCAGGAGGATAGGTTACTAGTTGGAACCCTAACGGCTGCTATTGGCATGCCACCAGTAAAATTGCAGACCAGATTGTGCTGTGTAAGTGACATGGTGAATCTGTCAAATCTCATTTAATCAAGTAGGTGCTCTCTGTGACAGAGTAAGTTTTACATACAGCATTTATTATATTTAAAACATTCTCTGATAGCATTGCAGCTCATAAGTGTACAATGTGTTTTGCCACTGTCCTTTGCCATGCAGATAAACGCATAAAGTTAAAGGCCTTTTTAAAAGGATATCAAAGCACTTATGGAGTGCTGTATGGAGCATTTACAGGGATATTTGCTTTTTGGCAGCTTCGAAGTGGAAGCTGTTGTGTTTAAATTGGTTTTTTAAAGTATGAAAGATTGTCAGCCACCAGACTTTCTTTATAACACGACAGTACAATCCTAAGGGAACTCTTGGGCTGATGCAAGTGACTTGCCCTAGCCCAAGAGTGTCAGAAACGCAGTAAAGCACAACTGCAACACCCTTTGAGGAGTTGCACCAGCCTTAAGGTAGGCCCCTGCACCAATTAGTATCGGGGCAGTGGGAAGCTGGAGAGAAGGTGGGTGGGGGACATTTTTTTTGGGGGGGGGGAAGGTAGGCAGAGGATGTTCCCAAAGGTAGTTAGGCAGGGAGCAGGAGGTGGGCTGGGACCCATCATTTGTGCCAAATCCCATTTCCCCGGCACCTCAGAGCAGCCTCAGGCAGCTCTGCTTTGCTTGGGTGGCACAGATCCAAGTGTAAGGAGAAAGGTTTTCCTTACCCCATGAGAGTTCAGGAGCAGCTCTAGTGTTGCACTGGATGCAAGCAAGGCAGGCTGTCTGCTCCAGCCCAAGTTAGGATTGCAGTATCCACATCTCCCTATTAATTTCTATTTAGATTCAGTGCCCAACATGTGTTTTGGTGCTGAGGTTTTTTGAGTTGATTCTATGTATTTTGGTGTGCTAATTTCAAATAAAACAATAATTTTTGCCTATCAGCTCTAGTTTTTGAGATATACACATGATGGCACCAAATGGCAAATTAGACTTTTTATTGACAGTTGCGTAGACACTCATTAGTGCTGTATCTCAAAAAGTATAGCTGATAGAGAAAAACTGTTTATATATTTGGAATTAGCACGCCCAATATACCCAAAAATCAGTTCTGACATTCCAGGCACCAAAAAATTTTTTTTGTTAGCCTGTGTTATATTTCCTGAAACTTTCATATTGGGACAGAGACAAAGTTTACTGTTTGTCAACAAACCTGAATGGCAACACTTGAGAAAGGAGCCTGCGCCTACTGTCATAAGCACACCTTGGGTTCCTTTCCTTGGTCATGCTAGAGTGAGATGGATCCTTACAATGGGCAGATCAATAGACAGACAAATGAAATTCTTGTTCCATATTTCTAAGATGGGTATCCAAATCCCCTCCCAGGGCCAGATATGGCCCTCAGCAAGACCCCTCCATCTGGTCTGCAGGCAAACTTGTAATCCTCTTCTCCCTGGTTTATTCTGAGGGCTGGACACACCTCCCCTCTCTGTATAAAAGTGCTTTTGAACTGGTTTTCAAATTACCCCCTCTCTGTGTGTTGCTTAACTGATTTGAAGTCATTTACATAAGTTCTATCTCTATGTAAATTCATTTATGTAAGTTCTCTTTTTCTGGCCCCTAACACAGTGTCAGGGAGACGATACTGCCCTCCTGCCAGAAAGTCTGGATACTCCTGTTCTAGGAGATGGGCATTTTCTATACAATATATAGATTTGGCTGTGGGTGGCGCAAGCGGTTAAGACACTGTGCCTGTTAACCAGCAGGCCAGGGTTTGAGACCCAGGTCGGCCCCACAAGACAGGGTGAGCTCCTGTCCGTAGCTCAGCTCTGCGACGCCAACTGGATCCAATCGTGTCGGCACTGCCTTTCCATTGGTCTAATTCAGTGGCGTGGAGAGGAGGGATTTGCTGCTTGGGTAACAGCCTATCCTCCATAACAATTCAACCCAGGCTTTCGTGCTTCGCATGCAGCGTATGGAGCACCAAGCACGACACCATAGTCTTTCAAGCCTGATGGAGGCCTGCTTTATATAGATTTGTAGCTGCTGTGTTGATTGATCCTCAGTACTATTTTGTCTTTGGTACACGTATTGAAATACTTTGTCTTATCTCCTGGCAGGTTTGGAACCAGGGACTGACTACACCATTTATATAACTGCCGTGAAGAATAATCAGAAGAGTGAACCATTAATTGGAAAGACAAAAACAGGTAATATGACCTTCATTTGGCTGAGCACAAAAAATGCCAAACAGACCTCAGCTTTGAATATGTGCTAATGCTAGACAACTAATGCCATTCCACTGCTTAACATTTTCATTGGCTTTTTTCAGTAATTTGAGTGTAAGTATTTGTGCTGTCAGACTAGCAGTTCCCAACGTGGACCTTGAGACTACTGTGAGTAGTTGCAAGGGTGGGCAGGAGTTGGAGTGGCCCCAAAGGCATCACAGTGATGTAGGAACGCTTAGACATCCCTATGCACCTGGGAGTGTCCTTGTCTCTTTTTTTCATAGTCTCCCACCTGGGAGTGTCCTGAAGGCTTACTGCAGCCTCCATACAGCTGAAATGAGCTCTGATCGATCTAATGTCAGCGTTCACCTTTCATATGGGGGAATGGCACAGGTTTTGTTCCCAATGGTGGGTTTCAACTCTCACTTTGGGAACCACTGATCTAAATTATTCTTAGTTCAACCAATAACAGTAATCATATTAAGTCAGAAATAAGTCCCACTGAGTTCAGTGGGCTTACTCCCTGGTAAGTATACATAGAATTGCAGCCAGAGTTGGCTTGTGCAAGATATAAAAACCTATCTGCAAAAGATTGATACAACTTACTTGGTTTGACTGAGGCACATGAGGGTTCCTCTCACTTTTGATCTTATGTGCCTTGAAAATGGTTGGATAAAGGTTGTGCCCAAAAGAAAAAAAAAAGATTGTGCCCATAAGAAAAAAAGTGCCAGCTAAAATTAAGTCATTTTCATTCCAGTCAATTCCTCTGGAAGTCGAACATTTGCTCAAGTCACTTCTATTGAAATTAGTGAGACATAAAAATACTTCATTTGGTCTACAAATCAAATTAAATTTGGTTTTCCTTTTGAAGGTTGCAAAAGTAGGCCACACAGGTTGATACAAATCAGTTAAAACACAATTATTTTGTATGTTTGTCTTGTTTTAAAGGTGGTTGTTCTCAGAACTTGGGTCTTAATGCAGTGGTCCTCAACCTTTTTGGCCCCAGGTTCTGTGAAAAAAAATTTCCAGGGACCAGCCCAGGGATGGCTGGAGAATTCTGCCTCTAGTGACCTGGAGTGAGGGCTTCCTCACCTACAGCAAGGCACAGCTGCCTCCATCTGTAAATCCCATTATAATAAATAGAGCTATCACTAGGTTACTGTGGATAGGATTGCAGGTAAGAGCCTAATGTCCCAGTGCATTTCTATTCAGAGCAGGGATTTTCAACCTTTTTCAATGCAGGATGCATTGAAAAATGCACAAATCCATCCTCGTCACTCTTATTGGAGAGTAAGCATCATTGACTATAATGGGACTTATTTCTGAGTAGACAGGCATTGGATTGGATCTGAGGCTTCAATCTTATCCGCACTTTCCTGAAAGTAAGCTCTGACAGGGTTGACCCTACTCTCAAGTAGAGTTGCAGAGTAGGAACACAGCAGAAGTGTGTGTTGGCCTTTAAATTGCCCAGCAAGTAGCCTATTGCAAGAATGATGCAAGACATAGCTGCTCAAAGAACAAAGCAGAATGTATTGGTTCACAGAAGGCAGAGTCCAGTTTAGCAGTTCCAAGGTCATACACAGATACAGGAGCCAGATCAGGCAGAGTTCAAGGGATTATCCAAAGGCAAGGTCTGTAACAGCAGTCCAAATTGGTGTACAGTCCAGCATAATAACACAGCATGCTATTATTCTACCCCCGCACCACTTAGTAAGAAGGGCCCAGTTATATTGCTTTCAGGGCAGGAAGGGCTGCCAGTTAGGTGGCCTCTTGAACATCAGGTGATCTCAGACATGTCACTGCAATTCATTACAGGCAATGGCAGTACAGTTCAAGTAGGCATCCTGGCACTACTCCCAGCCTAGTACAACTTGCCTGGCCCAACCTGCTTGGGAAAATTCAGACCCTAATAAACTCCCATTGTAGATTGGGACTTATTTCTCAGGAGACAGGCATGGGATTGGGCTCTGAGGTTGCAATCCTGTTCACACTTTCCTGGGAGTAAGCTCTACTGACTACAATGTGACTTACTACTGAGTATACAGGCATAGGATTGGTATCTGAGGCTGCAGTCAGACAGAGCCCTCCTGGTGTGAGAAGGTGAAGAGGCACTTAGAGGAGTCCATTTGTAGCTGCCAATGACATCTTACCACTGTTCAGGCAGCTTCCAAGGACCTCCAGTGGTCCCCAGACCCAGGGTTGAGAAACCCTGTCCTAATGCATCCAGTTCTGTCTTTCTTGCATCCAGTTCTGTCTTTCTTGCATCCTAATGCATTCAGTTCTGTCTTTTTCTAAATAAGAAAGTTTTCTTATTTAGAAAACTATACAAAGCATTGATTTTAAAACCCACAACTTTGTATTGTTTATATTACAACAAACCCTACAATCCAGAGTAACTACGGGAGCACGTAAGAGACATTATGTGTACCCCGTAGTTACTGCACTACCTAGTGAAAACCTATGGGAAATTCATATTGCAATCCAGAGCAAATTGTTCTTATACCAGAGCAAAGACTCCACGTAGTTACTCTGGATTGCGCCCAAAGTCAGAGAGTGGAAGAAGACATGTCAGAATTTCCAGAATTCCCTGCTGCATCATTTAGCTTCAAGCTCTTGATTTTCCCTTTGTGTACAAACACACTTAGGTTGGAGCAGCCTTGAGTATCCGTTCTTTAGGAAGAAACTATTTGAATAAATAAAATAAAGGAAACTTAAATATATTTTAAGATAACTGAACTTGTAAATAGACCCAAGGAGATAACAAAATACAATACAGTGGCGCCTCATGTAAAGAACGCCTCACATAAAGTATGTTTCACGTAACAAACAAAAATTTCTCTAGGATTCTGCTTCATGTAACAAACTGTGTTTCACGTAAAGAACACATTCGTTGGCAGTTGGGGCAGACGTGCTGGCCGGCAGCCTGTTTAAAAAGTGTCAGGGCTGTCTAGCACACCTGCCCATAGTGAAAGCAACACTTCCATGCTGTTCCTCCTGTGGCGGGGTGTCCACTGGGCAGAGGGAGAGAAGAGCAGTGGAGAAGAGGGAAGCAGCTCAAGGCTAGCCAGAAGGGAGCAGGGGAGAGAGAGGCTCAGGACGGAGAGAAGGAGAAAGTGGGGAGACACTTTGAAGGTATCTTGGATTGCAGCCTCCTAACCATGTCTACCCAGAAGTAAGCCCCATTGAGTTAAATGGGTCTTACTCCCAGGAAAGTGTCTTTAGGACTGCAGCCTAAGTAGACTTCATAAGATCATGCACATTGAAAGCATGTTTTGAATTCAATCCCAGTGTTTTGTCATCATTTTTACATCCAGTTAATATTTTTATATGAATATTTTTGGGGTTGTGGAACCAATTGTCTGAGTTTCCATTGTTTCCTATGGGAAAATCCGCTTCATGTAAAGAACATTTCATGTAACAAACATGCCTCCAGAACAAATTAAATTTGTTACATGAGGCATCACTGTACATACAGTAAATAAAAGTGTTTTATTACAGTTAATTGTGTTATATTACAGTGTTTTGAATTCAATACCCAGTGTTTTGTCATTATTTTTACATACGAGTTAATTGTAGTTAATATTTTTATATGAATATTTTTTGGATTGTGGAACCAATTGTTTGAGTTTCCATTATTTCCTATGGGAAAATCCACTTGACGTAAAGAATGTTTCACGTAAAGAACATGCCTCTGGAACGAATTAAATTTGTTATGTGAGGCGCCACTGTATTACTGCTCTTTTAGTAAATGCATCAATAGTAATAGAATACAACAATAAAAACTTTTTAAAAGTATAAGCTAAAATAAAAAATTAACTCTGAAACATTTGTTTTGAAACCTTCATTTTATAGGAAATCTTGAAAAAAGTTAACATTACCTAGTCTTACCTTTTTGTTTTCCAGTTTTAAGTGTACAATGTAGCCCACTTATTACTGCAACATGGCTTTTATATTGGCTTTTTAGGAGCATGCTGTGTCATTGAGAATGTATCTAACATTTAATAGCAATTCAGAGTAATCATATTCAAATGTATCTAACATTTAATAGCAATTCAGAGTTTTCTCCATTACAAATGCAAGCTTTGCTGAGCCTTGACAGCCTGGCTTCATTGCTTCTAACCTTTCTTTGATTAGATGAGCTTCCACATTTGGTTCCACTTCCACAACCCAATCCAGGTAGACCAGGAACCTTGGATGTAACTCACCCATCTTACCGCCCAGATGTGGATGGCAATGGAAATGGTATCCAGTTTCCAGACTCTTCTGGTCAGTCCCCTATACTGACCAACCCTGTTGTGGTAATATATGGGTCTAGGACCCCTACTCAAGCAACTCCAGCAACTCCAATAAGGCATGAGAATCGATATCCGGATGTGGACGAGCCCTCCCAAAATAATTACACAAGACCCCAGGAAGCCCTTTCTCAGACAACCATCTCTTGGAATCCTTTAGCAGAGAGTTCTGAATATGTCATCTCATGCCAACCTTTTGGGACCGAAGAAGAGCCTGCAGAGGTAATTTGTTTTTCTTTATTTCTAAAAGAAAGGGAAAAGATGCCACTAGGTACATTTTAAAAGAGGATGTTATACATATAGAGAAAGAAGCAGTGTGTGTGAAATTTAAGGAAGTAGGTGACTTGGGTATTTAAGGATAGTACTGATGCAGGAGCGAGTGGGACAAAGCCATAGATAGAAAAGACAATGAGTTTTTGAAGATACATACGAGAAGCTAAGGAAAGGCTATGGGGGAATCACATGGTCTGAGGGGCCAAACAGGTGAACATCCCTGGCAGCAATGTTTTGGATAGAGGTGGGAGGACAGAAGTGTGAAAAGGAAAGGCTACAGAGAATAAGGTTGCTGTAATAGTATTAACAGCCAAATTCAGAGCAACTAATATGCCCACATAAGAGCCCTTGGGCTGCCCTATCTATCATTAGGATGGAGCAACTGCAAGATGCTAGGCAGTTCAGGAGAGGCATGTTGAGGGCATGTTTAGCATTGCCTGGGGCAGAACAGTTACTCTGTATCCAAAGCCTGTTTCCAAGGCAGAAATGCCCTCTTCCAGTTCCTCCTTCCAGAGATATACCACCTCAGGAGCAGGTATAGTAATGACCCACAGGGGTCCATGATAAGGCCCGAGTAAGAATGGCAGTGTTGACCAAAAATCTGAGTTCTTGGCCAGCCTAGCTGCAACCCCTGCCTCTCAACATTATGATATGAAACAATTATGGCTGCCCACAAACCTCAGGATACAGCAGGCCACTCCAAGAAGCCCCTAGTATTCACTGTAGAATGTACTGGTATCTCATCAGGGACTCCTTATAAGGCAGGCACCCAGTGGCATCACCGGACCGGTGCAGCTGGTGATGTGCTCCATGTGGGGTGATGTGCCGGAGATGTTTATCCTTTGGCAGGCCCTGGGCGTCGATGCTGCCACTCGTCTTCGGAACCCGAATGGCCAGCTGAGGTGCACTGCGCAGAAACACACTGAGCATGCCGAACAGCTCCAGAGGAGACTTCCTTAGAGTGGAAGAAGTCCACACCTCTGCACAGCCATTTGGCCTCGCTCAGGAGGCAGAGCAGCAGCCAAATGGCTTCAGAAGAGTACTAGAACAGAAGAGTTCTAAAGCCGAAAGGCTTTAGAAAAGTACTGCACAGGCGTCAGAGATGGTGCCTGCGCAGTACGCTTCAGAAACAACTGCACGCGCCAACTTTGGTGAGGGTGTGTGCACATCCTAGGAGTGATGCACAGGTAAGGGGGTGCACACATCCCAGGGGTGACGCACAGACTTCCGCACCGGATGATGCACAGAGTCATGTCACCACTGTAGGCACCACAGCTATTCCTTGTTCAGTGTGATCTGAAGGGTGTCTCCTCAGGAGCAAGTCCTCCCCATTTGTCAATTACTTAGCATGCTATGGAGCAGTTAGGGCAGCCCAGCCTTCCTGACTCTGGATGCAGCATAACTTTCTGCTCTGGATACAGAATAGTTAGGAGAGAGCAGTTAGGGCAGAGCAGGCTGAACTTGCTCTGGATTTGGCACTTATGTAGGATTCTACATGAGAAGATAGAAAAGTTGTTAACTGCACTCACTGAAACTACCACAATAGTTCCCAAAATTTTTAGCACCTGGACACACTTCTTAAAAGAACACTCTTATCAGGACCCACCTAGTTTACTTTACTAGCTGCCCATGCCTGTTTTTATCCTTTTTTACTATGGAAGTGGTTGCCTTCTGGAGCATTTGTTAAGCTCCACATTCATCAGGTTGGGACCATTCTGGTGGCCTTGCATTCCCTTTTCTTTGCCTTTTATTGGACCTAAGGCACATTTGTCTACTCATGAGCTAACACACATACAAGGCTTGGGTTTCTTTTCCATAGTGTTCAGTACATCTTCCCTTAATAATGCGGAGTGGGAACATCTTTCTCCAATATTTTCTGTGGTTCATGAGATTGGGCCCATTCAGGTGGTGTTGCATTCCCCTCAGCTTTCCGTTGAAGTAGACTAAGGCATGCTACTCATGAGTAAACATGGATGTACAGCTTGTAGCCCAATCCTAACTTGCCCTGCAGCATGTAGATCAGAAGGCCTGCTCTACATCAAAGGCAAGGTTAAGGCTGAAAGTGGCTCAGCAAAGAGCAAGAAGAATTACTTCCCCTTATCCCAGTAAAGCAACAGCAGAAGCCCCAATTGAGCTTCTCAGATCTGTACTACAAGAAAGAGGTGGGGTTAGGATCTGGCTGGATCCTGGCCTCTCCATCAATCCCTGTTGGATGGATCGAAATTATCTCAGCAGAGTAGTAAGCAAAGTCCCCCTTTGAAACTTAGGAAGGAGCCTTTCCCTGCTGGCTGTTTGATAAATTTCAGGTTTCACACAAAATTAGGCTGCGGAAAGATTACCGTATATACTCCTGTATATGCTGAGGCACCTAATTTTACCACAAATACTGGGAAAACTTACTGACCCGAGTATAAGCCGATGGTGGGAAATGCAGCAACAGCAGGAAAGTGTGGCTGGCCTTATAGCCTCAGGGCCCAATCCTGGGCATGTCTACTCAGAAGTAAGATCCACAGAGAAGTATCTGAGTCTGAGGAGGGGCTTGGCTGCAGTGGGCTCCATGTCTTGCCACCGCGTGCCTCCTCCGCAGCCCGGAGAACCTCTGAGGGTGCGCACTGGAGGTCGTGCCCGCTATTTTTCTTAATTTTTTTTACTGACCTGCGTATAAGCCGAGGTGGGTTTTTGGGCTCATTTTTGGGCCCAAAAAACTAGGCTTATATGTGAGTATATATGGTACTTAAAATTCATGTTGGTTCATATTTACAGCATCTGTCCAAAGTACCTATCACTTAAATTGACCAGGAGCTCTAAGCAGCTTTTGCTTGCATGGAGATCTGAGAGAAAGAGTAATTATCACTTGCTGCAACTGTTCTGACATTTCCAACTGTCACCTGAAGACCTGGCCCAACTCTCAGACATCACTATATATGGACATTGATATATATGGTTCTGCTACCCCCTTCAAGCCAGTGTTCTCATTTTCCAACAAGCTCTGCTTCCCCACAGCATCAAATGCCATCCAGACACCCTTCCTGACCCCCGTACTGGCCTAGCTTGGCCATCATGGGATTGTGGTGCTGGCAGAATAATTCTCATATTGACCTCCAGTGGCTGGCACATGCAGTGACCTCCCTCCTCTAGATATCATATGAAAGTGCTTTATGACACTTTTGTGACTCTCTTGCCCCTGTGCGAGTGCAATATGCTGGACCAGGGATACTTTGGATTACATCTTCAGTTTCAGTTTCCATATGGCAAACATTTTCTTTGTCAGCTATCATCTTGTCAATTTCACAAGCAGGTGAGAGCCCACAATGTGGGAAACCCTGAATTAGTACATTTCTAAGCCATGTGGACATGTCTTGAGCATGTCTTCTCACACCACTGTCACTCCACCCAGGAACTGTGTACAGGGAAAGTGTAGCAGGGAAAGTATAGGCACTTTGGTGTCTTCTCAAGTGGCCTTAATTACCCAACAGTACCAGAGCTGCACAGGGTAGAGGGTTGAATTTTGGCAGCTTCCCACAACTAAATAGGACAAGAATAGTTCTTTTAACTGTAGCAACAGTAAGCAACCTAATCTCAGCAATAGTAAGCCACAGTACCTCAGCTACACCCTAATCTTATTCTGTCCTTGGCAAGTCAGAGCTAGCTGGCCACACCATAGATAGTTGGGGTTGCCTTTTTTAGGAAGAAAGTTGATATCTCCAAGATGGATTTTCACTCCATTTTGATAAATCTAGTCTCTGGACTACATTGTCCAGAAAAATAACCCTGCTGCAGAAACTCTGCCAACTGTTCAAAGCCAGCCTTCTTCTTTTTTGAAAAAGTAACATTTTTATGCTTTGCATTTTCTCAAACTGCAGTTCAAAGTTCCTGGCACTTTCTCCAGTGCAACTCTGACAGGCCTTTCTAGAGGTGGAACCTACAAAATCATAGTGGAAGCTGTCAAAAATCAGAGAAGGCAGAAAGTCTTAGAAGAGGTGATCACAGGTAAGTGGGCAATGCTGATAAGTGGAACCAAACGTGCTGGGGACTGATTTGTCATTGCTTCTCTTGTCATGTTGTCTCTACCAGAATAAATATGTTGACTAGGTGTTTGCTGTTATGCATATATGCATATACAACTCAGGAGCAGTGCAAAAGTTGTACACAACCCTGGCATATGCTGGTGAAAAGTTAACTCATAGAAAAGTGCAGCTGTGCAGCAGATTTAGTGCAGCAGATTCTAGTCACAAACTGAAGTGAAGCTTTCAAATCAGAGGACTAGAACTGA
This sequence comes from Cryptoblepharus egeriae, assembly GCA_030015325.1. Taxonomy (NCBI): domain Eukaryota; kingdom Metazoa; phylum Chordata; class Lepidosauria; order Squamata; family Scincidae; genus Cryptoblepharus; species Cryptoblepharus egeriae. Next base: position 110,718,891 of record JAREYC010000001.1, on the reverse strand, counting down.
TGTGAATTGATTGACCAGTGTTTCAGTTCCAATTCCCCCCTTTGCAGGATGCAGCAGCAGCACCAGGTGCGGTATTGCAGGGTGAAGATTTTCTCCAGGCAAGAAGGGTGTTGGGGTGCCAAGGATGCAATCCTAACCTAGGCTAGCACAACTCATTAGTCTTCCTTTTATGATATAGGGAGGCAAGCGCATATTTGTGCAGTGGCCTAGCCCTCCCCAGGAGTGGTGCAGAAGTGCCTTACAGTACTTTTGTGACATCTCCAGGTCAACACAGGATTTATCCTGGAGCTAAGACTGGCCGAACTGAAGATTAGGATTGCAGCCTAAATATTATAAGCCACAACATGTCTGGCATAATATTGACTGCATTTTGTATTGTGAATTATTTGTAGAACATTATTTGAATTTTTTTTATTCTCAGCATGTTATGAAAGAACATAGTCATTGATAAGAGCTTAAAAAAATAGAAATGGTTTCTTCTAATTCTGTATTGGAAATGTTGAAGACCTCTGATGGCTTCAAGACATCTTTCAAGACAAGGTGCCCAGTTCCTACACACAGCTCAGCAGGCTGAGCCCCCCATTGCCTTTGCCTAGTGCCTTTCAGTGCCAGGAAACATTCTGCTGCATGAATATTTTGCCCCTATGAAGAGAATAATGTCGAGCTTTGAAACTTTGGATCACAAGCTGCTATGTGTTGAGACTGATGCAATATGTTATTCATAGGGCTGTCATTTGGGGTATGGTGTGAAAAGTTCTGTTACACTGCATTCCTAAAGACACTTTCCTGGGTGTAAGATCCATTGAACACAATAGGTCTTACTTTTGAGTAGACATAGTTAGGATTGCGCTCTGAGTCTAAAATTGTACAGCTTGGATTTTCATCTTGCCAATGTCGGAAAGAACTGTTCTGGTTGCCATTCTGTTTCAAAACCCAATTCAAAGTGTTGGCAGTTACCTGGCAAGCATCCTACAGCCTGAAGTCTGAGTTCCTGAAGGACTGCCAAGCAGCCTGTGCAAATTGGTTGTTTGTTGATGCATACAAATGCTTCTGCCTTCAAAAGAGAGGGTTGTTGTTGATTTTTTAAAATTGGGGTTCCTATCTATGGAACTCCTCTGAGGAACATGGCAACTTCATATTTCTTGGCAGATCAAGACCTTTCTGTTTTCCTAAGCCTTCTAGTATTCTTTTATGAACATACTTGTATACAGTGGCGCCTCACATGAAGTATGTTTCAAACAAAAATTTCTCTAGGATTCTGCTTCACTTAAAGAAAATGCTTGACGTAAAGAAAACATTCGTTGGCAGTTGGGGCAGACGTGCTGGACGGCAGCCTGTTTAAAAAGCATCAGGGCTGCCTAGCGCACCTGCCCATAGCAAAAGCAACACTTCTGCGCTGTTCCTCCTGTGGCCAGGCGTCTGCTGGGCAGAGGGAGAGAAGAGCAGTGGAGAAGAGGGAAGCAGCTCAGGGCTAGCCAGAAGGGAGCAAAGGAGAGAGATGCTCAGGATGGAGAGAAGGAGAAAGTGGAGAGACACTTTGAAGATGTCTTGGATTGCAGCCTCCTAATCATGTCTACCCAGAAGTAAGCCTTCTTGGCTTACTTAAATGGGTCTTACTCCCAGGAAAGTGTCTTTAGGACTGCAGCCTAAGTAGACTTCATAAGATCATGCACATCGAATGCATGTTTTGAATTCAATCCCAGTGTTCTGTCATCATTTTTACATCCAGTTAATATTTTTATATGAATATTTTTGGGGTTGTGGAACCAATTGTCTGAGTTTCCATTATTTCCTATGGGAAAATCCGCTTCATGTAAATAATGTTTCACGTAAAGAACATGCCTCCAGAACGAATTAAATTTGTTACGTGAGGCGCCACTGTATTTTAAAATTACCCTTCGTGTGCCATGAATCTTCTTACATTTTTAAGGCCACTGCTTCTTTTACAAAATGTTTTAACTGCTGCTCCCTTTACTGCAGTCTGTTTAAGGATAACTGTGATTCTTATTTCACATTTTTGCACTTGTGTTTATTTTTTGTGCTACCATGGATGAAGGGCAGTATAGAAACTTGTTAACTGAATATGAATACTTTTGGAACAGAAAGTTTCACAGAAAACAGGGGTATTTACTTCCAAATAAACATGTTCATGATGGAAAAGCTTCACTGAGATCAGAGATATTTATGTAAATGTCTGTAGAATTGCAGTCTTTGAGAAGCTCTGATTTGTTCCAGATATGAGGTCTTTATATGTTGAAGTATATGAAGGAACTGGGGAGAGAAAAGAAGCATGTGACAGTGCAACAAGGTTGGTGTAAGGAAGCTCCTTCTTGATGGGAGCATATTTGAATAAATATTCTCTGGAACCTCTTATTCTCTTCCTCCAGTTTCTGGAAGATTACCCATACCAACAGAAGATTCCTGTTACGATACTTTCACTGGGTCTACCTACTCCGTTGGGGAAGAATGGGAGAGGCTATCTGAAACTGGATTTAAACTCTGGTGTCAGTGTTTAGGTCTTGGTAGTGGACACTTCAGATGTGACTCTTCAAGTGAGTAGCTTCTTATGTCCATCTGGTTCCCTCTCTAAAACATTTTAGGCACATTATTCTCCTTTGGCTTTGCCTGAAAAATATGGATCAGGTTGCCTACACACTAATTTTTACTGCTGGCTTACATAACTTAACAATAAAAACGCCTACCAATATGCTTAATTTGCTGCCAGGTTCTTACTGTATGGTATTTTTCATAATGGTGTTGCATATTTGCATATCTTTGTGAGATTAAAAGTATGGTGTTTTTTCCCTCCTTCAGCATGTTTCTCCCCCCTACCAAATACACAATCAGATACAGCCCAATAGATTAAATTTGGTTTCAGTATAACTGTGTGATTACAAGTAGTCTGAAAAAATTTGGTTTATAACCTGAGTTTACCCATTAGCAGTATCCTCATAGAGCCTGTAAAACTCTGATTTTAGAGTATATTTAATCTAGAGTATTGTCATAGAGCATGTTACCTCTGATAACATCATTTACATTCATTTCACCTTCTATTTGTTTGTGCATTCCAGGTGTAAATATGAGGTTGATATAAATAGGGACAGGGTCAAAATCAAGTACACTTAGCTTGCCCTGGGTTAAGTGATGGTGCAAAACGTTGCTGGGTTAATGGTCTCACCAATTGGAGGTCTATCTTGAATTTCTTGTTTGCTTAAGAAGAGACTGCGTAGTCTTTATTGATCAAGAGACTGTGTAGTCTTTATTGTAGTCAATTGATCAACAAATACTTCCAGGTATGGAATGTGCAAGACCGCTCTTGGTCTCCAAAGCCTATCCAGCCCCTTCTTGACTTGAGTGGTTTCTGGTTTGCTTTACCTTGAGATTTAAAAGATTGGTCTGTATAATTTTCTATGTACAAAAATTACAGACTTGTCAGATGGCTCTTCCCCTGCTCCCTGTACACGCTTTCGCTGGACACCTGGTAATCAAAACTCTCTGTCAAGTAATGATCAAAAGTCACTGCTGATGTCGTTGTTTCACTGACCTGTAAATTAATGATTAGATTTTTGTCGCTTTGTTTCACTCAGAATGGTGCCATGACAATGGTGTGAACTACAAGATAAAAGAGAAGTGGGACAGACAGGGAGAAAATGGACAGATGATGAGCTGTACCTGCCTTGGAAATGGAAAAGGAGAATTCAAGTGTGAACCTCGTATGTATGGACATAATCCCTCCTAGATTATGCACATCATCCCCACCTCATGCACATCATCCCACTATGCAGGTGCAGGATTTGGGGCTGGGCATTGATCAGTCTTCAATGTTAAGTGTAGGCAGAAATGTGTTGCAGACTTTTTTGCAGTCCCTTTAAACCCTTTAAACATCATGGAAGGAATGCACTCCCCAAATTTCATGTTTCTAGGTCCAAGGGTTGGGACAGAGCGTCCCTCGGTCAGGGATTCTCCAATGTAAAATATAGGGAGGAAAACATGTTGTGCTCCCTGTGAGTATTAAATCAACAATTGAGGGTTTCACGCCTCAATTGGCCGCAAGAGCCCCTCCAACTTTGGGGCGGCTTGCTGCAACCCCTTTTTCTGGGAATGCCTAAAATCACCAACGGCTATCAGCCTCAGTCCACCTTAACCTGGTCGAGCCCACTTTTTAGCCCCCCTGCAGGTAAGGTAATCAGATTAAAAGATTAAAACCACCTTGAAGATAGATTAACTTATTTATTCAAATAGGCATGGTTGCATTGAATCACAAATTACTTCCAAAATAACAAAACTAGCTGAAGTCTCTAAACATTAAATCCTACAGCAATAACATGCTCTTACAACCCAGTTGCCTGAAGGGAGACTGCTTCCACTCTTCCATTGTCTTCAAGGTCTCTTCCCAAAGCAGTCTGCCCTCCCCACACTGTTGCCTTCTTTTATCCCTCCCCAGAAAACATGCTTCAGCTGCCAGTCACAAGATCTTACTCTTCATTTGTTTAATCTCCTTCAGCTGAGAACTCAGGATACATTTCCCAGGTGCCATAAATCCCAATTACCCGTTATATGGTCTTCTTCCTTCCCTGATAAGAGGGCCTCTTCTGAAATGACCCTGAAGTTACTAAACTCCCTTCTAGTTCTCATACATTCCTTTCTGCAATATAACCATCCATAACTCTTACTTTGATTTTTGAGCTTGCCTCCCGCTTCTTTCCCAGGCCGACACCAGACAGCCCCAATATGCCTTTCAAAATGGCTTCACTTTGGTTCTTACATGTCCCATAGATACCTAAATATAGATCTTTCCAACACTCCCTTATTTATTTATTTTATTTATATTCCACCCTTCTTCCTTAGCCAAGGTATTGTTAGCCAAGGTGGCTAACAACATTTAAAAACAACAATAAAATACAATTAAAATAGATAATAAATAAAATTAAAATACAATTAAACTATAGAAAAACAGTTAAAAACAATAAAACACATGTTAAAAACAGGCAGGCAACAATACAATAATATCACCATCTAAAAGTCATAAAATGCCTGTTTAAATAAAAGAATTTTAAGGCCTCACCGGAAGGATAACACTGAAGGGGCTTTCCTTAACTCACTGGGGAGGAAGTTCCTTTTCATCCCCTTCTGGTTGGAATTTCTGAAAACTGGTTCTTAGTGGGTACCTCCATCACAGAAGGAAAACCCTCCCCAAAATCATGTTTGGGGGATGTTCTGGGAATAAAAATGGAACTAAAAAATACTTTAAACTAAATTTTTATTTGCCCTACCTGAAAATGGTAGTATTTAACTTGTTTGTCAAATCCTTCTGTTTATGTTGTTCCACTGAAATAGAGGCCCTTCCATCAATATGCTGGGTAGGGAAGAGCTCAATCCTAGGAGTGATAGAATCCATAGGCCTGGCCCAGGAGCTCATACAGAAAGCTCATACTGATAAACTCATATTGATGATACCACAACTGATGATTGGTCACAACATCACATATGGCCACATACGACCATACATCTGGGCAACTCTGCCCTGTAAGACAACACTTACAACTCTAGTGTCTACTTTGGAAGTCATAAATCAAAGTATTTATTGATAGATTTTCCTCTGGCTATGTGATTTGCTTGTGGCGACTTATACAAAGTCCTGCTGCCCCAGTACCAGATATAATTTTAAATTAACTCTGATTGTCTTAAAGAAAGGTCCTTGTTAAGGACCTTTATGTGTAGATGACACTGAAAGAGATGGTGAAGGCTATATGCCAATTAATAAGCCATATCTTCAGACTTTTTCTTTTTTTACAGATGAGGCAACTTGTTATGATGATGGAAAGATGTATCATGTTGGAGAGCAGTGGCAGAAGGAATACCTTGGGGCCATCTGTTCCTGCACATGCTATGGAGGACAACAGGTGGGTGTGTAATACCTATATTGTGACAGGTTCAGTATTTGGAAAGAGAAAAATCATCAGCTTGTTGCATTTTAAAGACAACAATAGCAATTGGCAAATGGAATAAAGTGAGCATTATCAGATAATCCATTTGTGTGCTTGTCCAGCATTGTTTTTGATGGAGCAAGCCTCTCTTGAACTGATAAGACCAAACTGGACTCCTTACGATATGAATTGTCATTACTGTATGCTATAATAAAGGGGCAGCCAAACTTATTGGCAGAATGGGCCACATCATCTCACTGACTCTGATGGGGGCCAGAAAAATGATTTAATTTCAAATTTGAAAAAATTTACTTACAAGAGTGTATTAGGGATAGGTCCAGAGGATTACAAGCCTTGCCTAAGGACCTGGTGTAAGCATCTATGCATTAAGACTCTCTGAGGGCTGCATCTGGCACCTGGGCCAGGTTTTGGACACTCCTGCTATAATAGAATGCTACCTTTTCTTTAGTCGCAAACTTTCAATCTTTTCTCACATGCACTAATATCTCCTCTGTGATATGATGTGGTGTGTGTGTTCTTTTTAAAATTGTTTTGTTTCTTAAGGGCTGGCGCTGTGATAACTGCCGCAGACCTGGTGTTCCATCCTCACCTGACAGTGGTTCTAATTACTTCCCTTCACCAAGACAGCCAACCACAAGTACTGTAAGTATAAAAGCCCAATTCCCCTGACAGCTCATAGCTGTCACACACTACTCAGTAAAATTACCATAATATGTGTATGTCTGTGTATTTGTCATCATAATAAAATATGTTTTTAGAATTTTTACAAAATTACTTGCATATTTCTCCTTGATAGTCAATTTAGACTTTATAGAGGCATCCCACCTACACCTGTACATTCTTCAGCCAGAGTGCAGCATTCTTGGTTTACAACCCACCCTACTAGGCCCCACACCAAATTGTTCTTCATGACACACATATGCTAACCATTGTGGGTTGTATTTGCATTACCAAGCTACTTTTAAACCAAACCATCATGGCTTCCTACAGCAATGTCTGGCAAGTTTAAGAGAGATTGGGAGTCTTAACCTGTCTCTTGCAAAACATGAAATTGGGCAGGGGAAGAAAACAGATGAACCATTTTGGGTGGGGATGTCTTTTTAAAGTCAACTAATTTAAAATGAGTAGCAGTGAAGGTAAGTTAATGGATCTGTCTTTTTAGCTGAAAATATGGAAATTTTTCTGTTCTTTTCAGTAGAACTACACTGCTGTGTTATCTGTTGTGGACCAGGCCCTGCTGCTTTAAAAGAATTTACACAAAGCACTAGTAGATATAGAATTTACACAAAACTCTCATACTACCTAGTTGGTATCCCTGCCTGTCAAGTGACATTGCACCAACTGCTATTGCATACCAACCCATGGTCCAGCATTGAGAGTCAGCAACTGAACTGCAAACAGATGGAAATTGCTTGTGTTTTTGACAGGAGAAATTGCTGCGTTGTAAAACTTATCTTCTCATTCCCCCCAGCAGAACGTCCATTGTCCGATCGAGTGCTTCTATCCTTTACATGTGCAATCAGACACACCAAACCAACGAGGAGATTAACATCCAACAAGACTTAATATCAGTCACAAAGAATCGACTTGCCAAGACCATCCAATTCTAAATTGCTGCAAGGGAAAAGCAAATGTGTCTTTGGATGGCCAGAATCCCTTTCCCAGCTTTTGCTCAGCTCACAGCTTCTCCAAGAGCATCTTGAAACTTCTTTCACAATGGATAGCTGTATAATGTGTTTTTTGCTCAAAGTGTTTCAGTACCATTCAGTATTTTCCTCCAGAAAAAAATGTAAATTGAAAAATTGCTCCCAAATCAGTAAATGTACATGGAACCCATAAAGAATTGGAGGAGGGGAAAATCCAAAATTCTGTTTTCACCTAGATGGCAGTAGTGAATAAGGACTGCATACCCATTGCTGTGGTATTTAAAATATGCACAGTAATCTGTCAAATTGATCCTAATTTTCTCCTAGCGGTATGTTTGTATTTCGTACTGTTATTTATCAAATTGATCTTCTGCTCCCCTTCCATATTTTTCTATAGGAAAATATATTAAAGACGGTTAGTATGCTGTTGACAGAGGAATTTGGTATAATTATAATGATCAGTGATTATTTTTTATACTGTAAGTGCCAAAACTTTACTACTGTGGGAGACATCTCTTTTAATAAAATGATTTACAAACCATCTATCTGGTTATTTTCTCCCTCTTTCTATGTTAGGATACATTTTTTCCCAGTGGTATTGAACTGCATGGTGACTAGTTAATGTTAAAGACTTTAATGTGGCATTGAATACAGTCCCTTTCCATGTTGTGTTATATTGTATGTACAACATGCTAAATTTTGTTTCTCTGAAGAATTCAGCATAAGGTATGTACTGCCCTTACTCTTGTTATAAGCTAACAGATTACCCACTGAGCTCAACTGCAAAATAGGCAGTTGAACAGTACATGAGTTGGACCGGGTCTTGGAGCTTCCAGCCTTGGGCCATTCAGCCACTGCTTGAAAATCTCCAATGAGGAGTCCACAACTATACAAGTCAGGCTGTTCCTATTATTGTACAGCTCTTACAGTTAATAATTCTTCCCATGCCTACCCTAAATCTAATTTTCTCAAATTTCAACTCATCGGCCTTAGTCCTCCCCTTTTTCTGCATGCCCTCTTGCAACTCCTCCCCCAAACACAGATTTCTGTTTATACTGAGGCTGGCCTAGGAGGCCATTCATAGTAGTAAGTTGCACATCAAATGTGCATTGCTTGAAACCTAGTTCACTCTGGATCTTTGGTCCAGGTTGCTCAACTTACATGGAAACATCTGTTAATTGGGGTAGTGCAATGATCCTAGAGTTGGACCTGGAAACTCCAAATACAAATGCCCACTTAGCCAGAAAGCTCCAGGTGAGGTTGGTGCAGTCACTGTGTCTCTGCCTTTCAGTGATGAAGAATCAGAGTGCAATCCTAACCAATTTAGGTCAGCAGAATGAGGTGGTGTGAGGAGGCCAGGGTTACCATAAGCCAGAAATGGCTGGACAGGTCCTCTTTTGAGTCATGGCATCCAGCCGTCCTCCAAAAGAGGAACCATTGTCCTCCATTTTGGTCCTCTGGCTGTGGTAGATGGAAGGTCACAGTTGAGCAAAAGGAGCTATAGTGATCCCCTCCACCCTGCCTCCCTTCTTATACATGAAGGTAGCTATCCATCCAAAGCTCTTGCAACATTTCTTCATATGACCTGCTTTCTGAACCCCTCACTATCTTACAGTCTTCTGAACATGCTCCACCTTTTCACCAGCTTTCTTAAAACATGGTATCCAAAACACCAAGTATACCAAGCAAGAGTTGTTTTCACATGTGGTCTAAACTTTGTTAATGGAGTCTGATTTATCACACTAGTTTGTAGGGTTTGATAATGAATTTGGAATGAAAGAAGTTGCTGATCTTGAAAAAGAAAATTACTAAATTAATACTTCAGACAGTTGTTGTCAAACATTTTAGAGGCAGAGCAAAGGGGCTATAAAAGTGATTGGGGCAACAGCGCTCCCCAACTTCCAGGTTATTTAACCATAGCCTAATCATAGATTCTTGTGAACCACCAAAAACTGGATGATGATGAGCTGGTGGGTCCTTGACCCACAGTTTGAGATTCCTTGACTTAGACATACCTTGATCTGAATGATGGAAAGACAACAAATAGGGCTAAAATTTTTCATACAGTGCAAGTTTCATTCCTGTGCTCTGGTCTTGGCTATTAGGATTTCAACCATGTGAACTTATCTGGAATGGAGTTGGCAAAGAGGATACTTACTGATTTATAGCAAAATGAATAGAATTTGCTAGATGTTGTTGCTCCAAGAGCAGCAATTTCACCTGTACTTTTGAAAACATTTGTGCCCTCTCCCCCCTCCCAAAAAAAATCTATATATTATAAAAGAGAAAAGTCACTCACTCACTCATCACCGCCCTGCCAAAACCGCTGGGCCTAGAAGCGTGAAATTTGGGGTGGGTGTTCCTTTCGCGACAGAGGGGTGCACTAAGAACGGTTTTCGGAAATTCCAACCAGAAGGGGGTGAAAAGGGGTGCAACGCATTTTCCTCCCTATACTTTGCATTGAGAATTGCTGACTCAGCAACATTCCACCCCAACTGCTGGGCCTGAAGCATGGAATTCTGGGAGTTCCTTCTGTCACCTGAACTCCCACCAAGAACCATCTGGAGAAATTAACTCTTCAGGGGCTGAAAAGAGGGCAACGTGTTTCTGCCCTATACTTTACATGGGAGACTGATCAACCTCCAGCCTATTTGATGCTCAGTGCCTGGTGCACTGGGGGATGTTCGGAGGAAGAGGTTGCAGTGGTGTGAATGCTGCACATGGGGGGAAGTAGCGCATGGAGAAAGTTGAGCATGGGGGGAAGTTGCGCATGTGGGGAAAGTTGCGCATGGAGGGAAGTTGCGCATGGAGGGAAGTTGTGCGTGGGGGGTTTATGCACATAGGGGAAGTTGTGCATGGGGGTTGATGCGCATGGGGGGAAGTTGCACATGAGGGGTTGATGCACATGGGAGGTTGCACATGAGGAGAAGTTGCGCATGGGGGGTTGATGTGCATGGGGGAAGTTGCACATGGGGAAGTTGAGCATGGGGGGTTGATGCATATGAGGGGAATGGCATAAGGGGGAATTTTACTCCCGCAATGAGGGTACACTTTTTGCTAGTTTAGTAATAAGCATGAGCTCACAGTTACATCATTAAACCTTCGTGTTTTCCTCTGACTCGATGACTTGTGAATTATACATATGGAAGACTATGAGAAACATTGAAGAAGGGCCCCCAAGTCAGTTCTTATTCAGGTTAGTGAGCTGAGTTTGTCTGTGGGTAGGGGGTGCTTGCTTATCGTTTTGGTGGCATGAAAAACCTCATACAGCCATTTTTCAGGTTGGGTAAGCAGCAAGTTCCAGCCATGAGGTAGAAAGAGTAGGAGGAAGCAGGCTCTTTTGCTTGATTCTCAGTGGAAGGGAGAAAGGAATTGAGTGCTGATATCTTGCTGTCCTTTCCACCCTATTTACAAATGGGAGGATCAGGAGGGGAGTATTTAAAGACAGCTCCAACACACACACAGCACTCACTAGCAGCCCCATTTTTTTCACAGAAGACTTTTTGAAGGGATTGCCTTGACTCAAGTCTCTGACTCACAGAGAGGTGACTTAAAAAGTGCTCCTCTTATGACTTGCAATTTCATGATAATCTGGAGTTCTTTACTTAAAACTTAAAAATACAGGCTAGTCAATGTTGCTCAATGGGCAGTTTATAGAACTCTTCTCTGTCCAGGCAGAATCCTTTGCATCGTAGTCTTCACATATGGTTATCATATGCCTTTAAGCTTCTATCAGGAGTTTTCAGGTCAGCCAAGGTGGAAACAGCAACACCTTCTAGCTGTAAAGCCCCATGCCCCCTATATCTGAGTAGGCAGGCACTATTTTCAAATGAGTTTTCATGACTAAGGAGAGTAGTCCAGGCTGACACCTGACCAGAATTGCCCAGAGGTCTCTAATAAAAGGCGGGGGTCCAGACAACAGGACCAGAGAACGGGCATTCCAGCAGGCAGACATTTTAAAATTTTTGAATTGCACATGCAATTCAAAAGCAGGAAGAGTCAGAACCCAGCCTGGAGAAGTTGTGAAAAGAGACTTGGTGCAGCTGTGGGGCTTATCTGGTAGGCCATGGAGCAAACCATGCATCTTTTGCCATGTTTGGAAGGTTAATGGACCTTGTTAGCACCAGCCTGTTTGGACAAGAGTTAACTTAAGTATCTGTACCTAGAGAAACTGATAAGCTTGTACTCCTAAAGCAATGGAAGAAAGTAAACCTCTACTGCTGCCTCCTCTGAGTTTGATTCCTTCATGCAAACAAGCTTTGACTTAGAGAGAATTCCAGTCCCGCAGGTGTCTACACCAGGCACCCCTGTAAGGGGGTGGGCTGGGCATGACAAAGTGAAGCAGATTTTTCCATAGGAAATTATGGAAACTCAGACTTTGGCTCCACAACCCAAAAACTACTCATATAAAAATATTAACTGGATGTAAAAATGATGACAAAACACTGGAATTGGATTCAAAACATGCATTCAATGTGCATGATCCTATGAAGTCTACTTAGGCTGCAATCCTAAAGACACTTTCCTGGAAGTAAGCCCCATTTTACACAATGGGGCTTACTTCTGGGTAGACATAGGAGACTGTAGTCAAAGACACTTTCCTGGGAGGCTTACCTGGGCTGCTGCTGATGGTTCAGGGTGGTCGGTGGGGGCGCTTGGGTGGAGTTGACTCTAGCACCTCCAGGCAACTACCCCCAAGTTGGGGGCAGTTAGAGGCAGCAGCGCTGGCTAGCAGCCCTTTTAAAGAGCCTGCATGCAGAGCGTCAGGGCTGCATAGCACACGTTCCCATAGCGCGCTTTTTCATTAAGTGAAGTGGAACTTGTTATGTGAAGCAAAATTTCTTGGAAAATTGTGCTTGTTAAGTGAGGTGCTTGTTAAGCGAGGTAACACTGTGTGTGTGTGTGTGTGTGTGTGTGTGTGTGTGTGTGTGTGTGTGTGTGTGTGTGTGTATGTATGTATGTAGGCCTCCATCAGTCTTGAAAGACTATGGTATCGTGCTTGCGCTGCATACGAAGAACGAAAACCTGGGTTAGATTGTTATGAAGGATATGCTGTTACCCAAGCAGCAAATCCCCCCTCTCCACACCACTGAATTAGTCCAATGGAAAGGCAGAGCCAATATGATTGGATCCAGCTGGTGTGACAGAGCTGGGCTAAGGACAGGAGCTCACCCTGTCTTGTGGGGCCGACCTGGGTCTCGAACCCTGGCCTGCTGGTTAACAGGCACAGTGTCTTAACCACTTGCTCCACCCACAGCCCATTATAATGTATAATAATGTACCGGTATATACATTTATATGTATATAAATGTATACAGTCATTAAAATTTGAGGTTTTCAAGGTTTTTTTTTGACATTTTAGTCAATTTCTATCTACAGTATTTATATATGACTTTTCAACTAAAGAAAATGAAAAAATAATAGCTAATTAATAGCTAATGGGTCCCTGTCCCAAAAGGGCTCGCAATCTAAGATGCAAAAAATTGTGCTGATCAAGCTGCTGATCAAACACCAGACATCAAACAACAGACACTGCTAGGGTGGGGAGGGCCAGTTACTCTCTCCCTGCTAAATAATAGAGGAACACCTACTTGAATAAGTGCCTCTTGCCCAGTTAGCAGGGGTTCTGGTGTATGACTTGACTATGAATTTGACTTCAGATACAATTTTGTACTTTTATTTTTAAGAAAGTATTCAGCAGTTAACTATTATGATTGCTTAGTACTCTTAAATTTGCAATAACCAATAACCACCCATTACAAGGAAACATGCATCCACATATTTTTTTTTAAAAAAATTGTTACATGCATTCACATTTACAGACAGTTTGTCTGAAACTGTGCTGTGCACCACTGTTAGTGGTGGAACAAACGGAGGTTGGTATGAATAAGAGTTATTTCCAACTCATCACAGGCTTCAATCACAACTTGATCAGCAGTTGAACCAGAAGGGGCAGCTATGAATTGGACTCCACTCTGATGAGAAAACAGGGAAGAAGAGCAAAAGAATGAGATTTTTAAACCACTGACTTATGTGATCCAAAATTTAGCATACAGCTTTCAAGGAGCTACAAAAGTTGACAACTCTGCCCACCTACTGCTTTGGGGTGAGAATGTCTAAAGGGGATGAGGATCGATATGGGATGTTGTGCTGGCTGAATTTATATAAGAAGTGCAACCTATTTTCTTTGCCAAGTGCTACAAGGTATGTGTAATAGGCACCAGTTCCACAGACTTACCTGTTTTGCTCTATCCACATTATCCCTAAAAGGGAAGAATGCATCAGAGCTGAGACAGACTCCATTCAATTTCTCAATCCATGCCTTCTTCTCTGCTTCAGTTAACAGAGCAGGGACTTCCTCAAACAGAGCCTTCCACTTGACAAGATCTTCCCCCTGCGAAGATGTTATTTTTCAGCAGTCAGATAAACTGATATAATCTAATCCAACAGTCTGTTGGACCCAACAAACACAGCAGCAGAAGTATGCTGAAAGCATTTTGTGAAAATGGAACAGCTTTTATCCTGAAGCTCACATCTGTTCTAGACGTGCAATACTACTTTGCTAGATAACATCATAATTTATTAAATTCTAAGCAACCTGGGTACCCCAACACAGGATTTGATACCAAGAAATGCAACACAACATTTGACAAATGAAATGGGGGATGAAACTGGATATCAGGAAAAAACTGGATATCAGGAAAAAATTCCTGATTTTTTTTTTTGGGGGGGGTGTTTGGCAGTGGACCAGATTGCCAAGGTCTAGATTGGAAAGTGGTGGATTCTCCTTTACTGGGGATCTTCAAGCAGAGGCTCAATAAGCATTTGTCAGAGATGCTCTAGGAGGATTTCCTGCTACAGGCAATGGGTTGGACTAGATGACCTAGGATGACCCTTCCAAGTCTAGGATTCTATGAAACAATGCAAAAAAACAACCTGATAACAATGGTATGCTCTCACTAGATGTAAGGATGAGAAAGGCCAGGTTTTCATTAGATCCTCAGCTTCACTGAATGAAAAACAAGAATGCTACACTCATGTCATCCTCATCAATAAATCCTGTTCCATCTCTGACAGTGTCATACACCAGAAGCTCTGGGCTGCTGAACATGCAGCTGGCTCTGTCTTTCCCTTGCTCCCAATCTGTGGAAGACTTGGGCAATCCTAGCAGGAAAGGGAATTTGGGAGCAGGTGCTTTGCCTCCTTATGGCCCAGGTGTGCCAAGCAAACAGGCACCTTCCATGGAAACTCATGCATTTAAAATGGATCACGATGCTTTGATAGGTTGCCTCAGGTCAACTGTGTCATGCCTTGGTGTCAAGTGCTCTTAATACTGGGTTATGTTCTTTAATATACCTTTACATAGGATATATAGGTGTATCCTAATTAAAAGCAATTTATTTATATGTGATTTTTGTCTCAAAGCAACAGAGGTTGGCTTTTTACATTGAAAGATAAGGTTCCCTTAAGGAGTTGATAATGGCTGAAAAGAGGAGTCTCCAAACTTCAGAGCTCCTAGACTTCTACAAGTGTGTAGAAGAGGGAATTTTAGCTTGTGCTCTGTGAGATCAGAAGCTGCACCTGCTGAAATTCCCTTCATTTAAGGTCCAGGAGCCCTGAAATTAGAGTTTGAAGACCCCCTGGCTTAAAGGCAGCCTGTTTACCATTGCAATGTGGCAGGCAATTAAGTTTGCAGGTCTTTTGCAAAGACCTCCCTGTCTGCCTTGTTAACTGCTGCCATGATAACTAATTGCCTTTGTATTATACAGAAATAATTAATAACACAGTTTCTTGGAACCAAATGTTGCGAATGGGGAAGTTCAACTTGTATAGCAGAAACAATTGTAGCAGAAACAATTCTTCCTAGGCAGGGTTTCTTTTAAGATGTGCAGCTCTGAAGTGAGCTTGGCAACCCAGGAGTTTTGGCAATGATGCATGATGTCAAATGATGCCAAGTGCTGGAGGATGCACTACAACACAGTTGCTTTGCTATGCACACTGATGTGTATCCAATTCCTGTTAAAGGGATTAAAATTACCACATTTAAGATTCTGGGACCTCTTTAAACAGATGCCTGACCTCTTTACCTCGCCAATGGTCCCAGTGACATACTGATCAATTGAATTGGATATCTCAGGTCTTTTCACACCAGCTTTGAACTTCATAGTGAGTACTCGAGGGTGATGCCTAAGCCACCAGTGGTTTGCCTTGTCTCCAGCCAGACGGGTGCAATGAATGCGGGATTGCTGCCCTGCTCCAATGCCAATCACCTAGAAAAATGCCAAGTGTGATTATAAACCAAGTAAAATCTTCATGTGCACCTCTTTCCCAAACAGACACCCCCAAGTCTCACCAGCAAAACCAAACATAAAACAGGCCATGTCACCAGTGCTTACCAACTCAGGAAAAAAAGATTTTAGTAGGTTGCCCTGCCCAACTGCTGAAAAACATCCTCACAAACAGTTGCTTCATCTTTGTAAAAAACCTAAAGCAAAAGGCTGACTGCCTTCTGAACGGCAACCTGCTAAAATCTTTTTTCCAGCAAACAAGGAGAGGTCGCATGTTTGATTTAACAATCCATGGAGTAAGCCAAGGAAAAGACAGCATTCAAATGGTTCAAGTTTCTAGGCAGTGAGCCGGCTCTGGGAAAGAAGTTAAACTGGTGAGTTCAGAGAAAGATTTCCTATAAAGTGGGGTTCCCAATTCCAGGGAACAGAATTACAATGGAGTAGGGAATACCACAAGCTGCCTGACTTTCTGGAATCACTCCAAATTTTTATAAAAATGTCAGACTGGGCCCAGAGGTAACACAGATGGTTAAAGCAGCCAAATATAGCCAATTCTGGCTAAGTAATCATAATATATTAGACTGGACAAGGTACAGTGAAGCCCTGAACTTCTGAAAAGGAGTAAAAAACAATGCTGACAGTGAGAGGTTTCAAAGCCCCCCAACATAATCCTAATTTTGCAAATGGTTAAGTAAAAGGCAAGTTGCCACTACATTCAGAGGGATTTGTGTCCTAGTTTACAATTGCAGGTTTAGAATACAATTCCACATAATGTTAGTACCACAGATGTTAATATCATAGAAAAACACAGTATAAGTTAGACTTTGAATCTTTCTGTAAAGACAGACAGTTTTCTAAGGAAAATACTGCAAGGTTTGCCACTATAATCAGCAACCTTTGCAGGGAAAAAAAAGCTTGAAAAAATTTGAACATAGATTATGCCTTAAGTGAAGAGCCATAAGATGCAGTGAAAAGAACGAGGACTGCACTGAAAAGAGTGAATAGCAGGCTTAGGATACAATCCAACCCCATTTAGGATGGCAAAACTCACCCACTCCCCATTTCTGTGGTGGTGCGGGGAGGCCAGTGCATGTCTGTGCACTGGTCTAATCCCCAAGGAATGGAGCAGAAGTGCCTTAATCCACATTTGCAACACCATCAGGCCAGCACAGGACTTATGCCAGCCTAATGGGGGATTAGGATTGCAGCCTCAGTGTGCAAAAGGTATTGGCAAATACAATCTGAAATTCCTTCCAGACTGTACTATAGAGGAAGACCAGGCTGCACATTATCAGTTAAAGCCACAAAAGCTTCAAGAATCCCTAAGAAATGCCTTTTGGGTGCTCAATATCTTTTGGGTTCTACAGTGTCCTCTCATCAAGAACTTCCTGTTTACTCTAGCTCTATGGATGCCCTCTTTACACCAGAACGTATACAAGACATCATTATGGCACTAAAAAAGGGCAAAGCACCTGGTCCTGACGCCATTCCGGTTGAATGGCTTAAGGAGGACTGCGGTTGGTGGGCTCAGCTCCTTTCTGCTGTGTTTATCTCCGTTAGTTGGAGTGGGGTGGTCCCTGAGTATTGGCGCAAAAGCATTATTGTCCCTATTTTTAAAAAAGGAGACCCGACAATCACGGCCAATTTCAGACCCATCAGTCTACTCTCTACAACTGGCAAGATTTTTGCCAGATGTCTTTTAGACCGTCTCCTCGATTGGGAAGCACAACACAAAATTCTGGGGATTGAACAAATTGGTTTTAAAAAAGGTTGTTCTACACTTCATCATGCTATTGTCCTCTCCCACCTTATCCAAAAATACTCTGCCAAGCCCAAGTACAAACTGTATGTAGCCTTCTTGGACCTGAAGGCGGCGTTCGATAGTATCAATCGTGAAATTCTTTGAACTCAGAACTATGCAAATCGAAGAACCGCTTCTTGGACTTATTCAGAAACTTTATTCTAATACGACCTGCCAAGTTAGGCTCTCGCAAGAAGGCCACTTGTCCGGCGAAATAGTCTCCAACAAGGGTGTCAAGCAAGGGTGCATACTAGCTCTGTTTTTATTCAATTTATTCCTTAACGACTTAGCCCCCCAGCTGGACCTTACGGACGGCCATCCTCCTAAATTAGGAGATAGAAAGGTCTCTATTTTGTTATATGCGGACGACGCCATCCTTCTTTCACAAACCCGCATTGGGCTACACAATTTAATCAAAAAATGTCTGTTCTACTTCAGCTCTAATCATTTACAACTTAACTTCAATAAATCTAAAATTATTACCTTTTCTAAAACTTGGGCACCTCGTAATTGGTCCT
This sequence comes from Cryptoblepharus egeriae, assembly GCA_030015325.1. NCBI lineage: Eukaryota > Metazoa > Chordata > Lepidosauria > Squamata > Scincidae > Cryptoblepharus > Cryptoblepharus egeriae. The sequence continues at coordinate 110,700,690 of JAREYC010000001.1, read as the reverse complement.
TTTCTGGAGGCTCAATTGAACAGGTCAAAACTTACAAATATTTAGGCATAATCTTCTCATACAATCATGCCTGGCTTCACCACAGAACTGCAGTTATTAATTCGGTTAATTCCTCCTCCACAGCGATCTCGCGATTCTTTTTCTCCAAAGGAGGACAATTTATTCCAGCAGCCCTTAAAGCCAAATGTACCGCGCAAATTCTTTACAACATCCCGGTCTGGATTCCTGCTTTCAGTCATTCCCTAGAACAATTACAATCTTCCTTTCTAAGAAAGATACTGGGCCTCCCTAAGTGTGTCCCATATGCAGCACTGTGCCTTGAAACAGGGCAAATTAAAATTGAAACATCTGCCTGGATTTCCATCACCAAGGCTTGGCTCAGAATCTATTTTAATTTTAACTCAGATCCCAACAGCCTATTGTATTATTTTCTTAGAGACTCTCCAACTATTGTCGGCTATTGGACTAGAAAGATGATATCTATAGGAATCTGGCAAGACCTTTTGAATGCACCATCTGAATTGGAAGCTGTTAGGCTAGCCAAATCAAGGCTTCTTGACATTCATTCCCAAGAATTAATGGAGGCCGCGCGTAAAAGCTGCTCACCCCTCCATTTAAATCTTGATGTTGCAACCAGGAAGCTCTCACCATATTTATCACTAATAACTACTCCCCATCTTAGGAGAGCGTTAACTTTGGCCCGCTGCAATGTCCTTCCATTGGCTGTCCTCAAAGGGAGATTTATTGGAATCCCTTTATCTGACAGATTATGTTCCTGTCCGCAGTCTGTCATAGAAACCCTGGAACATTCTTTTTTCTATTGCCCCAAATTCGTTGGACCCAGAAAGGAACTTTCCTTACATTGCTCACTCCAACCCTCTGTTCTTTCGGAATTGAATGTTCTTAAAGGACTTTTGGATGCCAGTGACACTAACTTGTTACATAAAGTAGCTATGTTTTTAAATTGTATTGTTGTTTTTAACCAAACTAACTTTTAGGATCTTAACTTGTTGTATAGAGTGGCTATTTTTTACTTTCCTTTTAACTGTACCTTGCCTTTAACTAAACTAACTTTTAGGCTGTTTACAATCTAATTTTATTATGTACGTTATGCCAATAAAGGTTATGATTGATTGATCGATTGATTATCAGTTAAAGCCACAAAAGCTTCAAGAATCCCTAAGAAATGCCTTTTGGGTGCTCAATATCTTTTGGGTTCTACAGTGTACGTCTTATTCCAAAATCACAAGACTCTCTGTTTTGTGAGGAGAGGTGTGTCAAAATAACTTACATTTGCAAAAACACAACAGGTGGAGAGCATTGGCAATTAACCAAAATTCACCCTACTGCTACTTAACCTCAGTTTTACCTTTATGCCCACAAGGATCTTGAAACAGAATGGCAACATCTAAGGCTGCAATCGTAACCTCCACTTAGGTCAGCATAACTCCCAGCTTAAATCCTGTGCTGATTTGGGGTGTCACAAAAAGGCCATCAGGCAGTTCTGTCCCATCCAAGTGGGTTAGATCACTGCACAAGCACATGCCAACTTCCCCAAGTTGGTGTGTAAGTCAGGCTGGCCTAAACTGATTAGGATTATGCCTTAATGCATCCTATATACACTTACCTGTATCACTGGCTAGCAACCCTGTTTTAGAACTCAAAAATGTTTCTGCTTTCAAATCTGCTAATATCCTGTTAACACACATCCAAGAGAACCAGAAAAACCCATCACATAACTTGACTTTACAAACTTTAGGCTTGAAAGCAGTTTAGTGCAGACTTTTTTCAGGAGCCTTTAAAAAATAGCATCCTGAAGGCAATGGCGGACACAAAATTTTGTATTGTGCAGAAACTGGCAATCACAAGTCAGACAATGATTAGCATGGCACAGGAGAACATCTCTGATCACAGCAGCATTTTCTTACAGCCTCAGCTGTCAGGGAAGTTGCAAACTGTCATCTAATGACACCATGCTGGCAGAAGTTCCTCTTGCTAGCACACCTTCACCTGATCTTGGCATTCCCCTCACTGGCATGCCTGCAGATCCCCCTCATAGACAGCAGCCAAAACCAGTAAGTGTGGGGGAATCTCGACATAGAAGGAGAACACAGAGGAGGGTGGTGGTGATTGGAGATTCTCTCCTGAGGGGCATGGAAGCTGTATGTTGACCAGACCCATTTTCCCGTGAGGTGTGCTGCCTCCTTGGTGCCAGAATACGGGATATCATGGAGAGGCTACCGAGGATGATCACGCCTGCTGATCGTCACCCGTTCTTACTCAGCCACGTAGGAACAAATGATACTGCTAGGCAAACTTTCCAAAAGATAGTTGGGGATTATGAAGCTCTGGGGAGGAAGATTAAGGGTCTGGGGGATACCCAAGTGGTATTCTCATCCATCCTCCCACTAATCAGCAAAGGTCCTCAGAGAGATGGCAAGATTTTCCAGGTCAATAGCTGGCTTCGAAAATGGTGTCATCGAGAAGGATTTGGATTCTGGGATCACAGGATGAACTTCCTTGAGGAAGGACTCCTAGCAAAGGAAGGACTACATCTTACGGGTTGGGGGAAGAGTGTCTTCAGACAGGAGATGGCCAACCTGATCAGGAGGGCTTTAAACTAAATAAGAAGGGGGTGGGGTACGTCCCAAGGGAATCTAGGAATAAGGAAAATGCTCTGGATGGAAATTGCCAGGGCACAGCTGTAACTCAAAAATCTTTAGAGGGGCCTGGACTTACAAAAAAAGGGGGGGAATGCATTGAGTTGCAACCTCCAGGGCTTATGTTGCATTTACACAAATGCACAGAGCCTGGGAAATAAACAAGATGAGCTGGAACTTTTAGCAAGTGAAGGGAAATTTGATTTGATAGGAATAACTGAAACTTGGTGGGATGATTCCCATGACTGGAACATACAATTGGAAGGCTATCGGCTGTTCCGGAGGAACAGAAGTGGCAAAAGGGGAGGCGGACTAGCATTATATGTCAAGAACATATATACCTGCTCTGAAATCCAGGAAACTGTTCCGGATATCCCTCCGGAGTGCATTTGGTTAGGGGGAAGGTTAGGGGGGAAAACAAGAAACAAAACATTGTGGTGGGTGTCTACTATAAACCGCCAGGCCAAGGAGAAGGAGTAGACGATGTCTTCTTGGAGCAACTGGCAGGTGTTGCAAGGAAATATGAGGTATTTGTGCACATCTAGTCAAGTACTTGGTGATCAAAACAACCCAGCATGGATTTACCAAAAATAAATCTTGCCAGACAAATCTGATCACCTTTTTTGATCGGGTTACAAGCTTACTGGACAATGGCAATGCTGTGGATGTCATTTATCTTGACTTCAGCAAAGCATTTGACAAGGTCCCACATGACCTAGGTCCCTTCCAACTCTATGATTCTATGACATTTTAATTGGGAAGTTGAAAAAATATGGGCTAGACGAGGCAATTGTTAGGTGGATCTGCAACTGGCTCGATGGCCGCACTCAAAGGGTTTTAGTAAATGGGTCTGCATCAACCTGGAGCTCGGTTTCAAGTGGGGTACCCTAAGGCAGGCAGGGGTTGGACTAGATGACCTACTAGGTCCCTTCCAACTCTATGATTCTATGATTCTAATACAACACAGTTAAGGCAGATCCGGACTTGCTAGCCCTGACTGAAACAGCAGCATATGCCAAGGTTTTGACTTTAATTGCTCGTCAAGGCTCCAAAATCTGCTCAAATAATGGCTATACACCCCATCCATGTTATTGTTACGTGTTAATCCAAATGAAATCCCCAAATTAAATGTTCACCATCACTTTAGAGTTCCTGCTTCAGCTACCAGCACCTACTCAAAGATTAACAAAAGGGTGGGAGTTATAAGGATTTATAATGGAGTTAAAAGAGTAATAAAGTAAGGAGGAGAGAGGGGCAGGACATTCTATTCCAGGTGTTCCTGGGGGGAAGGTAGGTAGGGAGTATGAGTGTAGTTGCAAGAGAGGGAGTAAAAAAGGAATTTGGGGACTAGAGTAGCTTTATTGGGCAACCTGCATCAGGACAGGCCCTTGAGCTTCCCTGATACAGTAAATGTAAATGGCCAGAGTTCACACTATCCACACCATGGAAATTTTTTTAATGTCCACTGTTGTTGAGTATTGCCTTTCCTTTATATTTCCAATGAGACCCTGAGAAGCTGAGAAAAAGGAAATGCTCACCATGTCCAGGAAACCCCCTGGACCACAGGATCACAGCAACCTGGAATGACTGTGAGACTACAGCTCATCACAAAAACCAACTTTCATCTCTAACTGTAGTATGTTGCATTCTGGTCACCTATTCCTCATGGGGAGATGTTATTGTGCAATTTGCAAAAATAAAGTTCTCGGCAAAGGCCATTTTGAAGAGTCAGACTGAAAAGTGTATGCTTTTTCCATGACTGTGCAGCATCACCTAGCACACCATGGATTCTGCTGGGAGGGGGAGAAGGGAAAAATGTTTTTCTGCTTTCCTCATAAGGGGGCCCTTATCCTCCTGCTTTCAAACAAGGATGGATCATTAAGACCAAAGCCATCGGAGAAAAGTGTCTGCTAAGCCAACAGGCCCCCACTAACATCTCAGATTTTCCAACTTAGTCTGCAACAGATGGTAAAACCATAAGTCAAAGGCCAAGCTGAAAAAATGAGTCATTTGCTGCCTCATTCCTCAAGCTGCAATGACTTCACATCTCACCAGAACCATAAAAAGTAGTACATCAGATCCCTTCCAACTACAAGGAGAGGAAAAAAATCCTGAACTTGTGGTTTTCCTTTAACAGCCAACTAATAATCTGCTAATAACTAACAGGTTTTTCATTGGCATTACAAGATGTCACACTGGATGAATATACTTCCAGGGCTTCCTGTTGAATGAATTTTGGTAATGTTCCACATACTAGGCTAATGCAGTGCCCTAATGGGTTAATTAACAGCCTCTCACCTCATACAGCTTTTTGCTTCAGTCATATGCTGCTTCAGTATGCGCTGCATTGGGATAACTGCACTTTGGAGTTATCCCTCCTATGGAGAATGTAGGTTGTATTGTGCTTGAAAAGGAAGAACACTGTAGTAAACCAGGATATCCGAAGCAGCCAAGTGAAAGATGCCATTTTCAGAAGAAGAATGCTTGTTTGTGACAGCAAGCGGTATTTTGGTCTCTTGCAGTTTCTTGAGTCTATTTCAACAGCTATAATTCAACCCTGAATATCATGTGCATAACTAAAATAATGACTAGATAAACCAGTAATTTACCCACAGTTATTTAACCCAGAGAAAGAACAGGATGAAGGCTGGATCCCAAATTATTTTAAAGGCTTCCTCTACTTGTATTTCAACTCACCGTAGTCTCTGAACACAAACAATTGACAAAATGGAGTGAATTAAGATGAGTGTTTAAATCGGGATCAGTCTAGGCATCTAAGAGGACCTTGTTAGATATGAGCATGCCCTAATTACCAATAAAGAGTGTGTGGAGGAAGAGAACGGAGCATGTGGGGGGTTGTGTGCATGCATGCGCATGTGTGAAAAAACCACCAGACCCCTGCTTCATCTTTTGCTACGCACCACTACGTAAAATTTTAAAAATTAGAAAATCTCCTCCCCATACACACTTTAAAAGTAAATGTGATAAACATGTGTTTAACAACCACAGTTGTCATGTTATGTCTGGTTTGGTCCTCAGAAGAAAAAAATAGTCATAAAAGGAGTTCTGGACAACACAACAACAATCCATATTTATGTTCACTGAAGAAGACTTTAAGCACAGAGTAACTTGTACATACTACATATGCACTGTATATCATTTGCCCTAACTACTCAATTTCTGCTTTCACCTGAATCTAATTGAAGGCTGAGTTCCCAAGGTTCACTATTGTTATGTCCTTCCAACAGAAAGTTCAGAAGCTGCATTAAAGAATCATAGGCTGATCAAACAGCAACTGACTGCAGTAAGAGGAAATTTGAAGACAAGAAGTGAACTTGTTAAGGGGGAAAGCAGAAGAAATTCTTTTTGCAGAACAATTCTATTTCTCGGTGTTTGTGGGAAATGAAGTGACCTATGAGAAGAACAGCTGGGTAGTTCTAGTGCAGCGTTTCTCAAAGTGGGGGTCGGGACCCCTTTCAGGGTCGCCAAGAGGTTTCCTGGGGGTCGCCTATAGAGACCTGGTGCAGGGGGCAAGGTCAGGCTTGCCAGACCTCCGGCTGTAGCTGCGCGCACACTGGGGCTGACTGATAGCCTCAGAGCCCAATCCTATGCATGCCTACTCTGAAATAAATCCCATTGTGTTCAGTGTGTGCACAGAACACACATTTCATTTGTAACAATGAAAATACATCTTGCATATCGGATATTTACATTACAATTCATAACAGTAGCAAAATTACAGTTATAAAGTAGCAACGAAAATAATTTCATGGTTGGGGGTCCCCACAACATGAGGAACTTATAAAGGGGTCATGGTGTTAGGAAGATTGAGAACCACTGTTCGAGTGGAAAATGAACGCTTCTTCTAGATGGGAAAAATACAGCAGGACAACATTTTTAAAACTTTATATTAAGAATCCTTTGCAGCCTTATTCAGGAGAAAGCCCCACAGAGAACAAAGGAGCTCACTTCCAAATAAACATGATAGGCTCAAGCTGCATATGAATGAAAATTTGCCTTCACCTCTGTTCCAGATTGTATTCAAGTAAACTCTCCCTCCACCTGACCCTAATAGTTTCATTTCAAAAAATCCCTCTACATAGTATTCATATTATTTACTTAGGCTCCTTATCCATTACTTGAAAAGTGAAACTGGAAGTACAGATAAGACTCTTATCCCAACATCCAGGAAAGGAAAGACAAGATAGGAGAAGATAAGCCAATCTCATGTTTGTTTTTACTTAAGCCAAGGAAACTTCCTTTCAAGCAAAGCTGTGAAACTCCTCTTCCTCCAGCCAAATTGGTTTCCTATGATCCCAGGATAAACAGGCATAAACAGTTGTATGTTCACAACTGGGAAGAGGAAGAGATGGGCAGCCCAGTCCTGGGTACTTAGGGCTGCTGTGGCACCAAAAGAGGCTGTTGTGATATTCTATGTGCACTGGGCAGCCACCATCCGCTCCTTGTCTCCTTCCTCCCAAGTAAGAGAACTAGTCCCACAATGGGGCTATTCGATTCTGTGGCAGGTCTTTACATGGGATTCTGGTTCCTGTGAAGCTAATCCCACTTCTCTCCCACGCCCTCTAGAGATAGGTCAATTTTTTAAAGCTATTGCTGTAAAATGTGACCATGGGGACTGGAAAAGGGACAGGAAGATTAGATAAGAGTGGCACACCATTTAAATGTATGTGACAACAAGCAACAATATTGCCACTTCTTCCCTTTTTTCTAGTTCTGCAATGAGCAGCAGCCAGAAACAGCTCCTCACCCTGCCCCAGTCAGACATCACTTGAGCAAACAGAGTTCATCAATTCCACAGCTTCCCCACCCAGGCAAAGGCTGTTGGTATAATTACAAGTTCAGAAGTCCCAGGTTCAAATCCTCCTCCCTCTCAAAAAGATATTCACATTCACATTTGTCATCCTCGCAGGAAATACAGTTCAGTACCACAAGATGGCCCTCCATAATAATTCTTGAAAGAACTTTCCCAGAAATTCTTTAGAGAAGCAAGGACCCAAAGGGGAGAGGAAAAAAATGAGAATAAGTTTATTCTTGGGGCAAGTAGGAACAGACCCCCATCCAAGCATCACACACATAGAAGTTGCTAAATTAAGAAGGTATTTCAAGTGCAGCTAAAATAATTTCAATGTTTTCTCACATTGGCTTTTTTGAGCATTCACAGTGTAATCCTAATATGGCCACCTCTCACTACCCCCTCTTTGGTGTACTGTACAAATGCACTGTACGATGTACTACTCCCTCTTTGGGAACCCCTGCAAAGAAATCTGAACATTTATTTTCTGACCATAGAAATACTAAGCACAGAACTTCAAACTTGCCTACTGTTGTCATGTGTCACCCAAAACTGGGACTGTTCTGGTTTTGGGGGATTGCACTCACAATACTGCCACGTTTGACAAGGGGTCCTGTCCCGGTTTTGTGGAAGAGAATTATGGCAACCCTAAACTTGCCACATATGTCCACTTTCTTAATCGTCAGTGTTTACCACCAGCAGATACAACACAGATGAGAAACTGTGTTTCCTAGCTTCCAAAGGGGAGGGAGGGACAGAGAGACAGAGAGCTTCCAAAGAAGAGGAGAGAGAGAGAGAGAGAGAGAGAGAGAGAGAGAGAGAGAGAGAGATTATAGCAAAGTAATTGGAACATAGCCAAAATCTTGCCTACTATTGAATAAACCATTCCACTTAATGTTTACAGTATGACATATAGTTTTAGAAGTCAAAATTGGTCAGAAAGTATAGATGGTCATCCCCAGTGCTTACCTGTCCATTCTTGGCATAACAAACTGAATTAGACTGAGTGTATTTGACAGCAACGCTGGCCACAATCAGATCTCTGATAGCAGACTCAGGCAGCTGCAGAAAACAAAAAAAAAAAAGTATGAAGGCACCTCTGAAAATAACTGATTTTGTAACACTTGGAAACTGCCTGCAAATCCCCAAGAAAATGAATGCCTGTTCCACCCCATGGTAGCCTTGCCCCAGATAATAAAAATGAATATCTGCATAACTGCTTCAATAACTCTTTCCTTTAAATAATCCCTGAACTGTTATTTGACAGCCTAAGAACAAGATGACTGCAGAAGGAAAAGTCAAAGGTTCTTACAAGAAGGACATCTTTTTCTGGGATTTAAATAGTAGCTAGCTCCTGTTATTAAAACTTATCAATCTATGGCTACCCTTTTGGAGGCTTGCTTTGATAATAACGACACTATTTCCCAACCAAAATTCTCATTGATTAAGGGCCAAATTAGGGGGTACTGGTATTACATAATGGTCAATTTTTACATAATGGTTAAGAGACTGAACTGTGTGAAGTTAGACTCAAACTTTTGCCTTTAAGTCATTGCATTTTGTTTCTGATGAAAGCACGTGTTTTGCTACAAATAGTTCTGATACAAAAAGAAAGAACCCCACTTACATTTTTATTTTTAGTAACAATGTTTTTGAACAGTGAATGGTCAATCACACCATCATTCCTCTTTTGCATCAGGTGTAATCCAAAAAGTGTACGGATTTCATTTTCATCTGGCTCATACATTGGGTCCATCTAAAACAGAAGAAGAGCTTTATAAAGTCATGCTAGCTTAATAGTTTCCATCACTGTACAATGTTAAAGAGGCTCTCTTCTTTCCTTTCTAATTTAAAACAGATGAGCAGGCAAGAACTTTTACAGGAGATGTCTGTCTGTCTGTCTGTCTGTCTGTCTGTCTGTCTGTCTGTATCCTGCCTATCTTCCCTAACAAAGGGAACTCAAGGCGGCTGACAGCAATTAAAAGAACAATAAAACACCATTAGAATTAGATAATAAATACAGATTAAAACACAATTAAAATACAGTTAAAGTACAATTAGATTAACAAGCTAAAAACATATAGACTAAAAACGATAAAAACAATAAAAACAAAGTCCCCCCAACCTCTGTCCTCATTAAAAAGCTTTTCTAAATATATAAAAAGGCATCTTCATCATCCTCACTGACTCATCAACACCCAGCCAAAACCGCCGGGCCTATAAGTGTGAAATTTGATGAGGGTGTTCCTTTTATAATGGAGGGATCCACTAAGAACCAGTTTTCGGAAATTCCAACCAGAAGGGGGTGAAAAGGGGTGCAATGCGTTTTATAAAACTAATCTTCATCGTCATTATCAAAACCCTGCCAAAACTGCCAGGCCTAGAAGCGTGAAATTTGGGGCGGGTGTTCCTTCTGTGATGGAGGGAGTCACTAAGAACCAGTTTTCGGAAATTCCAACCGGAAGGGGCTGAAATGGGGTGCAATGTGTTTTCTTCCCCATACTTCGCACTGAAGAATTGATGGCTCATCAACATTCCGCCCCAACCCCCAGACGTAGAAACATGACATTTGGGGAGGGAGTTCCTTTTGTCACATGAACACCCACCAAGAACCCATGTGGAGAAATTTAACCCTTAAGGGGCTGAAAGGGGGTACAACATGTTTTTGTCCTATACTTAACATGGAAGAATGACCAACATCCACCCAATTTGGTGTTCCGCACCTGGTGCACTGGGGGGATATTGTTCAGAGGAAGAGGTTGCACTGGGGAGGATGCTATGCATGGGGGGTTGCACATGGGAAGATGCACATTGGGGGTTGATGCGCATGGGGGGATGTTGTGATTGGGGGCTTGATGCACATGGGGGATGTTGCGCATGGGGAGTTGATGCTGCGCATGGGGGTGTTGTGATTGGGAATTGATGCACATGGGGGAATGATGCGCATGGGGGTTTGATGCGCATTTGGGGTTTGATGCGCATGGGGAATGTTGCACATGGGGAATGTTGCACATGGGTGGTTGATGCGCATGGGGGAAAGTTGAGCATGGGGGACTGATGCACATGGGGGTTTGATCCACATGGGGGATGTTGTGCATGGGGACATGATGCGCATGGGTGGTTGATGTGCATGTGGGGAAGTTGCACATGGGGGTTGATGCGCATGGGGGGTTGATGCTGCGCATGGGGGATATTGGGATTGGGAATTGATGCACATGGGGGAATGATGCGTATGGGGGTTCGATGCGCATTCGGGGTTTGATGCGCATGGGATGTTGCACATGGGGACATGATGCCCATGGGTGGTTGATGTACATGTGGGGAAGTTGCGCATGGGAGAAGTTGCAAATAGGGACATGATGCATATGGGGAAAGTTGCGCATGGGGAAGTTGCGCGTGGGGACATGATGCTCATGGGGTAATGCTGCGCATGGGGGAAGTTGCACATGGGGGAAGTTGCGCATGGGGGTTTGATGCACATGGGGGTTTGATGCACATGGGGGTTTGATGCACATGGGGGATGAATATGGGTAATGTTGTGCATGGGGGATTTCCGCATGAGTGGTTGATGAGCATGGGGGGATGATGTACATAGCGGAGATGATGTGTATGAACATGGAGGATGTTGCACATGGAGGTGGATACGCATGTGGGTTGATGTGTATGGGGAATTCATGCGCAGTGGGGGGATGGCATACAGGGGAATTTTACTCCCACAACGCGGGTACACTTTTCGCTAGTTTAAAATAAAAGGTTTTAATGTTCAGCTACTACATGGCCCAGAATTTGAATTATAACTCTTGAAACTGCAGAGATAACATTTCAAAATATGCAGGCAGCATCTGCTAAAGTCTCCATGCTCAGCACAAATGAACCTTAATAGTCTCTTCTTCAAGAGGCAGCAGAAGGCGGTATCATCAGTGCAAGCCCTACTGAACCCAAATCTCTGTAAATCGGTCACATTGAAACAATGCAGGGCTGGGATCAGTCAGTGATTCTTCAGTGCGAAGTACAATGGTACCTCTCAAGACAGGTGTATAACGAATGCTCTGAATAACGAATTGAAATTCCTCTGGGATTCTGCTTTGTTGAACGACTGTACTTTGAATAATGAATCCCCATTGGCTGGGCTCCCTCTTCTTCTGCCTGCATTGGCTAGGCAGCTGAGGCGGGACTTCTCCTCCTGCCTACAGAGGGAGCACAGCATTCTCCTGCATGTCAGAGCTTCCCTCTCTCCCAGTCTCCAGCAATCCAATCCCTGCAGCAGCCACAATCAGGTAAGAGGGAAACCCCTCCTGGCCTCCCTAAAACTCCTTCTCCCCCAAGGAAGTCCCCCCCAGTCTCCGCTTCCCTCTCCCACCACATTCCCTGCCTTGACTCCACTCTTGAATCCAGGCAGAAGCCTTTGCTTCTGCAAACTTGGAAAGAGTCAGGCTGCATCCTATACACTTTCCCATGAGAAAGCCCCAGTGGACTCAATGGGGCTTGATTCTGAGTAGAATCTGAGTCTTGCCCCTCTGCTGTTGCAAACTGCCTATCTAGTTTACATAGATAGATCTCACACACAGAGGTTCCTTGTCAAAGATGCTCAAAAATACACCGGTGACTCTTTTAAGGTTTAAGGCAAGAAAGGTTTTTCTTTTCTGTTTTACTGTACATAATATTACAGTGTTTTATTACAGTAATTGTGTTCTGTATTATAGTGTTTTGAATTTGATTACAGTGTTTTGTCATCATTTTTACACACAGTTAATATTTTTGGGTTATGGAACCAATTGTCTGAGTTCCCATTATTTCCTATGGGAAAATTTGCTTAGTATAAAGAACACTTTGTAAAACAAATATGCTTCCAGAATGAATTAAATTTGTTTTACAAGACACCACTGTATAGGGAAGAAAACATGTTGTACCCCCTTCCGGTTGGAATTTGCAAAAACTGGTTCTTAGTGGGTGCCTCCATCATGGAAGGAACACCCACCCCAAATTTCATGTCCAGCGCTTTTGCAGGGCTGGACAGAAGGGACACAGGCAGAAGGGACACAGGCAGCAGCCTTGTCTCGGCCTCCGCAGCAGCATGGAGAGAGCCTGGGCCTCGATTTCTGAGCTTCCCCACCAAGTCTCCTGCAGCCTCAGCAAGCCAGACAGCATCAGATAGGAGGGAAACCCCTCAAAAGAAACCTCTTTCCCCCCAAAGAAACCCCACTCCCTGCCTGGACCCCACTGTAACAACCTCTCTTTCCCCCACCCCCACCACCTTCCTGCCTGGACTCCTCTCCACCCCACTTTCCTGTAAGTCCCACTTTTGCATTTGCACTTTCCTGTAAGTCCCACTGGATTCAATGGGACTTGATTCTGATTAGACAACATAGAATCTTGCCTTTTCGCAACAAGCTTTTGCTGCTGCAAACTGGTTTGCATAGAAGAAGCTTTTGCTGCTGCAAACTGGTTTGCATAGACAGATTTCACACACACAGAGAAATTGGTTCCTTGTTAAAGTTGCTCAAAAAGACACCAGCGACTCTTTTAGTGAAAACTGGACATCTTTTCCGTTTTACTGTACAGATGATTACAGTGGTCTATTACAGTAATTGTGTTCTGTATTTCTTTACAGTGTTTTGAATTTGATTACAGTGTTTTGTCATCATTTTTACATACAGTTAATATTTTTATATGAATATTTTTGGGTTGTGGGACCAATCGTCTGAGTTTCCATTATTTCCTATGGAAAAATCCGCTTTGTAAGAAGAATGCTTTGTAAGACAAACATGCTTCCGGAATGAATTCAATTTGTCTTAGAAGGCACCACTGTATAGATAATTCATTAGAGCCTCCTTTAAAGCACCCTGCTGCATGGACCTGCAGAGTGCTTGGTGGTTCACATACAGAGTTTGCTTGAACACTTAATTTTAAAAGTGAAGGAGCGGAGTCTGCAAACAGAGTTGTTGAGAAGGAGGGAATGCATTCCTGAAAATAATTATTTCCAAATACTGTGTAACATTTCTGTGACACTCACCTGGAGTATACAGTAGCTCCCATTTTTCTTTTTGGAGAGGATTTTAAGGGCTTCTTCATCATATCCAGGAGCCACAACCCCATCAGATACCTGCAGCACAACAATTATTATGCCACACCAAAAAAGGCCAGGTGGCATGAAGATGGAAATTCCAAAACCAAGCCTTTTCCTTCAGGAGAGCTTACAACTTCAATGAAAAGTAAGGCTGACAGATCCCAGTACCTTTCCAAAATGGCAACAAGAATTCTTAACTTCAGGGCTACAGGATTAAAATGGGATCACGGTCAGTCCACTCTGAGGCCTATACCACTACTAGGTGTGGTACAGATGACTTGTGCCATCTGAAGCACTACTTCTCCTTGGAGAAATAGGAAGCAGGCTTGTAAGTTCTATTCACTGCACATGATCTACTGCAGGGGTCTCCAAATTTTTAGCAGGAGGGCTACATCTTCACTCTGACACTGTGTCAGGGGCCAGAAAACTATTTTATATTTCAAATTTGAATACATTTACATAAATTTACATATAGGAACGTATTGGGTGGATTACAAGGCTTGCCCAAGGGCCAGATAGAGGGGTCTTGCCAGGGGCCACACTGAGGCTTGCCAAGGGCCACATCTGGCCCCAGGGTCTGGGTTTGGAGACAGGAACAACAGACAGGAAGACAGGGTTTAGAGACATCTACAGGAACATCTGAGCACCCCTACCTTTGTGAAGTCAAATCCGTGGAAGCTATAGCTAATAACATAGCAGCTTATTTATATTAAGGCATTTCAAGCTGGATCATACTCTTTATCCATGCATACTGCTCCTCACACTCTTTATCAACTTGCTTACTGCTTCTCACCTAACACCATGAGACAAAGTTTCACTGGGAAGTTTAGTAACATGTTTAACCCCCTCCCTCAGACAGGGATCAACAAAATTTCAATGGTTAAATATTTACATAAGTATGGCCCAGTAACATGGGGAAGAACCATGATTTAAATATTTTCCTGGTTTAGAAAAAAAATACACAAAACAAAAAAAACTTATAAGAAAGAATGCACTGGGATTTCCGATCTGTGCAATGCTAACAACTGCTGAAAGTCTTGGGTATCTCTTCTCCATATATTTATTAAAAATAGTCACAAAAGGACATAGCAATTATTTTAGGTTCTGCAACTCTGTTTCTAAGACAACTTTGATGAATTGCCTGTCCCTCTTTCTCTACTGGCTCCATAGACAGACACAATACAGTATTAATGATAGTTGCCCTAGAAATAGAGCTGTAGAATCCAGAAGTCTCTCCTAAGCTCAGAAGTGATATAACAAGAGGTGAAGACCAAAACAGACAGGGTGGTGTAAGAAGAAAAATGCAGAAAGTCACTCCTCCAGTTCCAGTCTTGTACTAAAAGACCAATGCCAACTGCAAATGTTACCACAGTTACTGACAATTTGTGACACTTACTGACCTCTCTGGAAATGATCTTTGCAGTAGGGATATCACAAATATCAGAGAGAGCAATGAAGTCTCCAAAAGATGACATCCTATCAGCACCTGAGTGGGAAAAAGTCTTTTGTAGCATAACCATTTTTATATCATAACCACCTTTCGACTTGCTTTTGAAAGTCCTGTAGAGCTCATCATCTTAGGATACACTCCCGGCCTAAGAATATTTTGTCAAAAAAGCAGACCTGCTGTATTCACTGTGACTTACTTCCAGGCAATGATGTGCAGGAGTGATGCTTCTGGGACCTAGGCACGTTTCCTAAATAAAGCGCAGTTCACAGGAACAAGTGCTTGTTGGAAATGTAGTTACTCCAAAGGCAAACTATTCTGGGCACAGATCATTCATTTTTGCCATAAAGTATCTTTTAAAGTATTGTTGAAAAAGTTACCTAATACAAATAAATGATCTGCTGCCTGGAGCAACATGCAGATACATTGCAAATGATACCACAATTCATAAGTGAGATCTATGGCAACAAGCACTTTATTTTTAAAGCATATTTTCTCCTGCGTTCTATTTGTAAAATACTCAAAACGAATTGCTTAAAACCCCTTTCCTTAATGCTGCAGTGGTATTCTAAAACTATCAACTGACTGTAACTGTTAAGTGTCAGAAATGAGAAATGGCGAAAAAGGCTGTATAGTTGGAAACCGCTCATTCATAACGCTATTCCATAAAAGGATCCTACAGGGAAAGGAACACAAAGATTTATCTAGAAAGGAAACAGAAGGCTAATAAAGCCCCAGGTGCAGATGGGGTAACTCCTCTCTGCTTGAAAGTGTGTGCCATTCAACTGGCCCCCATCCTTACACAGATTTTTATTACTTCACTAGAGCTGTGCAAGGTCCCTTCATGCTTTAAAAATTCCATTATCATCCCAGTTCCTAAGAAATCTTCCATTAGTGGGCTGAACGATTACAGACCTGTTGCCTTAACATCTGTTGTAATGAAGGTCTTTGAGAGGCTGGTGCTTGCCCACCTGAAGGACATTACAGACCCGCTGCTAGACCCCCTTCAGTTTGCCTACAGGACTAACAGGTCAGTGGATGACACTGTTAATATGGCACTGCATTACATCCTGCAACATCTGGATTCTTTGGGGACTTATGCACGGGTTCTTTTTGTGGACTTTAGCTCAGCGTTCAATACTATTGTTCCATCAAACCTCCATTCCAAATTGATCCACCTTAAGGTATCTGCTCCTATCTGTCAGTGGATACTCAGCTTTCTGACGGACAGGAAGCAGCTGGTGAGGTTGGGGAAAATTACATCAAATACTCGAACAATCAGTACAGGAGCTCCCCAAGGGTGTGTGCTCTCCCCGCTGCTTTTCTCCCTTTATACAAACGACTGCACCTCAACGGACCCCTCTGTTAAAATTTTGAAGTTTGCAGATGATACAACGGTCATTGGACTTATACGTGACGGTGATGAATCTGCATACAGACGGGAAGTTGAACAGCTGGTTCTGTGGTGCAGCAGGAACCACCTGGAGCTTAATCCACAAAAAACTGTGGAAATGAGGGTAGATTTCAGGAAGCACCCCCTTATGCTACTTCCACTTTCCATCTGTGGTAATGTGGTTTCAGTGGTGGAGTCTTTCAAGTTCTTGGGCTCTGTAATCTCCCAAGACCTGAAATGGACAACTAACATCAGCAGCATTATTAAAAAGGCTCATCAGAGGTTGTTCTTCTTGTGCCAATTGAGAAAATTCAATCTGCCTCAAGAGCTGATGATCCTGTTTTACAGGGGAATTATTGAATCTGTTCTCTGCAATTCCATCACTGTCTGGTTTGGAACAGCAACCAAACTAGACAGGAAAAAACTACAAAGAACTATAGAGATAGCAGAGAAAATAATTGGAGTCAGCCTGCCCTCTATGGAGGATATATATATATTGCTCGGGTCAGGAAGAGAGCCATGAGTATTGCTGCAGACCCTCTTCACCCTGGACACATCTTGTTTGAGCTTCTTCCCTCTGGACACCTAGGCACATCTAGGCACAAGGACAGTTTTTTTCCTTGTGCCATTAAATTGCTGAACCAACAACTATGCCGAGGGATTATTGGAGAATACTGAAGCAGTGTTCTTATTTGATTGTATATTCTGTATGTATTGTTTGTTATTTATGAGTTGGTGTTTGTATGTACGCAGCCATTGCCGAAGCCAAATTCTGGGTATGGAAATCATACTTGGCCAATAAACACATCTATCTATCTATCTATCTATCTATCTATCTATCTATCTATCTATCTATCTATCTATCTATCTATCTAAGATAAAGAAGACCCTGTTGTAAAAACCTGTTTACCTCTTGCTCGGGCATATGCAGCTGCCAAGGGTGTCAGTGTCTTGTGTATGTCAAGCACCATACAAACTCGAGCTTCTTCTTCAGTTAGCGGCACTCCAACAGCTGCACCTGGTGGCCAAAATAAGCAAATGTCAAGAAGAGAGGGGGCAAAGTTCTCATTCAACAATGACTTTTCATATTAAGAAGTGAAAGGATGTTCCTCCATGTCTGCAAAGTTTGTCCCTGTTTTGTCTGAACAATCACTGCACTCCAACACAATCATATACACAATGCCTTTCTGGCTCAGAGATTGTTAGAGAGAGTACATTTCCTAGAACATACACAAGAGGTTCAGACTCTTTTCGAACATAGTCCAAGAAGAAGCTGGAGGTAACCAACTGTGCAACACAAACCAAATTGCAATGGTGCTATCTTACCTGCTGGGCTAACATGTTTGAAGGAAGTAGCAGCTGGAATGCCTAAAGCCTGCTTGAGTTCCTTGACCAATTGCCAGGCGTTCAGAGCATCACACAGGTTTATAAACCCTGGAGAGCCATTCAAAACTGCAGAAAGATCATAAAAGTCCATTCAGTCATGAAGGTCATTCTGCCAAGAGTCTTGACATGAGTTAAATAAAGGACTATAGATTACCTTAGAGTCCAGTTAAGTTATTTTCAGTTTTAGAACTCAAGTGTTATAAAGAGTCTGCATTTCTCTTTCCTTAATGTGAGTGAAAAGCATGTAAGTATAATAGAGAGACAAGTAGATTTTTTTTCTTTCATCCAATGAAGTGTTCACGCAAGGCAAAAAGCACATTTGGAGCCAATGAGTAGTTCATAGGTCCGGGAACAGGGGTAGTTTATCCCAGTTTGGGTAATAATGAAATTCCTGGGGTTAATGGACCTGGGTATGCATATGAATCAACAGGAGGGACTCTGCGGTGAGTGAAGGCAGCCTCAGCACTACTCCCTCCCTCTGTCTGGGAACTTGCTGTGGAGGAGCCTGAAAAGCTAATGCCCACCTCAAGCTGCTTCTCCCCCAAATCGCTCTCCTCTCCCAATAGGGCACACATCAACTTCTAAGGGGACTGCTTCCCTCTCCTTTCAACTTCTTTTTAAAAAAACCAAGTCAGCAGATTGATCACTCTCCTCCCTGCATGTAGGAGCTTGATGGCTCACCACACTGGCTTTTTTCTCCTCATTAAAACAGCAGTAGCTGCTGCATTTCCCACCCTAGATTTATACTTGAATCAATAAGTTTTCCCAGTTTTTGTGGTAAAATTAAGTGCCTCGGCTAATACTCGGGTATATACGGTATATTGTTTTCATGTGGTTAACTTAAACACCATATTACGTATTAGTACTGTATGTTTAAAACTATTACATATAATTTATGAATTCCAAGAAAGCTACATGCTGCCTGCTCACAAGGAAAAAGAGGACAATGAAGATTTTTTTCCAGGACACAAGGCTAAAACAGAGGAAATGTCCTAGAAAAACAGAACATATGGTCATCCTGTCCAATCCAACACTATTTTATCACCTACTTCAAACTTTTCTTCCAGTTCCCCAGAAGCCACATATTTGAATTCAAATAATTAATAATATATTTTTCCTTCCTTTCAACTTTGGGGCTCTTGGGCCTTTAACAATTGTGTAAAAGAGGGAATTTCAACAGGTGCTGCTTCTCATCTCAGATAACAAAATCTTGCTTCTGCTGAAATTCCCTCTTCTCTACAATTGTTAAAGGTCCAGGAGCTCTAAAAGTAAATGTTTGGACACCTCTGGCCCATACTGACAAGGCTCTTGCATGGATTACAACAAGATAATGTACACAAAGGCTTTAAACTCATGGAAATGCTTAGGTAAATATCATTATGGTATTGGACTTTATTGCTCCCTACCTGAGAGAGGAAGCTTTGGCCTCAGTGTATAGAGTTGAGCAGGATTCTGGTGTGGATTCATGCCATACCTCAAGGGAAGCTGAGATATTCCTTTGCTGTACTCTTTCCTGAAGTAATCTGAGATGGCCATGTCATACTGAGCAGTAAGAGTGAAAGCCTGAAAAAAAATCATTGGGACTCTTAGGGAACCAGAAAATTTGGAAGGTTATGAGACAAGCACCTACCCATTTTCAAATAGTATGAACATACCTTTAGAGCCAACTGGCGCCGTGTTTCCACAGAAGTATCCTTATCACTTGATGCTTTCATTTCCTTTGCTACCATTGCATAATCCCCAGGATCACATACCACAGTCACACGAGCATGGTTCTTAGCAGCACCCCTCAGCAAAGCCACACCGCCTTTAATCAGAGGAGAACAATGACACTATTCTTTTTTGGATGCCCATCTGGTTTTATACCTACATTTCCTCTCATACATAGATAGGGTTTGCATCGTTCAGAGCACAAGCACTATTTCAATAAAACTTAATCCAACATAATGTGGACAATGAAAATTGCTCTGTACAACATGCCTATACTGCATCTCAAAATCTCTGCATAACTCAGTAAAGGCCATTTGAGAAAGTTAAACTACCATATATATATATATATATAGAGTACCTGTTATTTTATACCCACCCAAGGGATTGATCATACAAGCTTGTAATTACAAGTTTGTAGTTTTCAGGAATTCAAACAAGGGCTGGGGGCCAAGATCAAAACAGGGAACCAAGCTGGCCATTGGTGCCATGACAGAATGGCTAATCATCTGTGGCAACAGTTACAGCAGAGACACCAAACCAAGATGAAACATGCTACTCAGTCCAGTGGGGACTGGGGCTGGTACATCTCTTGGGGGGGGGGGGTGGGGACTCAATGAGAGAACTGAAGTGCCTGCTGATGGGCATTTAAAACAAGGCAAGCATAGGCCATAGTAGAACACAACTTCCTATCCCATTGAGATGAGAAATGAATATGATGGTCATTTTCAAATTAAGATGAAAGCCACAATGAATGGTTCTGATACAATGTGAATTATATTTTCAATGCTCAGGCCATGTAAACAAACGATCTGTTGACCTACCTATGTCAATCTGCTCGACTGCCTCTGGAACAGTTACGTTTGGGGATGCTACAGTCTTCACAAAAGGATACAGATTGCAAACCAGCACTCTAGGAAAAGGATTTTAAATGAGTTCATTTTAAATCATTTAATCAGAGCTACTATTTTATACATTAGTCTGTGCTATCAAAAGGAGTTTTCTCAATCCGCAAAATCTTAGTCGTATGATTTACTCATTAACACAGCTCTTGAATGCCATCATCTCACTCTATAGGCTGGCTCCAACTTTCAACAATATTTTATTTATTTTATTGGATTTGTACTCTTGCCTTATTTCCCCAAAGGCTACCCAAGCTCTTTCCCTGGAATGAGCTCTTAACACAGCCCTGCCTGCACCAAGGACAAATCTGGATCCACAAGGAGGAACCAGGGGAGGAATCTAGCCAAATGAAGGGGACAGTCCTCAAGGCTGCATGAAGACTCCCAAGCCAGTTACAAGTGCATTAATTTGTAGCCTCTACTCATCACAAAATAGCTTTCATTTAACCTGAAATTAAACGTATTCATGTAAAACTAAAGACTATTTAGAAAATGGTTGGGGGAGGTCAGCAGGGGAGCCATAATGCTCAGATGACAGAATGTGATCTGTGGTGCACAATCCTGTCGAAGTTACTTTCCCATCCTGTTTATTTTAGTGGGAAAGTGGGAATTACATATGTTGAAATTGAGATGGGAAGGTGCCTTTGATTAGACAGTCCTTTATCAGCACAATTCTATGCATATTGAATTAGAAGTCAGTCCTACTGAGCTCATTGGGTCTTACTTTCTGGTAGGTAGGTGCTGGACAAAATTTTTGGAAAAAGGGTCATATGGCTCACAATGCTACAGTATGAAACCTATTTTGTCTAAATACATTTAGACAATGTATTTATGTTTATTAATATGTAAATATTAATTTATAGAGAATGAATTCAATCCAGCAGGCAGACACCCAATTCAGTTGTGTTGCATTAAGCCAAGCAATCTGTTAATGTAGAATGTGGGGGGAGGTGCCTGTGAAATATGTAACTGTGTAAGATTTCTGCTTGATAACCTGAATTCACAGCCCCCCATTCAAGTGAAGCAAACTAACACAATGAAACTGAAGCAAACTAGTGACATAAGGCCAATGGGAGGGGCAAAAAACTCATGAAGAAGAGAGACAGATCAAGGTACCTGCTCAGGTTTTCCACACTTTGGGGGCTGGATTTTTTTGTACTGGATTTTTTTGAAATGCTGTATTTGAAGTTGACTTGCATGTTGAAATCCAAACAGCACCATGTAAATCTCAAAGGTTATGTTTGCCAGTGTTTCAAAATCAAGAATTATCAAGGGTGTAAAGCCCCTGGTCCCTTTCACTACAGAGGTTTATCTGTTTAAAAAATATACTATGTGACAGGCAATGGAATCTTGACTTTAGGCCAGAAAAATGGCAGAGCTAAGCTGGCCTAAGTAGGCCATATCCTTAGCTGACATGTTAGGTCAAATCCACAGGAATGAAGGCCTCTGGCTGGCCCAACTGCTGCCGAAGAGACAGCAGCACAAGGGCAGAATGCTCACTGGGCTGGTGTAGTTGTGCCGTATCCAGAAGTGGACTGTTATAGTTGTGCTGTATTCTGAGGTTGAGAGGCAGAGATTGGCCTAGGACTCAGAATTTTTGGCAATCATTGCTCTGGCTTATCATGAACCCCTACGGGTCTACTCAGATTTAATCTTGCTCCTGAGGTGTTCCAACTCTTAAGGAGCTGTGAGTGGGCATGTCTGCCCTGGAAACAGCCTAAGTTTTAGGCCATGCTGAACATGCCCTTAATATGCCTTTCCTGAACTGCCAAGGCTGGCATAGCTAAGTCGGCCCAAGTCCATCTGTTCACTTACACCAGGCCAAGCCTTTATTGTGTAAATGAGCTGGCCTACCCTAGAATTGGGCCAACCCAGTGAATAGATAGGTACTTCCAGTGTTCTTCCAGATTGTACTTTAAAACATTGGCTTTAAGGGGAGTAGTTCCTACAAGAACTGATGTTCTGGGGTCCACTGCAAATCCACATTCACTGACTGGTATCAGAGATTTCACTCAGGATTACTGAACGGACTCACATTTTATTACATTTACCTCACAAGGCTGAAATCCTGTTTAGCCATGTCAGCTTTATCTTGTGGAATATCACGAGCCAATATGCCTAGTTGGTGGAAAAGAAGGTTTCTTAGAAAAACATAAAAAGGATTTAAGTTTAAATTTATTACTGACTGCTGGGAAACAGTGTGCTCTTGTAGAGTGACAAGTTCTTTTGTAGAGCATATGACAACTATAAATGAACATAATTCTGTTATTTCCCTCCCTACACAAATGTTACTCTTGAACATAGTTATCCAGTGAAAGTATCTCAGGATATCCGTGATTTTGTGAACCTAGGCTCAACTATTTCTGACACTCTCTCCTTAGATACTGAGCTGAATAGACGTATTGGTAAAGTGGCTACCACGTTTTCCAGACTTACGAAGAGAGTGTAGCTTAATAAGAAGATAATAGAACATACAAAGATCCATGTCTATAGAGCCTGTGTCCTGAGCACACTCTTGTACTGCAGCGAGTCTTGGACCCTTTATGCATGGCAGGAGAGAAAGCTGAACACCTTCCATATGCACTGTTTCCGACGTATTCTTGGCATCACCTGGCATGACAAAGTCTCAAATGACGCAGTCTTGGAAGGTGCTGGAATCTCTAGCATGTACACACTTCTGAAACAGCAACATCTACTGTTGGGCATGTCGTGAGAATGGCTGATGGTCGGATTCTGAAAGATCTCCTATATGGAGAATTAGTGCAGGGAAAGCACTATAGAGGGAGACCACAGCTGCGATATAAGGACATCTGCAAGATGGATCTAAAGGCCTTTGGAATGGACATCAACAGCTGGGAAACCTTGACCTCTGATCGTTCAGCTTGGAGGCAAAAGACGCAGCATGGCCTTCTCCAGTTTGAAGAGACACTTGTTCAGCAGGCTGAAGCAAAGAGACAGACCCGGAACCAGCAAAATCTGGGGGCTGGGCAGGGGACAGACTTTATCTGTCCTCAGTGTGGAAGAGATTGCCACTCTCAAATTGGCCTTTTTAGCCACAGCAGATGCTGTCTTAGGACCTCCAATTAGAGCACGATTCAGTCTTTCGAGACAGAAGGATGCCAATGATGACAAAAAATACTAATTATGTTTACACATAAATTAAGATTTATTCTAGGGGTAATTATACACAGGACTGACTTAATCTGGATTCAGATTAATTATTAGAATCCGGGTAATTATACACAGGTAATTTCCGGGTAATTATACACAGGACTGACTTAATCTGGATTCAGATTTTTTATCAAGTCTAAAGATTCTTCTTTCAGCCCAAATTATTAAAGGCAGTTTCTTCATTCTTCTAGCTAGAATTGCTATATTTTGTAGTCATTATTCAACTGCAAAATAGATTTATAATTTTTTATGCCATTAAGACTTGCTCTTTTTTAAATATCTCAGGCTGCAATCCTAATCCTAATCCAGTTAGGCCAGCGTAAGTACTGTGCAGACCTGGGGGTGGCACAAAAGTGCCATAAGTCACTTCTGCCCCACTATTGCAGAGGTTAGGCCACTGGACCAGCATATCCACACACGTCATGTAAGTTAGTCCAGCCTAACTTTGTTAACATTGGCTGCAATCCAAGACAGTTTTCTGGGAATAAGACCTATTGAACACAATGGTGCTTACTTCTGAGTGGACATGGTTAGGATTGCACCCATTGTGCCCAAAGTTATGTATTTGCTGCTTTCCATTAATCTGGCATTTTTCTAGACTGTAAAAATACCATTCACCATATTTAGCAATGGTAAACTTACTTCTTCCTCTAAACATTTATAAATTTGCCCATTAGGCCATCTGGTTCTAGAGGCATAACTGTATTAATTTTATTTTATCACATCTGCACTTTGGCTTTAAATAAACAAATTTCCTTGCTCATGAAAACTAATGCACCAGAAAGAAAGCCTTCTTACTTTCCCCCTGCCCTGTGTCACCACCTTCCTTATTTCTTGCTACCCTGGACAGCCTCCTTTCAGACATCACCATGGGCTTCAAAGATGGAGTGGAGGCCCAGTGCTTGCATTGTGCTGGCCTCTTCACCAGCACTTTCACTGTTCTGCTAATTTTTGCAACAGCACTTATCTTTGCGCATGGGAACACATGAGAGACCGACACTGACTTGCGATAGGAGAGGAGACTGGCACTGGCCAGAAAGATGAGTAAGAACCCTTATTTGTAGTAATTGTTCTTATCTAGTGGAGGATTTTATTATAATATGTTGAGCTTCCTACACCTGCATACTAAAGTCATATACCACAGATGCAGGATTGCTTATACAATGAAAATATGACTTTTATCTTTAATTGAAAACTGATCAATTTTTTTCTAGGTACAAAGAAAACTTCATAAATATTCAATCATCATCTATATTGCACCATGGAAGCATGCTGGTGTCAACCTACCTGCATGCACTGCTGGATGAAGTGTCTTCACACGCCCTCCTAACATTTCTGGAAAGCCAGTAAGATCAGAAACATCTCTGTTCAAAAGGAGGGAAAAGAAAACAGATTGTTACCTGGTTGGTATGGTACTCAATCAACATAATAAATGGTCTAGTTTGCCATTTCAGGAAAACCCAATTTGACATTTCAGGAAAAAAAGCATTTTGAAAAAAAGCATTTTTCTTCTTAAGTCCTCTGAAGGGAATGGAGTTGTGTTCAGGTCCCCTCAGGAGGGCTGACTGAAGCCCAGAGAGGCATACTGTGTATGCTCACTATCTCTGTGGCCTTCTGAATGGGCTGTAGTGGCAAACCTATGGACACAAAAAATCTGCAGATAATCAGGATCCACCTGATTATACTACATGTTGGAAATTAAATGTTACATGTTTCCTTTGTAAGGCTTTTCTTTCATCCTGCAATGAGCATTTTTAATGCTAAAGGAAAAGTTTCCTTTTCTCAGTGGCACACAAAATAAACCAAATGCTTGATTGCACCAAAAGCACAGTACATTTTTAAAAAAAAATTCTGTCACTCAAGAGAGGTTGCAGCTCTTCCAAATCTATCAAGGAGCAGATGCCTCTCACATGACTGTAAACTATCTTCTTCTGATTAAACATTATACTGGCAAAAATTACTCAGTGGAGTATCTTAAGTAACCTAAACAAAAGAGCAGCAAACATTTTGTTTTAAAAAAAAACCTATGTGAAGAAAGCAACATCTTGAGGTCACCAAAGGCCCTTTTAGTTCAGCTTCCAGTATCTAACAGGGGCCCAACACTCCAACAACATCAGGTTCTACTTCTTTTCTTCCAAAACTCATTCCCAAGTTTCAGTGTCCAAAGCTCCAGAGACCTAATGAAACTACTTAGAGCTCAAGTAGAGCCCACTACCCTTAAGAACTCTTGCTCATCTTTCCAATGCTTGGACTAATGGTGTGACTTAATATAAAGCTGCTTCCTAAGTCCTTAGGAGGTACTCTTATGTAGCGCAGAAGGTTCCAAGATGCTCTGCATCCTACAGACCCTATAGAGCTTCAAATTATAATCCCATTTCAATTTTATATTAGCCCTCAAGGTCAAAGATATGAGAAATTTGATTTTTGTTAAAACTCAGGGAGCATTCCTAACCAATTTGGGTCAGAACAACTTCCCCATCTCCTTGTTCCTATATGGTGGCACAGGCAGATGGCATGGCATGGTGCCCGTCTGTGCACTGGCTTAACCCACCCCGGAGTGGCACAGAAGTGCCTTCCAGCACTTTTGTGACCTTCCCACCAGGCCAGCATTGGACTTGTGCCAGCTTAACCAGGAGTTAGGATTGCACTGTCAGTGTTCTAAAATACCATGGACATTAAATCTATTGATTGATTTAAGGGGATTTCTCAGTTCTTAAATATGGTCTGGCAGGGTAAGAATATTGAAAAATAAATGCAGCTGGTTTGCTTAGCAGTCATATTTGGATGAAGGAGGGGCAAATAGTATGAACAGCATTAATTAAAATGTAACATTTGCTTTTTATACTATTTACATCAATATTGAAACAAGGTTTCCATTTGTTTTGAATTCAGACTATTCTGCTATACAAAGTGCGCTGTACACCACACTATTCTGCAGTACAAATTTAGAACTATTGTGAATCTGTTAAAGAACAACAAATAATAAGAAATAAAATAGGAGAAGGAAACCTGGCAAACAACAAATGAATCCAGAAAAAGTTAAACCAGTTACAAAGTTCACTTCTACAGTATCAATGTAGTAACCAAGTTCAAATGATGGACTGGGCATTTTAACTGAGCTAGGATGGTGACTATTAGAGGAAAACATGTGACAGTAGTACAGCAGTCTATTTGTCTACAGATAACTCCTTCTTCCTTGCACAATAGCAGGACTGTTCTACTTTGAATATTCAATAACAGTCATCATGTGAATAAAAAAGTAGTATCTTATCTCAGAAAAAATGTCCATATTTTGCTATGTAAACTGCTTGTGAGATGGAGCAGAAAGAGGACCTGTGCCAACTATGTTTGGCACCAGAGAATTTCCACCATGAGAAGGAAACAAATGTTCCACCACCTCTGAAACTGTGTCAACACCCCACCAAGGCAAGATGCTGTAGTACTGTAGAGCAATACAGCTGTTCTTCATCAGAACAGGTAAAGGACTGGGCCATAGAGCAGTGGCGATCCCAGTTAAAGATGAAAAATACGAAACTAGTGGAATATGAATTACTTGGAGTGTGATCTTCGAATGAATTACTTGGAGTGTGCAACAATTTTTACCTGACATCCAGGCCTGCATCTCGAAGGGCTTTAGCTGTTCCTCCAGAGGCAATTAAAGCTAAACCCAAAGAATTCAGGTTTTTTGCAAATTCCACCAAGCCAGTCTTGTCCGAAACACTTAGTAAAGCTAGAAAAAAGTGAAAGTTAATAAATGTCCTTCCAAGAGTGCATTGATATGTGAAGAAGCCCAAAATAAACTGAACTACTTCTTATCAAAAGCTTATGTAACCACTGAGAGCAATATACCCCCAAATCCAGAGTAACTATGGGTGCATGTAAATAGTTACTGCACCACCTAATGAAAACCTATGGGAAATTCATATTCGAATTCAGAGTAAGTTGTTCTCACTCCGGAGCAAGGACTCCCCATAGTTACTCTGGATTTTGCCCTAAGAAAGCAAGAAGGTAACAAGATTCCTGATGGCTGGAATCTGGGTGCAATGTCCATAAGGCAGTAGTTCTAAGCACTTTATGGAAAATTAGTCCATACGTGGAAGCACAGTTATATCAAGTGGACCTTATTTTCAGATAAATACCATTTATGTTCATATGATAACTCTCTCACATACACACACAGAGACACAATTAAATTCAGGACTAAACTGAGCAATCAATGCTCTCTGTCCTGTGCAATTAAAAGAGAGGTTCTATGTCAAGTTACCTACTTTGGGAACTCCCTGCCAGAGAACATCCACAAAGATTCCCCCTCCCCTGCTTGTTTTTTACAGGTATGAGAAAATGTCTTTGCATTATTGGACACTGAGAAGATACTGAGATTGTTAGCCCTTTTGGAACAGGGAGCTATTAGTTATTCAATTTCTCTGTAAACCGCTTTGGGAACTTTTTATAAATACGGTTGATTGATTGATTGTGTTCAGTTAGTGTGGCGTTTCAGTGATTTATATTTTGATTTTTCAATCTATTTAAATTGTGCAGATCACTTGTAAATTCATTGACAATCCCCTTTACATCTTGTGGCTGGCTAAGGGCTATCTGGCAATGGACCAGCTTTAGAAGTCCCTATTTAGATACAGATTCACACACACACAGGTTATGAACTTCCCAGCAGAAAGCTACCAAGCCAAGTTCATACATTCACTGGAATCAAATGATAAAGATTTTCCTGATCTGCAACTCTTCAGGCTTCAGGGGCTATTAAATGTTCAATATAAAAAATACAAAACAAATAACTCATTGAAAACGAGTAGAAAGTAGAAAACAAGCAAATCAAGAGTCATAGAATTGGAAGGGATTAGTTTTCCATCTTCTATTTCTAAGGATATTCCCTGCATTGTAGCCAATGAGGAGGCATTTAACAAGTTTATAGCAGTTGTATGAAGAACCTCTTTATAAAAATTTATTAAATTATATTAAGAACCAACAGCAGCCAAAAAGGAACCTCTAAAACTTGCTGTATGCATAAACGAGTCCTTAGGTTATAACATTGAAATGAACCAGGAACAAAACCTTTGCCATTTTTTATTGTATACAAGCAATGATTAACTATTGTTTAATGATTTATACCCTGCTTTTCCCATGCCAACGCAATTGCTTCAGTTCCTCCCCTCCTGCTGTCCTCACAACAACCCCGCACAGTAAGCAAGGCTAAGATGAGTGACAGGCCCAAGGTCACCAAGTATGCTTCATGGCCAAGAGAGATTTGAATCTGGATCTTCCAGGAATCAGTCAGATTCTCTGAACCATCCTGGTACCAACCACTAAGGGTGACCAAATGTCATAACCAAAAAATAAAAAAAGAGGATAAGGCCCTCCCAAAACGTAGGACATTAAGAAAAACAGAGGACTGGGCGAAATAAAAGCTGAAATCTCATGTACATTGCTTTCAGGTGCTTAATTTAAATACTATATTATTAAATTTAAACCTTTTGTATATAATTTATTAATTACAGGAAGGCTACATACTGACTGCTTACAAGGAAAAGGGGGACATTTTTTTCTAGGACATAAGGCTAAAATCCAGTACATGTCCTGGAAAAACAGCAGATATGGTCGGTCACTACAACCACTGCAATAACTATCCAAAACAATTTTAAAATACACATGCGTCCTAACTACAGATTCCACCTTTTGCTCCCGTAAGCCCCAATAATGTGAGGGAGAAGCTCTTTCCAGTAAACTCTGAAGATCCTGCAGTTCTGCCTGTTGCCTAACTAAAGTTTCTCTGCCACCCCGCCCCAACTGCTTTCCCCAGATTTAATGCACGCGCAGAGGGGAGATCCCTGCTGTTTTAAGTCCTGCAGTAGCCCTGTAGAAGAGAGCAAAACAATGCAATGCAACCCCCAGATGCATTACCCAACTGCTGCCCTGCAGCCATCTCTGCGGTGGGACGAAGTAGGAAGCAGCAGATCCACAAAGAGAAAGAAGTCACAGGCACATGGGGAGCAGGAAAATAACAAGGGGGTGGGGATAGGGTTGCATGCTGGGAATGGGGAGGCAGGGGAGAGGAAAGCGAATCCTGGCCAGCTTGACAGCCACACCTCCCCCCAAAAGGGGGAGGAAAGTGCCTATCGAAAGCCTGCCTGCATCCCAGAGGGAGAGGAGTTTGAACTCCTTATGCAATTAGCCTCCCTGTGATGGAGAAGACCTGCCTTTCCGGCAAATGCTTAAATAGGCTGTAGTAGTGGTTCCCAATTTGCAGGGTGAGCAATGTCCTCTTTTTCATCCCTGTGTCCTGGAAAAGAGCTTCAGTGACCTCCTTTCCCTTGTGAGCAGGCAGCATGTAACTGCATTGGAATTAATAAGTTATGGCTGCAATCCTAAAGATACTTTCCTGAGAATAAGGTCAATTGAACAAAATGGGGCTTACTTTTGAGTAGACATGGTTTGGATTGTCCTCTATATCTAATAGTTTTAAAATTAATAATTTTATATGAATGAGAAAACTCACTGACTCACTCACTCACTCATCACGGCCAGCCAACACTGCTGGGCCTAGAAGTGTGAAATTTGGGGAGGGTGTTCCTTCCCTGATGGAGGCACCCACTCAGAACCAATGTGGAGAAGTTTAACCCTGAGGGGGCTGAAGAGGTGCAACGTGTTTTGGTCCTATATTTAACACTGAAGATTGATTAACATCCAAGAATTTGGTGCAAGTTGAATGTGACCTATCCAACTTTCTAATGTAAATGCAGCTGTGTCAAAAGGGCATATGCTTCATTCTGTGATGTGCTGCATTCTGTAATCCTAGCAGTCACAGCACCAGTTTGTATTAGCAAAGGCACCAGTATTCTTCCATGCATTTTTTCCAGGCAGGGGGAAGAGAACACCACCCATTTCACCCCCTTCCTATCCTTTGAACTCTGAGGTAACAACTGCTGTCATAGCAGTTGAAATAGTGAGTGAAAGTAAGTGATCAATTAGGAAAAAGGAGTCATGGATTTAAGCCATACTCTGGGAGATCTTTTCTCTCTTGCTTCAAACCTGGCTGCTTTCCTTATGTTCTGTACAAGTCAAAATACACACTTTATGGACATTGGTATTATTCAAACAATATTTCTGAGAAGAATGGAAATGGGTAAAAAGAGAGTCATTAACTCAAGTGTCTAGAAATAGGGCCATGGTTATTAATCTATAGTAGCAGTCAACGATCATGGGTATATGAAGGCCTCTTGTACTAAGACAAATGATCACACAGTGAATAGGGTGGCTTTGTTTTCCTAGTTTTCTGTGAAGAGCACATGAACACTGATTTTGTGCATCCAAAGGTCTTGTCTTTAATCATAATCAGTCTCACTGTTTCAAGCAACCAGTAGCTTCATATGGTAGGCATTGGATTCCTGCTCCCCATTTGTACTCATCACTTCAATCAGATATCACTCTTTTGACAGAACATTTTGACAGAACATGCGAATGTTACCCAGTCCTCAACAGCTGACTTTTGATGTCACAGCAATTAGCTATGTTCTGAAGCGGCAATCCTAAACTCCAGTTAGGCCACCATAAGCCCCAGCACAAGCTCCAATGCTGTCAGTGCACAGACATATGGTGACTTCTCCACACCACCAAGGGAAGATATGCCAGCCTAAGGCTGCAATCCTAACCTCTAGTTAGGCCAGAATGGGACA
The DNA here is from genome assembly GCA_030015325.1 of Cryptoblepharus egeriae. NCBI lineage: Eukaryota > Metazoa > Chordata > Lepidosauria > Squamata > Scincidae > Cryptoblepharus > Cryptoblepharus egeriae. The sequence goes on along the minus strand of JAREYC010000001.1, from coordinate 110,669,456 downwards.
AAAAGGCAAGCAGTCTTACATTTTGAATCATTTTGAATCACCCTGTTCATTTTGAATCACCCTTACATTCATTTTGAATCACCCTGTATATATATCACATTATGGTGTGTGTGTGTAAATATATTAGTGCAAAAGTCTAGACCTTTGCAGAGATCTCTCCTGCTACAAGTGGGGGGTGGACTAGATGACCTCCTGGGATCCCTTCTAACTGTTTTGATAGGGGCAAAATTTTGCCTAGGTATGCCTCTGCCCCAGCATAAGTCCTGTGCTGACCTGGGGGTGTCACAAAAGTGCCATAAGGCACTTCTGCCCGCTTACACAGGCATACACTGACCACCCTATACCACCACAGGAAGATACACTCTTGGATATGACAAAGTGCCTTGGATCCTTAGGGTTCAGGAGCATAGCCTGAACCTTGGTAGTGGGAAGGAAAATAGTTTTGATATTTGCTTTACTGAGTATTCTTCCTATCCCATCAGTTGTTCCTTTGATATATGGAAGAGTTGCATACCCTTCAACTGGAGCAGATGTTTCTTTTTATCTTTTAGGAGTGTTTTGCATACCCTGCAGCTGCAACAAAGTCCACATTGGAACCATGATACAGTTAGTTGTTACTAGAATCAAGGAGCATGAAAGATATGGTCATCTTTTATCAGTAGCCTGAAAATGTACACTCTACCTTTAAGCGAACACAGCAGAACCCAAGCTCATTAGCACCACAGGCAGCTGGGACTATTTAAGATTGTCCTCTCTGTAGCTATCTACAAGTTCCTGTTTTGGCTTTGTTAGTCCTTTTTGCTTTTAAGTATGCTGTCAACAATATGTGGAAGAACATTAGGCCTCAATCTATAGCTTTCCAAACGGCCAGAAAACCTGGGAAGCAACGCAGAGCAATAGATTATAGATGGCAGAAGAATCTTAGATCCTACATCATTGAAATATATGACCCTGGGAGGTCAGAGTTGTTGTGAGGCAAGTGAGTATGGGGACAGGAGAAGTGTCTGTCTACTGCTTTTCAACTAAAAAGTTCACAAAGTGGTATACACAGAAAATAAAAATAATAATAGCTAATTCATAGCTAATAGGTCCCTGTCCTAAAAGGGCTCACAATCTAAAACGCAAAATGAACACCAGCAGAAGCCTTTAGAACAGACATTGCTTGGGTGTGTAGGGCCAGTTACTCTCCCCCTGCTAAGGCTGCAATCCTAAAGATATTTTCCTGGGAGTAAGACTCATTCAACACAATGGGGATGACTTTTGAGTAGACATGGTTAGGATTGTGCTCTAAATAAAAGAGGAGCACCCACTTGAAAGAGTGCCTCTTGCCTAGTTAGCAGGGGAGTATTAAACTAAGACATTTTGTTCTTCTCTTATGCTAACAGTTTATTTCTGAGGCTATGCAGCAAGACCTTTGTTTGTTCAAGCCTTATTTGATAGACAGTGGGTCCAGTGCTCTTAGGCTCGTTATACTGGTTTATATATTTTATTTGAACTTTTGCAATACTCAGGAGGTAGGTGAGCTGTAGCTGGCAAAGGAAGTGAGAAGCTGGATGGCTTGGTTCTGCGTGTACATCAGACATTTTACAGTCATATTTTATAGAGCAACCCTGAAGTAGATGAGACAGGCTGAGGGACTGTTGTGACAGAAACACAACAAATGCCCCTACCCATGAAAAGCACTTCCTTCCAAAACTCTTAAATAAAACATTTCACTTCTAGGACAACTGGGGAGAAATTGTTTTAGTAGCAGTTTTTTTAGTACAATGTTTTAGTACAATGCTTAGGGCAAAATCCATAGCAGTTACAGGTCCACGCAGTTACATTACGCTCTAGTGTTATATTATGGAAAGTCATCTTAACTGCTCCGGAGCAAGGGGCTTAATTTCATTTTAGGATATAGGCCTCAGTGGAAAGAGCTAAGAATGCATTTTGATGATGCAACAAACATATTTATACCTGTCACTTTAAGCTTGGAGAAGCTTCATATATGGGCCATGATATTCAGGCACATAAGGTGGGCCATGATAAGGCACAAGGTGGGCCAGCAATGGGCCTTGAGCCACTAAATGATCATGCATGGTACCAAATACTTCCACCTGACTGAGCAGTGCACCAATAGGCAGAAAGGGCCACTTCTACTATTCCTGCACTTGCTGGATTTGAAAAGGAGGAGGGGAATGGAAAGGAAATGTGGAAGAAAGGGAGATTCTCAGGTGGTACTCTAACTGGGCAAAGAGGCACCTTTAAAGTGTTACCATTATTTGATATTTCACAGAAGAACAGTTTCTGTTCATCCCAGCACCCTCTTCTAGTGTCTGTTGCTCTCTGCCTTATATCCCTTTTTGTTTTGTTTTAGGTTGGGAGCTCTCTTGGGATAGGGAAAACTCATATTTCTTTGTGAACAGTTTTACAAACTGCCCCTCTTCACTCCATTACATCTTTTCCAGTAGCTGTTACTGGTCTCTCTTCTGTATGGTTTAACTATTTTTTATTTAAGTATATATACCTGAAAATTGGTTACACATGAACATGTCAAGCCAGGGCCTATGAGAGGGGGGTCCAGTTCCAGGGCCCAAGAGCTATGGAGGGGCCCATGACTGAAGGACCATTTGCGTGTTTGTTACTAACAAATTAATATGGTATATGTGCACAAACACACATACATACACACGTATACATACATATATACACATGCATACACACATACATACATATGTATTTTATGTATGTAGGGCTTAGTAGTAGGGCTTAGTAGTATTTAGGGCTTAGTAGTAGTAGTATGTAGTAGTAGTATGTAGTAGTAGTAGCATGTAGGGCTTAGTAGTAGGGCTTAGTTTAGAGCAGACATGCACATTACTTAAATATCAGTATGTTTTAACATAATGTTTTATAGGATCAATAAATGAGCACTTGTTGAAGTTTGTTGCACATTAATTAGCCTCATTTTTAAAATTTCAAAATAATTTTAAGTCTTAGGGTCCCCAAATGGGTTTTGTACCGCCTTAAAAAATTTCTCTTGGAGGCCCTGTGTCAAGCTACTGTTTATAAAGAAAAAAATTAAAAAATTAACCCTTACTTAGGCTGCAATCCTAATGACACTTTCTTGGGAATAAGACCCATTGAACACAATTGGGCTTACTTTTGAATAGACATGGTTAGAATTGCATGGTTAGTCTCACAGGTCTCTCAGGTTGCAATCTACCCCTCTTACACATGAGTGAGCTCCACTGTAAAGTAGTAGGGCTTAGTTTAGAGCAGACATGCAAGGCTAGGGCTGCAATCCTAAAGACACTTTCCTGAGAGTACGACCTATTGAATGTAATGGGACTTCTGAGTAGACACTGCACCCTAGCAATCCCTAGCAGGTCTCTTAGGCAGCTTTCCATTGGCCCCCTTACATAGGAGTGAGTTGACTGTAAAAGGCTTACTTCAGAGTAGAAATGCATAGACTGATTTCTCAGGATAGGCTGAGGAGGTGGCTGGTGGAGTGCCAAAACCCACCATATCCCTGCTGGGACTATTTTTTTCTTGAATTGCAAGACAAAAGTTATTAGAAATGTTTGCTTGTCTTGGCAAAATGCTCTTAATCCAAGGTTTTACTGTATTTCTTAGGGGAAAATTTGCTTTGATATATAAGCATTTTGGATTACAAGCATGCTTCCAGAATGAATTACGCTCATAAAACAAGGTATCACTGTATAGGTTTTTATAAATATAATATATAAAATCAAAGACTCACTCACTCATTCAGGCAGCAATCCTAAACTCCACTTAGGGCGCAATCCAGAGTAACTACAGGGAGTCCTTGCTCCAGTGTAAGAACAATTTGCTCTGGATTGCAATATGAATTTCCCATAGGTTTTCACTAGGTGGTGCAGAAACTATGGCACACGTAATGTCTCTAATGTGCTCCCATAGTTACTCCGGATTGTAGGGTAAAGCTACAATCCTAAAGATACTTTCCTTAGCCAGCAAAAGCCCTAGCATAAATCCTGTGCTGACCTGGGGTGTCACAAAAGTTCTGTAAGGCACTTCTGTCCCATTCCTGGTGGGGCTTGGCCAGAGCACAGGCATATGCTAACCTCCCCCCACCCCAGGGGAAGATATGCCAGATGAATTATGCCAACCTAAATTGGTTTGGATTGTGCCCTCACTCATGCACCCATCAAAGCCCAGCCAAAACTACCGGACCTAGAATCATGAAATATTTTTTTGGGCGGGGGGGGGGGGGGCGGTAATACCTTCTGTGATGTAGGCACCCAATAAGATAGAATTTTTAGAAATTCAAACTGGAAGGGGTTGAAAAGGTGTCCAACATTTCCGTCCCTATACTTAGCATTGAAAAATCAATGACTCAGCCCCAACACCCAGCCCCAACCCTTGGACCTAGAAGCATGAAATTTGGGGAGCTAGGATTGCAGCCTTAGAGCCCAATTCTATGCATTCCCATTGTGTTCAGTGAGGTTTACTCCCAGGAAAGTGTGCATAGCACTGGAGCAGTAGAGAACAATCCTATGCATGTGCACTCAGAAGTCAATTGAGTTCTGTGGGACTACCTCCAAAGAACGTGCATAAGATTGCAGCCTTGGAGCCCAATCTATGCATGCCTACATTAGATAATCACATTATAGTCAGGGGGCCTAAAGGTTTACATTGGAGTAAATCCATGTAAATGTGGATAGGATTGCAGCCTCAGGGCCCAATCCTATGCATGTCTACCCTGAAATAAATCCCATTGTTTTCAATGTGTGCATAGAACACACATTTCATTTGTAACAATGAAAATACATCTTGCATATCAGATATTTACATTACGATTCATAACAGTAGCAAAATTACAGTTATAAAGCAGCAATGAAAATAATGTTATGGTTGGGGGGTCCTCACAACATGAGGAACTTATAAAGGGGTCATGGTGTTAGGAAGATTGAGAACCACTGTTCTAAGGGTACTGGGTTAGATTCATGTCATGGTAGTATATAATAATAAAATTTAACATTTACATGGTGTTTTTGAGTGTTCAAAATTGCTTGTCATATTATCTTGTAATTCTTCTAATTCTTATAGCAATGTTGTCAGGAAGGTAATAATAATTATACCCATATTGCAAATGAGGAGTTAAAGCTTAGTACTAATAATTTGGTAAGCCACCAACATGAAACTGGAAATTTTTGATCAATAGGACTCCATGTCTTAATCATTATGCCATACCAGTTGTAATCTGACCTTATGGACACAGTTTGCCAAAATGTCCTGATTAAATAGATACGCGATATTTTTAAGCACTGCCTCAGATGTATGCATAAGATAGTATGTTCCCTGCATAATTCCAAGGAAGAGAGAAACAGAAAATAATAAATATTAATTCATCAAAAGTATTTTCAACTTCAGTTATGTAGGACAAGAGCAAAAAGGTTTCTCAGCAAAACAGAAGTGTTGCTGCACTTCCTTCAATTTTACAGAAAGTGTAAATACCAGTACATTATTTTGTACATATTCATTCTTATTTAATTTGTCAGTATCACCAAATATTTGATTTCCAACAACTGTAGTAAGATTTTAGAATTTAAACCCTCAGATGATTTACCTTATTTTTTTTTCACATTTTCTTTCTTCTCTGTGTGTGTCAGTATACTCTGGCAATATGGATATAATTGTCATTGCCTTTCTTCCAACATTGCTGTAAGAATTAGAAGAATTCCAAGATAATATGACAAGCAATTTTTTGTTTTTAAATAGGAGAAACTTAAATCTGAGTTGTTGGTTGGAATTAATGTTCTGGATACTCAGGATGCAAATATATGTGTATGCAAAGCAATTAAAATTAATACTCCACTGGCAAATTTAGGCTGTAGTCTTAACTGCAGCACTTAATTAGGAGTAAATCTCATTGGACACAGTAGCATTTTCTTTTAGGTATACACTATACGCATTGTTTACACCATAAAACAAAGTTCATTGAAAATTACTAGTAAATCCTTAAGCCAATAATCTATAGGTATCAGTTTTGGTTGAAATCTGTGAGATGCATTTTCAGTTGGAAAGATGGTCAGCTTTGGGTATACATTTCTTTCAAGGACATATGGTTCGTGTTTAAAATTGTGTAGTACTAAGCATTAAACGCAAGAGTGTGCTAGTGCATTTTTGTTTCATACTCAAACTTCATGAAGAAATCCTTTAGGCAGCACAGCACCAAACATGGACAGTTCTCCCTCTACTCCCATTACAGGCATCCCCTTCTGTCTGCCATACTAGTTTTTTTGTTTTGGTCATTTCATTCTTTCATCTCTTAAAATATACCCAGAAGTCTGTTTTTCATCAGGGAAACTCACTGATTCATCAGTTTTAAAAAGTGGAATTTTCCACATTCAGTGGCGCCTCATGTAAAGAATGCATCACGTAAAGTATGTTTCACATAACAAACAAAAATTTCTCTAGGATTCTGCTTCATGTAAAGAACATGCTTCACGTAAAGAAAACATTCGTTGGCAGTTGGGGAAGACGCGCTGGCCGGCAGCCCTTTTAAAAAAAACCAGGGCTGCCTAGCACACCTGCCCATAGTGAAAGCAACACTTCCGCAACGTTCCTCCTGTGGCCGGGAGTCCGCTGGGCAGAGGGAGACTTCATAGGATCATGCACATTGGGTGCATGTTTTGAATTCAATTCCAGTGTTTTGTCATCATTTTTACATCCAGTTAATATTTTTATATGAATATTTTTGGGGTTGTGGAACCAATTGTCTTGAGTTTCCATTATTTCCTATGGGAAAAACCGATTCACGTAAAGAATGTTTCACGTAAAGAACATGCCTCCAGAACGAATTAAATTTGTTATGTGAGGCACCACCGTATGTCTGTTTTAGTATAATTTGGTATATATTTTGGCTATGTGTTAATAAATATATGTTATTTAGGCCTTTTCTAGTGACATTTTGGTGACCATTTTACATTTGCAAGCTGAAAAAGACTGAGTTCCACTTTTCATCGGTTTTTACTTTTGCCCTCTGGTATCTAACCCATACAATAAGTAGGGGATTCCTGTATTCTGTATCCAACAAAATATCTATTACTCTTTATAACTGTTTTAAGAATATGGTAATGAAGACCCATAAATATATAATATCTGTAAATAGTTGTGTGTACATGTTCCCAAACAGTGGCACAGCTAAGGGGGTGCAGGCAGTGCAGTTGCACCGGGTTACGACCTTTAGGGGGGCTATAAGCTGAGCTTGACACTAGTGGCTAAAAGAGTGAAAAATGGAGTCTGTATGAATGATAATACCATTGTTATATATTGTTGGAAAGGTAATTTAATAATGCAATAAAATAAACAGCATTGGAATATCTATATTATATCAAACTTTATGGCAAATTAATCAGAAAATGAAAACACAAAAGCCTACGGAACAAAAAGTGGATTTTTAAAACTGAGACATTCCTATGATACTGATTGCTCTGAGAGCCAATCAGATGTAATTCTGATACTATATGGAACTACCGTATATACTCAAGAATAAGCCGAGTTTTGGGGGCTCAAAAAATGGGCCCAAAAAGCCCCCTCGACTCATACTCAGGTGAACTGAAAAATGGTGGGATCAAACCCCATTAAGTCACATACCGTTTGATTCGTATTGAAGAGCAGAATCCAATGCAAAAATCAGTTTTGAAATATCTCCTTCCTATCAAAAGTTATGGCCAAAAAACAAAAAATAAAATCTATAAAAATAAAAAATACATTTTTGGCAATTTTTTTTTAAGCGGGTAGGAATTTTGGCCTTGGGGTTCAGGAATTTTGGGTTTGGCATCTGGTCACCCTGTCCTATGCGTGTCTACTCTGAAGTAAGCCCCACTAACTTCAATGAGGCTTACTCCCAGGAAAGTGTGCTTAGGATTGCAGCCTATGAGTTCCAAGAAGGCTACAAGGAAAAGGACCAGTACCTGCTGCATTTCCCACCTTAATAAGTTTTCCCAGTCAATAAGTTTTCCCAGTTTTGTGGTAAAATTAGGTGCCTCGGCTTATACTCAGGTCGGCTTATACACGAGTATATATGGTAATAAGATGTTAATATGAAACTGCTCTCAGTTCCATATAGATATATCATAATACAGTAACCCATGCTTAATGGACATACAGGCACTTCTAAGTGGTGCTCCTCTTATATTTAGCAGGGAAAAAATAACCATTCCTCTTTGCCCCAGCACAGTTGCCCTACCAATATGGAACACAATTTTCTTTTTTTTTTTTACTTAATGAAATTTGATTAAGTAAAAATCAAAAATGATTGATTTGTTGTTGCATGGGAAAATTTAATTTAAAAAAATACTCTGGGGTAACATCACTTCTGAGGCAACATTTTGAGCTTTGCACCAGGCTACATGATCATTAGCTATGCCACTGTTCCCAAAATTATAGGAATAATCATTCTTTGCTATACTGTAGTTATCTGAGAAGGTTACAGTTATTAGTGCGTGAAGAACCATGTGTCTAATGAAGACCCATTAAACAAAAAGCTGTTTTTAAATTATCTCCCTGATTTCACTCACAGGCATGCAGTCAATTCTGTTGTTTGTGTGGCAGACCTAATTTTACTCAGAATACGCAGTGGATGTAAGACCTTCTCACACTACAGCTCATTTTAATAAAGGTGGAGTGTGTATTCTGTTTGTGCAAAAACTGTCATACAGCTTTTCACGTTTCCACATAGAAATTCCATTTTATTTGTGTTGTCTAAACACATAGTTATACAAACATTCTCTGTGTACCAATATTCTTGTTTTGGGGACAGAGAAAGGCTGTTCATACTACTTCCAGCGTATGCAGCTCTTTTTTTTCTTAATCCCAGTCTGATAACTTTTTTTCCTTTTTTCTCTTTTTTTCTTTTAAAGAAATTGCACATTTTCGTGACAGAGTCATGCATGACCAGATGGATATTGCAGCTCACTATTGAAAGCTAAGCATGTAGAAGGTACTGTTCATGCCCATAGGCTATCTTATGCACCATCATCCATTTAGACTGGCAGAAAACTAAAAAAAAGATGATACCATATTTCACCCAACCTTAAAAATTGGACTAGAATTGTTTCCAGAAAATCTATTCTCTTGTGGAAGTCACATGATTGCTTATTTTGTGGAGGACTGGGAATCTGCTCACTCTCTATAGCAGCCAGAATGAGGGCATCACTGAAGCTATTGACCCAAGGGCAACACTTGAAGTCAGATCTGGCAGCAACCTGTAAATTTCACAGCAGTTCTTAGGACAGTCCTCACTCTCTTAGGGCAAAATCCAGAGTAACTATGGGGTGTAATTTTGGGAACAGTGGCATAGCTAATGATGTGTTCATGATCATTGCTCTGGTGTAAGAACAGCTTACTCTGTAAGTATGAATTTCCCATAGGTTTTCACTAGGTGGTGCTGGTGCAGCAATTATGGGTACACATAAAGTCTCTTACATGCTCTCATCGTTACTCTGGATTTGGGTGTTATTTTTCCTTCCCTGATTTTTTCTCCTGGTAATTATATCCTTACAATTGTTCTTTACTCTTTTCCTCACCTTTTCTTTTGGTCCTAGTAGCGTAAACTAGTTTGGAAAGAGTCAGGTGAAAGAAAGTATTGCCACAGACAGACAGTTGTTGCTCTTTGTGTGTTTTAAATACCTTTAATTGCTACAATTTTTAAAGAAGCTACCATACGAATGTGATTAACTGTCATCTTTTTCCACCCACAGGCTCTTGGGCAACATGTGAGTGTGTGATCCCTTTCTGCTATATTTCCTGAACTGTTGTATAAGAAGTTGCTTGGGAAATTACAACTCAGTGAAGAAATCACGGCAGGGTATTTAACTCTTACATGGTCCCTCTGTACTTTCTTTCTCGCCTTTAGGCCATTTAAAAATACAACATTGCTGTGGGATTTGAAACCATTCAATTTTTAAAGAGCAATTGCTGAACATGTGTTCAGAGACTCTTTCACTATTCTGGAACAGCTTCATAAGGGAATTGTTCTACTAACCACAGTTCTTGCTTTTTTGAACTTCTTGGCTTTTCTCACTGACCACATTTTCCTGACCTCTCTACTTTTTCTGTTTTTGATGATTATTCCTTTCAACTAGCACCATCAGTGTCAAATAAACACAGTTAACCTCTCTGCCGGTTGAAGCTGGCCGACATGCCCTGAAATTTTGTTCTTACTCCCTCTCCGTGCCAAGGTGGCCAAGGTGTCCCTCCTAGTACCTTCCTATCTCTAGGTGCTGTTCAAAACACCCCTACTCAGTTTTCCCACTGCTTGCGTGGGGTACGGTAGAGACCCCCTGGCCTCTCAGGCCAACTTTGGCTGAATTCAGTATTTTGTAGAACTCCATAGGTTTGTACAAGGTGGCCTCTCAAGCCAGCTTTGACTAACCAAGTCTGACAAATTTCAGTATTTTTTGGTTACTTGTTTAAGGTTAATAAATGAGGTTTTTTAAAATCAGATTTTGAATATTCTCCCCTTAAAGATCACTGATCACTTTAAGAGTGTTAGAATTTAGTTAATTAGGTACAATGACAGTTTTCTAACAGGGGCCTGTCAGGTGCACTTCAAATGAACATGGAAAAAAAGAGATTCGACTGACAGAGAGTTAAGTCTTTTGTGGTTGGAATTGAGAAACTTACTATCTAAAATATAATTTAAAATGTTGCTCAAGTCTCAAAAAGTCTTTAAAATGTTACTCAAATAACATTCATGTCAGCACAAGGTACTTGAAGTGTACAGGCATATCTTGAAGAATACAAGGTAAAAACATGGAGGTATTGGACTGCCTCCTCACTGAGGACCTTAAGATCTTGGGAAAATCCGTTGCTGACTGGAGACTTCACAGCAAAATGTCAGTAAAATCGTGACTACCTGTTTCCATCTTAATTATAAACTTGCTAATGCAGCCCCAATGGCCTAACTTAATACAACAACATACTCCCTATAACCCTCACCGCAATACACACAGTGGTGCCTCACATAAAGAACTTAATTTGTTCCAGAGGTATGCTCTTTAAGTGAAACGCTCTTTAAGTGAAGCAGATTTTTCCATGTAAATAATGGAAACTCAGACAATTGGTTCCACAACCCCAAAATATTCATTTAAAAATATTAACTGGATGTAAAAATGATGACAAAACACTGGAACTGAATTCAAAACATGCATTCAGTGTGCATGATCCTATGAAGTCTACTTAGGCTGCAATCCTAAAGACACTTTCCTGGGAGTAAACCTCATTTAACACAAAGGGGCTTACTTCTGGGTAGACATGGTTAAGAGTCTGCAATCAAAGACACTTTCCTGGAAGTAAGCCCCATTTAACACAATGGGGCATTTAACACAAAGCCCCATTTAATACATGCATTCAAAGTGCATGATCCTATTAAGTCTACTTAGGCTGCAATCCTAAAGAAACTTTCCTGGGAGTAAGCCCCATTGAACACAATATGGTTTACTTCTGAGTAGACATAGTTGGGAGACTGCAGTCAAAGACACTTTCCTGGGAGCTTACCTGGGCTGCTGCTGGAGGTTCAAGATGATCAGTGGGGGCACTTGGGGCCAGTTAGGGGCAGTTGCCTCTGGCACCTCCAGGCAACTGCCCCCAAGTTGCCCCCAAGTTGGGGGCAGTTAGAGGCAGCAGCGCTGGCCGGCAGCCCTTTTAAAGAGCCTCTGCGTGGAGCATCAGGGATGCATAACACACATGCCCAGAGCCCACTTGCTTGTTAAGTAAAGCAGAACTTGGAAGTTTTTGCTTGTTATGTGAAATGCTTGTTATGCGAGGTGCTTGTTAAGCGAGGTATCACTGTATCTCAGAATAACTTTGGACCAGACCCTCTCTAATAAGAAACACCTAGAGAACATGTTCACAAAAATTAATACTAGAACCAACAAACAACACGCATCCAGAACCGATGTGGTTGATGCGTGTGGGGGATAGTGCATGTGGGGGATGTTGGTGGTGTTCATGTGACATATGGAACACCCTCCCCGAATTTCATGCTTCTAGATCTGGGGATTAAGGCAGAACACCCCTCAGTACCCGATTCTTCAATGCAAAGTATAGGGAGGAAAACATGTTGCACCCCATTTCACCCCTTTCCAGTTGGAATTTCCAAAAACTGGTTCTTAGTGACTCCCTCTGTCACCAACACCAAATTTCACGCTTCTAGGCCCACTGGTTTTGGCTGTGTGTTGATGAGTGAGTGAGTCAGTCAGTCAGTGACTTTTCTCTTTTATATATATAGAGAAAAAAAGAGAATATCCTGAACTAGGCCACTGTCTATGTGAGGTTTGCACATTCTTACAGCGTCTGCAGGGATATTTTCTGGCTTGTAAAGTTCACATTTAAGACAATGTTTAATATTAGAACTGTTTTAGGTCTTTGTTTAGAAGTTTGGTGATGTTTTTTGTCACCAGAGATATGACAAAAGTCTTCTTTACATATATCAATTAGCCTACAGTAAAACTGGTTTTATAAGTAGCTAGCAAAAAGTGTACCCGTGTTGTGGGAGTAACATTTCCCCATATGACATCCCCTCACGACGCATCAACACCCCATGCGCATCAACACCGCATGCGCAACTTTCCCCCATTCGCAACTTTACCCCATGCGCAACTTTCCTCCATGCACAACTTTCCTCCATGCGCAACTTCCCCCATGCACAACTTTCCCCCTGTGCATAATCCCTCCATGCACAATTTTCCCCCATGCGCAACTTCCCCCATACGCAACTTTCCCCATGTGCATAATCCCTCCATGCGCAATTTCCCTCCATGCACAACTTTCCTCCCTGTGCAACTTTCCTCCATGTGCAACTTCCCTCCATGTGCAACTTTCCTCCATGCGCAACCTCCACCATACGCAACTTTCCTCCATGCGCAACTTCCCCCTTATGCAACTTTCCCCATGCACATAAGCCCTCCATACGAAACTTTCCTCTATGCGCGACTTTCCCCCATGCGCGACTTTCCCCCATGCGCAACTTTCCCCCATGCGCAACTTTCCCCCATGTGCAACTTTCTCCCAAGTGCAACTTCCCCCATGCGCAACTTCCCCATGTGCAACTTTCCTTCATGCGCAACTTTCCTCCATGCACAACTTCCTCTATATGCAACTTTCCCCATGTGCATAATCCCTCCATGCCCAACTTTCCTCCATGCACAACTTCCCCCATGCACAACTTTCCTCCATGCGCAACTTTCCTCCATGTGCATAATCCCTCCATGCCCAACTTTCCTCCATGCACAACTTCCCCCATGTGCAACTTTCCTCCATGTGCAACTTCTTCCTCCAAACAACATCCCCCAGTGCATCAGGCAGAGATCACCAAATTGGCTGGATGTTATTCAGTCTCCCATGTTAAGTATAGGACAAAAACACGTTGACCCCTTTTCAGCCTCTGAAGGGTTAAATTTCTCCAGATGGTTCTTGGTGGGTGTTCAGGTGACAGAAGGAACTCCCAGAATTCCATGCTTCAGGCCCAGCAGTTGGGGCGGAATGTTGAATGTTGAGAATGCAATTCTCCAATGCAAAGTATAGGGAGGAAAACACATTGCGCCCCTTTTCACCCCCTTCCAGTTTGAATTTCTGAAAACCAGTTCTTAGTGCACCCCTCCGTCACAGAAGGAACACCCACCCCAAATTTCACGCTTCTAGGGCTGGCGATTTTGGCAGGGCGTTGATGAGTGAGTGAGTGAGTGAGTCAGTCAGTGACTTTTCTCTTTTATATATATAGAAGATTGTGCTTACAGTTTCCATTTTCAAGAACCAATGACAACTTTAAGTAAGGACTCGCTATAGAGCAGTGGTGGAGAACCTATGGCAAGTGTGCTAGGGAGAGTACTCTGAGCCCTCCTGGCTGGCACAGGGCCATAGTGCTGCCCCACGCCCCCAGCCCAAACGTATGGGGCTGGTGTCCACCATGCATGGCCAGAACTCTTGGAATGTACAATGAGTGCAGGGCACTCCTGGCCCACTGTGGATGAAATATGGTGGGCACCAGTGCCGTCAGTGGCACTCAGTGCAAAAAATGTTGTGCCCCCCCCCCACTGCGGTAGAACAATTGCAGTAATACATTGCCAGCAATATAGAACCTTGTTTAACTACAACGTTCCTTATTGCCCTTTCCCATTTCATGGGCAATGGACAGCAACTGACAACCTACCTATGTAGCTCCCTGAGTAGGCATGACCCTTCTACAAGAATCCAAGTATCAATTCTAGGCAGCAATCCTAAAGACACTTTTTTTTGGGAGTAAGACCCATTGAACACAATGGGGCTTACTTTTGAGTAGACATGGTTAGGATTGTGCTCCTACTCTTTTAGAGTAAATGCTTCTATCATTTGAGTTACTAGGGAGATAAAAACAGTATCGTGAGAATTGCAAAAGATAAAGGCTTGGTGGGAAGGTAGGATAATGTAAATGAGATGTAATAACTATTCATTAAACAATGCTTTCCACTGTCTCCCTGTTGCTTTTGCAGTGAGGCAGAGGCATTTTATCTCTTATGTTACACAACAGTTTTGCAACAAATAAAACTAGCAGGCTAATGTAACCAAAGTAAACTTCTAACACACATCCAAGAAAGTAGGATGAGGCAGGTTGCAATCAACTATGAAGATATGGGTGACACACTTTGTTCCCTTAATTGTGTCAGCTTGATGACAGTTACAAATTAAAGTCTAATCCTTTGGACATTTTCCATACAAACAGTCAGCTGGAAAAATAATTGCTTGTTGGGTAGTGCCACAAACCACAATATAGATTGTAGCCATAGATTGGCACAGCATTAAATATGGCCTTCCTAGCACCACTAGCTTGGATTGCATAGACATGAAGACAGGATCTCTGTTGCACTTCTAGGGCTGCAATCCTAAAGACACATTCCTGGAAGTAAGACCCTTGGAATATAATGGGGCTTACTTTTGAGAAGACATGGTTAGGATTGTGCTGTTAAGTGTGCCAACTGCTTGAAGTCCTGCTATTCCTAAAAGGTGGTTGTAAGGATGATGATGAAGGACTAGGAAGATCCTGCAGGCACCAGAGAATCCAAGGACTGCTTCAGGCAGGATATAGACAAATGTGTCAAGTGGGAACTGTTTCTTCTTATGGGGATTCTAATATTTGTAAACAATTACTATTAAACAATTAACAGGGATGGAATGGACATATAGGGTTGAAGAGGATCAACAGTGGTCTCCATTCTCTTTATTGGGTCATGGCATTAAAAAGGTTGAAGACCACTGGCCTAACTGCATGGAAAAGCACAGACCATGTTTTTGTAGGTTAGTTGCACTTTGTGGAAGATTCTCTAATCACAATGTAAAACCAATGTGCCTTAGACTTAAGCCACCTCATGCTATTGTCCTACCCAGGTTTGATGATGCCATAAGCTATTGAAGGTAATGTGTCCCTTTATTTGTCCAGCTGTCTTTTGTCAACAACAAATTGTTGGTGTTTTTTGTGTTGAATATATGCTATATAGTCTATCTAGCGATAGTCTATCGTGATTCTATCCCTCTCACCAGGTCCCCTGTCCAGCATTTCACAGGGTTTGAGTGCCTCCGTGTTGTGTTGGAGGGGCGAGACAGAATAGGGATTCTGTTGGTGTACCGCCCGCCGTGCTGCCCAACAGTCTCCCTGCCTGAGCTGACCGGGGTGATCTCGAGCGTGGCGTTGGAGTGCCCTCGCCTCCTAGTGCTGAGGGACTTCAATGTCCATGCCATGGCACCCCAAACATCTGCAGCTCAGGATTTCATGGCCTCCATGGCAACCATGGGTCTGTCTCAAAGAATATCTGCCCCTACTCATGATGCGGGACACACACTGGATCTTGTGTTCACTGCTGGGCAGGTTGATGGTGATCTGGATGTGAAGGACATCTCCATCACCCCATTGCCATGGACAGATCACTACCTGGTGGGATTTAGGCTTATCGCAGCCGGTAGCCTCTGCACAGGCGGGGGACTGCATTCCATGGTCCGCCCCCAGAGACTGATGGATCCAAATGGTTTCCTGACGGCTCTGGGGGATTTTCCTGCTGCCAGAGCTGGCGACTCACCTGGCTCCTTGGTCAGTCTCTGGAATACGGAGATGACCAGGGCCCTGGATGAGATCGCTCCTGAGCGACCTCGGCCCTGCCGTAGATCAAACGCAGCTTCTTGGTTTTCTGGGGAGCTGCGGGCTTTGAAACAGCAAGGTCGATGTTTAGAGCGACAGTGGCGAAAAACTTGTGTCGTTTCTGATCGGGTAGAGGCCAGGGCTCACTAGCGAGCCTACTCTGCGGCGGTGGTGGTGGCTAAAAAGATGTATTTTGCTACCACCATCGCGTCCGCAGAGAACCGCCCAGCAGAGCTCTTCCGTGTGGTCCGGGGCCTACTCCATCTGGCCCCCCATACTGATATGGTACAGCACACGGAGGCTCGCTGTGGCGAGTTCGCCCAACATTTCACGGACAAGGTTGATCAGATCCGGCATGACTTGGACGCCACTTTAACAACATTCAACGATGTCCCTGGGGCACCTGTCTTGTCCATCTTTTGGAATTCTTTTCAGCTTGTAGAACCTGAGGATGTGGACAGGATTCTCTGTAGTGTGAGACCATCTGCTTGCCCGCTGGACCCTTGCCCAGCCTGGCTAATCAGATTGGCCCGGGATGGACTGGCCGAATGGACAGGGAGGGTGGTGAACACCTCTCTGAGGGAGGGGGTGTTGCCTTCTGCATTAAAGCAGGCGGTGGTTTGCCCCCTCCTGAAGAAACCCTCCCTGGACCCTAAAAACCTAAATAACTATTGGCCAGTCTCAAATATCCCATTTCTGGGCAACGTGGTTGAGCGGGTGGTGGCGTCCCAGCTTCAGAGAGTCCTGGATGAAGCTGATTATCTGGATCCCTTCCAATCTGGTTTCAGGCCGGGGTCTGGGACAGAGACTGCCTTGGTCGCCTTGGTGGATGACCTACGCCGGGGAATGGACAGGGGGAGTGCGTCCTTGTTGGTCCTGCTGGACCTCTCGGCGGCCTTCGACACCATCGACCATGGTGTCCTTCTGGGTCGGTTGGCCGGGTTGGGGATTGGAGGCACTGTTTTGCAGTGGTTCTGCTCCTTCCTGGCTGACCGGTCCCAGAAGATGGTGCTGGGGGATGCTTGCTCGGCACCCTGGCCTCTTCGGTGCGGGGTGCTGCAAGGTTCCATTCTATCCCCCATGCTTTTTAACATCTACATGAAGCCGCTGGGAGAGGTCATCCGGAGGTTTGGAGTGAGGTGTCATCAGTACGCCGATGACACCCAGCTCTATCTCTCCTTTCCTCCTGAGTCCAAGGAGGCAGTTGAAGTCCTGAATCGTTGTCTGGAGGCAGTGGGGGACTGGATGAGGGTGAACAAGCTGAGATTAAATCCTGATAAGACAGAGGTTCTCCTGGTCTGGAAGTCCTCGACTCGGGTATTGGAATATCATCCTGTTCTGGAAGGGGTTGCACTCCCTCTGAAGGAGCAGGTTCGCAGCTTGGGGGTTCTCCTGGATTCGCAGCTGCTCCTGGAGTCCCAGGTGGCAGCTGTGGCCAGGGGAGCCTTTGCTCAGCTTCGGCTGATTCACCAGCTGCAACCATACCTGAGTCATTCAGATCTGGCCACAGTGACCCATGCCCTAGTGACATCGAGACTAGATTATTGCAACGCACTCTACGTGGGGCTGCCTCTGAAGATGGTCCGGAAGCTGCAATTAGTCCAGAATGCGGCGGCCCATGTGGTTGCTGGGGCTCATCGGTTCGACTCTGTCAGGCCACTGCTTCAGTGACTACACTGGCTGCCCATTCGTTTCCGGGCTGAATTCAAACTGCTGGTCCTGACCTTTAAAGCCCTAAACGGCTTGGGTCCTGGGTACCTGAGGGACCGCCTTCTTCTGTACAATCCGACCCATCACCTAATGTCATCTGAGGGGGCCCTACTGACTGTGCCGCCACTAAAAGATGTGAGAGGTATGGTGGCCATAGATAGGGCCTTTTCGGTGGTGGCACCCCGGCTTTGGGACTCCCTCCCCATAGAACTTAGGAAAGCTCCCTCAATACAGAGCTTCAGGTGGAGTCTTAAAACTTTTTATTTTAAAAAAGCATTTTAAATGGGGCAGAGGGTGGGGGGCAGTGTGTGTTATTGTTTTATTTATTGTTTTAACAAATGTCTTTTAGCTTGTTTTTAATTGTTCCTAGTCTAATTATTCTAATTGTATTTTAATGATGTTTTAATTTGTATTTATTAGCAATTTTAATGATGTTTTATTCTTCTATGTTAGCCGCCTTGGGCTCCCCCTTATGGGGGAGGAAAGGAGGGGTATAAATTGAGTTAAATTATACCCCTATATATATAATTTATGGATCTAATAGGTATATAAAGCCATTTGCACATAAAATATGTATTTTATCAAAGTAATTGTTGAACTGGAATACAATTTAAATTTTTGGGCCCCCCAAAAGAGTGGGGCCCTAAGCTATAGCTTGTTTAGCTTATATGTAAATCTGGTAGTGGTCCTACCACAGGGAAGGAGACAAGCTCCCCCCTTTCTTGCAGTAATGCAGTAACAGTCCCAAAACTTGGGCTGGATTTCTGCCTGCCTGTTCCAGTGCATGTTAGCATTGCACTGCCCAAATATGCTCAATGTGTATTTTTATGCTTGGGTGTCCTTTGTCTTTATCAGTGCTATCCAGTGCTATATGAAGCTGCTGGTGTGGGAACTATTTTTTTTTCAGGTGAATTGAAAATCTGTGACTGTCTCTGTAACAATCTGAAATGTGGCTTAATTGTTTGTGCTGCTCTATGTTTTTGAAGTTCCTGAAATGCACTGTTCCAGTATGTTATTTTAAGACTTTTAAAAAGCATATTTTGGTGCTAATGCATTTTAAAACACTGACAAATTAAATGCAGAACCATGTTTTCCATATTGGTACCTCTGGTCATAAAACTGCACTTCCTTTATCCCAATCTGCTACATCTTTCAGGTACCTTTTTTTCCTTCAGAGTTGCACAGCGTTTTCTACTACTTATTTCTAAGTGCTCACTAAAACAGCAGGTTAAATGGCTCTCATTCGTTGATACAGTAAATGTCTTGTGATATTGGTAATACTTTCTACATTTTCACCTGTACTCACGTCCCTTACTCATTTAGGTTTCAGGTTCTCATAGATTAGCTGCAGTTTGCACAGTCAGTACAATTGTATGCAAGCTAGTTAGGAAGCAAGCAGCTGTCTTTGCTGGTGGCTGAATTCTCCACATGCTGAGACCTGCTTCATCATTCTTCAGGTGTGGTCTAATGATAGGTAAGCTCTTTTCATGTCTGTTATTTTGCATAGGACTTCAGATGACAATCTTTTGCATTTTAACCAGTCAGTTAAGATATTCCCTTTCTAGACCTGATAGCTCCTTAAAGGTGACATTATGATTGGCTTTTAATCTAGAATGGAACACATGAAATTAGAAGTATGACCTAAGAATGACAAACTGATTCTTGATGATTAATGAAATTATACTGTCTTTTTCTGTTGAAACAAAGAATTATATTTTAAATATTCTGGGGTCTGTAATGTTCTGATAAGGGCCCAGAGGCACTGACAGTTAAGAGTGTCACTGATATCAAGAGTGGCTAGTGTTAACTTTTCTCACAATGCTTCATAGAATCATAGAGTTGGAAGGGACCCAGTGGATCATCTAGTCCAACCCCCTACATGTAGCAGGAAATCCTCATCTTATAGGGACCCGGGTCTCGAACTCTGGCCTGCTGTTTAACAGGCAGTGTCTTAATCATTTGCTTCAGAGGCTTCAGTACAACCTGAATTATTTTGCATTTGAGCACAAACAAATCTACTTAATTAGCCTGTAAAGTTACCTCTTAGTCATCACTGTGACTGTTAATTATTGCAGCAACTATTAAGCCTTTTAACAGCAAGATCTGCCCACTTTGCAGGCATAAGACTGAGGAGGAGTTTTGGGAAACCTGGAAGCTAGCTCACCCTTTCGTGTCTTTCATTTAACTCTGCTAAGCTACTGCTGTTTGCTATTTTAGGAAGAGGGATTCAAATTAAGGAAGCAATTAGAATCCTAGCTCACATGTGAAATAATAAATCCTAACATCACAATTAATACCCCTTGATTATCTGCTTTTGAATACAGTATTTACATATCCCGAATAACAATAAACACACACTATCTTATGTTATCTTTCCTTCAGAAAAGAAGGGGAATAATGTATGAGTTAAAAAGTCAGCAAAGGTCAATTTGATCAGAAACAGTTTAAATCAGGGGTCTCTAAACTTTTTGTCAGTAGAGCCACATCATCTTTCTGATACCATGTCAGGGGCCAGAAGGGGAAAAAATTGATTTACATTTCAAATTTGTTTATGAACTGATTTGAATTCATTCATTCATTCACAAGTTCAATCACTAAGATATTAATTTATGTAAATTTATTCAGATTTGAAGTGATGGAACTTGTGAATGAATGAACTCAAATCAGTTCATAAACAGTTTCCAACACACAGAGCTCATAAGCACTTTCATATAACAAAAGAATGCAGCCTTCCCAGTCCACAAAATACCCTCCAACGCAGTGATTTTCAACTAGTGTGCCACAGATAGTCCTCAGGTGTGCTGCGGGAATTTGGGGAGGGTAATAATTAATACAAAAATTGGAGGATTTGAACAGCCTGCTTGTTTTGTCAGTGGTTAAAATAACTGATGGTGGGCTGTGACAATTTCAGTGCCTTGTTAGTGTGCCATGGGATGAAAAACATTGAAAATCACTGCTCCAGAGGTTTGAGGAGCAGAGTTTCCATCACCTTTGGACAATTATAGGGCGGGTTGGACACTTGCCCAAGGACTGGTTGGAGGGGAGGCCACCAATGGCCAGGTGAGAGCCGCATCTGTCCCCAGGGCCAGGGTTTGGAGACCCCTGGTTTAGATAAAACATATCTTAATAGGAGAAAAGATTAAGGAAATTAAATTTATTCAGGTTGCAGTTCAAATTTTCCAGATCCAAGACCCACTCAAAGCTGCCACAGTTATGGGAAACCACTTTGGGCACAATCTTAACTAACTTTCTGGGGCTAGCATAGTTATGCTAGTGGGTGTATGATACATTCTACAGTGGGCGGGGGGTGGGTGCAGTCACCAAGGTCTCTTCATGGTGAGGTAATGTTTGTTCTCTTACAAAGGGAGTTGCTTGGGATTGTGCTCTTTGACAGCTTTCATGGTATGGACCTGTTATTTTATTGTACTACAGTAACTACATACAATGGAGAGAACTTTGGCCTGAATAGGTTGTCAAAGTCCAATGAGAAGTCAGTGGTGTACCTGGAGGCATCCATGGGATCAGTTGACCTAGCATGGCATATAAGAGAGGCAGCACCACATAGAACCAGTGGTGTGCTTCAGGGGGTTCGCATAGGATCTATAGAATCCTTTGCTAATGAGCGCCTGGTTCTGAGAACCGGTAACTAATGGAACATATAACCTTTTGTTAATTTATTTGAATCCCACCACTGGGCAGCACCCCATCCATACTACCCCATCCCCACTGGTTGCACTCACTACGTCCTATCTGGTAGTGATAGAGGTAGTCTGGAGACCTTTAGAGGACAGGAGAAGCCACGTGGCTTTAATGACCCCAGAAGGCTGAAAAACAGCACTTTGTTTCTCGGAGAAGCCAGAAGTGGTATTTCTATGCACATACAAGGCTTTCTGAGGCTTCACACAGCCATACAAACCAGGCACCTGTATGAAAAGAAGCAAGTACAACCAGTGGAGGAGGGTGATTACACTGCTGAGGGGGGAATGGCAATTTGCAATAATTGCCCCAAGCCGAGCAGCACCAGCTCTATTCCATTGCATGTTAGTCAGCTGATGTAGCTTCACGTGTTTGCCAAGCATTTGCATTGGCAATAAATTCTATGATCTGCCTCTAATTAGCATTTCAATATACAGTGCTACCTTGTAAGCAGGGGTGTCACTAGGGTTTGTATCACCCAATGTGGGAGGCCAGTATATCACCCCCATGCAGTGGGCGCAGTGATGGGCTCCAGCAGGTTCGCACCTACTCTGTAGAACCGGTTGTTAACGAGAGATAGGACATATAAAGTTTAAAAATAGCCATTTAAAAGTGGCTGCCAGATGGGCATAGAACCGGTTGTTAATTTTTTTGAATCCCATCACTGAGTGGGCGGGACAACAACCTGGATGGTGGCATGGTTATGTGCCATTCCTCTGCCTCCATTTGTTTTCTGGCCACACGGTTTGATAAAATAAATATATTTCCAAGTGGTTTTTGCACTGCATTCTGCTGAAAATTACGCACCCAACAGTATATAACATGATGGGATTATTCCTAAAACCCATGATTTTTATCATTAACTTATGAGTAAAGCTGCAAGATGCAAATTTTGGGGCTTTTTTACTTTTTTGGCTGTACCTTTGGCTAGGAAGGTGCTATCTCAAAACGGATTGTTGCATTGGATTCTGCACTCCAAGTCAAATCCAGTGACATATGACTCGAGGGGAAGTGAACACCATCACAAAGTTGCTTTTTTGGAGTGCCACTGCTCCCCCGGGCGCATTACCTGGTGTGGGCTGCACCCCTACACCACCCTAGTGACAGCTTGTAAGACAAATACCTTGTAAGATGAATGCTTTGTAAGACATTTCTGAGGAATTCTGCCTTGTAAAACTTTCCGAGGAATTTCTGAGGAATTCTGCCTTGCAAAACAGTGACTTGTAAAACAAACAGTTTTACAATGAAAATTTCTTGTAAAACGAATGAATTGATGGATCTGCATCGTGAGCAACAGAAAGAGGTTATGGAGAAGATCTCATCTGCGGAGGAGGAGGAATCCCTCACATCAAATGAGATTAAGGACATTTGTAAACATTGTGCAAGATTGTACACATTGTGCAAGATGGACTGGAAGAGGGCGAATGTAGTCCCAATCTTTAAGAAGGGGAAAAAAGAAGACCCGGGAAATTATAGACCAGTCAGTTTGACTTCAATCCCGGGGAAGATATTAGAACAAATCATAAAACACACAATTTGTGCACATCTAGACAAGTACTCTGTGATCAAAACAACCCAGCAGGGATTTACAAGAATAAATCTTGCCAGACAAATCTGATCTCCTTTTTTGATCAGGTTACAAGCTTACTGGACAATGGCAATGCTGTGGATGTCATTTATCTTGACTTCAGCAAAGCATTTGACAAGGTCCCACATGACATTTTAATTGGGAAGTTGGAAAAATATGGGTTAGACGAGGCAATTGTTAGGTGGATCTGCAACTGGCTCGATGGCCGCACTCAAAGGGTTTTAGTAAATGGGTCTGCATCAACCTGGAGATCGGTTTCAAGTGGGGTCCCCCAAGGCTCTGTCTTGGGCCCAGTCCTCTTTAATATTTTTATCAATGACTTGGAGGAAGGGGTACGGGGGAGCCTGATCAAATTTGCAGATGACACCAAGCTGGGAAGAGTAGCAAACACATTAGAAGACAGGAGAAACCTCCAGGAGGATCTGGATAAACTAGAATACTGGGCTGTAACAAATAGAATGAATTTCAACAGGGAGAAGTGCAAGGTTCTGCACTTAGGAAATAAAAACCAAAAATACAGGTATAAAATGGGGGATACTTGGCTTGGCATCACTACATGTGAGCGGGATCTTGGAGTACCTGTGGATCACAAGCTGAACATGAGTCAGCAGTGTGATGTGTCTGCAAAGAAAGCAAATGCCATTTTAGGCTGCATTAAGAGGACTGCAGCTTCCAAGTCGCAAGAAGTTCTAGTTCCTCTTTATTCAGCATTGGTCAGACCTCACCTTGAATACTGTGTTCAGTTCTGGGCACCTCACTTTAAGAAAGATGCAGCCAAACTGGAGCAAGTCCAGAGGAGAGCAAAAAGAATGATCAGTGGGATGGAAGGGAAGCCATATGAGGACAGGTTGGGGGAACTTGGGATATTCAGCCTGGAGAAGAGGAGGCTGAGAGGAGACATGATTGCCCTCTTCAGATACCTGAAGGGCTGTCATAGGGAGGAAGGGGCTCATTTGATCTTAGCTGCTTCTGAAAGCAGAACTAGAACCAATGGGTACAAACTGCAAGAGAGGAGATTCCGGTTGGATATCCGGAAAAAATTCCTGACAGTTCAGGTGGTTCGGCAGTGGAACAGATTGCCAAGGGAGGTGGTGGACTCTCCCTCACTAGGGATCTTCAAGCAGAGGCTCGATGAGCACCTGTCGGGGATGCTCTAGGGGGATTTCCTGCTGCAGGCAGGGGGTTGGACTAGAAGACCTACTAGGTCCCTTCCAACTCTATGATTCTATGATTCTATGATTTTGTAGACAAGCACCACCCAAATAAGACTGTAGCAGTGTGAGCGATGAATGTTTCATGACAATGCAATGTCATATTTCCATGAAATCCTCAAAAGGAGATAAAAGCAAGTTTCATTAGGGAGGTTTCTTGTTTAAGTTGCTCAAAAAGACACCAGTGACTCTTTTAGTGAAAATTAATGGTGTCAGGGATCTCCTTCCCAAAGATCCCCTGATTTACCTGGGGAGAGTTCTCAGCAGTGCCTGGAGATGTCCAGCACACGAGTTCCTCCAGAGAGGGGAAAGTTTCCACCCAAGTGGGAGACTCATGGAGTGAGCCCTAAAACCCCAACCACTGAGGGAGACCCTCTGATAGGGTGGCAGCCAGCTCAGTCTCAGGAGGGACCAAAAACCTCTAGTGAGTGTGTAGAACTGGCTGCAGTGGGGAGAAGGCAGAGTGTTGGGGCTGGAAGGAAGGCAGGTGCTATGAGTAAACAGGGAGGGGCC
This sequence comes from Cryptoblepharus egeriae, assembly GCA_030015325.1. Taxonomy (NCBI): domain Eukaryota; kingdom Metazoa; phylum Chordata; class Lepidosauria; order Squamata; family Scincidae; genus Cryptoblepharus; species Cryptoblepharus egeriae. Next base: position 110,644,603 of record JAREYC010000001.1, on the reverse strand, counting down.
AGTGGGGTGGGGTCAACCCCTCTTGTAAATGCCAAGAGAGGAAAGGGCAGGACTGGGAAAAGGTCCCAGGTTATATAGGCTCAGAGGTCCAGTGAGGGGAGGTTGGGGAGGTGGAGTTCTGTACTCATGACCCCTAAAGCCTCAGGACTTTGAGTAAGAGAGAACAAACCTGCTCAGGACCACTCTGAGACCTCTGTAGGGGTATCCAGGCCTGCCCTCGCCTAGAAGAGGCTAGTTCATTGGGCCCTGTTCATTGGGCTAGTTCAGAGGCCCCTGACACTTGGCCATAAAGGTTTTTCTTTTCTGTTTTACTGTACAGTTTATTACAGTGTTTTAATTAATATTACAGTAATTGTGTTTGGTATTATATTACACTGTTTTGAATTCAATTACAGTGTTTTGTCATCATTTTTGCATATAAATATTTTTATATGAATAATTTTGGGTTGTGGAACCAATTGTCTGATTTTCCATTATTTCCTATGGGAATATCTGCTTTGTATAAAACATGCTAACATGCTTATGGAACGAATTATGTCCGTCTTACAAGGCACCACTATATTATTTTCTGTATAATCTGAACAATTCATGAAAAGTATAACTTGTTGCACCTGCATTATTTATAAAATAGCTTCTTTTATCAATCTTTCTCTATAAATCACTTTATAGACTTTCTCTTTCTACTGAGATCATACCTTTCACTTATATTTAATTTAAATATTCTGTCAGAATTCATTTTTGTCCAGTTATAGTTTCTTTTACTTTTTGTCTTTACAATATTTTTCCCCTCAATGTCCTGATTTATCTGCTTGCTAATTTCCCCCTTTAATTCATTTTCAGCACAATCCTATCCTCCTGCACAACCATACTGAAAAGATGCATGGGGATTTAAGTTGGACTTGCATGCAAGGGGGCTGGGATGCTGAAGGGGAGGAGGAGAAGATTTGGCACATGCTGTTACTACCAGTTCCTTCTCCTCCCACAGTCTGTCTTCCCCCAGTTTTTCTCCCTACTTGCCCAGCCCTCTTCCCACCCTTGTTCTTCTTCCTGGACGGAACAAATGAAGCAAAGTGAAGAGGAGTAATTATAACCACTCCTCTTGTCTCCTCTCTTCTACTGTTCTGACCCTCCTTTCCAATCCAAGGAGGAGTACCGGATGACATTTCAGATAAGGGATGACATTTCAGATAAGGGAATTTGATATGTTGCTTCAATAAGTCTTTGGTGGATCTGATTGTACCTGTTTCCTTCCTCTTGTTTACCATCGTACTTTTCATTTCTGTTAAATCTATTTTCTTGGTTCTTAACCTTTCCTCTGCATTTGATACTGTTGATCATTTTTTCCTTTCTTCTGGGCCAGATATTGGCTTTTCTAGGTTTTTTGTGTTATTAGATTGTATTTTTAAATGTTATCAGTATATAAATTCTGCTTTATTTTCTCCCTATTTGAAGGTTTACGTGTGATCCTAATTCATTATTGAGTATATTATATTCTAACGCCATCCAAGAAGATACAGTGATACCTTGAGTAAAGAGTGACTTGAATAAAGAGCATTTTGGGTAAAGAGCAAAATTTTCTTAGAAATTTTGACTTGTGTAAAGAGCACTTCTGAGGAAGTTTGGTACAGGCTTCCATGGCAAGCAATCTCACAGGTGGGATGAGGGGACTAGCTTGAGCTACAGTGGGGCCCTGGGCAAAGTTTGGAATAGGCTTCCATGGCCAGGGAACTCATGGGAAGGCTGGGGGGAGATCCCAGATGTGGGATCTGTGTGTGGCAGCGTGGAAGGTATGAACTTATCAATGTTCTGGTGCTTCTCCCCATCAGCAGCTTGGGAATGTTAAAGTTGCACAAAAAGACAAAGATTCCATTGAGCCAATGTATAGCAGTGATTCCATTAGTGATTCTGAAAGAGCACAATCCTAACCATGTCTACTCAGACGTAAGCCCCATTGTGTCCAATGGGTCTGTCATGTCCTGTGCTCTCATCCTCACTTCCCCCTCCTGGTTCCTGATCTTCCTGCCTTCCTTCAGCCATCCTTTATGGGACCAGATTGGAAGAAGGACACCACACACAGGTAGGTAATTAAGTTCAATAAGTTTGTTTATGTAGATTGAGTCTTAGTTGCGGGGAAGGGGGAAGATTATTGTAGAAGGGGAAAGATTATTGTAGATAAACATTAAACTTGTATACACGTAAGTTACAGTTCATTCCCTGAGATTTCTTCCTTTTCCTTTTGACAGGTTCACATCACTGTCAAAGAGCACAATCCTAACCATATCTACTCAAATGTAAGCCCCATTTTGTTCAATGGGTCTTACTCCCAGGAAAGTGTCTTTAGGATTGCAGACAAAGTCAGATTCATCCACCTCCACACAAGTACTCACACAACAACAATCTAAACAGGTAAGTTCTGATCAACTCCCAATCGGTTAACCATATCCCCTTTTCTCTCTTTCTTCAGAGGGTGATCAAGCCAAGAAGAGTGAGGTTTCCAGCACACTCTGCAGAGTCTGTTAATCTCATCATTCCTGCCTGTCTCTGCCACTCTCCCGCTCCCCCACCTTCTTAAATACTATGTCCACCTCCCCTCCCTTTCCGCTGCTAGTCTTCCTTCCTCATAGATCCCAGAGCATGAGAAGAACACGGATTGGGTATGGCGGAGATGGGTCGGCCTGGGTAGATCCCCGAGCAACCGGCTGAATACTTCTTTACCGCGAACCAGTAACTCTCAGACCAGTGTACGCGGTCTTTTTTGGTGGAGGCCAGCATCTCTGCCCACACATCACGAGGCACCACTCTCTTCCACCATGTCGTCCGTTGCCGCAGAGGCCCCATCACAGGGCCTTATTCCCAGGAAAGTATCTTTAGGATTGCAGCCAAAGTCATCCCCCTCTCTGTAACCCTCTCACTAGCCATGAAGGTTTTCAAAGGTACAGTACAATTCAGTACTGTACAGTATTTTCTTTATGGCAGCGTTGTGTGTTACTGCATATTACAATGTTTTGTACTATGTTATAGTGTTTTGTAACCGTTTTTAACAGTTAATATTTTTATATGCATATTTTTTGAGTTGTGGAACCAATCATTTCCTATGGGAAAATTTGCTTGATGTAAAGAGCATTTCACATAACAAGCATGCCTCCAGAACGAATTAAATGAATTAAACTGTATTTTGAACCAATGCATAAATTTGACAGAATCACCTTCACCTGCTGTAAACAGTCAGGATGTAGAATGGTGATGCAGAATTCAGTATCATCTTCCAAGCCTATCTTAGGGGCTGATCCTTTGAAGCCCTAGCACCATGCTAGGTGAAAATGTTTATGACACTCTCCAAATAGGGAGTACCATTCCAAACCAGAAGTTTGTGCTGGGCTCAGTTTTAGGTGGAGGACATTGCAGGAATGCCCAACAGTAAGTTTGCAACTAACAAAGGTGGCAGAGCAGGTTTTGTGGGTGGTGAAGATGCATTCCAAGGTGGGGATCCATTGTACTGGATCCTATCCTCCTCGATGGGCTTAAAAGGCTGACCTGGCTTGGCAATATTGTCACCACAAACTTGAAACGACACTTTGCAGGGCCTGGTGCTTTCCTCAGTGGAAGAGGATGAATGTTCCCTTCATCCAAGAAGATCACCATGGGGCTGTTGGGTATAGTGCCATTTTGGTATCATTGCACCCAGTGGTTCTGCCCAGGATATAAATGGGCTGTAACTCATTTGTCCCTTTTGAATCTTAATGAAAAAGGGAGAGAATTGCACTTCACTGCACATGGAGCATCCTCAACTTCTGAAGGGAAGCAAATGCCAAGATTTATTTTCAGAATAAATTGGTCAAACTTACATATGAAGTCCACATGGATCTGGAACTGGCAACTGCATTTCTAAAGTAAAAAATTGTTCTCAGCATGCTGTCAGTTTTTTCTTTCCTTTGGTAATTCACCTTTCTTTTAATTAATGTTGTTCAACAGCAGAGAGAAAATATAGCTTGAACCTCAGCATCTGCAAGGTTTGGTTTAGGAATCACTGGGGATACCCATTTTTGCGTTATACAAAAGCAATTACCATGTTTATTCAAATCTAATGTTCACCCTTTACAGCCAAATTTAGTCTCTAAATTTGGGGTGTGTATTAGATTCAATGGCACAGTAGATTCAAGTAAATACAGTATTTTGATTCTAAGTATAGGTCAGTATTTAGTTTACTTTATTGTATAAAAAATGCAACAAACCCATTGTTGTATATAGTAGTGCAATTAGGTAAAAAAATCATAACATAAACCCATTGTCATTTTATTGTCATATATACTGTAGAACAGATCAGATAACTTGTTGTATGCAATAAAATTAAATTTTGTACCTATTCTGAGCCACGCATTATAATCAGCAGTAAACATTTTTTAAAATCTCAAGCCTTTTCAAATCAGGATGTGCATCAGATTTGATGGTACATTAGTTTACTAGGCTTGAAACGGCTTCATTTCAGGCAGACACTTCTCTTCTGCATTCAGTCGCTTTGTTAATTGGAAGTGATTATAATTCAATCCCTGGGAAGGGAGGGCTCTGTCTCCCAGCTGAAAGCTGGGATTTTTTACATGGATTTTTTTAATGCACGCATTTGACTCAACATTAATGGTCACTGCAGGCCGCCCAGACCTCCAGTTTTCCTTGGAGGCCCCCAGACTGGGGGTCAGGCAAGGGGCCCTCCTCCTCCAGAAAATGGAGGGATGAGAGGGTGCACTGGGCGGGTTAGGGGCAGCCCCAGCACAGTTTGGCTTATTTTGGGTTGGCTCAGCAGCCACATGGTTGGAGGCTTATACTGTACATGTGCGTGTAGCCTTGTTTAGGAAGCAGCACTTCCTGAAAGACACAACCCAGGTGTGGGTGGAGCATCCACTCCTGGGATCTGGCGTGGTCACACCTCCACCTCCACTCTCACCAGAGGTGCATGTGGCTGGGCCAGGCCGAAAATAAGCCATAGCAGGCCACCTCTAATGCCCCCCAGCACCCTCCCACCAGGCAGCAGAAGATAATGTGAGTCCCACCATGTCTACTCAGAAGGAAGCCCTTTAAGTCAATGGAGCTTACTCCTGAGTCGGGAGGGGTCCTTGCCTAGGCAGCCCATCACTAGCCATCTGTACTCAGAAATAAGCCCATTAAGTCAATGGAGCTTACTCCTGAGTCAGGGAGGGGGTCCTTGCCTATACAGCCCAGTCCTTCCCTACTTACCATATATACTCAAGTATAAGCTGACCCAAATATAAGCTGAGGCACCTAATTTTACCACAAAAACGGGGAAATTTATTGACTCCAGTATAAGCCTAGGGTGGGAAATGCAGCAGCTACTGCTGTTTTAATGCGGAGAAAACAGCCAATGTGGTGAGCCATCAAGCTCCTACATGCAGGGAGGAGAGGGATCAATATGCTGACTTGGTTGTGTTTTTTTAAAAAAGGAAGCAAAGCAGCCTTTCCTGCTTTTTAAAAAGGCTGACCTCAGCTGAGTTGCTTGTGCAGAAATCTACTACTTTGCCCATCTTATGACAAGATGATGGACATACTCGAGTATAAGCTGAGGGGGGCTTTATCAGCATAAAAAATGTGCTGAAAAATTAGGCTCATACTTGAGTATATACAGTACCTCTTCCACCTTCCTTTCCCCTCACTTGCATGGCTTGTGTTGCTGCAAATTGCTTTGAGGGCATCTTCCATGTTTCAGAATCATGCATGTTGAAGTCGCTTGCATGTTTTCCTGAAAACTACTTTGAGGGTGACTTACATGTCTGGGTCAGAATCATGCATGTTAAAAGATCTTCAATTTTAAAAGTATTGAAATTAAGTACAGGAAAGCAATGTATTTCTGCTTTATTTTAACATGTCCTACATTTGTCCTGCATTTTTCTGCATTGTCCTATATTTTTAACCAGGTAGGAATTTTGGCTTGGGTGACAGGAATTTTGGGGAGCATGGGGGAATTTTGGGTTTGGCTTCTGGTCACCCCAGGTCACTGCAAATCAATTTTATAAACTGGTTTTCTCCTATTGTAGGGAGGCAGTCATGTAAGTAAGTAATTCCATTTTTCAGCTGAGCCAGGAAAAGGAAGGGGGTCCTTTGCCCTTTAAAGACAAGCTGTTTTTAAACAATTATAAAGAAGCTAACTTTTTATTTTTTTATTTAACACATTTTTTGTATCAGCAGGGAGTCCAAAAATAAACTCCCTGCAGATATTGAGGCAAAACCTTATTCCATTAGGAGCAATGGAGCAACAAGAAACCAGGAAAGGGGTCTTCAAATCTATTCCACATTTTTACTCCACTGATTTTTTTAATCAAGGGAAGGGTCTGGAATGGAACCCTAGTGGATAATGAGGGACACCTGTAATTACCTTCCCCATCACTATAGGAAGCAGATTGTTTTTCAACCATTAACTGCTGCTTAAGGGAGCCAACCTCATTCACATTGAGACTAAATTGATGATTTAAAAAATACTAATAATTTGTTTACACCTGTATCTTAAACAGCAGAATCCTTCTATCTTAAACAGCTGAATCCTATCTAAATTTCTATGTAGCGGTGCTGGCAGAGCTACAGCTGTAATTGTCCCTTGCTCCAGGTAAATGCCCAGCAGTTGATAAGGATCAATATAGACCTGTGCTAACAATATCACTGCCACAAGTCCAAGTCTGTCCATGCAGTTGAATTGGGCTTAGAAAGTTAACTCGGATACATCAAGATGCTTGCCAGAACCCCCAATCTCCCCTGTTCCCAATCCCTGGGTCTAATCCACCTACCCCACCTCATCTCCTCCCCATTTCTTAGAATCATAGAGTTGGAAGGGATTTAGTAGGTCATCTAGTCCGACCCCCTGCCTGCAGCAGGAAATCCTCCTAGATCATCCCGACAGGTGCTGGTCGAGCCTCTGCTTGAAGATCCCCAGTGAGGGAGAGTCCACCACCTCCCCTGACAATCTTCCACTGCCAAACAGCCCTCACCGTCAGGAACTTTTTCCGGATATCCAACCGGAATCTCCTCTCTTGCAGTTTGTACTCTTTGGTTCTAGTTCTGCTTTCAGAAGCAGCTATGAACAAATGAGCCCCTTCCTCCCTATGACAGCCCTTCAGGTATCTGAAGAGGGCAATCATGTCTCCTCTCAGCCTCTTCTTCTCCAGGCTGAACATCCCAAGTTCCCCCAACCTTTCCTTGTAGGGTTTCCCTTCCATCCCACTGATCATTCTTGTCGCTCTCCTCTGGACTTGCTCTTGTTTGGCTGCATCTTTCTTAAAGTGAGGTGCCCAGAACTGAACACAGTACTCAAGGTGAGGTCTAACCAATGCTGAATAAAGAGGAACTAGAACTTCTCGCGACTTGGAAGCTACAGTACTCTTAATGCAGCCTAAAATGGCATTTTCCTTCTTTGCAGACACATCACCCTGCTGACTCATGTTCAGCTTGGGATCCACGGGGACTCCAAGATCCCGTTCACATGTTGTGCTGCCAAGCCAAGTATCCCCCATTTTATACCTGTATTTTTGGTTTTTATTTCCTAAGTGCAGAACCTTGCACTTCTCCCTGTTGAAATTCATTCTATTTGTTATAGCCCAGTATTCTAGTTTATCCAAATCCTCCTGGAGGTCTCTCTTTCTTCTGTTGTGTTTGCTACTCTTCCCAGCTTGGTGTCGTCCAAAAATTGGATCAGGTTTCCCATATCCCTTCCTCCAAGTCATTGATAAAAATGTTAAAAGAGAACTGGGCCCATGACAGAGCCCTGGGGCACCCCACTTGAAACCGATCTCCAGGTTGACACAGAACCTTTTACAAAAACCCTTCGAGTACGTCCGTCAAGCCAGTTGCAGATCCACCTAACAATTGCCTCGCCTAACCCATATTGCAACAAGCAAATTGCATCTGTTGTTTTGAATCCAGGGTTGTAAGGGGTCAATGGAGGGGGGTCTATGGGGCCCTCATGCTGTTCTGCATTGCTTATCAGCTATGGGAACAAAGCAGAACACTTCTCACCCATTTGTAAATTGGGTAAATTGGATTGCTTGTAATTTACCCACTACAAAGGACTTCACAGTAAGTAAAACTGTGTGGCTCACCTGCTGTTCTGCATTGTTTATTAGCTGTGGGAACTTCCATTGTTTATTAGCTGTGGGAACGTGAAATTTACCTTTCAAACAACAAATGGTCTTTTATTCATGCTTTGAATGAGCTACATAAGAGCTTGAAGAGCTAAATAAACAATTATGATGAATATAAAAGGTATTCCAAAAGTCAGCTTAGGAGGTGCGGAGGTGGCCAAATTGGCCAGGGGGCGTCACTACTGCTCCCCACAAAAGAAGCAGAAAAAATGACTAGGGGGGTTTCAAACAGCACCTAGCACTAGGAAGGTACTAGGAGGGGCAGGCCTCTTGGCCACCATGGTGCAGAGAGGGAGAAAAAACAAAATCTCATGGAAAAAAATTTTCCAGCTTCCCATATCCTAGGGTTAAGATGTCATGTGGGACCTTGTCAAATGCTTTGCTGAAGTCAAGATAAATAACATCCACAGCATTGCCACTGTCCAGTAAGCTCGTAACCTGATGAAAAAAAGAGATCAGATTTGTCTGGCAATATTTATTCTTGGTAAATCCATGCTGGGTTGTTTTGATCACTGAGTACTTGTCTAGATGTACACAAATTGTGTGTTTTATGAATTGTTCTAATATCTTGCCCGGGATTGAAGTCAAACTGACTGGTCTATAATTTTCCCCTGGCTGGTCTTCTTTTTTCCCCTTCATAAAGATTGGGACTACATTTGCCCTTTTCCAGTCCAGTGGCACTTCTCCACTCCTCAAGGATTTCTCAGAGATGATCAACAGAGGCTCTGCAAGGACATCTGCCAGTTCCTTAAGATCTTGAGGCTGCAGCTCATCTGGTCCAAATGACTTGAATTCATTTAGGCCAGTTAAGTGGTTTTGAACCAGTTCTCTGTCAATCTTAATCTGCTGTTCTGCACCATCCATGTTTTCATTACATCTTTGGGGATTCAAGCACATCCCCGCATCCCACACTCCCATTTGCACAGCCCTCCTTCCGAGATTAGACGGACACGAAGTAAGACTTGAGCAGCTCCGCCTTCTCCTGGTTTCCAGACACCTGTTGTCCATCTTTGTCCAGGAGCAGCCCCACCTCCTCGTTTCTCCTCCTATTCCTTTGGGCATATCTAAAGAAGCTCTTTTTGTTATCCTTGACTCCCTTGGCCAGCCTCAGCTCATACTGAGCTTTAGCATTCCTGACCCCCTCCCTACAGGACCAGGCTATCTGCCTGTACTCCTCCCTGGTAATCTTTCCTCCCTACCCTCACTCTCCCCATATGCTGGACTTTACTGTTCTGGTAGGCATCTTGATGGTCACTGGCATGTGCAAGAAGGCTCTGTCTCTCTGTCCTGTCACAAAACACTTTGTGTTGGATTTGCAACAGTGGACACTGGTGGAACATGTATTCCATCAGATCAGACATATAGAATAAGGCTGTTAAGTAGTATTGCAGATCCAATTTCAAGTTATTGCAGGTGATCTACATAAATCTGACAAATTAGGTAATCTGTTCTTCCAAACAACATATTTTATGTATTTTCCACCTATTAAACTCAGTTTAAGCAATTCACTGTCTAAATAGAGAATGCAGTGGCATGAGGAAATGGCATGAGAATGCAGTGGCATGAGGAACTCTGTGTGTCAGGCAATGTGATACAGTGATCTCTGGGGAGATTATAGTAATAGTCTTTATAACAAAGAGTTTTGTAGTGTCTTAAAGATTAACCCATTTCATCATAGGTCATTTCAAGTCAGCAGTTCTGTCCAACTACAACCAAAGTTTGTAGGAACAAAGGAACTACCATATATACTCGAGTATAAGCTGACCCGAGTATAAGCCAAATGACCTAGGTATGCCATTGCTTAGGTCATCTGAAGGGTTTCTTCTACAAATGTTGCCTTTGTCCCAAGTGAGAGGGTAGCAGCTCGGGGAAAAGCCTTCTCCATAGTTGCCCTCCAGCTATGGCATTTCTTCCCAGGGGAATTGAGAACTACTCCTTTTCACAAGGCTTTTCAGCAAAGGCTCAAAACATACCTGTTTTGTCTAGCATTGACTGCAGCAGAGTGGATAATTGCCCTCTGTGCCTCTAAAATACTACTGTGACTTGACTTCCTCCGGACTTACTTTAATTGTTAGCTTTTGTACTCTGTTTTAGCTACATTCCCACTATGTTATGTAAAAATTTAATTGCTGTTAATACCTTATTTTGATTATTCTATGTACTTGCTGCTATACTTTTTACTTGTTTAGAAACTTAGTGAGCTGCCTTGGGGATTTGCATGGGAAAGGTGAGATATAAATTTCTTAAATAATCTGATAAGCAAAGCAATTACAGCAGTTTGAATGTTTTAGCTCTAAATGGGAATAGCAGTATAAGCCCAACAACAAAGGAATAGTTTGGAAAAACATGGTGAACCATGATGTGTAAATTAATGGGAATCAAAAATTCAGAAATGGAAAGATATTGATAGTGTAACTGATATTGTTCAATATCAGGAAAGATAGTGTAACTGATATTGTTCAAAAGGATGTACAGCGATACTTCAAATTATGAGTACCTTGAATTGAGAGTATTTTGCAAGATGAGCAAAGGTTTCTTAGATTTGTGAGTGATGTCTTGCTTAATGAGTAAGATATCGCTATGCCAGTCTGCATCAGTGCAGGCAGATTGGCACCAGCCCAGTTTGGGGGAGGTTTCCCTAAGGATCTGGCTTAATTGGCGCACCAGTGCTGATCAGACTAACCCCCCAGAATCCTGAAGCTAGCACTGGAGGGACATCGTCTGAGTTTCCATTATTCCCTGTGGAAAGGATGGCTTTGATAAGCAAGCATTTTGGATTACGAGCATGCTTCTGGAACGGTTTAAGCTCTGAAACCAAGGCACCAGTGTACACTGATTTGTAAACTATAGTACAGGAAGGTACGTTAGGCTTTTGTATTTTATTGTTTTTGTATGGTATTTTGAGCACAATCCTAACCATGTCTACTCAAAAGTAAGCCTCACTGTGTTCAGTGGATTTTACTACCAGTAAGTTTCTTTAGGATTGCAGCAATTGTGTATTTTAATTTATTGTTAGTAGCCCTTTTTTGTTTGTGTGCCCTTTTGGAAGAAAGGTGGGATACAAATATAATGTAATATAATAGTATTGTAAAGGCTAGTCATTATATATGATACTCCATCAGAGCTTCTTAATGAAAGCTCTGTATAGCAAGCTTGATGGAAATACTAAAGACATGATATTCCAACACACAAACACTTGATTTGTGCACACACACCTCTGGATATATTTAAACAATGCATTTTAAAGAGATGATAATGCTTTATTATTGTTTTTTGTTATTTTTCAGTTTCATGGGTAGACCTATAAAGACTATAAAGACATTATGGCTGCAATCCTAACCACACTTTCCTGGGAGTAAGTACTTTTGAACACAATGAGATTTACTTTTGAGTATATATGCTTAGGATTGCACTGTATGGCTACAATCCTAAAGACACTTTCCTGGAAGTAAGACCTACTAAAGACAATGGGGCTTACTTCTGATTTGACATGGTTAGGATTGTGCTCTAAATCATGTGAATATTTTATTTTTATCTTGTATTTTCTACTAAAACCAATGAAACATTATAAAAAAGGGAAAAAAGTTACTTCATGCATCTGATATATGGGACTGGTCCATTACGGGGCTTAGTTGAAGTAGTGGCTAACGTTAAAAGTGCTATTTGATTTTTGTCTATTTTTTGTGATACTTTTGTACTGTCCAGTATGAATCAGCACTATAATAATACTGAAAAGTACCAAGAAAGATAACCCTTCCCCTGGTACCTGTCGGGTTGTAACTGAACTTATTCACCACTGTAATAGCATCTACTCTGGTGATTTTTGCTGGTATCTTTCTTGTGTCCCCTCAGAATTGTGAGCCTTCCAGGATATAGAACATTTTTTATAAACTCCAAATACTTAATTTTGCTATGTACATAGGTTTATAAACTTTTGTTGAAAACAACATGTAAATATATTTTACATACATTTTACAACAGTGACTGTTGCCCTGTGCCCACCACCTGATGCCTGTGTCTGGTGCCCAGCTGTGGCCAGGGCCCACAAATATTCTTGAAATTTTACTCCTGCATCGAGGGGTGAATTCTGCTAGTAAGAGTAGCTCTAGGGTACTCTAGTAATACTTTATTACTTTAGAGTAGACATGCAAGACTAGGGGTCTCGGGCTCCTTTTCATTGCCCCCCCCCCGTATTAGGAGTGATCCCCATTTTTTACTTTAGAGTAATACTAGAGTATTGTTTTTATTAATTCACTTTTTTTCCAGGGGAAGTTCTGGAACGGATCCCTAGTGGATAACGAGGGACACTTTTAGTAACAATCATAACTTTTGCCCCCAAATAAAACCTGAAACTCATTCTTCTTTACTTAATTGAATAGTGCTGAGTATGTTGCTGCTTTATACCTAGCCAACCTGTACATATTAATATAGGGAGAAGAAATAAGACTGGCCATGCTGGCTTGGCAAGCTGCTTCCCTGCTAATTTCATTCATGAAATTTTTTGTGCAGGCAATATGTGTAGGTGGTGGGAGAGGCAGACTACTTTTATTTCAACAGAGGCATCATCTTAGACTGCCACCCATTTTTATCACGTTGGGGCTGAAGAAACCCAGGGAAGAGATAGAGGGAGAGACAGCATATTCAGTGGTGGGCACCAGCAGGTTCGCACCTACTCTATAGAACTGGTTCTTAACAAGAGATAGGACATATAAAGTTTTAAAATAGCCATTTAAAAGTGGCTGCCAGATGGGCAGAGAACTGGTTCTTAATTTCTTTGAAGCCCATCACTGAGCATATTATAATTAACACAAGCTGGTACAGGCTTGTACTGTTCTGTTCTTTCGTCACTGGAGGAATAACCTGTTGCATTTGCTTAGAGCAATTATAGTGGGAAAGGTAGATGTGTGTGCTGAGCAGAGGCAGGTGGATGGACTAGCTGTGAGTATGCTGTGGAGAGAAAGCTCACACAGAGATCACCAAAAGTTTTGGATCACAGCTTAAGTTTTTGAGATTCTAAAGTTGGGAAGAGAAAAAAGTGGATTGTTTGTGGCTGAGCCATTCCAAGGATGGCTTCGCTCTTCCCGCACTTGCGAGTGCTGCTGTGGAAGAACTGGCTGGGTGTTAAAAGGCAACCGGTGAGTAAAATAAACAGAAAAATTAATGCAAATGGATCCTTTGGAGTCCAGGATAGGAAACTATTCAGATAATGTTGTAATTCTTTTTGGAGATCTTTTGAAAATGGAAGTCATATTTGCCAATGGAAAGCCTGGCTTAAAAAAGGGATATTGTGTAAAAGTTACATACTTTTTATTTAGTGGACTCTCCCTCACTGGGGATCTTCAAGCAGAGGCTCGATGAGCACCTTTTGGGGATACTCTTGGGGGATTTCCTGCTGCAGGCAGGAGGTTGGACTAGATGACCTACTAGGTCCCTTCCAACTCTATGATTCTATGATTCTATTTTTAACAAGAGCAGCAGGACAGCATCTGGGGTCTGTCTGCTGAATATGCTACTGAAATGAAAGTTTGTTCCCTCACAGAATTGTGATGCCCCATGGTGGATCACAGGCAGAGCTGGTAAAGTGATTGTCTCAGCTGGCAAGGGATGTGACTCAGAATGCCAGAGGCAAGGGAGAGCCACCAGGATGCAGGTGTCTTGTCTGTGGCATCCAGTGGACCACTCTGAGAAACAGGAAGCTGCACTTGATGGGCACTTGGCTTGATCCAGCCAGGGGGAGGGGATATTCAGGCCTGTTGGAGTGAGGGTGATTGAAGGCTGAAAAGGCAGAATGGCTGGTGCAACTTGTGACAACAGGTTAGGGTCAGAATACTTAGTGCTATGTTGAAAATATCTTGTAAGCGATAAACCAGCATGGCTTAAACCTTGGGAAGAGCTCTTATATACCATGTATTGATGTATATATACAGGTTTGAGGCTCTTAAGTCTAGAAAAGAGGCATCTGAGGTGGGACATTGAGATATAAAATTATGCAAGGGATGGATAGAGTGGATAGAGAGATGCTCTTTTCCCTTTCACATAACACCAGATCTAGGGGACATCCACTAAAATTGAATGCTGGGAGAGTTAGGAAAGACAAAAGAAAATACCTCTTTACCCAGCATATAAATAGCCTGTGGAATTCTGCCACAGGATGTGGTGATGGCATCTAGCTTCAACACTTTTAAGAAAAGATTGGACAAATTCCTAGAAGAAAAGACCATCACAGGTTTACAAACCATGATTGGTGTGTGTGTATATGTATGTAGATGTAGGAAATTCAAAATGCCAGATGAAGGGGAGGGTACCTGGATTCGGGTGTCTTGTTGGCTTGTGTTTTTCCTGTGGTATCTGTTTGGCCACTGTGATATACAGGAAGCTGGACTTGATGGGCATTTAGTCTGATCCAGTTGAGGCTCTTAGAGCACAATCCTAACCATGTCTACTCAAAAGTAAGCCCCATTGTGTTCAGTGGGTCTTACTCCCAGGAAAGTGTCTTTAGGATTGCAGCCTTAATGTTCTGATTATATGTACAAGTACATATATGCATATATAATGTGTACCTTATATACTTATGTGTTTTCTAGGAGTTTTTTTTACCACTGGATATTCAAAATATTCATGGAAAGTTTGAAGTACAGGTCCAACCTTATTTTACATGGATTTTTTATACGTGGTTATGACTCGACATGAATGGCCACTGCAAATCACAATTTAAAAAACTGCTTTTCTACAGTTGTCGAGAGGTAGTCATTCTAGCAGTAATTCCATTTTTCAGTCCTAGAATCAAATCCCTGCAGATATTGAAGCATTACCTTAATCAGTTAGACTCAACAGAGGAGCAAGAAACCTGAAAATTGGTCCGAAAACCTATTTTTTCCATTATTTTCTTTTTACACAGATTTTTGTATTCATGAGAGGTTCTGGAATGGAACCCTAGCAGATAACAAGGAAGACCTGTACAGGCTATTTTCTATCATATTTTTCTTACTTTCTTCTGCTTAATATGTAGACCATCTGCAATATGCACAAGCAAAATGCTGATGGAGCAAAAAGGTAGCAAGGCTTAATGCATCAGTTCTTGTGTCAGGGAAATTGTAAAAGTAAAAATTATCATCAGAAATCTGAAGTATTCTGTCTACCATAGTTCTAAAAGTACTTTGAATTTTGTCCTTTCCTGATTTTGTAAACACAGGGCCTACTCAATATGATAGCAATTAGCCAACTTTCTGGATTTGTTTATATATAGAATTATAGAATCAGTGGGATGGAAGGGAAACCCTACAAGGAAAGGTTGGGGGAACTTGGGATGTTCAGCCTGGAGAAGAGGAGGCTGAGAGGAGACATGATTGCCCTCTTCAGATACCTGAAGGGCTGTCATAGGGAGGAAGGGGCTCATTTGTTCATAGCTGCTTCTGAAAGCAGAACTAGAACCAATGGGTACAAACTGCAAGAGAGGAGATTCCGGTTGGATATCCAGAAAAAATTCCTGACAGTTCGGGCGGTTCGGCAGTGGAACAGATTGCCAAGGGAGGTGGTGGACTCTCCCTCACTGAGGATCTTCAAGCAGAGGCTCGATGAGCACCTGTCGGGGATGCTCTAGGGGGATTTCTTGCTGCTGGCAGGGGGTTGGACTAGATGACCTACTAGGTCCCTTCCAACTCTATGATTCTATGATTCTATGATTTTGAGCCAGAGAAAGAGCCCAGGAGGAAGGAGGGGTTGTGCACAGCAGCAGCAGCTTCCCAGGGTGGGAGAAAGAGCTCAGGAGAAAGGAGGGCACCTCTGAGTAGACATGCAAAAAATTGGATTGTGGCCCTCGGGAGACACCAGTAATGCTATTGTAGCCCTTGGGAGACACCATTAATGCAAATGCAGCCCTCTGTATGAAATGGGTATGACACCCCTGCCATAAAGCATTTCTGTATCACTCCTGGAAGAGTTAGGCAAGTGCACAGACATGTGCCAGCCTCAGTGGTGGCCTCCAGCAGGTTCGCACCTACTATGTAGAACCGGTTGTTAATGAGAGATAGGACATATAAAGTTTAAAAATAGCCATTTAAAAGTGGCTGCCAGATGGGCGTAGAACCGGTTGTTAATTTCTTTGAATCCCATCACTGGCCAGCCTCCTCACACCACTGCAGGAATGGGGAGCCTTAATTGGTTAGGATTGCACCATGAGTTTCTTTGAATTGTTAGCACCCACCCCTGAGATCTGGCATGTCTCAATTTTCAAGCAGAAACAGGGACTTCTCTGATTTTCAACATATTGACACTCCCCTTTTGATAAAATAGAAGTGTCTGGGTGGTATCTGGACTAGCATTTCTGCCAGGGGAGCTTCCTCTGCAAACAGAAGCTTCCTTCATGAAAGGCAGCATTGCTCTTCTTGTGAAAACAGGTGGAATGCTCCTTCCTTTCATGGAAGACACTTACTTTCGTGGAGTTGGCTCCTTATGGTAAAGGTGCTATTCAGATGCCACCCTCTTTTTTCTTTCTCGAAATTGCTGGAGGGTGTAAGTTCACAAAACATCAAAATATTTTGTCAGTACTCTTTCCTCTTTGAAGGCTAAGGAAACCTTTTTTCTTTTCCTTTCTCAGTTTTTTTGTTGTCCATCAGAGCTACTGCTTGTTAATAGCTATACCAGTGTTGCTGTTTAGTATTTGGCATCAAGTTGTTGTATCAAAGATTATTTCAAACAATCAGATTCATCTGAAATTTGACTGATTATTTCAACTGAACAGTTTTTCACATTGAAGAGAAATCTCTATTCAGTGTGATGGGATGGAATAGGTATTGTGGGGAAACAGACTAAGATCTGTATTCAGGCTGGGAATCAAAGATATCTATGTTGTTTTTATCTATTCCCCTTAAACTCACCCCATCTAAGCCAGCTTTTGACAAATTTCTACATATGGGGCTTGAATGATTTTGAGCCTTTCTACTTATGATTTATATGAATACATTTGATTTTTGCTGATAGTGAAGAAAGCTGCTTGTACTTTGCGTAAATAGAAAAGCGTAAATACTTCAGCATTCCCAGTTCAAAACCATTTGATGAAAGAACTGCAGTAAGTCTCCTGAGAAAACACATTTTGCTTCAGAAGTGGAAACAGTGCTTTTATTATATAAAATATTTTTATTCCATTGTTAGGGGCAATCTAAAATGGTATTTGTAAAATAACACCACCATAATGCAAAACTGGGCTTATAGTATGCCAAATGTGATAAAATAACATTTATAACAACACTTAACAATTAATAACAACATTTAACAATTAATAACAACATTTAACAAATAACAACAAATAACAACATATAACAATTAATAAAATAACACCATCATTGCCCCAGCACAGGCGTCTGCTGTACAAAGGGTCTATGCAGATCTACACCAGCAATTTTGTTAGTGCAAATCTTAATAGACCCAGGAAGGGTATAGGATGTTGGTGGCCAACTACCAACAGTCTTTCCCTTTTCTTGGCCTCAGTTCATGTCTGCCTAGGTCTCCACATTGTTCCACCAACACTACCTCGCCCTGTGCTAAATTATTGGCACTGGGTTTTTTTGGTTTGTTAGCTTGCAGCAGCAGGCTGACTGAGCTCTTTAGTATGTAGACTTTTGCAATAGATGTAAAGCACCCTGCACTGCTGGATGTGAGAGCTAGTTGTGCAATGTACCCACAGGATTACTAATGTGTAGCGTAATTCTAACTTGCACTAGGCTGGCATGCTTAAACTGAATCCTGCACAAATTTAGAGCTGTTGCTGTGCTACCCTGGGGCAAGGAGAAGCTTTTCCTCTTACCCTAGGTAATGCAACAGCATCTCCAATGGTTCTACTCAAATCTGTGCCACCTCAACAGTAGTGCAGATCTGAGCAGCCTGGCACTGCTACAGGCTGCCTGGGAATGGGGCTTGGATCTGTCATGTGGATCTGGTCCCAGCTGTACCTCCCACTCTCTGACTGCCCACTCATCATCCCACATGCTGCCTGCATGGAGGAATGCCTCCCTTTCACCTCCTCCATGGCCCCCTGACACTAGCAGAGCTTGGCCAGCAAACTCACCTGAATTCAAGACCTGTGGCAGTGCAGGGAGGCCAGTGGAACTCCATGCACCACACTCCCCTCCTCTCTGGGTTATGCAAATGTGCTTTTATGGCATGTTTGTTACACCCTGAGCCTGTCATAAGGGCAGTATGACAACATATATATTTTTCTTTTATATCTATCTATCTATCTATCTATCTATCTATCTATCTATCTATCTATATATATATCTATCTAGCTATCTAGATAGATAGATAGATCGATAGATAGATAGATATTCATATACAGTGGTGCCTTTTAAGACAAACATAATTCGTTCCAGAAGCAAGTTTGTCTTACAAAGCGTTCTTTATACAAAGCAAATTTCCCCATGGAAATAATGGAATCTCAGACAATTGGTTCCACAACCCAAAAATATTCATATAAAAATATTAACTGTGTGTAAAATTGATGACAAAGCACTGTAATTGAATTCAAAAAGTTTTAATACAGAACACAATTGTTGTAATATTAATTAAAAACACAATAATATATTGTAAAGTAAAGAAAAACCTTTATGGCCAAGGATGACTAATTTTCACTAAAAGAGTCACTGGTGTCTTTTTGAGCAGCTTTATCAAGGACGCTCTCTAATGGCACCTGCTTTTGTCTCCTTTTGAGGATCTCATGGAAATGTGACATTGCATTGTCATTAAACAGATTCACTGCTTGCACTGCCACAGCCTTCTTTGGGTGGTGCTTTTCTACAAAATTTTGCACAATTTCCCAGTTTTTACAAATGTCCTTAATCTCATTTGATGTAAGGGATTCCTCCTCCTTATTCTTCTCCTCCTCTGCAGATGAGATCCTTTTTTGGTTTTGGTCTCCTCCATAACCTCTTGCTGTTGCTCATGATGCAGATCCATCAATTTGTTTTACAACGAATTTTTGTTGTAAAACTGTTTGCCTTACAAAGCAGAATTCCTTAGAAATTTTATTTTGTGTTACAAAGCAGAATTCCTTCGAAATTTTATTATGTCTTACAAAGTGTTCTTCTTTCCATTGTTTTCTTTATACATGGATTTTTTTTTATCCATAGAAGGTTCATAGAAGGTAACCCCTGCTAACTGAGCAAAAGGCACTCTTTCAATTGGGAGTTCCTCTTTTATTTAGCAGGGGGAGAGTAACTGGCCCTACACACCCCAGCAATGTCTGTTAAAGTGGCTTCTGCTGGTGTTCTTTTTTGCATTTTAGAATGTGAGCCCTTTTGGGACAGGGACCCATTAGCTTTTAATTAACTATTATTGTTTTTCCATTTTCTTTGTAAACCGCTTTGTGAACTTTTTAGTTGAAAAGTGGTATATAAATACTGTAAATAGAATGGAACCCTAGTGGATAACGAGAGACACATGTAATGGAAAATATCTTGCTTTTCTGAAAACTAGATTTTTGACATCTGCTTTTTAAATTTAACATTTTAAATTTAATGTATAACATTTAACGTTCATGCTGAAATTAACATTTTATTTCTCCATTTCACAGCTTTGGTCCTTTGTACTAGTCGCATGGCCTGTGTTTTCGTTTATACTTGTGGCCATGATCCGAATCAGATTTCCTCCAGAACCCCAGACAAATTGTAAGTAAATGATTTTACATTATAACATACATTGTAAGTTAAATTTGTATTTATTATAAATAAATATTACATTGTATTTATTTAGTGTATGGCAGTTACAATTGCTGTGATATGCTTTGTGAAGTCCAGGAGCTAGTAAGTGTAAATTCTTTATACTTGGGATGCAGGCTACTCTACACTGTGCTGCAGGCAGACATTTACTTCTACATTGTAAGTAAATGTTTTTGTTGGATTTTTGCCACTGTAGAGAAGAATATGGGATAAATACAGTTATCAAAAAGGCTGTTCTGTTATTTAGTTTAGGACTGAGCTCTTTTCATATTGGTTTTTGGTGGCACAATCTGGACATTGAGTATGTGTGATTATCTCTCTGCTGGCTCTGGGGGTCATAAAAGTAGGCACATCTGAGCCTACTTGATAGCTGGTTGGATCAGTATGGAGGCTTAAGCTTGCTCAGCCATGGCAGATCCCAACCCTATGGCTCCTGGCACACGTAGGTTTGATCTGGTGGCACAGTGGGTGGCAGAATGAGGTGGGAGGAAATTTTGCGGGAGTGAGGAGATGTTTGTGTATGGGGGTGTTTGGAACCTTGGAATGATCAGGCCTAGGAGGAGGGTGAGATCATTAGTGGCATTACATACTACATCCTAACCTCTGTTGCTGGACCACAAAGCTCTACATAGATTTCCCAGATATGCACCAGCTTTATAGCAGATCCAAGAAGCTCCATGAGGTTACTGAACTTTAAGGGATCCACCAGTCACCTCCTAGGCTGCATAGGATGCCAGCACAGATTAGGTGTCAATTTTTTAAAAAGAATATTTATTTTGAGTTTCCCAGGTGTGGTCCTTTTATGCAGCAAACTGACCTCAATTACTCTTTTCTTTCCTCCTCCCCAGTTCTTTTCACCTGTTTGGTGGTATAGAAAAAGAGTGTAGCAAAGTCTTCTATTACCGTAGTGTCCAAAAGTACATCCCCATGGCAAGTTGTTATTCAAGTTATTGCCTATGGTGGTGTGCATGAATTGAGAGGTGGGTTTCTGGCTTATATTCATTGTAACCTTCAAACTCCTGGAAACTGGCCTTTTTAATCTGGAAAATAAGCCTGTTTTATTCTTAAAAATAGGCAAATTTTGTTACTTATAATTGCATATAAAGCATTTGGGAATGGAAGGCAATGGTTGCTAAAGACTTTGAATTTTGTATGAGCCTTCTGGGGCTTGCAAAGCAAAGATAAAGGATTTCTTCACCATCTCTGTCCATTTCATTGGCCACCAGTTCTTACTGTCTTCTGCTATTGTTATATAGTGGGTTCAGTGTGAGTCAGAGAAGACAGAGTGATATCAGTTCAACATGTTTATTGAAGAACTAGCAAAAAGTGTACCCACATTGTGGGAGTAACATTTTCCCATACAACATCCCCCCATGGCGCATCAACACCCCGTGTGCGACATTCCCCCCGTGTGCGACATTCCCCTCATGTGCCCCCCATTTGCGACATTCACCACATGCGCAACTTCCCCCCATGTGCAACATCATCACCAGTGCAACCTCTTCCTCTGAACAACATCCCCCACGTGCACCAACACTGAGCACCAAATTGGCTGGATGTTGGTCAGTCTCCCATGTTAAGTATAGGACAAAAACACGTTGACCCATTTTCAGCCCCTGAAGGGTTAAATTTCTCCACCTGGGTTCTTGGTGGGTGTTCAGGTGACAGAGGGATCCCTCCCAGAATTCCATGCTTCAGGCCCAGCAGTTGGGGCGGAATGTTGATGAGTCAGCAATTCTCAATGCAAAGTATAGGGAGGAAAACGCGTTGCACCCCTTTTCACCCCCTTCCGATTGGAATTTCCAAAAACCAGTTCTTAGTGCACCCTTCTGTCACGGAAGGAACACCCACCCCAAATTTCACGCTTCTAGGCCCAGCGGTTTTGGCAGGGCGGTGATGAGTCAGTCAGTGAGTCAGTCAGTGAATTGATGTTTTTCTTTTATATATATAGATAGGCTGAACAGAACTGAACAGTAAACCCACAAACAACTCCTATTTTTATAGACCTTGGTCTCTCCCAGACAATATGAGCCTGTTTCAAATAGGTTTATCCTGTCCGGATTGAGAACTTATTTCTTGGCCAGTCAAATACAGGTGTCCCTTGTTATCCACTATGTTATCCACTATGGTTATCTGGAATAAAAAAAATCTTTGTATAAAGATAAAAAAATCATTGTATAAAAAAATCTTTGTATAAAGAAAACAATTGAAAATAGGCTTTAAGACCGACTTCCAGGTTTCTTGCTCCTTAATTGTTCCTAATATAAGGTACTGCCTCAATATCAGCAAGGGTTTGAGACTGGGACTGAAAAATGGATTGATTGCTAGCATGACTACCTCTTTACAACAGTAGAAAAGCAGTGTTTTAACACTGTGATTTGCAGTGGCCATTCATGTTGAGTCAAATTTGTGTCCAAAAATCTATGTATAACAAGGTTGAACCTGTATGCAGAATTTGGGATCCTGTAGCTGATTTGTGGACCAAATAACTTGGGCCAATAGGTTTGTGCAAGTTTCAATCAACAAACACAACACTTATCTCCTGTCTACTAATGTCTAAGGAATCTCACTGCTTTATATTCTGTGCCAATCCAGCAGGATGTAGGGCAGGGCTGGGATCCTAACTTGACATAAATAGTTCAGTCTTGAATGAACATTTACTATTTCTGCACATATTTACTAGATTGTGAGCCCAGTCCTAACCATGTCTACTCAAAAGTAAGTTCCATTGTGTTCAATGGGTCTTACTCCCAGGAAAGTATCTTTAGGAATACAGGCTAAAATATATGTGGCACATCTGTGTTAGGGCTGCAGGTGTTACTGCTGAAAGGACTTGGTTTCCTTTGTAATACTTAAATTCTTTCATACCTTGGAAAAAATATGTTCAAGATTTACACTCTTCTGACATTTGCCACTAACATATTTCTATGTATGTGGATGAAGATGTTGTTTCTGGCTGCTTCAAAACATCACTTTGTGTTATCTCACTGTTGGCATGAATGTCATTTGGCCCATAATATCAAACAAGTTTAACACTCTTGGATTAACCTATAACTGACATTAGTTAAAATAGTATTTGTTGCTTTATGCCTAGGAAAGATAGTAATTTTCCCAAGCTCTTCAGCAAAGATAGCAATGTCTGATATCTGATAGAATATTACGCTGCTTTGTTTCTGCCTGTTAAATTCCATCTACAGTGTGGAATATATTTGTAGCTGATTACATCTTCTTGTCCATACTGGAGTGCTTTTGTCACCTTGACTTGCTGTCTTCGCTCTCCTGGTTCTAGGTAAACTTTACAATTGCCAGCAAGGTTATGAGCCACTCAGGTTTATTTCTCAATGAGAGCTTTCTGCAGAATTTATAAGCATGGTTCTGGAAGCATAAAAATGCTGCACCCTCTCTAGGAGGAGTGGATGAGGCTCTTTCTCATTTCAGATGACACCCGTCTAGGTGTAAAATCTGGAATGCCCAAGAGCTAATCTGAATTCACTATATCCAGAGTGAGCTTGGTGGAACCTGTTTGTTGGCATATTTGTTAATGATTGTTCATCATCTTTTAAAAAAAATTGTATTCGCACAGTGCAAGTTATATCACAGGCTCATCTTGGAACAATAGGAGTGAGCAACAGTGCTTCTAGCATCATGAAACTTGTTTTACAAGATCTCTCTCTTCTTAGCCAATTTTTTCTGGTCTCTGCATGATATTCAAAAATTAAAAGTAATTTATTTTATTCAGTGAAAGAACTATGCATAAAAACACAGATGGAATAGTTCATTAAGATGAATGGCAAGTTCTTAGGACTATCATAGATGCACGAAAAACAAAAGAATTAACTCTTCAATTTTTTTATACAACAATGGAAGGATCCATTGGATCCTTTTTAGAGCGACAGCAGTGTGGTTGGAGGGAGTGAAGGGAGGGACAGAAGAATTCTGTAACTCTTTCATGGTGGTCATTTATCCATTAAAACTCCCCTGGTTTTTGACTACGTTAATAATAAAGGGAAGGAGTGACTAGTCTCCTCTCCCGGGGACTGGTACTCACACCCTCGTATTCTTTCTTGGAACATTGCAGGGTGAAAGGCCAAACATACTGACAGTTCCTTTTTAAATTATTTAAGATCATTTGATATCATCTTGGTGCAGGAGACATGGTCCCAAGATTGTATTCATCTGCAAGGCTTTGAGGTCTTTGAAGTACCAGCAGTCAAACATTCCTTGAAGGGTCACCCCCTAGGGGGGCTACATGTTTTATTTCAAAACAATTCAGGGCTTGTTCTCTGGACACTGTAAGCGGTTGCTGTATGTTACAGGCAGTGAGGGTATTTATGGTGGTCATGAACTTAATATTTGTCAATATCTATATTCCTCCTATGTTAAATTGCTCACAAAGATTAAATATTTGGCCTGATTTATCGACCTGTATGACAGAGCTTACCCGATCCTATCCCCAGTCTTTGATTATTTTGTCTGGAGATTTTAACGCTAGGGTGGGGGACTCAACTGGAATCTTTACTGGGGGGTCTCATATGAGAATGACCTTCTCTCTTTCTGTGCACTAGAAAGACGCTCTAAGGACTCTTACCAAAATGCGAACTGTTTCCATCTTGCTAAGTTCTCTATCAATGCTAATATGATCTGGCTCAATGGGTTAATAGAGTTTCCCTCCTCAGGTGAATTCACTTTTGTTTCACCTAGGGGTGCTAGTGTTGCTGATTATTTCTGTTTGAAACATTTAGTGGTCGAGTTTGCAGTTGGGGATGCAACCTTTAGTGATCATTTACCTTTAATTCTGGTTTTAGGTCTCCACCATGGTTGTGCTCCCCGGGTTGATGTAGAACAGGACCCAATTTGTGGAGCAAAGATAATGGTTAATAATGCCCTAGTTACTAAATTTAAGTGTTTAAAACTGGACATGGTGGGAGATAATTGTTTAAAGATAATTTTTCATGACCCTGACCTTTCAACTCAACTTAAAGCTCTGGATGGTTTTTTGGGCCATATATTTGTTTCTCTGAGCACACGGCCCTTGGCCCTCGTTCAAGGCCTGCTTCGTGGATGGGGTTCGATTCTGAATGTAAGGAACTGAAAGCTTCTATTAGGACTGCTTTCTTGGCATTTAGATTACACAATGACCCTGAGTGTTTAGCGTATTATTTTTCTCTAAAAAAGCGATTAGGCAGTTATGCTCCAATGGAATAACCTATTCCAGGCTATCCAGCAAAAAAACTCCAAAAAATTTTGGGCTGTGATTGCGGGTTCAAGCAGGATCGATCTTTACGATCCGGCTATAATTCCTATGCAATTATGGACTCAGCATTTTCATAACATTTTTTTTTATGAGAGCAAATCCTTGACTACTTTTTCGGGGGTTTCAGTTGTAGATCTCCCAAGTTGGCCTCCGGTTAGTTGTGAAGAGGTTAAAGAGTTATTAAACTCATTGAAGATGGGGAAGGCCGTAGGACCAGATGGGATCCCAGCTGAGCTATTGACAGGTGATATGGAGTGGTGGGCTCTATTTTTGGCCCTTATTTTCACTACAATTAACCACTCCGGTTTGATCCCCAGAGACTGGACTACATCTATTGTCATCCCTATTTACAAGAGGGGCGATCCTTCTTCTCCTGGAAACTTTAGGCCGGTGAGCCTGCTTTCTGTTTTGGGGAAATTGTATGCCAAATTCTTGTCTAAAAAGCTTAATAGCTGGGTCATACAACAGGACATTTTACGCCCTGAGCAATCCAGTTTTCGCCGGGGCAAATCTACACTGGACAACTGTTTGATCTTGTCCCATCTGGCCTACAAACAGGTTAGATTTTATAGGGCTTGTCTTTACATGGCCTTTCTAGACTTGAAAGGGGCTTTTGATTCAGTAGAGAGCTCCTTTGGTCTAAGTTAGAAGGACTGGGTATTGACAGAAGACTCTTGTTTTTAATTAGGGCCTTGCACGTGAATACCTCTTGCAGAATTAGGTCCTCTTGGGCCGGGAAATTGTCTAGTCCCATTCCTTCCAACAAGGGGGTAAAGCAAGGTTGCGTTTTAGCGCCCACTCTTTTTAATTTATTTTTGAATGATCTTGCCCCTGCTTTGGTGGGTGTGGATGGTCACTGTCCAAAACTTGGCTCTACTCAGGTTCCACTTCTCCTTTATGCGGATGATGCAGTTTTGTTATCCCGCACAAGGATTGGTTTGAGGCGATTGTTAGCCCGTGCGGTTGGGTATTTTGCATCCAACAACTTACAAATTAATTATGCCAAGTCTAAAATTATGGTTTTTGCTAACAGCTGGAAGCCTCTACAGTGGTCATGTAACAGAAACTCTCTTGAACAGGTCAAACAATTTAAGTACCTGGGGTTACTTTTTATTATAAGGGTTCTTGGACTTGTC
Organism: Cryptoblepharus egeriae; assembly: GCA_030015325.1. Lineage (NCBI taxonomy): Eukaryota > Metazoa > Chordata > Lepidosauria > Squamata > Scincidae > Cryptoblepharus > Cryptoblepharus egeriae. The sequence continues at coordinate 110,618,364 of JAREYC010000001.1, read as the reverse complement.
ATCGTAAGGTAATCCTGGGCGCTTCCAAACTTTCTTCTGCAGCCATTTCTCGCTTTTTTTACACAGCAGGAAATGGTTTTGTACCGGCTGCTTTGGAAGCCTTTAAAGGGAAGGTTATCGCACAGGTTTTATATGGATCTCCTGTCTGGCAAAAGGACATAAACCAGACGATAGAAAGTATTCAATCTGCCTTTCTGAGAAGGGTCCTTCTAGCTTTGGAAAGCTGGCTTCTTATTTTTTCCAACTAATTTGTCCTCAAACTCGCAGGGCCTTCTCCCTTGCAAGATTTAATGTGCTGCCTTCAGCTTTATTAACTGGGAGGTTTCATAACATCCCAGTTTCGGAGAGATTCTGCAGCTGTAATGGATCTAGTATTGAAACGTTATCTCATACAGTTTTTTATTGCCATCATTATATTGACCTGAGGGCAAAATACTTGAGTCCCTTGTTAATGAAAATGCAGGGTTGGAATGATTCGGACAGGCTCTTGCAGCTCCTGTCATCACAAAATATTGAAATTTTAAATTTGGTCGTTTGTTTTTTCTGGATGTGGTTGCTAGACACAGATAAATATCGTTGTTGTTATTTGGATTTTAGATACCCTAGGTGTTATAACTGTTATTTATGTTTTATTATTTATCTGTTTTGTTGTTTATATGATGCCAATAAAGGTTATGCTATGCTAAAAAAATGCTATCCATTAAAAACCTCACTACTTTCTTTCCACAAGGGAAAAGGCTCTCCCTCTCTCCCTTTTATCTGTATATCAGTTTATTTCTTTTCTATACATTGAAAGGCAGTTCTATTTTTATTTTTAACAAGTCATAGAGAAAGGATTATGTTATGATCCAGTTCAGAGCTCATTGTAGTTATCCTCAAGAAAAATGAACAAACAGGAAATATTTCTCATATGCTCCAGCTCCTTTCTAAGGCTACAATCCAGAATAACTACAGGATCTTTTACACTGATGTAGTTATGGTGCCAACTATGGTAAACTTATGGGAAATGCATAGAGCAATCCAGAGTAAGTGCCTCTTATGTCTTCCCATAATTAACTGGAGTAATTAACTGTGTCAATTAACTGTGTAATTAACCATAATTAACTGTGTCAACCTGGTTTCAAGTGGGGTACCCCAAGGCTCTGTCTTGGGACCGGTTTTCTTTAACATTTTCATTAATGACTTAGAGGAAGGGATACAGGGGAGCCTGATCAAATTTGCGGATGACACCAAGCTGGGAGGAATAGCAAACACAACAGAAGACAGGAGAAACCTCCAGGAGGATCTGGATAAACTGGAATCCTGGGCTGTAACAAATGAATGAATTTCAACAGGAAGAAGTGCAAAGTTCTGCACTTGGGCAATAAAAACCAAAAATACAGGTATAAAATGGGGGATACCTTGCTTGGCAGCACAACATGTGAGCGGGATCTTGGAGTCGCTGTGGATCACAAGCTGAACATGAGTCAGCAGTGTGATGTGTACAAACTGCAAGAGAGGAGATTCCGGTTGAACATCCGAAAAAAATTCCTGACGGTGAGGGCGGTTCGGCAGTGGAACAGATTGCCAAGGGAGGTGGTGGACTCTCCCTCACTGGGGATCTTCAAGCAGAGGCTTGATGAGCACCTGTTGGAGATGCTCTAGGGGGAATTCCTGCTGCAGGCAGGGGGTTGGACTAGATGACCTCTAGGTCCCTTCCAACTCTATGATTCTATGATTCTATGAACTCTAGATTGTAGGGTAATTTGACTCTATGCTAAACAGGGGACAAATACTCACAACTGGGTTTTAGTATGTATTTTATTTATGCTAACTTTTAATGATAAAACAATAAACAAGTATCATTCAAACAAAAAGTACATAGAAAAAAACTATATATAGTATCTCAAACAGCATAACAAGAATAAAGCCAAAAATTCTAATTACTTATTGCCTTTATGTTAATATAAGTTTCATCCTCACATAAGCTATATCTCCAACAATTCCTCTTATTTTTAGAAATTTCAATTCAGATTATTATTATCTAATCCTTTAAAGCTAATCTTTAAATCCAGAACTCATTAATTCATTGTTCTCTCTCTCTCTCTCTCTCTCTCAAAATGTCATTGATTGGTTTCCAGTTATTAATAAAAGTTTTTACTGAGTTCTCTTTAAGTTCTAAGTTTATCCATTTCTACAAAGTCCATAATTTTCATCTACCATTAGTCTATGGGAGGTATATTTATGGTCTTCCAATATTGTGCATAAAGTATTCTAGCCGAGTTTATCATATACTAGCGAAAGGCGTACCTGCGTTGCGGGAGTAACTTCCCCATACAACATCCTCCACGGTGCATCAACAACCTATGCGCAACCTACCCCCATGTACAACATTCCCCTGTGCGCATCATCCCCACGTGCAACTTTCCCTATGCGCATCATCCCCCCACGTGCAACTTCTCCCTACGTGCAACTTCCCCCCATGCGCAACTTCCCCCCGTGCGCAACTTCCCTCCATGCACAACTTCCTCCATGTGCAACTTTCCTACATGCACATCATCCCCCCATGTGCATCATCCCCCCATGTGCAACTTCCCCATGTGCAATTTTCCTACATACGCAACTTCCCCCCATGCGCTACTTCCCCCACGCGCATCGTCCCCCCACGCGCAACTCCCCCATGTGCAACTTCCACCCATGTGCAACTTTCCTACATGCGCATCGTCCCCCCGCGCATCGTCCCCCCGCGCATCGTCCCCCATGCGCAACTCCCCCATGTGCAACTTCCACCCATGTGCAACTTTCCTACATGCGCATCATCCCCCCATGCGCATCATCCCCCCACGCGCATCATCTCCCCACGCGCATCATCTCCCCACGCGCATCATCTCCCCACGCGCATCATCTCCCCACGCGCAACTTCCCCCCACGCGCAACTTCCCCCCACGCGCAACTCCCCCCACGCGCAACTCTCCCCCCCGCGCAACTTCCCCCCACGCGCAACTTTCCCCCATGCGCATCATCCCCATGCGCATCATCTCCCATGCACAACTTTCCCCATACGCAGCTTTCCTACATGTGCAACTTCCCCCATACACAGCTTCCCCATGTGCAACTTTCCTACATGCGCAACTTTCCTACATGCGCAACTTTCCTACATGCGCAACTTCACCCCATGCGCAGCATCCTCGCCAGTGCAACCTCTTCCTCCAAACAACATCCCCCAGTGCACCAGGCGCTGAGCACCAAACTGGCTGGATGTTATTCAGTCTCCCATGTTAATTATAGGAGAAAAACACATTGACCCCTTTTCAGCCCCTGAAGGGTTAAATTTCTCCACATGGTTCTTGGTGGGAGTTCAGGTGACAGAAGGATCCCTCCCAGAATTCCATGCTTCAGGCCCAGCAGTTGGGGCAGAATGTTGCTGAGTCAGCAATTTTCAATGCAAAGTATAGGGAGGAAAACGCGTTGTGCCCCTTTTCACCCCCTTCCCGTTGGAATTTCCGAAAACCGGTTCTTAGTGCACCCCTCCGTCATGGAAGGAATACCCACCCCAAATTACACGCTTCTAGGCCCAGCGGTTTTGGCAGGGCGGTGATGAGTCAGTCAGTGAGTCAGTCAGTGAGTGAGTGAGTCAGTGAGTGACTTTTCTCTTTTATACATATAGATAAGAATAAAATTTCACGCCTTTTATCTCTGACCAATTTTTTATGCTTTACAATTTTAAAATAATCCCTCCTTGTTTTCACATTTCCAAAACCTATTTGTCATATTTTCATATATTTTTGATTGTTTGGCACCATATACCAACCATAAATCATCTTATATAAATTCTCCTTAATATTAACATTCAGAGTAAATTTATTTGCTTTGTCCATAATTTCTCCCATTTTTTCTGTTGAAAGTTCATGGTCCACCTTCTTTGCCCATTGAACCATATATTCTGATACAATTAATCATACATAGTGATACTTTGGGGGCTGTGGGTGGCGCAGGCGGTTAAGATGCTGTGCCTGACTTTTGTCTCTCTTTCAAGCCTTTAGTCAAAAGGTAAGACTTTTGTTTAAATTATCACAGGCAATACACTCCACACAAAATTAATTAAAAGGATAGTTATTCCACAAATAACTTTACAAAAAGGAGAATTAACAGTTCTCGGTCATTAAATACAAAACTAGGTATAAAACCAGTAAAAATAAATCTTGAAAACCAACTTCTTCCTACCAGAATATTTCAAACACAGAGATTATTAAAAAACAAAAAACTATCAGTTCCAGGGTTCAAAAAAGTTGCAAGCAAATCTAAAGGAGAAACAAAGAACAAACAGTAGCTTCCTCATTTATACCTCTTTCCTTTCTTCTGAAAAGCTTCTTAATCCCATGACTCAATAATATTCTGACAACAATTATCTCCCTTATTAGAAAGCCGTGGAAAGAGAGAGGGCACTGATCATAAAAACTTAGGGTGCAATCAATTTAGAAGTTTAGAAGTCTAACCAGTTTAGAAGTGTAGAGGCTTACACATGCTTAGGTACTCTCCTCAGGGTAGATCAGTGTCTTTTGTGACTCCCCCCCCCTCCCTGCCAGTCCAGGTCTTGTACTAGGACTTGTGCCGGCCAAGCCAGGGGTTAGGATTGCACTGTCAGTGTTCTTCCTTATATTCTTCTACAATCTCAAGATCTTCATAAGGAGCAATAGGATTGTGAATTTTATCTATATATATAAAAGAGTTGCGCACGGGGGAAAGTTGCGCATGGGGTAAAATTGCGCATGGGAGGAAGTTGCGCATGGGAGGAAGTTGCGCAGGGGGGATGCATATGGGAAGAAAGTTGCGCATGGGGGAAGTTGCGCATGGGGGGAAGTTGCGCATGGGAGGAAGTTGCGCAAGGGGGATGATTCGCACCGGGGAAAGTAGCGCATGGGGCAAAGCACGGAGGAAAGTTGCACATGGGGGAAAGTTTGCATGGGGGGAAGTTGCGCATGGGGAAAGTTGCGCATGGGGAAAGTTGTGCAAGGGGTTTGATGCATATGGGGGGAAGTTGCGCGTGGGGGGAAGTTGCGCGTGGGGGAAGTTGCGCGTGGGGGAAGTTGCGCATGCGGGTTCGATGCACATGGAGGAAAGTTGTGCATGGGGGAAAGTTGCGCATGGGGAAAGTTGTGCATGGGGAAGTTGCGCATGGGGAAAGTTGTGCATGGGGTTTGATGCATATGGGGAAGTTACGCATGGGGGGTTGATGTGCATGGGGGAAATTTCGCATGGGGGAAGTTGCGCATGGGGTAACTTGTGCATGCGGGGTTGATGCGCATGGGTGAAGTTGCGCATGGGGGGTTGATGTGTATGGGGGAAGTTGCGCATGGGGGGTTGTTACACCTGGGGGAAAGTTGCGCATGGGGGGTTGTTACACCTGGGGGAAAGTTATCCATGGGGGGTTGATGCATATGGGGGGATGGCATACGGGGGAATTTTACTCCCGCAATGCGGGTACACCTTTCGCTAGTATGTTATATAGAAATGCAGAATGTTATCTAACTGAGGCAATCTTATTTATTTTCCTTTTTTTAAAGTTCTGAGAACTTGTGCAATGTACTTAGGTCTTGTAATCGGTTGATGAGAGAAATCATGTTGAGATTAAAATATTGCAGGTCAGAAGTGAAATTGTTGCAGAGACTTGTTACCCTGGCTGTTATGTGGTGGATTCAGTGCAAGATATGAGAAGAATGATCTCAGCCCAATATGTTTATTGCAGAACATAGAAACAAATTAGCATCTGGGGATCTTTAAGCAGAGGTTCGATGAGCACCTGATGGAAAACCTCTAGGAGGATTTACTGCTACAGGCAGAGGGTTGGACTAGATTACCTACTGGGTACCTTCCAATTCTATGATTCTATCTCTTACTTTTATTCCCTCTGGCTCCTCCCAGTTACCCGGCAATTTATTGTTTCAAACCAGTGTCTCAGGCTGCAATCCTAATCTCCAGTTAAGCTGGCCAAACAGCCAAATCCAGAGTAACTATGTGAGCATGTAAGAGACATTACATGCACCCATAGTTACTGCACCACCTAGTGAAAACCTATGGGAAATTCATACTGCAATGCAGAGTAAGTTGTTCTTACATCAGATCAAGGACTCCCCATAGTTACTCTGGATTTCGCCCTAAGACCCGGCATAAATGCTGTGCTGACCTGGGAGTGTCTCAAAAGTGCTGAAAGTCTGCCCCACTCCTGGGGAATTAGGCCAGTGCACAGGCATATAATGACTATCCCACCCCACCAGGGGAAGATATGCCAGATGTGTTAGGCTGGCCTAAACTGGTTAGGATTGTGCCCTCCAAGTCCTAATTGGGTGGGCTATTTTACTGGACCAGTTGGTTTGGTAGGATTACAATCCTGCTACTGGTTGGAGGGACATAAATCTAGGCCAGTAAGCTGGCAGGGTTTCAATCCTCAATAATCGCACAGGCAATGGATTGAAAACCAGATTCTCAAGTCTTTGAACCTAATTTTGTTCCTTGAATGCTCAGGTAGTGGCAGTGCCCAGGGTGCCTTTGCTCAAGTTTAACTAGTATCCGGTCCCAGATCTTGGAGCAGCTGATGGAAAAGAGGATGGCCTCATGTATGCCTTGAACGGCCCACCAGTTTTGTTGCTTGGCCCAGCACCTACTATACTGGTGCTTAGTATGGCTGCAAACTTATGAGTCACTTTGCCAATGATGGTGGTGCATTTTCTGGGCCTGGAATGGACAAAGGATTAACAGGAAATAAGAAACAACTAGCCCTAGTTTTATGTGCAAATATCAAATAGGTGTCTTATAAAATTTTGTCCAGGTGATATAGAGGCCATTGATTTAACCCTTAGGCAATGCCTGCATTGGTACAAGGAAGCTGGTATAGCACATGCAGGCCTGTCTCCCTTCAGAGTGGTGCAAATGTTATTTACACCACTTTCACAGCAACCCTGGAGTACCACAAGGGACTGTCACTGGCTCAAGGGCACTTTAGGATTGTGTCCTGAGAGTGCAATCATAACCCATTTAGGCTAGTACAATCCATTTAGGCAGTCATTCACTCTCCATTCCCATGGTACTGTGGAGAGGCCAGCCCATGTCTGTGCACTGGCCTAACCCTCCCCCAAGAGTGGTGGACAAGTGTCTTACAGCACTTTTCTGACCTCCCCAAGTCAGCATAGAACTCATGCTGGGGCTTAGGTTGATCAAAGTGGAGGTTAGGATTGCAGCCAAAATCTTGTATTTCTTGACGTTTAGAATCATAGAATCCTAGAGTTGAAAGGGACCTAGTAGGTCATCTAGTACAACCTCCTGCTTGCAGCAGGAAATCCTCCTAGATCATCCCTGACAGGTACTTGTCAAGCCTATGCTTGAAGACCCCCAGTGAGGGAGCGTCCACCACCTTCCTTGGCAGTCTGTTCCACTGCAGAACCGCCCGAACCGCAAAGAATTTTTTCCAGATATCCAACTGGAATCTCCTTTCTTGCAGTTTGTACCCATTGGTTCTAGTTCTGCTTTCAGAAGCAGCTAAGAACAAATGAGCCCCTTCCTCCCTATGACAGCCCTTCAGGTATCTGAAGAGGGCAATCATGTCTCCTCTCAGCCTCCTCTTCTCCAGGCTGAACATCCCAAGTTCCCCCAACCTTTTCTCGTAAGACTTCCCTTCCATCCCACTGATCATTCTTGTCGCTCTCCTCTGGACTTGCTCCAGTTTGGCTGCATCTTTCTTAAAGTGAGGTGCCCAGAACTGAACACAGTATTCAAGGTGAGGTCTGACCAATGCTGAATAAAGAGGAACTAGAACTTCTCGCGACTTGGAAGCTACAGACCTCTTAATGCAGCCTAAAATGGCATTTGCCTTCTTTGCAGACACATCACCCTGCTGACTCATGTTCAGCTTGGGATCCACGGCAACTCCAAGGTCCCACTCACATGTTGTTCTGCCAAGCCAAGTATCCCTCAATTTAAACCTGTGTTTTTGGTTTTTATTGCCTACTTGCAGAACCTTGCACTTCTCCCTGTTGAAGTTCATTCTATTTGTTACAGCCCAGTATTCTAGTTTATCCAGATCCTCCTGGAGGTTTCTCCTATCTTCTGTTGTGTTTGCTACTCCTCCCAGCTTAGTGTCCCACAAATTTGATCAGACTCCCCCGTATTTATAAATGAATATTGCATGTTTCCTCCTTTTCATTGTCTCTAGGAGTATATCTAAGAGTGACATAATCTGAGAAGAGAATAATTCCACAGGACTATATTTAAATACAAATACATAAATACAAATATATACATTAGGACTGAAATCCTAATCTCCAGTTAGGTTGGCCTAAATCCCAGCATAAGTCCTGTGCTGACCTGGGGATGTCACAAAACTGCCATAAGACACTTCTGTGCCATTCCTGGCACAGAATAAAAATAAAAATGGGTTAGGCATATTCCAGACAATCTAACAGTAGATAATGCTAGTGGGATCTTCTTCACTTTGATGTATGTAGATTCATCCATGGTCCATTTCTACAGAGGAGCCATGCAAAAGTTTAAGTACAATGGATTATTCCAATTATTACAATTCCAATTATACAATGGATTATTCCAATAGTTACAGTGAATTTGTGAATTATTCCAATAGTAACTAGAAGATTAAAAAGTATACTAGATGATGTAAGATAGAATCAGGAAAGCATGCATTTTAAAAAGATTTAGGGCACAATCCAGAGTAATTACGGGGAGTCCTTGCTCCAATGTAAAAACAGTTTACTCTGGATTGCAATATGAATTTCCCATAGGTTTTCACTAGGTGAAAACGTCACCTAGCTAAAAAATAGCATTTACGTTGCATTTACATTTACAAAAATAGCATTTACACCTAGCATTTACATTGAGGTAAATGTCTCTTATGTGCTCCTACAGTTACTCTGGATTGTAGGATTAGGCAACCTCAGATTGCTACATGCAGGCAAGGGCACCTGGATGCAGGTGACTTGCTTCTGTGTGTTTGTGTCTTGTTGTCTTGTATGCTCCAGGAGACATCTGGTGGGCTGCTATGTGATACAGGAATGTGATATGTGATATGGGTCTTTGGCCTGATGCAGCAGGACACTCCTTATGTTCATGATTGTAGTACACCAAGAAGTGCTCTAAATTATCTGATATGGTAGTAGCAGGGGCGTAGCTAGAGGTGGGCAGAGTGGACGCTCTGCCCTTGGGACAACACTTGGGGAGATGACACTCTGGGAGGTGACCAAAATCATAATGACATGAAGGAAGGGAGCAACTCAATCATGTCATATACAGTTGGATTCATATCGAAGAGCAGAATCTAATGCAAAAATCTGTTTTTTAATATCCCCTTCCTAGCATAAGTTATTGCCAAAAAACTAAAAATAAAAAAAATGCATTGAGCTCTATGGAAAATGAAAGTGTCCCACATTGTGGCTTTACTCACAAGTAGGTAAATGTGCCATAGTCCATCAGAAAGGGCAAGCTGAAAAGAATCAAGGACACCAAATGGTCTTGATTCAATGAACGCACCCCCAAAATCACCCCAGAAAATGTCCCTTTTAATTGCATTGACACTATATAAATTGAAAAGCAGTCATATCGTGCCTTTACTTGTGAGTAGGCCAACCTGCTTTAGATCAGGCTAAGATGAAGCAGGTCCTGATCCAATGAATGCAGCCCCACCATTCACCCCAGAAAAAGTCCCTGCTATAGGCTCCACTGCATTAAGCTCAGTGGAAAATGAAAGGAAACTGATGATTACTATAATAATTAATTAAATAATTTTGCTGTATGGGTGTGTAAAGAAATTATGGGCCCCAGTTCCAGCTGACCTAGCTATGCCACTGGGTAATAGACATGTTTGTTTTAACACATGCTTGCCATTCCCATATGGTTTGTGTGTTGTAATATCATTGGTGTGCATGGGTGCATAGGTGGGGGAACTGAAGGGGAATGCCTATCTTGCCTTCATGCAAACCTTGTAAAGTTATTCATCAGTGAGACAAGTCATTCATCTGTGAGTCAAGTTAGTAGTGAGTAACTTAAATCAAATTCATTTCCATGGAGCTTAGTTATGACTAATGTATTCTCAAATTTATTTTTTTGAGATTTGCTGAAGACATCTTGGATCTCATGCCGTCTACCAGCAAATTACATCAATCTGGATCCATCCCTAAGTATTTGCACATACAGGTGGGAAGGTGTGGGAGCAAGCTTTCTGTTTAGGAGTGGCCCACTTAACCAAATTCTTGAACCTACCACCAAGTTCTCCTGCATATCCTCTTCAGAACCAATGTGTCACCACCCTCATGCTTCACCACCAATGTGTTACAACCCTCTTGTTTCAGCTCTCCTGCTGCTTTTTGTAAAGTGGGTTGACAGAGATTTTTGGATTGGAACCTATCCAATCCCAGCATTCTCTGTGCTGGCTACAGATTTAGATTGGAAGGAGGTAAACTTCCATTCTCCTTTCTTGCACTGGAAAGGATGGGATAGCCTGGTGGAGCAGCTAAGCAGGAGGTGTGTTTATGTGTGACTTCCCCTCCCAGAAGTGAGGAATTCAGCCAACTTCATTTCTGGGCTGAAGCTGTTTCTGTTCTTTTTCTTTCACTAATGGCAATCAACAACTGCTGAGGATAGGTCTGCCAACTCTTAACTGAATCTATTTCTTAGTATTTTTTGTATGGTGGTGTAAATCTTTAGGATTGCTTTCAGTAATCACCTGGAGATGGGTGCTGATTCCTGCAGTCTTTAGGATCTGGAATGTTGGCAACCCTAACAGAAGGGCATTCTATATAAGAATATCTTTGCTGTCTCAGTCTCCCTGTGAAGGATGCAAGAGTACATGGAAGAAGTTTGGTGCCTGAAAGCTCCTGCCACCCATTATTACACTTTTTAAAAATAGCAACTGTGTGGAACTGAGTAGCAACTGTGTGGCTGTAGTGGCACAAGTGGTTAAGACACTGTGCTTGTTAACCAGCAGGCCAGGGTTCGAGACCGGGTTCCCACAAGATGGGGTGAGCTCCTTTCCTTAGCCAAGCTCCTGCCAACCAAGCAGTTCAAAAGCATGTAAATGCAAGCATGTAAATGCAAGTAGATAAATAGGTACCACCTTGGTGGGAAAGGTAACAGTGTTGTGTGTGCCTCGGTGTATAGTCATGCTGGCCCCATGACCATGGAAGTGTCTTTTGACAACACTGGCTCTAAAGGCTTGTAAACAGGGATGAGCACCATACCCTATAGTCGGAAATGACTGGCAGTTAACCTGCAGGGGACCTGTTTGGAATTGGTATGTTTAATACCTCTAGATCAAGAACTCACTGTGAATTTGAGAGTTGCAAAAATGGATAGGGTCTCAAGTTGTGTCACAAGTTGAATTCTGTTTAATTTACTTTCATCAAAATCCTGTTTGAACTTCTGAGATTTGGCTTAGCTTTCTATGTACTTCAGGGCTGAAATTGAAATTATTAGTTGTAGGAGAAAATGCTAGCCTGTGCAGCATTTTTTTTTCCAGGACCATGTTCTTATCCTCCAAGGCAGAGCACCTTGGCTCTTCTGAGATGCATGAGAATCTTTGTGCAGGAGGAAGCACAGGGTGTGTATGTGTTATGCAATGGGAGGAAATTGCAGGTTTTTGGTTTTGCACAGCTCCACTCATGCAGGTGAAAGAATTTAGTATGACAAGCAGGCCAGAAATCTGACTACAGCTGGCCAGTGTAGGCAGAGTGCAGTTGATGGTGGTAAAGATAAGAAGATTATGAAGGTAAGAATACTGGTGATCATATCAGACCTGAGCATCAATGAATTTTGGGAACTTCCCCTAATGATAAAACAATCCAGCAGAAATTGGGTCAACTTCTGGTTTGCTTGAAGCTGTGGAAAAGAGTTCTTTGGTACTAGAATACCTGTTTATTTCTTTTTTCTTTGAGATCTACAGTTGAAAACTAGTAACTATTTTAATAATTGCCCCCCACCACCAAAACCCCATCACTTTGACAACAAAAGTTTGTGACAAAGTCTACAATCCTAATCTCCAGTTAGGTCAACCTAAGCCCCAGCACAGAGGTGTACCTAGGCAAAATGGTGCCCGTAGCAGGAACTGAAATTTCGCCCCTGTCAAAACACCTGAAACCCACCTTTTAGCTAATGTTACAAGTCAATAATATCAAACTACTGTATTATAATATCAAATAATATCAAACCATACGTCATGTCTGTCAACTTTTCATTAAACTTTGGTGAGTTTGCACAAACTATTTGCAGTTCCTTTGCCACCCCTTGGAGATATCAACCCTTCCAGGGCCACAACTAAGTAAGTCCTGTGCTGGTCAATGGGCCTTACCTTCAAGGTAACCTGAAATTACACATAAGGATTTTCAAGCCTGGAAAGTGGGGGCAGGGAGGCCTGAAGTTACACAGACATCTGCCCCCCAACTCTAGCTACTCCTAATCAGGGGGAAGATATGCCTCATTTTCCAGGACATGTCTTCTTTTTTAGCCCTGTGTCCTGGAATAAATCACCGTTGTCCGCCTTTTCCTTGTAACTGTGCAGCATGTAGCCTTCTTGTAATAGTTTCAAATTTAATAAAAAGTAATATAGTGTTTAAATTAACCACATGAAAGCAATGTATATGACTTTTTAGCTTTTATTTTGTCATATCCTATATTTTTATTGTCATATCCTATATTTTATATATTTATAAAAATGTCCAATAAATTATTTTATTATGTTATTATTATATACTATAATATATAATATTATATACTATATTATTTTATTTATTTTATTGTACAGTATAATACCTGTGCTGACCTGGGGGTATCACAAAGTGCAATAAGGCACTTCTGCCCCACTTGAGGAGGTTAGGCATACACCAACCTCTCAACACCACCGCAGAAAGATATGCCATGTGAGTTAGGCACATGAGTTATGCCATGTGAGTTAGGCATCCTAACTGGTTAGGAATGCATCCTAAAGGAAGTAAAGCAACTCACAGCTAGTCTGGTCTAATTGTGAATACTACTTGATATCCCAAAGTGACTCACAAACCACTTTTGGAATTTGCAATTTTGGAATGAATCCAGCAACTTTTATGTGTTGAAACATTTTTCATTATTAATGATAGGAGTGAGTTTTCTCTTTATGATTGAATGTGGGCTACAGTGTATTCCTTCTGATTTTTAAAACTGAGGTGGACCAACAGATTAACAGAGTAGTAACATACTCTGTGTAAATTACTACTTTTAATGGTTATACGGAGATCAGTGCTGATATCTGAAGACTCAGGAACAATTCTGGAGGGATGGCAATTCATTACCTCAGAAATAAATTTGGCTGTTCAGTTCAATGTATTTCTGAAATTCATCTTTCTTCCTAATGGTAACTTAGGCCTCTTTGCGTTTTCAGGGCCACTCAGTTAACCCCACTGAAGCAATATATATATGTATGAGTCATTGATGGGATTCAAAGAAATTAACAACCAGTTCTATGCCCATCTGGCAGCCACTTTTAAATGGCTATTTTTAAACTTTATATGTCCTATCTCTTGTTCTATAGAGTAGGTGTGAACCTGCTAGAGCCCACCACTGGTATGAGTGTATAATCAGATTATCCCCCAAATCCAGAGTAACTACGGGAGCCTATAAGAGACTTTAAGTGCACCCATAGTTACTACACCACCCAGTGAAAACCTATGGGAAATTCATATTGGAATCCAGAGTTGTTCTTACACCGGAGCAAGGACTCCCCGTAGTTACTCTGGATTTTGTCCTATGTTGCAGCAAGCCCTCTCTTTGCTCTGGAAGGCACACCACACATGAAGTTTTTGTTAAGATATCCATTTTTCATCTGTTTGTCTTTCTGTTCTATTTCTTTCTCAGAATATCTTAAGTTTGATATTATTATTTGACACATGATTATCATGTGCATCATGATGTTGCACCAACTGTTTTTCTGTTTCAAACTTTCCAGGTTATCTTGCCCCCCGGAATCTTCCTAGTGCAGGATTCTTCCCCTTTCTCCAAACGGTGCTCTGCAGTACAGATGCCACATGCAAAAACACTCCGTATATCCTTGAAGACCTGCTACCAAACGTAAATGGCATTTCACCTAGGCATCGGTAAGGGAGTAGGTCACATTTTTTTCTTTGGCGGAGTGTGTCCATTACAGAGGGTGAGGTTTATGAATGTTGCTTATTAAAAGTGTAAAAAGCAAGGAGGTGTCACTGGCCTAGTTCTCATGGTTAGGACCAGGCCGTCTGTGAGGCTGACTACATTGTTTCCTAAGGCAGGGCTGGCTTTAAGCCAATTGGGCCAATTGCTCACAATTGGTGCTTTTTATATGTTTTTTATGCTCACAATCTCTCCTTTTTTGTTTACTTGTAAGCTTAACATGTAAGCAGTTTTATATTCAATGTGCTTTTCCATTTGGTTCATTAACTAACTTTCACTTTTTAAACTCACATTTCGATTGTTTTCCATTCTAGTATAGAGATGTAAATTATGTATACAGTATATTTTATTTATCCCTCTTAGACTGCAATCCTAACCTCCTAATCCTAAATTAGGTTGGCCTAAAAGCCAGCATAAGTGTTGTGTTGAGGTGAGGGTGTCACAAAAGTGCAGTAAGACACTTGTACACCACTCCTGGGGAAGGGTTAGCCCAGTGCACAGACATATGCTGGCTTCCCTACATAGCCATGGCAACAGGAAGACCAATAAGTTAGGCCAGCCTAGGCTAGGATTGCACCCTAAGATTCGATTGCTCTTGGCTTTGAGCCTGGGGCCCCACAAACATGTTCCCAATTAGGCCCTGCAGCTTCTAAAGCCTTTGTTTACTCATTCCTACAATATGAATTGGAAAGAAAAAGATTAGAAATGGAAGAGAAGAGTGGTGGGCATTCCTGTCTTCCAAAGCCGCCTCTGGTCCTTCTTTTCCAATCCAGGGAACGACTGAAGCAGTGGCTTTGACTCCACTAGATAAGAGGTGGTAGTCCAGGTGCCAAGAGGTTGTTGTTTGACTCCAATTATGGAGGTTTTAAACAATATCTCACTGTATTGAGATTTCAGATGGGTCAAACATAACTGAACACTTCCTTGCTAATAAAATTATCTCCATATCGAGCCAGGATGTTAGTGATTTGGGTGTTGAACCAAGACTTGGAAGATCCAGAATCAAATCCCTCCTTGGCCTTGAAACTTCTTGGGTGACCTTGGACCAGTCCCTCACTCTCAGCCTCACAGGGTTTATCTAAGGACAGCGGGAGGGGAGAAACTAAAGCTTTGTAAACTGCTTTGGGCACTTGCATTGGCTTGGGAAAGGCATGGTATAAATTCCTTTAATAAATAAAAGAGAGAATGAGCTTCTCAGGTAGAAGGTTGAACTCGAATCCTTAGTCTGTGACATCTCATTTTCAGTATCAGAATTCCAGTGTGTTCAGTATCATGAGTGCTTTTGCTTCACTGATTTAACACCACATGACACTGATTTGGTGCCCCCATTTGTGGTCCTCACTACTTTGCACCTAACACGATGAAAAGGGAACTATCCAAACCAGGAATATAAACAAATTGCTTCCTAATCTAATTTGAATCCTGTTCCCAATCCCCTAAAAATCTAAACAAGGATAGTGGAGTAAGTATTTCAACAATGCTGAGTGTCTTACAGCAGTTATTCAAATCACTCTGGAATGCATGGAGGCATGCATGGCTTGGCTGGGCCACCTGCAAACACACGAGGGCTCTGGTGGGGGCACTGCTGTTTACTGGGCACTAGTGGGCGGCAAGCACCACCAGGCAACCCTACTGGGCACCTCCAGATACCACTATGCAGCGGTCAGCAGGCACCAGGAGGCACTGGGCACCACTAACCACAGGCATCACTGGGCATCCCTCCCAGGCACCAGACACTGGATGCCAGGCATCACCAGGCACCATCAGGCATCACTGGGCAGTGAGCCCCCAGCACCATCAGGCATCGCTATCAGACACCAGGCACCAACAGGTACAAAATTGGTTCTTAGTGGATCCTTGTATCACAGAAGGAATATGCCCCCCCCCCCCCCCAAAAAAAATTTATGCTTCTCGGTGCAGGGATTGGGACTAGGTATTGATCAGTCAGTCTTCACTTAGTCAGTCAGTTTTCACTCCTAAGGAGGGAAATTTCTAGAAATTGGTTATTAGTTGGTGCCTACGTTACAGAAGGAAGACCGTCACCAAATTTATGCTTCTAGGTCCGTGGGTTTGGTTGATGAGTAAGCGATTCTTCAGTGTTGATTATAGGGAAGAAAACACGTTGAGTCAGTCAGTCAAATGACCCTTCGATTATCTAATCTACCTATTCTGTCTTCTATCTAAACTGTCTTCTGTCTCATTCGATTTGAGTAATTACACTATTTTGATTATAAGTATATGTTAGTATAAGTTTAGTATACGTCAGTATCATTTTTACTAATAAAAGTGTACCATAAATGCATTGTTGTATAAAGTAGTACAATTCGATAAAAATCATAACATAAACCCATTGTTATCATTATATAACTCATTGTTGGATGCAGTAAAATTAAATTTGGCACCTGCTTTGTAGCTGCACGTTATAATCACTAGTAAACCTGTTTGTAATCTCAAGCCTTTTAAAATAGGGGTCTGCATTAGATTAGAGTAAATATGGGTATATACAATTTATATACAACTTATACAATATAATTTAAATATACAGTATCTGCTTATAGAATGTATGGGTCCAGATTACTTCAGTCACTGCCATAAAGCCCCAGCCTTGACAAAGCTATTTTTAGTGAAAGTAAATTAAGATATATGTAGAAATGGGCCTGCTGGAATCCCTGCTGAAGCAAACAGTGTGCTTTTAAAGAACCCACATTTTGATATGAACTCGGCAAATAAGGAGCTTAAGTGTAAGGTGACCAAAAGTGATGGTACAGGATTATTATTGGTCCTTTTCTCTTATCCAGAAAGCAGAGAAGGTCAGCTAACCTGGAGAAGGACAGCGATCTATCATTCCACAGTGCTTTCCAAAGCAGGAACGGTTCATCAGGTAGGTTGTTTGATTCTATTAGAGCTTAGTCTTTGCTGCAGAAAAAGATCTAATAGCAGGAAACTCTCTGGACAAAGGAATGAGAGAGCTTTATGATGGTCCGTTTTTCTGTAGCTGTTGTGATAGACAGGTGAGAGTGGATAAAAATATGTTTTAAACATACATCCTAGCTTTTGAAATCCAAGACTGAACCAGTCAATTTTGGAAATTTTTTGTAGAGTGATTAGCTAAAAATCTTATCAAATGTTGGAAATTTTTAGAGAAGTTGTATTCTGTAGGAAATTTTTTGGCACAACTAGATATGTTATCTGAACAGTTAATTCATTATTGATATACTTGAGAATAAGACAATGGACAAAATATAGATAAATATCTCTATGGCAGTAGTTCCCCAACTCCTACTTAGGTGGAGTTGGATAGATGCTAGAATCCCAAGACTGTAATTCTGCTGGAAACAGAAACGGGGAGGTTTATTTACTTTTTATAAGTATCACCAGCATCCAGGGATATGGAGGGGGATCCATGTAGACACCTGTGCAGGGATCCAAGCTTAAGTAACTGCAAAAACAACAACAACAACAACAACAACACCACCACCACCACCACCAACAACAACAACAACAACAACAACAAAACCCCCACAATCGGAACAAACCTCTGTTTTTCTATCACAAACCTGAAAGTGGGTTCCAATAACTTTTTTCAGTTACTCAGTCTTGGGGAACCTTCCACTGAGCTCCCAATGCCCCCTTTTCCATGTAGATGCTTCTTGTAAAAGGTAAGGAAACTATTAATTTTCCAGCAGCGGTACAATCCTGGGGATCATGTCAGGGTGAGCTCCTGTCCTTAGCCCAGCTCTGCGATGCCAGCTGGATCCAATCGTATTGGCTCTGCCTTTCCATTGGACTAATTAAGTGGCATGGAGAGGGGGGATTTGCTGCTTGGGTAACAGCATATCTTCCATAACTATCTAACCCAGGCTTTCGTGCTTCGCATGCAGCGTAGTCAGTGCTGAGCACGATACCATAGTCATCCAAGACTGATGGAGGCCTGCTTCCGAGGCTGATGGATTGTGACACACCACTTGTAAATTACTACTGTACAGAATTTTCTGTGTTTTGGAAAGGATTGCATGTTTTTATGCTAATGATACATTGATAGTATAATGAAAAACTTTTTGCTCCAAAATCTCTAAATGCATTAAAAAGTGTATTACAAACTACAGATACTGGGCTGGACTTCAGAAACTTCAATGTATGCCTTTATTATCATTGGGGAAGATTTAATAATGATGGAGAAGGAAGAAACTTAAACTTGCCTCTGAATGATCTAAGCAGGAATGTAGTCAAGGACGAGTTGGATGATGGTGGAAGTTCTCCTACAGCAGGAGAGGGGATCATCTATAGGAACTCTCTGATGCTACCTTTGATGCTGCCTTTCAAAGGATATTATTATTATCTGTTGGGGCACCTGTCGCAGATGCTCTAGGAGGATTTCCTGCTACAGGCAGGGGGTTTAACTAGATGACCTATTAGGTCCTATCCAATTCTATGATCTATATATATAAAAGAAAAAACTCACCGACTCACTGATTCACTAGTCACTGACTCACTCACTCACTCATCAATGCCCTGCCAAAATCGCCAGGCCTAGAAGCGTGAAATTTGGGGTGGGTGTTCCTTCTGAGACAGAGGGGTGCACAGAGAACCAGTTTTGGGAAATTCCAACCGGAAGGGGGTGAAATGGGGCACAATGCGTTTTCCTCCCTATACTTTGCATTGAAGAATCACTGACTCATCAATGCCCTTTCCCAACCCTTGACTGAGGGATGCTCTGCCTCAACCCCTGGACCTAAAAGCCTGCAATTCGGGGAGGGTATTCCTTCTGTCACATTAACACCCACCAAGAACCGATGTAGAGAAATTTAACCCTTAAGGGGCTGAAAAGGGGTGCAACGTGTTTTTGTCCTATACATAACATGGAACACTGACCAACATCTAGCCAATTTGGTGCTCAGTGCCTGGTGCGCTGGGGGGATGTTGTTCAGAGGGAGGGGTTGCACTGGGGAGGATGCTGCACATGGGGGGTGTTGTGCATGGGGGTGTTGCGCATGAGGGGTTGATGCGCATGGTGAGATAATGTGCATGGGGGTGTTGCACATGGGGGACTGATGCACATGGAGACATGTTGCACATGGGGGAATGTTGCATATGGGGGATGAACATAGGGAATGTTGTGCATGGGGGTTGTTGCGCATGGAGGGATGATATGCATGGGGGGATGATGTGCATGGGGGGATGATGTGTATGGGAGGAAGAACATAGTGAATGTTGAGCATGGGGGGTTGATGAGCATGGGGGGTTGATGAGCATGGGGGTTGATGTGCATAGGTGGTATGATACGCATGGGGTGGATGAATATGGGGTTTGTTGCACATGGGGGTAGATGCGCACGATGTATGATGTATATGGGGGATTGATGCACAGTGGGCGGATGGCAAATGGGGGAATTTTACTCCCGCAACGCAGGAATTTTACTCCCGCAACGCGGGTACACTTTTCACTAATCAACAATAATTGAGGTTCCATAGTGTATTTCATATATATTACTAGTGAAACATATCCACATTGCTGGAGTAAGATACCACCCATTGCGCATCGTTCCCCCCATGTGCAATGTCCCCCCCATGCGAACCCTCCCTCCCATCAGGTACTGGGCACCAAATTGGCTGGATGTGGCTCAGTTAGTCTTCAAAGTTAAGTATAGGACAGAAGTTGCACCCCTTTTCACCCCCTTAAGAGTTAAATTTCTCAACCTCCATTCTTTGTGGGTGTTCATCAGTGATGGGCTTCAAAGAAATTAAGAACCGGTTCTCTGTCCATCTGGCAGCCACTTTTAAATGGCTATTTTTAAACTTTATATGTACTATCTCTTGTTAAGAACCGGTTCTATAGAGTAGGTGTGAACCTACTGGTGCCCATCACTGGTGTTCATGTCATAGAAGGCTTCTCGGCTTTCATGCTTGTAGGTCTGGGGGTTGGAACAGAGCGTCCGTCAGTCAGGGATTCTTAATGTAAAGTATAGGGAAGAATATGCATTGCTCCCCTTTTCACCCCCTTCCAGTGGGAATTGCCTAAAACCAGTTCTTAGTGGGTGCCTCCACCACAGAAGGAACACCTTCCCCAAATTTCACAGTTCTAGGTCTAGTAGTTTTGGTGGGGCGTTGCTGCATGATGAGTGAGTCAGTGACTCAGACTGTGACTTTTCAGTTTTATATATATAGACTATGGCTGCAATCCTAAACACACTTTCTTGGGAGTAAGACCTATTGAACACAATGGGGCTTACTTCTGAGTAGACATGGTTAGGATTGTGTCCTTAGTTAATTAATAATGTATTTCCCTGACACTAGAATCCTTCATTATCTTCAACAAAGGATTCTGGCAAATTCAAATAAGCAATTCATTTGCTAGTAAGCAATCAAATAATTGATCAGTTTCACCTATTTTACTGTGTTCTGACATGGTAGAACCTCGGACAGCCTCTCTGAATTGTCCCATTTTTTATTTTGTGAGCGAAAGATAGTTTTAATTATTTTTTTTCTTTCTTTTCTTTTTAAATAGTTGAAGTTGCAATACAATAAAACAAATCAACCAATTACTATATAGTGTCCACCCCCATAAGCTGACATCTTTAATCCATCTCCACCATTTGCTTATTGACTTTTGCATTTTCTTTTCTTGGCAAATACATTAACAAATACATTACAACCTAAACATTAACCATTATGTTGTATGGAATATGTGGCCGGGCGTCCACTTGGCAGAGGGAGAGAACAGCTTTGGAGAAGAGGGAAGCAACTGAGGGCTAGCCAGAAGGGAGCAGTGGAGAGAGAGGCTAAGGATGAAGAGAATTCGTTGGCAATTGGGGCAGACGTGCTGGCTGGCAGCCTCTTTAAAAAGCATCAGGGCTGCCTAGCGCACCTGCCCATAGCGAAAGCAACACTTCCATGCTGTTCCTCTTGTGGCCAGGTATCCACTGGGCAGAGAAAGAGAAGACCAGTGGAGAAGAGGGAAGCAGCTCAGGGCTAGCCAGAAGGGAGCAGGGGAGAGAGAGGCTCAGGATGAAGAGAAGGAGAAAGTGGGGAGACACTTTGAAAGTGTCTTTGATTACAGAAGAAAGTGTCTTTGATTGCAGCCTCCTAACCATGTCTACCCAGAAGTAAGCCCCACTGTGTTAAATGGGTCTTACTCCCAGGAAAGTGTCTTTAGTATTGCAGCCTAAGTAGACTTCATAGGATCATGCACATTGAATGCATGTTTTGAATTCAATTCCAGTATTTTTTCATCATTTTTACATCCAGTTAATATTTTATATGAATATTTTGGGGGTTGTGGAACCAATTGTCTGAGTTTCCATTATTTCCTATGGGAAAATCAGCTTCAAGTAAAGAACGTTTCATGTAACAAACATGCCTGCAGAACGAATTAAATTTGTTACGTGAGGTGCCACTGTAATTGGAAAAAGCCCACATTGAAGAAAACCCAAACAAGCTTTGGCCTACATGGATTGGGGTTACATTATGACGGGGATTCAGTTGGTTTGGGTAAAGTTTAGGAGATTATTTTTCCCTGTGGGCATTTCTTGTAGGGTTTTTTCTATATGGGCTTTTTCCTAGAATCTGGCAGGAATCCTGCTCATTTAATCCATTGTGCCCTCAGTTTTACTGAGGGAACTACCTCACTGCCTGGCGTAACTCAAATGTGCTTTGGCATAGTTATCAAATGTTGCATCCAAAACATTTTAATTTTTTTTTAATCATTGCAGAGTTAATGGATTCAATATACAGTCTAAAAAGCACCATTGAAAATATATCATCATCAGCTACTCATGCCAGAATTTGTTTGCGTGACAAAATTTTCCGTCTTGGGGAGGTAATTTTCTATATACACTTCATTTAGATTACCTTGAAAATACAATTTTCTGTAACGTAAAGCACAATCCAGAGCAAGTTCAGCCTGCTCTCCCCTAACTGCTCTCTCCTAACTATTCTGAATCCAGAGCAGAAAGTTATGCTGCATCCAGAGAGTCAGGAAGCCTGGGCTGCCCTAACTGTTCCATAGCATGCAGAGCACACATGGGGTAGACTTCCTCCTGAGGAGACTCAGATCAATCAGATCCACTCAGATCCACTCAGATCACACTGAACAAGAAACAGCAGTGGTGCCTACAGTGGTGACACGACTCTGTGCATCACCCGGTGCGGAAGTCTGTGCGTCACCCCTGGGATGCGTGCACTTCCCTACCTGGACAAAGTTGGCACCTGCGCAGTTGTTTCTGAAGTCAACTGGCTTCAGAAACAGTACCGCACAGGAACCATCTCTGACGTGGGCACAGTACTTTTCTGAAGCCTTTTGGCTTCAGAGGAGACTGTGCAAGCATCAGAGTTGGTGCCAGTGCAGTACTCTTTCTGAAGCCATTCGGCTGCCGCTCCACCTCCTGAGTGAGGCAGAGGCGCGGACTTCCCCCGCTCTGAGGAAGTCTCCTCTGAAGCTGTTCAGCATGCTCAGTATGTTTCTGCGCAGTGCACCTCAGCTGACCATTCGGGCCAGCTCTGAGGACGAGTGGCAGCTTCTGGCTGCTGCTCCGCCTTGGAGAAGGCCTGAATGGGCATGCTGATGCCCGAGGCCTGCCAAAGGACAGCCAAACTCCTCCAGCGCATCACCCCATATGGAGTTCATCACCCAATGTGGCCTGCACCAGCTGCACCAGTATGGTGACGCCACTGGGTGCCTGCCTTATAAGGAGTCCCTGATGAGATGCCAGTACATTCTGCAATGAATACAAGGGGCTTCTTGGAGTGGCCTGCTGTATCCTGAGGTTTGTGGGCAGCCGTAGTTGTTTCATATCCTGAGGTTGAGAAGCAAGGGTTGCAGCTAGGCTGGCCAAGGACTCAGATTTTTGCTCAACACTGCCATTCTTACTTGGGCCTTATCATGGACCCCTATGGGTCTACTCATTACTGTACCTGCTCCTGAGGTGGTATATCTCTGAGGAACTGGAAGAGGACATTTCTGCCTTGGAAACAGGCTTTGGATACAGAGTAACTGCTCTGCCCTAAGCAATGCTAAACATGCCTTCAACATGCCTCTCCTGAACTGCCTAGGGCAGAGCAGCTAGGGCTGAGCAGGTCCACCTCTCTTAGGGCACCCTATGTTGCCTTGCTCTGCCCTAAGCCTTTCCCAGAGTAACTGGGGTAGAGCATCTTGCAGTTGCTCCACCCTAGTGATAGATAGGGCAACCCAAGGGCTCTTATGTGGACAGATTAGTTGCTCTGGATTGTGCTGT
This sequence comes from Cryptoblepharus egeriae, assembly GCA_030015325.1. Lineage (NCBI taxonomy): Eukaryota > Metazoa > Chordata > Lepidosauria > Squamata > Scincidae > Cryptoblepharus > Cryptoblepharus egeriae. The sequence goes on along the minus strand of JAREYC010000001.1, from coordinate 110,594,981 downwards.
TAATGTTAATGCTAAAAAAGAATATTTATAACATCAGATGTACCATGGCTATATTCTTTTTTAGCATTACATTCAGTTAATGCACTGCAGGCAATGGCAGGCAAACAGAAGTGATAAGAGGTAGCAATTTATAAATGCACTGTTTAATAAAGAATTCCAGAAAGCTTTTCTTTTTACTTAAACTTCAGTGTTTTTATTGTAATCATTGTGGGAATGGGCAAGACAATGCTAACTTTTATGGAAAGATGAGTTGAAGTGTGATTTGTAATTCTCAGCTGTGCTTGAGAGCAGATGGAGATCAAGAAACTGGAGATTTTATTCTTTTGACCAATAGCAAGAGTGTAGGATGAAGCAAACCTCTTGCCAGGAACTGATTACAGTGGAGGAGATTGGAATGTCATTTGTGGAACGATAGGTGTGGAGCCAAAACAAGTGATAAGAGTGGAGCCAAAACAACACTGACCAGCCAAAATAAACAATGATTTTGTAATTATCTGTGGTATTAATTCTGGCATATTTCACATAAATATGGTTACAATAAACCATTGCTTCGTATGACATCTGAACTACCCTGATGTTTGATGGGAGAGAGATGTAACACTGAGCACATACTGCATATAAATTTGGGAACTTTGTATGCAGTTTGAGAGCAGAAGGCTCTGACTACTTGCTAGAAAAGCAACCAAGCCTCCTTTATTTTTCTGGAGTATTAGAAGGCTGTCTGGAGCCAATCACAGAGGCTGGTTAGTGGGGTTGCCTGCTAACTGAGCAAGAGGCACTCTTTCAAGTGGGTGTTCCTCTTTTATTTAGCAGTGGGAGAGTAACTGGCCCTACACACCCCATCAGTGTCTGTTCGAGTGGCTTCTGCTGGTGTTCTTTTTTGCATTTTAGATTGTGAGCCCTTTTGGGACAGGGACCCATTAGCTTTTAATTAGCTATTATTATTTTTTCATTTTCTTTGTAAACTGCTTTGTGAACTTGTTAGTTGAAAAGTGGTATATAAATACTGTAGATAGACAGATAAGGACAGGCTGATGGGATGGGTGGATGGATGAATTCAGTTTTTTAAACTTTGACACCAACAAAACTTGGTTTTGGAAACGTTTCATCAAACCAGTAACAGTATTTGTTTGTCATGCTTTTAAGAACAAACCACAACTTCTCACCACTTTTATTTATTTTACAGATGCAGATGCAAAAATCACTTGCTATGCCAAACTTAAAATCTGGCATCTGTGAGGTTATGTCAGAATATGCATCTTCGCAGAATGTCCTTTGGGAAGTCTTTGGATCAAGGGTCTATCAGACGTTTTGCTTCAGTAACATGTCCCTTATGGAGTCATTTTTCCAAGAATTCAGGAGTCAGTTTCCTAAAGTGAGTATCTAGCTCTTTTTTTCTTTAGAGGAGGAAGAAGGTACTAAACAATGACTAATCAAAATGCCTAGAAGATTTTTTTTCTCCTTTATCAAAGTGGATTTTCACATTGTTGTGGTGCCAATCAGTTCCCCTTTGCCCACAGAACTGCAGTTTTTGTAAAAGGTGTTCCACAAACTGCCAAAATAGGAACTAAAGGGGAAAAGAAGAAATAATCAGATTCTCTGTATATTATATGGAGAAAATAAGAGTATCCTTTTTGATTAGTAGTATTTCCTATATAAGTATGGTGAATGGTATATGCATTGATTTTCTACTCAGTTATTTTTTCTGTGCAGAAAAAACTACCTGAGCATCATGCATATATTACCACAGGGGACAATGAAATTCTACAAGTATCTGCTTTTAATGTATATACAGGCAGCTAAAGCAACTTTTCCACTGCAAGTGCATGTAAAGAAATATGGATGTATTATTAATAAATGATGTACTCGATCCAGAAAAGCGCATTGCTAGGAACAGCTAAGATACTGCGCAGAACCCTCAAACTCCCAGGCCTCTGGTAGAGGATCCGAGATTGAGGATAACATACATACACCACCCGAGATTGAGGATAACATACATACACCACACACACACACACACACAAGTAATAAACATTTTTCTAAAGGTAGTTCCAAATGGACACAATTTGAATGGTGAATCTACTTACATTCATCATATTATCATCAAATAATCTCCAGACTGAAAAAAAAAGTCTGGAAAACAGAGGGCGCAATACAGAGTAACTATGGGGAGTCATTGCTGTGGTGCGAGAACAATTTACTCTGGATTGCAATATTAATTTCCCATAGGTTTTCACTAGGTGGTGTCATAACTACATTGACGTAAACTTCTTTTACGTGCTCCCATAGTTACTCTGGATTGTAGGATTAGTGTCCAAACCTATCTAACTTTCCAGCACCAATGCAGCCATGCAGTGAGTCATGTACTGCATCCTGCAGTGGGGTGAGTAGCAATCGCAGAAGCCTCCTCAAGGTAAGGAGGTAACATTGTTCCTTTTCCTTGGGAGTGCATTGTCGCTGAATCCATAGTTGGATAGGACTGGGCCCTTTTTTCCCTTTTGCAGCAGAAGTTACTAGTAGCAGTACTGATGCGCTAGGCACTTCTCCAGTTTACTTTAATTGATTTTTTAAAATAAACTAAACCATTAATCAGATAAACATGCAAGGTATCTGCATTTACTCTTTAAGGCAAAACCTGCCCAAAGTAGGGGAGGGTGAGAAAAAAGAAAGTCAGTGCTGGATTTGGAGCAATATTTGCATCATTTTTTGTTTTTAAGATGTTAGTGCTTGAGAATTTGCAGATTAACAAACATGCAGGGGAGTGCAGCAGGATAGAGGTATCTTGTTGTTACTTTTCCTGAGACATCTGGTATGCCACTGGAAGCTGGTGGTAGAGCACCAAGGAGTGGTGAGATGGTAGTAGCCATGTTTGTTTATTCACAGGCTTATGTTTAAAAAGATAAGTTCCAAAACTGAGTATGCAACAGGAAAACGGAGAGTGAGGGAAGCAGAGAAACTTGATGTGTTCAGTTCTGGTTATTGATCCTTGGACTGTTGGGCTCTCTGAGGATTTGAAGGACAAAGAGAAAGGTGGCATGTTCAGTGCAGTAAGAGAGCTGAAGGGGCAGCAAAAAAGAAATTGAGAATTTTAAAGGATGATTTAGTGATTTAAGGCTGCAATCCTAAAGACACTTTCCTGGGAGTAAGACCATTGAACATAATGGGACTTACTTTTGAGTAGACATGGTTAGGATTGAAGCCTAAATCAAGGTATCTTATTGGTAGGTGCCTATGGTACTCATACAAGTTATAATAGGTAAGTAAGGTGAAATGTCTACATCTTTTTATTTATTTTAAATATCTCTTTAAAAATTTTCTTTCTGTTTTAAGTTACAGCAGGATCATCAGTATCAGGCGGCTTTTGTCAAGGAAGCAGTCTCCTTTTTATCACTCTTTTCCCAAGTGCAGAATGAAACTTCTATTTGGCGCATTCTTCTGATGGCCCCAGATATCACTCAGGGTATCATCCACCTGAAGGATATGCTTGCTGCCCTACAGAACACAAACAGGTAAAAGAAAACATAAGCTATAGGTTGAGGTAATCATATCTGTTACTCCAGTGATGATGATGTAGTGGTACTTTTAACCACAATACAGAGATACATTATAAAAAGAGGCCATGATGTGGCTCTGCAGTATACCATATTATTTGAAGTCCTGTCTCTGAAAATGAAATTAGTTAATAGTTCCCAAGTGGACATTGGTTGTTGCTAGTTGAACTGCTGTAGGGAGGAAACTGTCAAAACTAAATGGACAGGGTTTGTTTTTTGGTTTTTTTTTGGCAAATGCTTTTTTTACATAATTGCTCAGCTGAGTTCCAGAATGGTACTGTGCAGTGGTTTTCAAACTTAGGGAGAGATTTGCTTTGTGGGAGAGGAGCTGTGGCAGTGATCCTTAGGATCTGACTTTGACTTAAATCACACCAGAAACTTTCACTTATTTCTAGCTGTGAGGAGTTCTCAGAGAGATTTGCAGACCCAGGCGCAGCCTGGCATGACCCCTGGGGAAGCGAAAAATCAACATGCCCTTTGTTCTGCAAGGCCTGATGATCTGTCCTGATGATCCCTACTGCATTCCCTCATCCCACACCCTTTAAAACTCTTATCCTCTCATACATAATAATGCATGAAAATATTTCTTAGAATACTGTGGTTGTTGTTTTTCTTGTGTGAAAATGCTTCTGGTTGTTGTGCTTGCTGCTTTTAATTGCAACCTTTCTGGATCCTATTTTTTTTTAAAAAAACCTGCTTTAGAGCTGGGAAGGGTGGGTGGCAGAACAAGGGACTAGGCCAGGGATCTCTAAACATTCTGGTAGGAGGGTCACATCTTCTGATACTGTATTGGAACTGATTTACATTTCAAAATTTACATTTGAATGAATTTACATAAATTAAAATATTACTGCTGGAACTTTTGAGTGAATTATTTCAAATCAGTTCATAAACCCTTTCTAACACACACAGAGAGAGGGTGATCTTCAAACCAGTTCATAAGTACAGAGAGAAGAGGTGTGTCCCCTTCTCAGCCCTCAAAATACCCTCCAGTGGTGGATAACAGAGCTCTGCTGGCCTCTGGAGGATTACAGAGTTTACAGAACTACAGATTTACAGAGGATTACAGGATTACAGATTGCCCAAGGGCTGGATGGAGGGGGCTTGCTGCATCTGGCCCCCTCATTTGGAGATCCCTGGACTACCTAATCAGCAAGTATATTAAAGTTGTATTGCACCAATACCAGGAGTGTAAAGTGTGCTAGTAAAGGCATCCCCACCATGGATAGAACTTACATCTCCACCCGGGGAGCTTCTCTGTCAGGCCATAGATTGTCCTCTCAACCTATACACTAACCTGCTGCTTCCAGGGTCTGCTGCCTCAGCAGGCTTTACATCCGTATTTCCAGGCATGCACAGCATGGTCAAGGGGTGAACTTTGGTGTAAGGCCCTGCGGCCTCATAAGAGGCAATGGATCCAGCTTGCAGGCTGGGATTTGGTGTCTGCTGGTTTAAGGACATCTGAATTAATATCTTCTGCTTTTATTAGATCTCTAGTTTGACTTCTTATTGTTTCTTAACTTGGTTTAAAAATAGTTGAAATGCTGTTTTTGTTCCAATAAAGTTCTTAACAAAAATCAGTTTCTTTGAGTGGTACCACTTCTCTCACAACTGGTCTCAGTCTCTCGCTCTGCTATTATTCTTATGTCAGTGAAGGGTCTTATTTCAAATTGTATTTCAATCAATGAGGAGGGAGGTGTGAAAGAGAAAGACAGGGACAGAATGTTAGCGCTGGCTCATGCATTGGCTGTTGCTACCACAGAAATCTTGCCCTCCAATAACATGTGGGCAGTACATTCTTTCATTATGATATGTTGTTTGATAGAGGCACCACTAAAGTGAATTCTTTGAGAGGAAAGGGAAAAGGAATACAGCAGGAATAACATCTTATGTTTTTTAGAGTTTATGGAAGGTGGGAGGTATATCCATTTATTTTTATATCCACTACACAGTGGCAGCCACGCCTAATATATAGGGTTAGTCATAATTATGTTATCACTTAGGTTAAAGTTTCCCTTTTAAGTGGGAAACACCCTTGAGGGGTGTAAGTGTATATAGATAGATACAGATGTGTCAGATACAGAAGGCAGCTGAATGCAGGAATCTTAGGTGTTCCCTGAGGCATCTGATGAGTTGCTGTGTGATGCAGGAAACTGGACTAGAGGGGCATTTGAACTAGTCCAATGGAGGCTTTTCTTACCTTAACTTATAATTTTGACTAATTCTGTATTATAATAGACAGAAGCGAACAAGATACTGGAAAGGAAGGAAAGGCATCCATTTGGTATGACAGGAGGATCAATTATCTCATGAATTTTAGCTTGGTTGTTGATTGAAATTTGCCAGCTGAATATTAACTGCAGACATTTACTCTTTAGAAGTAATTTAGAAGCTTTAGAAGAATTTATGCCAAATGCTATTGAAAACATCAAAGGAAATTGCTGTTTTGCAAACCTAGGGAAAGGAATATGTATATTTTCAGCTTCTATGCAATCTCTGATCTTGTTCATCTTATAAAAAAGAAAAAAATCTAAATTTTCATTATTGCTTATAAATGTAATAACTTACATGACAAGCAAGATGAATGCCACTTTTAAAATCCCTACCACTTTTGTTAACCACAACTATTTCCTGGTTATGTGTCCCTTCTGTTTGTTTTTGTACATTCTATTTCTATTTTCTATTTTTGTTAGGGTCATCATGGATATGGAAAAGGATATATCTCTAAATGGAAATTATATGGAGAACCTCATTAACAGTCTGCCATGTTTGAAAAATTGTTCAGAGCAAGGTGAGGCCCTTAAAATGTGAGATTATGTGAAAAAGTTGAAATTACTCAAAACCTTAGTCATTATACCTGCCATAGTGCTGGATCTCTGACTGATCTCATACACCCCCAGCACATTTTCTTCAGAGGCCCACTGCACCTAGTTAATCAGGAATTCCCACTTTGTTCTTAAGGATCCTTTGTATCTCAAGGATCAGAATACACCATGAGAAAGCTCTGTGCATTTGGATGCTTGGTATAGGCTTGGCTACCAGTATATGAATAAGCTCTTGCGTATATCTACCTGATTGGCCAAACACTAACAGATGGGAGCACTAATCTGTACAGCAATTGGAAGGGGATGATGAATTCCCAACGCTTGCAAGCTCTGAGCTCCCACATAACTTCCAGGGACTAATACTCCAACAGTATGACCTGAGCAGTCCAGGTCATGCACCTAGTTACTTTCATACAGATACAAGCCTGTAGTAATGCATGGTTTATTTAAGTTTTAAAGATTACGTACAACTTTCATACGCATTAGGTATTTCAGAGAATAAATACAACAAATGCAATGCTGAAAAAGTAAAGCTAGGTTTATTTATCCCTGACTTCCACCTTCCCAGCCTATAAGAGTAAACAAAACTAAGAAGAACCTGTCACACCAAAACTAATACAAACAGGTATATATGCCAATAAAGGTTCTTGAAATAGAATTGAATACAAACAGGTATAATTGAATAGTCCAGAGCAGTCTCATACCCACTCAACTTCAGGGTTGTTTCAATATCTTAAACCACTGATTCTCAAACTTTGAGCTCCAGGACTTACTTTTTAGAAAGCATCTGTTAAGACCCACCTGAAGGGATGTCATGACCATTGAGCAGGACATTTTTTAAACAAGCCTAGGCTTCAATCCTACCCATATTTAGCTAGAGTAAGTTCCATTTTTATTATTGTTGTTAAAAGCATATACATTGTAGCATGTTAAAAGTACATATATGTAGCATTTCCCAAAAAGCAGTCATATACCATGCATTAAGTCCAATACATTAAAAATGTTGAAATGAATGGGGACCCATCTTAACCCTTTGCCCAACTAAAAATAGTCTAATTTGCATAAATTATAAATGTGGACCCAATGGACCTGGTTGGTCATATAAGCGTTACATGTGCCAGCAACCCACAGTTTGAGAAACACTGTGTTAAACTTAGCCAACCACTCTGGGCTTGAGTCCAGCCCAAACTTCGGCAGAAATGATACTATCAGTCACTCATTCTGATCTCTCCCAGCTGGAGGATCACAGCTGCATCCAAGTTCCAGTTACTAAGAATTACAAAGTTCAGCTCCAATCTGGCAGTTCACCTGGCTGAAGTGAAGCATAAGATAAAGAGCTTCTTTTCTCACTTTCCAATTAGCAGATTTCCCATAGCAGCTCACCAAATAGAGTCATACTTCAGGGAGTGATATCAACCTGTCTATCACTGTAGCATTTGAAGCTTTACACAAAATGGTCTTCATTCAGTTTATGACATCATATATATATATATAAACTAGTGAAAGGCGTACTCACGTTGCAGTGTAACCTTTTCCCCCATGCGCATCATCCCCCCATGCGCATCATCCCCCCATGCGCAACTTTCCCCCATGCGCAACTTTCCCCATGTGCAATTTTTCCCCCATGCGCAACTTTTCCCTCATGCGCAACTTTCCCCATGTGCATCATCACCCCATGCGCAACTTTCCCCATGCGCAACTTTCCCCATGCGCAACTTTCTCCATGCGCAATTTTCTCCATGCACATCATGTCCCCATGTGCAACTTCCCTCCATGTGCAACTTTCCTCCATGTGCAACTTCCCTCCATGCACAACTTTCTCCCATGCACAACTTTCTCCCATGCACAACTTTCTCCCATGCGCATCATCCGCCGATTCGCAACTTTTCCCCATATGCAACTTTCCCCGTGTGCATCATCCCTCCACGCGCATCATCCCTCCACGCGCAACTTCCCTCCACGCGCAACTTCCCTCCGCAACTTCCCTCCACGCACAACTTCCCTCCACGCACAACTTCCCCCATGCGCAACTTTCCCCATGCGCAACTTTCCCCATGCGCAACTTTCCCCATGCGCAACTTCCCTCCATGTGCAACTTCCCTCCATTTGCCACAATCCCCATGCGCAATTTTCCCCCATGCAAAATTCCCCCGTGCACAACTTCCCCATGCGCATTATCCCCTGTGTGCATCATCCCCCCATGCGCATCAACGCCCCATGCACAACTTCCACCCATGCGCAACTTCCACGCATGTGCATCATCCCCTCATGTGCAACTTCCCCCATGCGCAACTTTCCTACATGCACATCATCCCTCTATGTGCAATTTCCCTCCATGCGCAATTTCCCTCATGCGCAACTTCCCCCATGCGCAACTTCCCCCCATGCGCAGCATCCTCCACAGTGCAACCTCTTCCTTTGAACAACATCCCCCAGTGCACCTGCCACCAAGCACCAAATTGGCTGGATGTTGGTCAGTCTCCCATGTTAAGTATAGGACAAAAACATGTTGCCCCCTTTTAGTATAGGGAGGAAAACGCGTTGCGCCCCTTTTCACCCCCTTCCGGTTGGAATTTCCAAAAACCAGTTCTTATTGCACCCCTCCATCACGGAAGGAACACCCACCCCAAATTTCATGCTTCTTCGGTGCCTGATGCACTGGGGGGATGTTGTTCGGAGGAAGAGGTTGCACTGGGGAGGATGTTGCGCATGGGGGGTTGATGCGCATGGGAAGATGTTGCGCATGGGGGAATGATGTGCATGGGGGAAATTGCGAATTGGGGGACTGATGCGCATGGTGTGTTGATGCGCATGGGGGATGTTGTGCATGAGGGAATTTGCGCATGGGGAAGTTGTGCATGGGGTATTGATGCACATGGGGTGTTGATGCGTATGGGGGAAAGTTGTGCATGGGGGACTGATGCGCATTGGTGGATGTTGCGCATGGGGGACTGATGTGCATGGGGTGTTGATGCTCATGTGGTGTTGACTGGTAAAACATAGCCCCAAACCCTGCACCTGCGGGTAGGGATGCCCACAGTCGAGGGAAAGTGGTCCATCAGGGGTGTTGCATTGTGGGGAGGTATTGCACTGGGGTGGGGAAGGTTAAGGGTGTGCCCAGACACAGAAATATTCTTGAAATTTTACTCACGCAACACGGGTACATTTTGCTAATAAGACAATAAAATTCCAATAGGAAGTGGAAACATCCGCTTTTATTAATATTTTCAAAGTCTTAATGTGCAGTCTTAGCCAATATAGGCATGTCAAACTCACCTGGTATATCTTCCTGTGGTGGTGTGGATATGTTGTGTCATATGTCTGTACACTGGTATAACCTCTCCCTCAGGGGTGAGGCAGAAGTGCTCGATGGCACTTTGTGATACCCCCAGGTCAGCACATATTCCATAACTTAAACTGGTTTAACTGGAGGTTAGAATTGCAGACATATCCCAACTCTCCCATTGCAGCCACACCATCCCTCTTTGAGGTAAGAGAATATTTGCCCCAGATCAAGCCCCTACTGGAATATACAGTGGTACTTTGCTTTACCAGCATAATCCATTCCGGAAACATACTCATAATCCAAAATGCTCACATTACAAACTGAGTTTTCTCATAAGAAATAATGGAAACTAACAATTCATTTTACACACCTTCAGCCCCTGTGCCGGCATGCCCAGGCACTGATTCAGCCAGCACCCCATGGATTACCCCATGTGCTGAAGCAGACTGGCATTGGGAGTCCAGATTGCTTGTCTTGCAAGATATTGCTCATAATGTACAAAACACTCGCAATCCCGGTTACTCACAATCCAAGGTACCACTGTACTTGGAATTATGCCAGCTACTTTGCTGATGCAAGTCCTAATTGATCTAGCAGCCAACAAGGGGAATAGAATAGTGACGTTGCTACCACCAATGCTTCTCAGTCTTGGTCAACTCCTCCCTATTCTTTTCCTGGTCAGTTCTACACAGCCCTCACACAGTCAGTACCCCTAATGAGACACTCCACTGGGGTGAAGAGGTATATTTACTTTCTCCCTGTTAAATGTAAGAGATTCACTTTGAATAGTTCCACTTTACCCTGTTGGCAGGGATTAAGATAATCCAGACTGTCCACCAAGAGCTTAAAAAAAAAAGCAGGCCTCCGTCAGTCTTGGAAGACTATGGTATCGTGCTCAGCGCTGCGTACGCTGCATGCGAAGCACGAAAGCCTGGGTTAGATTGTTTTGGAGGATAGGCTGTTACCCAAGCAGCAAATCTCCCCTCTCCACGCCACTGAATTAGTCCAATGGAAAGGCAGAGCCAATACGATTGGATCCAGCTGGCGTCGCATTGCTGGGCTAAGGACAGGAGCTCACCCTGTCTTGTGGGGCCGACCCGGGTCTCGAACCCAGGCCTGCTGGTTAACATACATATTTAGCAGAATCATACCAGTCTGTGTGTAGGCCTGTGTTTAGGTCCTGATACATGCTAGATGTCTACCAACCATATTTAAAGTTAAAAGACATTAATTCATATTTATTTTAATCTTGTTTGTTTTTATGTTGTAGCGGAAAAAAATTCAGTAATAACCCAAATTAGTGAACTTTTTCAATACTGGAAAGACAATCAGAAAATACTTGTGCAAATGAATGAAGTTTTGCGGTAAGTTGACAATAAGACCTAATTTCTTTGCAGACTGGAATGGGTGGATGTTGTAGTACTGTTAATATGGATTTTTTCTGAACAATGGGAAGAAGAACTTGTGTTGCTTTCACCAGCTTTTCTCAATTGTTAGGTCTTCATGTACTATATAGGGAAATAGTGGTCCAACAGTGCAATCCTAAGCATGTCTACTCAGAACCAAGCCCTACTGTGTTCAGTAGTACTTACTCTCAGGAAGGTGTGGTTACACTGATGGGATTCAAAGAAAATAACAACCCGTTCTATGCCCATCTGGCGACCACTTTTAAATGGCTGTTTTAAAACTTTATACAGTGATGCCTCATGTAACAAATTTTATTCGTTCTGGAGGCATATTTGTTACGTGAAAAGTTCTCTATGTGAAGTGGATTTTCCCATAGGAAATAATGGAAACTCAGATGATTGGTTCCACAACCCCAAAAATATTTATATAAAAATATTAACTGGATGTAAAAATGATGACAGAACACTGGGATTGAATTCAAAACATGCATTCAGTGTGCATGATCTTATGAAGTCTACTTAGGCTGCAGTCCTAAAGACACTTTCCTGGGAGTAAGATCCATTTAACACAATGGGGCTTACTTCTGGGTAGATATGGTTAGGAGGCTGCAATCCAAGATGTTTGCTTCTGCAATCCAAGACACTTTCCAAGTGTCTCCCCACTTTCTCCTTCTCTTCATCCTGAGCCTCTTTCTCCCTTGCTCCCTTACGGCTAGCCCTGAGCTGCTTCCCTCTTCTCCACTGCTCTTCTCTTTCTCCGCCCAGCAGATACCTGGCCACAAGAGGAACAGCATGGAAGTATTGCTTTCACTATGGGCAGGTGCGCTAGGCAGCCCTGACGCTTTTTAAACAGGCTGCCGGCCAGCACGTCTGCCCCAATTGCCAACGAATGTGTTCTTTATGTGAAGCACAGTTTGTTACATGAAGCAGAATCCTAGAGAAATTTTTGTTTCTTACGTGAAACATACTTTACGTGAGACATTCTTTACATGAGGCACCACTGTATGTCCTATCTCTTGTTAACAACTGGTTCTATAGAGTAGGTGTAAACCTGCTGGAGCCCACCACTGTGTGGTTAGGATTGCAGCCTAAAAAATATACAATGTATTGTGTCTTAGAGCATAATCCTATCCGTGTCTTACTCACAGGAAACTGTTTTTAGTCTTAGTGCTGTAGGTGCTCATGCACATGCAACCTCCTCAAAGCTTGAGTACATCTATTACTAGAGGCAGTCTAAAACTGTTCTAATTCTGGGGATGTTGGTGTTATAAAAATAGGTAAAAACAGTTTTATGTATTTTTATTCAAAATTAACATTTTAATCAATTTTAAAACATTTTAGGTATAATCACTGTCATAAAAGTGTTATATACCTGTCATAAACACTGTCATAAAAGTGTTATATAATCCATTTTAAATTGCTTGTATCTGTGATATAATGTGCATGTGAGCCACATTTGTGTGCATACATAAAAAGGGAACATCTGCTTTCTGTAACAGTTTAACAACAGTGAAATGTGCTTAAAACTGAAACCAAAATCTGAATGCCTTGAGGATGGTCAATTGCACAGTTATCTATTTTTGAAAAGGAACAACAGAAGTAATGGCAGCATTACTCCTGAAGCATTTTTACATGCCTAGTCCTCAAGAGATGAGATGCTAACCTAGGCTGGCACAACACATCAGTCTTCCCATTCCCATGATGATGAATGTGCATGTCAAGTGCATGTCTGTGCACTGACCTAACCTTCCCCAGAAGTGCTGCACTTATGGCACTTTTGTGACACCCCCCAGTTCAGCACAGGATTTGTTTTGGGGATTAGGCTAGCCTAACTGCAGGTTAGGATAGCAGTCTAAGGGCGCAATCCAGAGTAACTACGGGGAGTCCTTGCTCCGGTGTAAGAACCATTTGCTCTGGATTGCAATATGAATTTCCCATAGGTTTTCACTATATTGTGCAGTAACTACGTGTACACGTAATGTCTCTTACGTGCTCCCATAGTTACTCTGGATTGCGCCCTAAATGTTGCAGTTAAAAACATATGTATATGTGAGGCCCACATAAAATATATATTCACTTTATCTCATCTTTTTATTTATAATTTCCACATAATTTGTATATCTTCCTTTCCTTTCAGAAAAATATCTTCAGATTTTGCAAGTGGAGACCTCAAAATGAATCTCTCAAAGAAGTTAGAAACTATTAAGAAGTCTCTATATATTTTCAAAGATTTGCAAGATAAACTTAATACTACTGAACTTAAAAACCTTGAGCTATTCAAACAGTCTGAGAAGACTATACTGAGATTGACTGAAATCCTGCAGAGCCAAATGGAGCTAGTCAGAGGCAATAAATCAAAAAATATATTTAATAAGGAAAAAATATATGAAGCCCACAATCTCACATCACTACTGCTTCAGAATGATTTACATGGGTTGCCCTTATACAACTTAATGACCAACTTGAGAGAAACCCAAGACGTTTTCAATGTGACTAGAAACATATTGGATCTAAAACTTTTAAACAGGACTAGTTTTAAGAGCACAAGGACAGGGCAACTTAATAAAACAACTAGTTCTCATAAATTTCCTTACATGACTGAAAAAATTAGACGATACATATATGCAATGGAGAAGGTGCCACCATTGCTTGTACGTTCATTGTTTACACCTACAACACTTGAAAACCTGCCTGAGAAACTTCTGACACTTCAGGAATTGTTTGGGATCATTGCAAATGAGAATTCAAGTTATGGTTACCTATTCATCTCATACTTAACAGACCTGATGCAGAAAATCCAAAATTCTATTGATGAATCTCAGTGGAATGAGTTTAATTTCTATTGGCGCATTGGGGAAAAACTAAGATCTGCAAAACTGAATGATACTGACATCATTGCCTATGGGCAAATTTTAGATATACTACACAAGAGTCTATACATTCCTCACAGCAACTCAGACCTTCCTTTGAAAAAGGAACTTGAGCAGTTAAACAAATTTGTGAAACTTTTAGTGGAAGAGTATGGTGAAGAATATATTGGTGGAACAAAAGTCTCAATGGTTTTAGATGCCATCATGAGAACTCTGCACGTGTTAGAAGACCTGGGGGGAAAGTATATCAAGGAATTAAGCTCTACTAATCCACTGATGCCTCTCAGTAATGAAACTATACAAAGATTGTTTCAAATATTCAGGGAAGGGGAAGATATACTTTCTGATCCCAGGCTGGCAGAAGAAACCAGTATTAACAAAATTGTTGTCCTCTTCAATTTTTCACACTTACTACATTCGCAGGAGTTTTATAAAAGTCTGATGTGGCATAATACATCAGTGGAAGCAAAAGTGTTGGAACTCTTGTATTTAAGTCTGAGCCCTTTTTTAAGCAAGGATATTCAGAGTGATGAAAGTTTCCCAAACTGCACTGTCAAAGATGTTCATTTTATTGCTGTTGAAATGTTGTTTAAGAATGCCACACTAAAGGAGGCCTTAGCAAGAAGCAACTGTAGTTTCCTTTTTGCTTCCTTGAATGTGGAAAACAGAACAATCCATAATCATACATTTACCAGAAAGTTTCGGAATGTCATAAGGGACTTAAAATTGATGCCAGCTCTTGATACATTTCACAAAAACAAAAACAAACACTTTCCAGAGGAATTTCAGTGCCTTGTCAAATCATTACAGCTCTCATCAACCTTTCTTTCCAACTTGAACAATTTTCGTAACTACAAGAATCCCTGGATAGAGAAGATGCATAAAAGTCTAAAAGCTGTCTCTAACAACCTCCCCAAAAGCAATTTGACCTGCCAAGGGCCATTGTTTGGCAGTATGGGGGATATAAAGGATTTTTCTGCATTGCACATTTTGGCTCCTGTCATGCTGAATGAAACAATAGCTTATACATTCAATTTGTCTGATTCTTCTGGCTGGAATCAATCGCTTTCTTCCTTTATTTTGTTGCACAGTGAACCTCATAAGAATATTGTATCTAAAATGTTAGAAGTTGGTAATAATGCTGTCAACCAAGTGAGGGATTTCTCAAAAATCTTGCGTAAAGTTGCAGATATGTTAAGTACTCATCAGAATATTACAACTGCAAAGCAATACATACAACTACTAGAAATGACGAGGAAAGCGATCATCTACGTTGGTGTTGGATTAGCTCCCAATAAAACAGAAACACATCAGTTCCTTCAAACTTTAAGTTGGGGGATGAACGCTACCTATTTAGAAAGTGTACTTGATTCATTCAAATTATTCATCAATATAACCTCTGACTCAGATTACAAAACTTATTTGAAAAGACTTTTTACTACAGTTTCTCCACCAATGTATGTTTATGTTCAAAGCCTTTTCTACCTAAATCCTTACTGGAAAGAGACAAATAAGGTATTAAACTTATCAAGAATGATTTGGAATAAACTGTTTTCAAATAAAACTAGTTTAGCTTTGATAAGCAAGTGGGAAACAATCAAAATGTACATGTCTGCTGTGAGTGCGAGGATTTCTGCGGAAATGTGGCAGAATCTCAATCCTTTATCTACACAGGAGAATGATTCCAGTCTTCATTTCAATACAGAAGTGGAAAAGCTGACTAGACTATTATCCCATGTACTACAGAAGTACGACAAAGAAGACTCACAAAGCAACAACACTTCAGAAAGAATTCATAAGGTTCTCAGAAATCTGTTCTCTCAGAAAAATGTTGGACATGGATTTAACATCAGCCAGTTAGAAACAATCCCCACATTGACCAATGTAAACAATAAAACCATCCAGAGAGTATATGACATATTGAAGAAAGGGGCAATAATGCTTTCCGACACCAGATTGGAAGGAGCAGCAGATAAAGACAGAATTGCAACTTTGTACAGCTTTTCACAGTTTCTGTTTCCAAAGGAGTTTAATGAATATTTGTTAGGACACAGCAATTTACTAGAAACAAAGATAGTGGACATCTTGCATTTATCTCTGAGTCCTTTCTTAGATACCAGAAACCACAGAACAGTTTGGCATCAGAACTGCAGTCCCCAAGATATAATGCGTATACTATTTCAGATGTTGTTTAAAAATGCCACCTTCCAGGAGTCCTTGAAATATAGCCATTGTGGACTCTTTTTTACTTTCAGAGATTTTGAGAACAGAACAGTGTCCAATCAAACATTTACTGAACTATTACAAACTTCAGTAAGAAGCTTGGAACTGATACCAGAATTAGCAAGCCTTTACAAAAACAATAATGAATATGTTTTGAGTGCATTGTCATGCATCATCAAATCACTGCAATTTTCTTCAGGTTTGCTTTCAAAAGTGGACATTATTTTTAAATTTAAAAATCCTTGGATAAAGGAGATTTATAGAACTCTAGCAACAGTCTCTAAAGAACTACCACCAAATAATTCAGTGTGCCTAATCCCAGTACTTCATGGAACAAATACAATTGTGAACTATTATTCTTCAAATATTTTGCCACTGTTTATTATTAATGACACTGCCTTTCATTTTCAAAATGTCACGGAGAATTTAGCAACCTGGAATAACTTAACAGTATTCTTCAGTGTACTTCAAGAAAAAGCCCATCAGGATTTTCCCGTGGATGAAATCTTGCAGATCCTTGAGGATGACTCGAACCAATCTATTTGGAGGAATTTTTCAGAAATCTGGAACATGGTCTCCAAATGGAACCCAACAAAAGTGGACTATACAAAACTTCACTTGAAACTTGCAGACCAGATTCTTTCTCAAAGAGAGTCGATTCCAAAAATGCTTGAGACCAGTGTTTCTGTTGTCAAGAAGGTGATGTTTTTAGATTTGCTGAAGGATCTAAAAGAAGATCTGGATTTATTTTTTCCCCCAAATATGACCAGTATGGACTATGGATTTGATAACCTTATAGATTCCTCCATTATAACTGCCAAAGCACTTTTCAATAAAACTTTACTTTGGAATGAACAAACGCCATTTCCAAACCATGTTATTGCAAGGTAAGTTTTAAGTTTCATAATTTTTTTTTGGGGGGGGGGGTTTAGAGCTTTGCAAATTTAATTAGTTTAACTATTCCCAAATTGTGACTCCTTATATGAAGGTATATATGTTCTTAAACATTCCAACATGTAAATAAGACAGCAGTTCTGTTTTAATTACTGTGTGCTGTTGGTAAATGAATGAGAGGTGGTGAAATAGCGCTTGCAGACAATGTTCCTGATGCTGATACTGACCCTAGCTGGCTGTGCTTTCAGCATTTTTTGCAACCTCTCTGCATACAGCCACCGCCCTTCCGTGTGCCCTTCCCCCTCACTTGCATTTTTGGAGGAAGAATAAAAAGGGCTAGCAAATAACGAATCATAGAATCATAGAGTTGGAAGGAACCTAGTAGGTCATCTAGTCCAACCCCCTGCCTGCAGCAGGAAATCCTCCTAGAGCATCCCCAACAGGTGCTTGTCGAGCCTCTGCTTGAAGATCCCCAGTGAGGAAGAGTCCACCACCTCCCTTGGCAGTCTGTTCCACTGCCGAACCGCCCTCACTGCCAGGAATCATCTATTGCTGCTCCTTTAAAAAAAGGAAAAGATTGTGCCTCTTCTCTCACTATGATAATGAGTGATATGATGGCTTTATGAGGAGAAAAGGGAAAGAGGTTTGTTTTTATGTTTTTGTCATTGTGTTGTGAATTTTAATTGATGTCAGCCACCTTAGCTCTTTGGAAGTTCAAAGACAAGGTAAACATAATCATCACCATCAAATGTGCATCTGATGTCATCCCCCTATCTGCAGACCTCTGAAAACTGTTTTAGCATTGAGCAGTATTTCAGGGCTGAAGGAATTTGAAGACTTTCAGCTTTCATCTTAAATCCAACTGGAAGTGTTAGAGGTCAGTTCCCATTAAACATGTTTACTAAGAATTAAGTTTCAACAGGTCATTGGGACTTGTTTCATAGTGAGTTTGGATTTCTTCTTTAATTGTTCCTAGTAAGTGTGGATTCCTGGACTTAAGAATTCATTCCTAAATGCACTTATTGAGGAGAAAATCTCATTTACAGAGGTGTTTGAAAGCAATTATTTTACAGTATTCAGAAATACTGTAAATTCATTGTGTTCAGCAAGACTTAAGCTGTAATCCTGTCTAAGTCACTGGAAAGAAACATATACATGATCTGCTTAGGTCTGAGTGTTTTGTTTTGTTTTTTGCACAAAGCACAGTCAGATCAGTCCTCAGAATCAGTAGTACAGTAGTTCCTTTCCCAGATAATAAAATAAGTGGTCTGATGTGTTTTTGCAAAAACTGAAAATGAAACTGAAACTTTTTTCCCCAAAAAACTGAAGCGGAAACATTTTTTTGAAAACTGGAAGTCAAACTGAAACATGTTTGTAAAGGTTCTGGCATAGGGTGAACAGATGTCATAGCAACAAAACTGGACAAAGCCCCTGAAATGTCAGACATGACAAAATAAAAGCTGAAAACACTATATTGCTCTCAGCCTCAGTGGAGCTGCTACCAAGATCCAAGCCAACTCAGGAGTTGTTGCCAAGCCAAGCACCCTGGACTGCCAAGGAACTGGGTTAGGATCTGGTCCTGCCTCCTGTTCCCTGTCCATCTGCTCCAGGAATGGCTTCTGCCTGCCCTCCACCACCCCAAAACACCACCTCCCAGTGGCGTTTCTAGAGGGGACCCTGGGGACCCTGGCCCCAAATACCAGGGGGGTATCACACTGGGGATGACCAAATTACAAAAATTGCTAAACACTTTGCAGTCACCTCATCAAGTCATATATCATTGGATGTGTATTTTCCAGCTGAATCCAATACAAAGAAAAACTTTGAAATATCTCCTTTCTATCAAACGTTATGACCAAAAAACAAAAAAAATGCTTGGAACCCTATGGAAAATGACACTGAGCCATATCATGCCTTTCCTTAGTTTTAAACATGCCTTAGTCTGTTGAAAAGGGCAGACTGTCAGGAATTAAACAACCCCAGAATGGTTTTGAACCAATGAACGCAGCCCCCACAAATCAGCCCAGAGGGAATCCCTGATTGAGTGGAACTGGAAACTGAGCTGGAACAGGAAACTAATTACATTGAGTGGAAAGGGGAACTGAGCTACACAGCCATGTTTACTAATGAGTAAGCAAAGTTGCCTTGGCTCATGTTCAGGTCCGATGCAACTGCACCTATCCCCCCAAAAATATAACAGAGGTTTAATTGGTAAGGTGATATTTAAATATGAAAATATGAAAATTAACATGAAATATGAAACATGAAATTAACATGAAATATGAAAATTAACATTTAATTGTATTAATTAATATTGAGTAATTTTGGCATATGAGGTGATAAAAAATTTGTGAGCCGTAGGTGCCGAATGACCTAGGTATGCCACTGCTTCCTCCTCACCCTTCCATGCACCCAGACCCATAGATCAGCCAACTTCAGCTGATGCACTATAACTCTTCCCAGGAGGCCAGGGGACATTCATGTGCCAGCTGATCTCCCTGTGAAATGACACCAATTTTTTTAAAGACACTTTTACAACACTCTTCAGCCAGTACAAGTCCTGCACCAGCCAAGCCAAACAACACTCAGGATTGCACCCCCAGTTAATGTACACTGAAATAATTACTGTCTGCAAGATTTGTCTTTTGTAAGTTCCATTGCAAGTTATTCAGTAGCATGAGCTGCTTTACCCTCAAAGCATTAACCTTTTCCTTTGTTATGTCCCAGGTTTCTCTTTTCAGAATTTGAAAATATCTTCCTACGGATGTCACCTAATAATGACTTCAGAATGTACTTAAGTTGCATAATGAAAGTGACTGAAAGGCTAGATAATAAATCATCAGGTACCATCATTATATTGGAAGCGGCATATTGTTTTCTTGTTTTATCTCTTGCTCACTGTTCATTTTTGGTTATGCCAAGAGGTCATTTATTCAACCCATGTTCTACTTTTCAAACCTCTCTCTGCAGTTCTAAAGGCTACAATTGCCCTTGCATATGCATATGACATGGTGATTCCCAGTGATGGGCTCAAAAGAAATTAACAACCGGTTGTCTGCCCATCTGGCAGCAACTTTTAAATGGCTATTTTTAAACTTTATATGTCCTATCTCTCATTAACAACCGGTTCTGTAGAGTAGGTGCAAACCTGCTGGAGCCCACCACTGGTGATTCCAATTGTTTTGAGGTTTTTGTGTGTGTGTGAATGACACACACATTTGCAGATATCCAAAAGTAAGAATTTGCAAGGTGAAGGCATTTGCAATGCTAAAAAGCACTGGAAGCAACATTTGTAAACTAAAATAATAATCCAGGTTCCACTTCTCAGCTGTTTATGTTTTTCACACCTGCTTATCTATCAAATATGCAGGGGTTGCATGTATATTCCTTTGTGGACAGCATGACTTTTATGTGGTAGTTATATGTTTCATCATTGTTACACCGATAGAAGTGTATTCCTAAACATGCACCAGATTAAGAGGCAAAAGGAGGAAGGACAAGAAAAATTTCCCAATGTAATCCCCATCAAATGCTTATCATTATCATTAAATATCATTATTGGCAAACATGATATTTGGATGAAGTGAAGAGATCTTATTGCTATTTTTTGTTGTTGTAGATATCTGCAGAAATGATACTGAAGCATTGCAGATATGACTATGATTTGTTATACAAGGATTTTGTATATAAGGATTTGACTCAGCATGAATGGCCACTGCATGTCAGTTTTAAAAACTGCTTTTCTTACTGTCCTGCAGTCAGTCAGTCAATTCTTCAGCTGAGCCAGGCAAAGATAGAAGATCCTTTGCATTTTTAATTGATGACTACAATACTAAGAAAGCTGTTTTTAAACAACTGTAAACAACTCTTTATTTTTTAAACTGCTTTTAACTACACATTTTTTAGTTTCGGCAGATACAGCCTTATTACATTAGGAGAAATTTAGGAGCAAGAAACCTGAAAATGGGGCTTGAAATCTATTTTTCTACATTTTTAATCCACTGATTTTTTTATCCATGGGAAGTCCCACAATGGAAACCTAGAGGATAATGAGGGACACCATTAGTTCTATAATAAATATATAATTTAGAGAACAGTTATGTTAACTTAAACTATTGAATCAGTAACTTCATGGAGCAGATTGGTGAAAAGGCCCATCTCTGTCTCCAATTCATGAACACCCATATGGGGCTGGATCATGGAGCTTCAACCAAGACAAGCACAACTTGCAAAGCAGCTTTTTAGTCTACAGAATTAACACAAGAGCTTCTGGGGAGTTAAAGATTACCAAAACATAGGAAAACTGGCAAAAATAGAGGATTCCTGGATATTTCAGAAGACCTTCAAGGGAATATTGGCTTATTACTGTTGTCTTAGATTTGATTGCTTTATGGGATGCTATATTTTATATGGTTTTTTATCATTTATTGTTACCTGCTTGAGGGATTTATCTTTCTGAGGTGAAGGTGGGCAGAAAACAATTTAAATTAGTAAATAAATACTTGTTCTTTTTTGCAGAAAATGTAACTCTTTCTCCAAACCTAGCACAGTTGCAAAAGTTTCTTCTTGTGCCCCATGATATCTCCAAGAAATATATATCAGTTCCAGAGATGCTGATGTTAAGAGTAAGTTGGCTTCTTTTATTGATTGCTGTTGCTGTTGGTGCAATATGTGTGCTCTGAAGAAATGTTCTTAAAGTCTAACAACACATTACATGCAAATGTGTCATATCAGACTGTTGCTTTTCCTAGGAAACCTGGAACTGAACAATTAGAGGAAAAAATGATATGGGAGGAGTTTCTTAATCCTTTTCCTACCCTCCACTTCCTTGCTCCAAATCCATGTTCCTGTCCAGTAGCATCACTACTGTTTGCAACACATGATGCATGAGGCCATTGCATCACTCCTGTGATGGACCTCCTCCCATGCAGTGGATGGGGCAATGCCCAGGGCTTTCGGAATGGTGGTGTTTTATTGCCCCACCCTTGCTGGTATTTTGGCTATAATATTTGATCAAAGGGAGTAATTTCAAAGAGATTTCTTACGCATTGAATGATATATAACATGTTGGTATTGTTAAAAAATACCAAGATTTTTAAAATTTTGGGCAGAAGTGGTGCCACATTCTCTTTAGCAACAACACCACTGTTCCTGTCACTCCCACAGGTTGACATAGGATTCCAAGTGTTTACCTTTTCAGGTAGCAGTGTTACGTGTGCCTCGGAGTATAGTTATGCTGGCCCCATGACCACGGAGGTGTCTTTGGACAACGCTGGCTCTAAAGCAGGGGTGTCCAACATGAGGCCCGGGGGCCACATGCAGCCCAGGATGAGGGTGGATGCGGTCCTCCTGCAAAGCTGGCCACCAACATTGGAAAAACCGGCTTTGTGGCAGCAGCCATTTTCAAATTTCACGTGCTTCTCTGTGCACTGCCCTGGGCGGCCTCCACAAAGCTGGCCTGGGCTGCCTGGCTCCTCCCCCTACCTGCCTCCTGGCACTGAGAGCTCTTCAGGCCCCTGCAGACCTTGCAGCACTCACCCACCTGCATCCCCCAAATCCCCTCTATCCCAACTGCTGCCTGCTGCCTTTGAGTCCTACTCAGAGTTAAGCCCCGTTAAAGTCAATGAGGCTTACTCCCAAGTTGCAGTCTGAGAGCCCAGTGATGCATAGGATGGGCTGTGATCCTCTCCAAGCTTAACCTTGGAGATAGGCTGCAACCCTAACCATGTCTACTCAGAAGTAAGGCCCATTGTACCTTACTCCCAGGAAAGTGTATTCAGGATTGTCATAATCAGAGGCATCCTGATTATGCATCATGCTATTATCCCCATCCTATGCATCATGCCTACTCAGAAGTAAGCCCCATTAAAATCAGTGAGACTTATCCCAAGGTTTAAAAATGTAGGATGAAATATAGGACATCCTACATTTTGTCCTACATTTTTTTAAAAAATTGTTCGTGTTTATGTGCGGCCCAAACCAACTTGTCTTCTTCCAATGCAGCCCAGGGAAGCTATAAGATTGGACACTCCTGCTCTAAAGGCTTGTAAACAAGAATGAGCACTGCACCCTATAGTCAGAAATGACTGGCAGTTAACCAGAGGGGGGACCTTCACCTTACCTTTTCTGACATGTTTTAGAGTCCCAATGGATATTGTGGAAGGGAACAATGGTAATGTGAGGCAGAGAAGCAAGACATAATAAGGGGTTATAAACACACTTTTTTTCTTCACCACCACTTCAAATTCCCAAATCTGGTTTTCCTTAGGATAGGCACTTTCAGATGTGTCATACTTCTACTCTCACCCCACTAGAAAGACAATATTTTTCCCTAGTGTTCGTTGAAATAAAACTATTGAATCAGAAATGCTAAATTTCTTTGGTTTATCAGTTGCTATTAATTAATTTGGCGCTCTCTCTCTCTCTCTCTCTTGTTTTGTGATTAAAGCTATCCCATCTCCAAGACATAATACCACTCCTTTGTGATTCTGAGAGCATCAAATCATTGCAGGAAACCTGTCAGCTCCATGATACTAGTTTTTCAGAGTTGTGCAAACACAGCGAGTCCCACAAGAAACTGCTTCATGACTTAGAACTAAGTGATCAAATTGTGACCACCCTAATTAAGGAAAGAAATGTGACTGAGGAGTTTCGAAAAATAGTCATTGGGGATCTCACGAAACTCCAGAAACACATTGTTTGGTAAGATCTGTCTCAAAATCATCCCTAAAATATTAAAGCACAATCTTGAAGTGATGAGGCTGGCACCAGCCCAGGACAGATGCAGACGTTGTCATAAAGCATGTTTGCAGCTACTCAAGAACTGGCTAGGCTGGTGCAAGGATGTGCGCCAGCTGATGGTGATCTTTCTGGTGCTGTATCCTGCCATGGAGGGGGTATGTTTGTCCTGTCTGCAAAGGATGACTCAGGGTATAGTCATGGGTGGCAAGAGGGCATACCAGGAATGTGGAAGGGACAAAGAGAGGATCAGACCTGGAAGAGGGATGGAACTAACTGTGGCTGCACAGGTTGTATCCTAACCGCATCTCTCAGACTCCATAGCCTTACCTGGACTTTTCTGATCTGCAGTTTAGTTGGCACAGATCTGAGTAGCCCGATAGGTGTGACTGGACATTACATGGGGTAAGGGAAAAATACATCCTTATCCCACTTGCCCTTATCCCATATATCCAGCCACTTCCAAGGCTGCATCGGATATATCTTAGACCAGTGGTTCTCAAAGTGGGGGTTAGAGGAGGTCATGACTTCATTTCAGGAGGGTCATGAAAAGCTGGGTGCTGCTGCCATCTTGGAATGGGGCATTCAGGCAGATTTTCCGGAAGTAAATCTCATTGAACACAATGGGACTCCTGTAGAAAAGCAGACATGGAGGAGCTCTGCCATTACAGTGATAGCACTTCCTTTTGGCCATGACCACTTCCAGGGGGAGTCCCAGACAAATTGTCATTCACAGAAGGGGGTCATGGACTGGAATTTTCAAGAATCACCTGGCCTGCCTATTCCAATCAAGGTTAGGACTGGGCTGTTAGTTACATTTGTTGTTGGGTTTTTTGAGGGGAATGGGGAGTTAATATTAAAAAAATACTTATTTAATTTATTTGTTTGGTTTTTTGAAAAAAGGTTTCAAGAAAGTGTACCACAACTAAATTATTTTCGTAATATCCCTCGCTATATGGCTTCTGTGAATTCTATGTTGAATATCACAAAGAATACAGCATGTTCCAGAAAGCCAGGTAATTTTTGCAAATGCTACATTTTAAAAAATGATTTGCATATAAAACTTGGTTGAAAAGATGGATAGGGTATATTTCAATTATTGTTTCAAATAGTATGTTTCCCAAAATGCTTGTTTGAATAACTAATAGAGTGTTTGCTTCTCTGTTTCATGAGAGGCACATTGTCCAATTTTTTAATAGTTCTCAGTTGAACAGTGAGATGATTCTGCAGGTACATGTAGACTCCTCATTGTGCTTGTTGTGTGCTACTCTATTGCTATGAAAACTGAAAAGTCTCTGCAGGTGTAGTCCATATATGCTTCTCAGCTTCTGAGTATTGGCAGTTACTTTTACAACTCTTCCTTTAAAAAATTAACTGTATAGCCCAAGTCCATACATATTTATCCAGCCATTGTGCAGAATGAAGTGGTCATATTTTGGACTGTCCCAGTCCAAACAACAACTGGGTAAGGATAATTTACAGTGTTTTCACACTAAAATAATTTTTAAAACTAAAGTGACACATCAAAGTGAGAGCTATGATTTCTCTCTTATAGATTTCTGAATGTGATGTCCTTTTGTGTAGAGGCTGACCTCTTTGACCTACATATACAGTAGAAAATCATTGCTTAAGTATATCATGTTGGAGGCTGAGCAGTCAAATGAGCCCCGATGATGGCTGACATTATTCAGAATTATAACTGTGTTGCCTAAGTGGATATCCACTCAACAACCCTTTTACTGAATCTAATAACAACAGCCATGCCATCAAAGGCTTATTCACCTGCTCATTTTGATAGTGTCAGACAACCCATTAAAATATTAAGGATCTTATGAGACAAGAAGATAAAGAACTAATGATTAACTTATTGCTAACAGCTAGGATTGAAATAGCAATAACAAAAACTGATAGGCTATTCTAGCAAGGATTGGTTAAGAAGTGGCTGAAATACATTGCTGATAGTGGAGTTTACTCATCTAATATAATTGCAAGAAGGGAAAGGAATGAGGAACTCATTTATAGGCAATTAGAATTTATTCTTGGCCTTCTGCAATAGAAGATTTGAACAAAATGTAACTAGTGAGAAATTTCTATATTGGTTTTTCTCAGGAGATAAGCTTTATTAAAGTAACCTATCCTTTTATATTTATGTTTATGGAAAATGTCTATGTAAAAAGGTCTAATTCCAACAACCAGCCTTCTTTGACATGCTAATGGACAGTAAGTTACATACAGAGGAATAAAAAAAGGAATTAAAAATGAGAACAGTAGTTCAGAATTCTCCTGTATTTATTGTAAATGTACCACATGGTGACACTCTCGAGGTATTTTTCACATCTTTCCCAATAATGCCTTATTTAAGTACTTGGGGTAAGTAGTATTCCTTGGAGCAAAATGAAAAATTTTTTAATATTTGTTCTGTGGTGTTTTCAAGACATGTTAACAGATCTGTTCAGAAACATTGACCGCTTCAGGGATGATCTCAGAAATATTGTAGGAATGTCAACAGAAAGTATTGACGCTTTGATGGAAATGCCTCTTCCAGAAAATAGAATGCAGGCAAGTTTTTTATGCTATTGTAGCCTTATCTGATTTATAATTATCAGTTAAAAGTGAAAAGTGTCATATAACATGTTTGAGTGCACATAAAACCATGATTCCATGTTGGAATCATGCATATTCTCACTGCATAGTCTCACTTCAAAGTCCATTTATCATTGTAAACTTTATTTGGAATTCCATGTCAACATTTTAGTTTATGATGATGCCCATAAAAAAGATGAGCAGATGTAATAGGGTGATATTGATAAAAGTGATATTGAGACATGAACTGAAGGGTCTTCAAAGGTCAGCTACTACTAACAATAGGTGGATCCTTATCCCCTGGTCCACAGCCCAGTGCTGGTCTGTGGTGCCTTGGTCACCAGGCTGCGCTGGGACAGGGCCCCAGATTGGAGGCAGGAGCCCAGGGGGCACTCAGCCCTAGCCTGGCCCCAACTGGACATGCATGGCCCAGTCACCTCACAGCTGGGGTGAACTGTGCAAGCGCTAGTCACTTAGAACAGCCAGCTTCAGAGGAGACTGCACATGAGCCAAAGTTCACCCAAAGTTCTCAGAGCATTCAGATTCCACTGCTCGCAGGCTGCCCAGGGTTCTGGGCATGCACACTGGGCATGGAGTGCTCAGACTTCTCTGTTCAGAGTTCTGGGCATGAGTGCTGGTTGCAGAGTGCTATGGCTGCAGTGGAGGCCAAACTCCTCTTGCGCGTCACCCCTGTTGGGTGTGTCACTCAGTGCAGCTCGCAACAGCCACACCATCCTAGCGATGCCCCTAGCCCTGCCTAAGCCATCCCCTTCATGAACAGCAGTTACCATTCTGTGGGGCGGGGTGTCCACAAAGCTTCTCCATCAGCCCCAGCCAGCTGTTTCAGCTTCTGAAATGCCAGAGGCTTTTCACAAACTCACAAAGACTGAATTTCCAGGCATTTGTGGTATGCCAGGACGAGGGTGGATGCGGCCCTCCTGCAAAGCTGGCCACCACCATTGGAAAAACCGGCTTTGTGGCAGCAGCCATTTTCAAATTTGGCATGCTTCTCTGTGCACCGCCCTGGGCGGCCGCCACAAAGCTGGTCTGGACTGCCTGGCTCCTCCCCCCTACCTGCCTCCTGGCACTGACAGTACTTCCGGCCCCTGCAGACCTTGGAGCGCTTGCCCACCTGCATCCCCCGAAAGCAGCCTCAGCCTCTATCCCAGCTGCTGCCTGCTGCCCTTGAGACCTACTCAGAAGTAAGCCCCGTTAAAGTCAATGAGGCTTACTCCCAAGTTGCAGTCTGAGAGCCCAATGATGCATAGGATGCGCTGTAATCCTCTACAAGCTTAACCTTGGAGATATGCTGCAACCCTAACCATGTCTACTCAGAAGTAAGGCCCATTGTACCCAGTGGGTCTTACTCCCAGGAAAGTGTGTTCAGGATTGCAGCATATCTCCAAGGTTAAGCTTGGAGAGGATCACAGCCCATTCTATGCATCATGCCTCCTCAGAATTAAGCCCCACTAAGGTCAATGAGGCTTACTCCGAAGTTGCAGTATGAGAGCCCAATCCTATGCATGGCTACTCAGCAGAAAACCCCATGATAATCAATGAGACTTTCTCCAAGGTTTAGCTTGGAGAGGATCGCTGCCCATCCTATTTATCATGCCTACTCAGAAGTAAGCCCCTTTAAAATAAATGAGACTTACTCCAAGGTTTAAAAAATGTAGGACAAAATATAGGACACCCTACATTTTGTCCTACATTTTTTTAAAAAAAGTTGTTAGTGTTTATGTGTGGCCCAAACCAACTCGTCTTCTTCCAAAGTGGCCCAGGGAAGCTAAAAGGTTGGACACCCCTGTGGTAGGCCATTGCAAATACTGGGGGCACATGGAAGCACTTTTTGGAGGATCCCTGAACTTAATATGGACTTTGCACATCTGGGAAGCCATGGCTGGCACCCAGTGGTCTCCAGTGATTCAGCTTATTGTGTAAAGACTATCATGTTATTCTTTCCACTTTGCCAGGAAGTGCTTGGCTGACATTTAAAAGAAAGAGCTATGCATCCTCATTACAGAGAGTTAGATATTTACAAACCTATATTTTTTATTTTGTTTCAATACAGCTGTTATTCCAGATACTCCAGTTAGAGTCCTGTAATACTGATACTCTTGATGCTCAACTGGAAGTTGTGGCAAAGGAATTCTGCAACTTATCAGTCACAGAAAGGACCCGCAGGTCTTATGTTGCAGTGATCACAGTATTGCAATATTTGGATGTTTACAAATTTATCTACAAGGTTTGTCTTTGATTTTATGCATCTTTTACATCTTTCTATGTTTTTGAACCTGGCTTTTCGCCTTTTTCTGATTTTTCATCATAGGAAGGAAGCCCCAAGAGCTAAGAAATCCAATGTAGTGGGCTAGAATGTATTTTATCTAAACATGAATACAATGTAATTAGCCAGTTGTTATTTATCTAATAAAAAAGACACCTTCTGCACATAATATGTCCTTTCATATAATAAAATAGTGTGACGAGAGTTGCATGTGGTCACTTGCTTAGCTTCTGGAATCCCTAACAGCAGAGGATAGGCACTGGTGCTCAGCCATTAGGGCAGAGAAGCACAGGATGAAAAGAGACTATACCAATTTATATGTACCTGCTTACTGATTGCATTCAGTGCTGGATTTAGACTAAGCTCCTTGTTAAAAATAATTACTCCAAAATTTGCTTCACAAACCTGTGCATTTTGAGGTCCTAAGCTGAAGCATGTTTAGCTTATGTCTAAACTTGGCACTGATTGTATCCTGTGCATATGATTTATTTATTTATTTAATTTATATTCCGCCTTTCCTCACCTCCAAGAGGGAGCTCAAGGCGGCTAACATCAATCAGAAAAATAAAACACCATTAAAATAGAATTATAAATATAGATTAAAACATAATTAAAATACAATTAAAATACAGTTAGATTAAAAAACTGAGAACAATTAAAACAGACTACAAACATTTGTTAAAAACAATAAAATACGTAGAACAATAAAACTTCCCCCCAACCTCTGCCCCATTTAAGAAGCTTTTTTAAAATAAAGGTTTTTAGGCTCTGCCTGAAGCTCTGTATTGAGGGAGCTTTCCTCAGTTCTAAGGGAAAGAGTTTCAAAGCCAGGGTGCCACCATCAAGAAGGCCCTATCTCTGGCCGCCACACCTCTCACATCTCTTAGTGACAGCACAGTCAATAGAGCCCCCTCAGATGACCTTAGGTGATGGGTTGGATTGTATAGAAGAAGGCGGTCCCTCAAATACCCTGGACCTGAGCCGTTTAGGGCTTTAAAGGTCAGGACCAGCACTTTGAATTCAGCCCGGAAATGAATTGGCAGCCAGTGTAGTCGCTAAAGCAGTGGCCCAACAGAGTTGAACTGACGAGCTGCAGCATCCACATGGGCTGCCGCATTCTGGACTAGTTGAAGCTTCTGGACTGTCTTCAAAGGCAGCCCCATGTAGAGCACGTTAAAATAATCCAGTCTCGATGTCACAAGGGCATGGGTCACCGTGGCCAGATCCGAGTGACTCAGGTATGGTTGCAGCTGGCGAATCAGCTGAAGCTGAGCAAAGGCTCCCCTGGCCACAGCTGCACCCTGGGACTCCAGGAGCAGCTGCAAATCCAGGAGAACCCCTAAGCTGTGAACCTGCTCCTTCAGAGGGAGTGCAACCCCATCCAGAACAGGATGATATTCCAATACCCGAGTCGAGGACTTCCGGACCAGGAGAACCTCTATCTTATCAGTATTTTATCTCAGCTTGTTCGCCCTCATCCAGTCCCCCACTGCCTCCAGACGATTCAGGACTTCAATTGCCTCCTTGGACTCAGGAGGAAAGGAGAGACAGAGCTGGGTGTCATCATGATGAACTTATATCAGTGAAAGTTTATGCTCTAATAAATGGGCAAGCCCAATCATATAGCATCTCAGTTCTGATGCCACCAAAGCCACCCTGAGAGTAAGTCGTGCCTCTTGGACATTTCTATTTGAGCCCTAGCAGAGAGTAAGTGCTAAGTGGAGGGGTAGTGTGGGGAGAATGGTTGGGAGGCCATAATGGAGGAGTTTCTAGGTGGGGAGTTGACGGAAGCCTTGTTTGCTGAAGGAGGAGAAGCCTATCCTCCGGATTGGGGTAGGAAGCCTGACTTGGGGCTTCTCAAGTCTGAGAAGTCTGATTGAACTGGCACTGACTCAAGAAGTTCCATTAAACAGGCTGGAGCTTCTTCACTCGGGGTAGGGGAACAATTGTCCCCTTCCCATTGTGAAAGATTTTCAAATGAATGTCTTTGTAACATCTAATGAAATAATGATTAACTCCAACAGATTGCACTGAAGTATCAAGGCTATAACCTGAATACATAATTACAAAGCACATTATATCTATCTGGCTTCACCCATTTCAGTGGGCTCTGACCTCTGTTTAGGACCTGAAATATAGAGCCAGGCATTGGAGGTGTTGTAAAACTATCATCAAGCCAAACAAATTGCCTACAGCCCTACACCCTTGATTATGGCTTCTCACCCATGAAAAGAAATCTATGAAACTTCCAAAAAGTAGATTTGCAAAACCTGGTTTTGCTTAATAAGTGTGTTGCTAGATCAGTATTTTTATACACAGAGAATGAACAATTGTTTGGGACAGAATTTTGGATAGTGAATTGTGCCTGTTTTCAGAATTTTTTGCAATAAGAGGAACGGTTTGTTTTCCAATCTAATTCTGGGTGTTCTTATCGGATGACTGTTTTGAGATGGGCAATGTTATACTACTTGAACATCATTCAACCAGAATTAAGCAATTATCATTGAACAATAGAATAGATTTAAACATTTTTGTATCATTCTCATTAGAATCATTGGGATTACAATTTTGTCTGGATTGGTCCTCATACAAGCAAAATATTGAGTCTCTGCTATCATTTGCCTTTCTTCTTACTTTTTTAGGTGCTTTTACCCAAGGAACTACAGACTTCTCTGGATCAAATGATAGATCTTCTCAAAGATTTGGACCACTTTAAGAACCAGTTTGCATCTGATCTGCAACCCCTTTTAGCTGCAATTCATTCACTTAAGGATCTGGAGAAGTCAAGAAGTGTACCTCTATCCAAGGTTTGTTTTCCCGTTTACTGACCCAAGATAAAGTTCCTTTGAAATAGTTCTGTGTTTTGCCAAACCTCTTTAAATCTGGTTTAGAGAACACATATGCTGGCTTTAAGCTAATTAGTTCCCCTGAGCCACACAGCTTGCTCCGGACATATATAAACCTACTGCTGAACACCAGCACCAGTGAGAAGGCAACTAGTGGATAGCTTGCCTGTTAGGCTACAGGGTCCGTCCTCCATGTTCTCCAAAGCAGGAACATTACAGCTTTCCACTTTTCAGCAGTCTCCATTTGGGTAGACCAGTTTGTTACTGGTCTACCTTAATCTACTGGGTTTTTTAGTCTGGCCACTTCCACAGCTCATTTATTATGGTTTTAATCAGTGTTTTAATGTAGATGTTTTATATTTATTGTTTTATGATGTCTGTCTTAATCTGTTTTAATGTATTGGATTTTGTTACTGTTTTTATGGATGTTTTGTAAGCCACCTTGAGTTCCTCCGGAAGAAAGGTGGGATATAAATAAAGTTGCTGTTGCTGTTGCTGTTGTTGTTGTCCATAAATACCCAGCGAACAATTTCGTGCTGGTTTCATTCACATCACCAGTCGGACTCTTCCCAAGAGTCTAGGACTGTGTGATGTAGCGGCGTATAATTCATGCTGATCCCAGAAGAGCAGCTTTCTGCAGTTGGCAGAGTGATATTTTCTCAATGCCAATAGTTTTCAGGTGCCTGCCAAGGTCTTTGGGCACTGCACCCAGTGTGCCAATTACCACTGGAACCACCTGCACTGGCTTACACCAGATATGCTGTAATTCGATTCTTAGGTCTTGGTAGCGGGAGATCTTTTCCAGTTGTTTCTCCTCAATTCTGCTGTCAACTGGTATGGTGATGTCAACAAGCCACACCTTACTGCTTTCTATGATGGTGATCTATGGAGTATTGTGTTCCAAGAGCTTGTCCGTCTGTATCCTGAAGTCCCACAGAAGCTTGACCTGCTCATTTGCAACCACTTTTTCAGGCTTGTGGTCCCACCAGTTTTTTGCCACTGGCAGATGATACTTTTGGCATAGATTCCAGTGGATCATCTGGGGAACAGAGTTGTGCCTCAGTTTGTAGTCAGTCTGCGCAATCTTCTTGCAGCCACTTAGAATGTGGTCGATGGTTTCATCCACTTCTTTGCAGTGGGTCATCAGCTGATTTTTCAATTCTGACCTTGATGGCATTTGTCCTGATTGCCTGTTCTTGGGCAGCAAGTACCAGGCCTTCCGTCTCCTTCTTCAGTGTTCCACTAGTGAGCCACAACCAGGTCTTATCCTGATCCACTTTTCCTTTGATCTTGGCAAGGAATTGGCCATGCAATACTTTATTCTGCCAACTGGCAGTCCAAGCCTGAATTGCACTATTGCGATATTCATAGTTGGTCTGCTGCACTTTCAACAACATTCTCTTGCTGACTTCAATCAAAGCAAATTCCTGGCTCTCTCGCACATAATCTGCTAGGGCATGTTTTTCTTCTTCCACTGACTGCTTCCCTTGCAAAAGTCCTCTGCCCCCTGATCTTCTAGGCAGGTACAACCTGTCAACATCACTACATGGATGTAAAGCATAGTGAATGGTCATTAATTTCCTTGTTTTCCTGTCCAAGTCATCCAATTCCTTTTGTGTCCATTTCACAATGCCAGCAGTATACCTGACTACAGGAATGGCCCAGGTATTTATAGCCTTTATAATGTTGCCGCCATTCAGTTTGCTCTTCAAAATTTTTCTAACCCTTTGTATGTATATTCTTTGCTGACCACAGTTTTTACATGCCCGTGCTTGATATCGTCCAGCTGCAGTATGCCCAGATATTTGTAGGCTTCAGGCTGGTGGCATTTAATGGTTTGACCATTCAGCATTTCAATGCCATCACTTTCCGTGATCTTCCCTATCTTTAGTGCCACTGTGGCACATTTGTCCAGGCCAAACTCCATGATGATGTCGGTACTAAAGACTTGGACTGTATTGGTGAGTGACTGGATTTCTGCTTCTGACTTTCTATAGAGCTTCAAATCATCCATGTACAATAGATGTGAAATTTTCTGTGAATTTTTGGCAGTTTGGTAGCCCAGATTCGCTTTCTGTAGGATCACTGACAAAGGGATCAGTGCGATGACAAACAGCAATGGGGACAATGAGTCCCCCTGGAAGATTCCCCTTCTAATGTTGACAAGTCCATAACTTTCATTGGCTACGAATAATTTTGTCTTCCAGAGTTTCATTGCATTTTCAATGAAATTTGTAACATTTTTGTTGACTCCGATGGACTCCAGACATTTTATGATCCAGCTGTGTGGCAATGAATCAAAGGCTTTTCTATAGTCAATCCAAGCCATGTGCAGATTGGTTTTCCGGCTTTTACAATTCTCCAGTATCATTTTATCAATCAGGAGCTGGTCTTTTGTGCCTCTGCTTCTCCATTTATTGCCTTTCTGCTCCACTGGTAAGATGTTATTTACTTCCAAGAAATCCTGAATCCTGTCAGCTATGATGCCTGTCAGCAGCTTGAACATGGTGGGTAGACACATTATCGGCCTGAAGTTTCCTGGTGCTATCCCTTTTGCTGGATCCTTCTGTATTAGGAGAGTCTTTCCAGTTGTTAACCACTGGCAGATGTTACCTGTTTGTAGCATTTCATTAAATAGTTCAGCCATTTTTCCATGCAGGCTAGTCAGGTACTTGAGCCAGAACCCATGTAGCTGATCATTACCAGGTGAAGTCTAGTTTTTAACTCTTTTCACTCTTTCTCTCTGATCATTTCAGTTGTTATTTCCATCTGTTCCATTTTGTTCTTGGAGAAAGTTCCACCCAGCACCTCTGATGTAATCTTTCTCGGTTTCCCATAAGATTTTCCAGAGTTGAGTAGTCGCATTTTTCTCAGGTTTTATTACTTTTATATCTGCTTTCTGATTCAACACCTGGTAGAACTGCCTTTGATCTGACTGGAACATTTGATTTTGTCTATACTGGATGATTCTGGCTTCATATCTTTCAATTTTTCTGGCTGTTGCTGTTATCTGTTGTCTCACAATTTCCATTGCTTCTTCAATATTCCTTGTGTTCAGCCAGTGCTTTTTGACCAGGTATTGCTTGATTTTGTCATTCCTCAGTGTTTTCTCCTTCATGTTCTTTAAGTCACTTGCATCTGATCGCAAACTCTTGATCTTCAATTCCAGTCTGATTTTCCATTTTGGTTTTCCAGCTGATTTTCCAGAGGACTTTGGTGGTTTAATCCCCAGTTCTTCTGTTACTATCACTGCTGTGCTGTAGGCGAGCTGATTTGTTTGTTCAGTAGATGTTATGTAAATTGTTGCAAGTGCAGTATTAGCGTCTTTTATTAGTGGTGCTAGGTGCTTTCTGGGTATATGTTTCAGAGCTTGAAGCCTTGTTGTTTCTGCATTTGAGGCAGCATGGGTCAGGATTTTATCTTTCAGTTCTTGTTGTCTTGTAGTCAGTATTCCTGGCAGCTCACCAAGGCCTTCAGGTTCTTGCTCAGCTTCACACAAAATTTCCATGCTTTCTTCTGGTTTAGTGCCTCCCAATATGAGAGCTTCTGCCACAGCCGCTACAGAAGTCTGTTGTTCTTCAGTTTTGCAGCTTTTCCTTATTTCTTCCAGTTCAACATCACTGAAGATCTTTTTCCGGACTATGAATCGTCTCTGGTCAGCCAGTCTAAGATGGGTTGTATTTGAATGTGGGAATTCTTGGTTCCAGAGTTGGTACATCCTCTTCTGGTAGCCACGCTTTTCAGGTTCTGAGTTGTAGTAGCACTTCATGATGATCCGATTCTCTAACATTGAGTATTTCTGCTGCTTTTGTGGTTGTCCATTTGATGGTGTTCCCTGATCCAGTAGCCCCCTTGTCGACAAATGTCCAGGATCAACAACCGCCATGGACCTTTTTATCCTGGGTGATAACCGAGCCAGTATAGACTTCGGATTCTTTTCTTTCACCATATTGATTTATGGGTATGGATGCAGCAGTGGATGTTCCTTCAGTGGCTCTTCAGCCACACTTATTATTATTATTATTATTATTATTATTATTATTATTATTATTATTATTATTATTATTATTATTACTCCCTCCACCAATCCATTAGTTAGTTTGCAGGTCCATTAAACAGTTTTCTAGTCCATTAGATAGTCAGCAAGTTGGTAAATCAGTTCAGTATTCTCCTCTTTCTCTGACTTCAGCCTTTTCAGCTGCTACTTGTTCAGGTCCAAGTCCAGGTGCTACTTGTATCCTGCAATGATCTGACTGTCTCTAGTGGCTGCAGCTGTGCAGCTCACTCATTGCTAGAGCCATTAGCTATCAATTAGCTATTATTTTTGACTTTTTCTTGTAAACTGCTTTGTGAACTTTTCAGTTGAAAAGAGGTATATAAATACTGTAGATAGAATACTGTAGATAGAGCAGGCATCTCCAAGCATTTTGGCCAAAGGTCCGCATCAAATATCTGGCACCCTGTCAATGGCAGAAAAATATTTAAAAATAAAATTTAATTAGTAATGGAACTCTAATTCTGAGGCTTTCAGAAATCAGAAGTTGTTCTGAGAATGCCTTCTGGATGCAAACAGAGCACAGTTGTGGCTGTGTTCTGTTGAATGGACCAGAAGCTCTCAGTGGACAAGAGACTCAAGGGTTTGGAAACCCTCTAAGAGTGTGGGGTTAGCACTTGGTTCCCTGACTGATCTTCAGCAAGAGGCCACTGCTGTGGCATCACATCTTGTCTCCTGGGGAAATCTTCTGCAACTCCTCTCATCCTACTTTGTAGAATCTCCACTGATACTCGCAGACATATTCAGATGCAGCAATATGGACAGGAATACACTTCCGTTTTGAGTGTGGGTTGCATTCTGAGATAAGAGATTTAGAACAGTGGTAAGATCCACAGATGGGGATGTAAGCTGCCACATCCTGCAGAAGGCCACTGCTATGCCCCTCAGCTATGTTAAGAAGTCCCTTGGACACATAGTGCATGCTTACAGTAACACATTTGTTGCCCTGATTGCAAGGCCACTCCCCTTAAGGGTGAATGTCCTGCTACTGTTTTGCCTGGTGGGTCATGACCCATCAGTTTGGGAACCACTGTCTTTGATTTATCATTGACAGCATAAGCTTCTGCATGACTCCTCAAAGGTGATTCCCATTCTGGTCAATGTGGCATACTCCTCAGAAAAGTCAAAAATATTTTTCATCCTCACAAAACTCATCCAATTGTGACAATAGAATGAGATACAAACATTAACCTAAGGCTGCCAGCTAAGCTTCATGACTTAATAAGCAATGTTTTCTAACCTGGTTTTCCAAAGCAAGGGCTATGGGTGGCGCAAGCGGTAAAGACACTGTGCCTGTTAACCAGCAGGCCAGGGTTTAATTCCCGGGTCAGTCCCACAAGACAGGGTGAGCTCCTGTCCTTAGCCCAGCTCTGCGATGCCAGCTGGATCCAATCGTATTGGCTCTGCCTTTCCATTGGAATAATTCAGTGGCGTGGAGAGGGGGGGATTTGCTGCTTGGGTAACAGCCTATCCTCCATAACAATCCAACCCAGGCTTTCGTGCTTCGCATGCAGCGTATGCAGCACCAAGCACGATACCATAGTCTTTCAAGACTGACGGAGGCCTGCTTTTTTCCAAAGCAACATCTATCTACTTACAAGACTCAAGCATTCTAGCACCAATATGGTACAATATAAATGTTGTGTCATATATAAATGTGAATGTTACCATTATCTCACTTGCCAAAAGCACTTTTGATATGTTCTTTATTCAAGCAATATACCTTTTGTTCTCTGTTACAGGCACTTTTCCAAGCTAGCCATCTAACATTGGACAGAGGGACATTTAATGCACTCTCAAAAGCTCTTTGCAATCAGGAAATCACCCCTTTGTTTTTTGAATCCCTGCTTCCTGATTTTGAAGAACAAAATGTTCACTATTCCTCTGTACAAGATGACCGTGTGCAAGATGTTATGAAGAAGTATGGCATTCCACAGGATTCCAGTGAGTTGTTAATAAGACTTGGGGGCTCAGTGATAGAGGACATGTACTGTATGCAAAAGGTTCAAGAATTCCAGAAAGGACTGCTACGTATTTGAAGCGCTAGAGTGTTTGTTAGAAATGTGAGTCCCTGCAGGATTAGCAGGGATAAGCAGAGTAGTTGTGCAGAGGATGAGAGGGCAGCAGCACAAAGTAAACACACAGCTGTTTATAGTTCAAGATAACTATATTGTTCAAAATGACAAGCAGAAGATAAGTCAAGTAACACAGTCCAAGGTCAAAGCAGTAGATCAGTCATATACATACATCTAGTTGCAGGGTTATTCCAATCTCAGTAATCCAGTTAAACAGCCCACAAGTCAGTCCACAGATACAGTCCAGTCTTTCAGAGTATCAAACAGTAATAATACTCCTCCTCAGTAACCCACACTTTGCAATAATCTCATACACGCTTAAATATAGTGAAACACCAATCAGTTAGAGATATTGCAGTCATGTGACCAGTGACTCAGCACTTCCAATTCTGCTGAATCATGCTGTAAGAGCAGTTACAGATTGCATCAGCTAGATTGCATCAGCCTTCTGCAGCATTGCATCAGCCTTGAATCAACTTGCCTGACCAAACATGTTTCCTTATTAGATTCAAACCCTAACAGTGTTGCTGCCAGTTAATGTAGGCAATACTAGTGGACCAGTGGCGTGACTTGATGTAAGACAGCTTCATATGAACAGCTTTCCAATAACCCTGAGAAGCCTAATGGATAGTCCACCAAAATGATCCAATTGAAGCGAGTTATGGCTGCAACGGAATCCATGCAAGATAGTGCTATAGGCAGTTGACATTCCTGTCAACATGTAAGGTGGTCTGATGAGGGGGTTGTCTAGGGCAACTGTAGAACATGTTTAAACCACGGTAGTGGGAGGTTAGGGGGCTTCTGTGCTTTCACCACATTTTATGGAGAAAGAGCTTATATTGAAAACTCATCAAAAACAGCACATGGAAGAAGCCACAGGTGTAATTGACATAAAGGCTTGCATGCTAACAAGATGCAACTTGTTCAACTGAAACAAGTTGAAACAACATGCTAAAGCTTCCCTGCTGGCTTTGCCACATTTCATGTGTCTCCCCTTCCAATGCACTAATGACTGATGAAGCAAAGCTCTACCAGACCATGATGAGTGGTTTAATTATATGTCTCCTTTTATTGCTTTCAGCAGGACTTTATTCATAACTTGGAAGGTGTAAAACCTGTTGCTCTATTCCCTCAGCGTTTTCTTCTTTGGTTTTCTGCTCTTTCAGTTCCAGGAAGAAATCTGTGGAATGTCTTGATTGCTTTATGCAGCTTCTGTGCGTATCTTTTCCTCCTAAAGAAACAGTTGTGCAAATGAATGCATATCTTTGTTGTGGGCATGAATGTTGGCTAGATGTGCTTGATGTGGATGGGAATTTAAATACTATTTGAAATAATTTAGTGTTGCTAAACATCCACAATCGTATCCAAACATATCCAGGCAAATTCATTTTCTTTTTCTCTTCTTTTCACCAACATTGCACAAGAGTTTGAGAATCCAACTACTGTATATTTTCCCCCTGACAAGAGAGTAAATTGAATAGAATCAGGCACAAGACATTGAGGATGATTGCACCATAGAGCAGCAGCATTCAGTTGAATCTGGTGGATTACTATACAGTAGCATCCCTATTCATAACTTACTATTTCTACATCAGGTTCAGTATATTTATTTCTAGATCAGTCAAATTACTGTTTTTTCAGTGGTTAAATAATGATCTCCTGGAAGGGAATAATATGTTCTGTTAAAAATATCTGATAAAAAGACCCTGCCAGCCACAATCACCACCAACTTTTTCAGAAATTTTGGATTCAGTTACAGTTTCAAAGTGCATGATTGGGATGCCAGGACAAAGGTGGTGCCAAAATGCCTGTCATGGTATTCAGAGCATGGTATGGCCAGTGGTTTCTCAGGAAAGGGGACTTTTGTCCCCTTTCCCTCAAGTCAATGTACTACCCTCACAGTGGGGCTACATGATTTCTGAGGCCACTTAAGGGCTGGCACAAAATCAAGGATAGCCAGTTATCCAGTTCCCCACCCCCCGGAACTGCCTCTGAACAGCCCCCCTGCCCACAACTGCCCCCAGTGACCCTCCCACACCCCAGAACTGGCTCTAAAGAGCTCGCACTGCCCCCCAACAGACCCCCTCCGAACCGGTCCCTTGCTTTTTCCCCTTCCCCCTTCACAGCCGGCTCGCCATCGCCCCAAAATTTCAAGAACCAGCTCTGGAGAGCCAGTGCGATCCCCCTAGTGCCCACCTGTGCTACATACAGTAAATACTTACAATAAACCATAAAAAATAAACAATACAACAATAAAACAGATACTGACAGGACTGCACTGCCAGTATATTATTAACCCTTATCTACAAGGTTTCAGCACTGGTTCTGAGGCTCTGGTGTAGGTTAAAGAGAAAATAGCTGCATATCCTCCTTTTCTTGCAGTAGGAAGCAGAACTATTGGATCATTATTACTACTTCTTTATATCAGAGAGAAGTAAAGCACACAGAGCTAATTTAGGGAATCTGCAATAGCAAGAATTATTGAGTCAGGGAGGTTTTCTTGAATGAATAGCTCTCTAAACTCACAACTTTTGATCAGGCCATAAATTTGAAAAGAAATCTGAATGCCATGAACTTCTGTAAGCTTGTCATCATGATTTTGGTTCTGTTTATACCTTTCATTTATCCTGAAGTGGTGAAGTAGAGATGAGGCATGGACTGCTTAATTTGTTTATAGGGTCTCTACCTCTTTTGTTCTGCCACTGATTACCTAGCTGTGTTGAGAAACAACATTAAGTTTGGTTACTGTGGTCTTGAGATAACTGAAGAAAGCACATAGACATAAATAATGGTCCCAATCCAGCAAGACCCTCTTATTTGCCATAGAAATGGACAGAAATGGTGTGAGAGCTGATCGAGTAGTCACTTAGAATCCAGTCCTATCCATCTTTCCATCCAAAGGAAACATTTGTTCCTTTACTTTGGGGCTGCACTGCAATTGTATCAACACTGGAAAATTGGATAGAAATTTAGGATTGGGTCCACAGTGATACAAACTTTTTGCCTTACTTAAGTGCTCCTCTGAAAATGCATGCTTTTCAATTGGATTAGTTTACAGAGACATTTTAACATGGTAAAACTGTCCCAATTTTAAGCAAGTAGTCACTAGAAATTTTGATTTTCAATATCTGAACCGTGTAGCTGCTGGAAAGTCAAAATGTTAGATTAGAAAGAGGTACCGGTATTCCAGGTTTTTCTTAACCTTCCACATATGCAAGGGCAGGATTTTGCACCTATTTATGTGAATTCTTTGATGCAGGATGGGAGAGTGTCCCATCACATTCTCCTTTCAGTTCTGAGAAACTGCTTTCTATAGCCAAAAGATAGCCAACCCTAGGTATATGCAGATGCACTGCTGAACCCTACTATCCATGCCAACCAAGGCTACTAGTGGGTAGATCACCAGCTCAGGCTCCAGAGAACTTCCTTTCAACAGTGCTCAGTCAGCAATATCTCCCACTGTAGCAGCAATTCCTTATTTCATAGCAGTTCCTGGGCAAGTCTCTAGCAATCTCCAACTTTCTCAATTCCTGAGTTGTGCACACTTATCCCTCCTCGCTCCCCCCTTCTACTTCCACTCCTTGTGGCAATGGTTATTTCACCTTTATATAAAAAGTCCTTGTTATTCCTACTAAGTAACGGCTGTAAACCACGCCCATTGCAAGCAAAAGTTTTGCCCTGTCAACACAAGGGGCCGCTGGTGATGCCACATATTATCTCCTCGCATCTTCAGCATCCCCACTACAAAAGGCTATAGCTCAGTAGTTGAACATGTTTGCTTTGTAAATGGTTTCATATTTTGTTCTTTGCTTTCCCAGCTAACCCCCAAATCCAGAGTAACTACAGGAGCATGTAAGAGACTTTATGTGCACCCGTAGTTACTCCTTCACCTAGTGAAAACCTATGGGAAATTCATATTCGAATCCAGAATAAGTTGTTATTACACCAGAGCAAGGAC
This sequence comes from Cryptoblepharus egeriae, assembly GCA_030015325.1. NCBI lineage: Eukaryota > Metazoa > Chordata > Lepidosauria > Squamata > Scincidae > Cryptoblepharus > Cryptoblepharus egeriae. Next base: position 110,553,388 of record JAREYC010000001.1, on the reverse strand, counting down.
TCCCCATTGTTACTCTGGATTTTGACCTATGTGAGCACATAAGAGATATTACGTGCACCACCTACTTAAAATCTATGGGAAATTCATATTGCAATCCAGAGTAAGTTGTTCTTCCACTGCAGCAAGGACTCCCTGTAGTTACTCTGGATTTTGCCCTAAGACATTCTCAGGTATCTTGTGGGAAAGACTCTACCTCAGTCCTTGGAAGCTTCCAGTCAGACCTGGTAATTGCTAGCTTACATGTACCAGTGGTTTGACTCAGTACAGGATGGCTGCATATGTTCATAAGAAACTTGCAGTCCAAATGAGATGCAAGTCTGGCAGTTGTGTTTCTCTGCAAGTTTTGGAATTTCTCTAGAAAGGGGGTGGGGGGAATAGGCTTTTCTGCCACTGGATATACTGAACTTTCAGCAGGCCCCTTCAGAAAGCGATATAAGGATTGAAGCAATCTGTGGGTAAATATATTCAGTTGGAAAACTGAAGCTATGTAGAAGACGGTTGAAGCAGTTTTAATACTTTGCCTAGTTTCAGGTCTCTGGTGAGTTGGTTTTAGTATTGAAAAAGGTCACTGCTTTTATTTTGAGATGTTTTTCCAGCATCACTGACATAGGCTGCTCTGAGCTCCAAAAGCTCCATTTAACCTTCAACAGAAGGGATTTTTTTGCTATCATAATAAGAACCTTGTTAGCTGAGTTCAGCAATGGGACATCTTTGGAGAGGATTAGCTTTGTCAAAAGTCATCACATCAGTATGTGAAGGCAAGGCTTCCGGGGGATTCTCCAGGAATTTTCGTTACCAGCTGGCAAATAACAATATCTACATCCTTTGGATGCTGTGCATCTGTTTGATGAATGCTCATTTTTTTTCCTATTTTTTCCAGCACCATTCTGCTTATCATTCTTTTTGGACTTGGTTAAGACACCTACTGGGGCTTTAATTTGGTCTTTTTTGAAGCCAATGCTGCTTGGGAAGATTCTGTATACACCAAACACCCCTGAAACACAAGCAATTATGGAGAAGGTAATGCCACACTCAATACAATCAATCATTCTTGTTGAATAGAAAATGCTTGGCACTAGTAGCAGTCTCCAATTAGTGAAGGTTGTTTCTTCAGTGAGTTGGGGAAGCTGCAGAGCTCCTGATAATAATCTGCCTTCAAAATATGTGACTAGGTTGGGAAAAGGCTTTCTAAAAGGAGCAACTCAGAAATGGTTGTAACTGGAAACCAGAATATCTTCAAACAGAATAAACCAAGGCATCTGACAATCCATTCCATAAAAACATGCAGTAGCATTTTCCCCATTTGCATACTCTCCTTTTGGTGATTTTGTGCTCCTGTAGGTAGACTTTGAGATGGTCTAAAACCCTGTGCCCTAAAGAGTAATAATGAAACTATGTACTGAGGTGTTTGCTTTTTAAGCTCATTTAGTAAGCTAGAAATGAATTCCTCTTTGAATATTCAATGTGTTTTCATTCTTTAAGTCAAATTCAACTTTGAAGCTGATGGCTGAGCTAACAAAAAAATCACAGGAGTGGCTGGATAATTCACCGATGATTATTAACTCACTGACCACGTTAAATGAAACAATTCCAATTGTAAAGGTATGCAATATTTCATCTTCAATCTAATTAACTGGCAATAATGGTCTTTTCTTTTGGCTGATGGGCAGACCTAGGTTAAATACTTTGCTAAGGGCACAATCCCAAACGGGCTGACAAAAGTCCATTAAGCAGGTCATGAAAGTTCCATAAAACTCATTTGCACGATCTGTGGAGGAAGGAGTCTGATGTGAGCCCTTATCTGCCAGAGCAAAAGTATAGCATGGAGATCAGGGGTGTGTGGGAGGGTGGCGTTTGAGAACAGGGAGAGGGTGGACAACATACAGACACATGGCAGGTAGGGATTCAGTGGGGGACGACACTGAGAAGCCCAGGATCCAGCACTTATGTGAGAGAGGGCATTTCAGGGCTGGGAGTGGGCAGATGGATGGCAAGGTCATAGGTGGGAGGGAGAGGGGAGGGATTGGATTGGCAAATATGCCACTCCAGAGGTGTCCTAAGACTGGGCCCTGCGGTCTGGAGGTGGCCTAAGGTCTGAGTAAACCTACTGAGGTCGCTGCAGCCCTACCATGAAGGCAGGGACAATCTATCTACTGTATTTATATACCACTTTTCAACTAAAAAGTTCACAAAGTGGTTTACACACAAAAAATAGTGAATTATAGCTAATGGGTCCCTGCCCCCAAAAGGGCTCAAAATCTAAAATGCAAAAGAACACCAGCAGAAGCCACTTGAACAGACTATTGCTGGGGTATGAAGGACCAGTTACTCTTGCCCAGCTAAATAAAGGAGGAACACCCACTTGAAAGAGTGCCTCATGCTCAGTTAGCAGGGGTAACTTTCAGCTCAGTTAGCTTTCCCTTCCTCATGATAGCACAGCAACAGTCCCACAACCTGCACTTGGATATTGCACAGGCTAAGCCAGCCTGTGTGTTCCAACATAAGTTTGGATTGTGCTTTAACTGGCTTATCTGCACTTCTGCTGGTAGCTGGTTGTGGCAGTGGATCTCTAGCACCACTTCTGTTTACAGCAACAGTTCTGAAAAGGGTACAGCTCTGCATGCATTTAACAAAGCAGATTATGACACCCAAATCTCTAATCTACTGTCACACATATAATCTCACATCTAGAAAGCTGAGTGTACAGTTTTTTATTCCCCTTTGGCACCAAGTCCTTTGGTAGCAATCATGTTCCCTCCTTCCCATTTTGCTACAAAAATGAAGGCTGTCTTATCGGGTGATGTTTACTCCAAGTAGGAAGTAAAATTCATGACAAAGTGTTTGACATAGCTGGTTGCCACACAAGAAATTATTAATGCATGCTAATCAAATTCAGCATATCTCATTCAGTCTGGCAAGACTTGTAAAAAACATTGAGAGTGTTTCTGTCCTTTTTCTGGGGTGAACGCTGGAGCAGTACTGACAAAAATGTGTAAGTTGATAGGCTAATTGCCACAGATAGGACTCTGGTTAACTCCTATGGAACAACAATCAGAGGTTGGTTGGAAGGCAAATCAGAGCAGCAGCACCAAACTGTTCTTGCACTTTGCACATCATTATTAACTGAAGTGTCTTCATGTTTGCTGGAAAACCTTGCTAACTGGAAGTGTTGATTTCGAAAACACACTCAGGGTGCAATCCTCACCAATTTTCCAGCTCTGGGGTGCAGACAATGCAATTCTGAGGTAATGGGGGAAAAAAACATTGATTTGAGAAGGTTTCGGTGACTGCCCCCCCACCCCCAACTGCAGGGGGAAACAGCTATGCCAGTGCTGGTAAGGTGGCTAGGATTGAATCCTCAGGACTGTTTTCTTTGACATTGGCTCTTTGAAGTCAGCAACCTTTTCAGTTTCATAATCCTGTTGGTATTAATCCTGGCCAACATTTAACAGACTAAGGAGTAACTACGGGACCTTTTACACCATTGTAGTTATGGTGCCACCTATGGGAAACCTATGGGAAATGCATAGAGCAATCCAGAGTAAGTGCCTCTTATGTCTTCCTGTCGTTACTCTGGATTGTAGGGTAAGATTCATGCATGCTCCCATGAGATGATCCCTGGCTCCACTTTTGAAAAGTAGCATTGCCTGCTTAACCTAATTGCTCCTTCTTTTGATAGAATGCATTGCGGAATCCATTCGTCCAAGTGTTTATCAAACTCATGGTGAAGCTGGATGCTGTTGACCTTCTGTACCAAATGGATGAGCTGGGTATGTTGTTGTACACGTTAATCCTATCCATATAGTAGTGATGTATGACATTGGGTGAAATCCAGAGTAACTACGGGGAATCCTTGCTCCGGAGTAAGAACAAGTTACTTTGGACTGCAATATGAATTTCCCATAGGTTTTCACAATGTGGTGCAGTAACTAAAAGCAGCAGCAGGCCTCCGTCAGTCTTGGAAGACTATGGTATTGTGCTTGGCGCTGCATACGCTGCATGCAAAGCACGAAAGCCTGGGTTGGATTGTTATGGAGGATATGCTGTTACCCAAGCAGCAAGTCCCCCCTCTCCATGCCACTGAATTAGTCCAACGGAAAGGCAGAGCCAATACGATTGGATCCAGCTGGCGTCGCAGAGCTGGGCAAAGGACAGGAGCTCACCCTGTCTTGTGGGGCCGACCCGGGAATTGAACTCTGGCCTGCTGATTAACAGGCACAGCGCCTTAACCTCTTGTGCCACCCACAGCCCTTTTTGCAGTAACTATGGGTGCACATAATGTCTCTTACATGCTCTCGTAGTTACTCTGGATTGTGCCCTTAGAGGTGTTGGTGAAGAGTGAGAATTTATACAAAAGGGGATGGCAAGGTGAAAACCTGGGAATTACTGGTCTAGTGTCCAACATGCAGTAGAGAAGAGAAAGTCCTGAAAATGCATTGAAGACTATGGGGGTGTGGTAATGGCTTTTAATCTATTTTAGGATGCAAATCTATGCCTACCAGAAGTATGTTCCATTATATTCAGTGGGCTTACTCTCAGGAAAGTGTGTTTAGGACTGCAGCATTAATTACATGTTTAAGAGATTTATGGCCTGCTCTTCAAATAGAGTGTCCCTCAACAGCTAGCATAACAATAACTTGGCAACTTGGCAACCATCAGTCTTAAAGAATATGGTATCGTGCTTGATGCTGCATGTGAAGCACGAAGGTCTGGGTAGACTGATATGGAGGATAGGCTGTTACCCTGGCAGCAAATCCCCCCTCTCCACACCACTGAAATATTCCAGTGGAACAGCAGAGCTAGAGCTGGGCTAAGGACAGGAGCTCACCCTGTCTTGTAGGGACCTGGGTCTTGAACCCTGGCCTACTGGTTAACAGGCACAGTGTCTTAACCACTTGTGCCACCCACAGCCCACAGCCAACCACAGCCCAGTTTGATAACAACCATACACAAAACCTGAAAAATAAACTCTATAAAAAAGATGCTAAAGAAAATACTTTTGAAGTAAAAACAGAATTTACTGAAACTTAAAAGCTCTTTTATTAAGTCAGTCCCATGTATCTATGAGCACAATCCTAACCATGTCTACTCAAAAGTAAGCCTCATTGTGTTCAATAGGTATTACTCTCAGGAAAGAATCTTTAGGATTGAAGCCTTTAGCTAGCTGGCACTACAGCTCCTAGCATTTGAAGCTAGAATACCCTCACACAACTATCAATATGCATACAGTATTTACTCATGCTTGCAAGCTTCAGGAGCCCAATCCTTTAAAGTTTGGTTAGCAACTAATCTTGCAGAGTGCAGGAGTCTGCAGATGGTAGGTTGCTCTTTGCAGGATAGTTAGCAACTACAGCATCTGTTTTTAAATAGCCTTAAGGCAATATATTCCATCTTTCCATCACCTTACTGACCCACAAAAATCAGGTACTGACCCACCAGTCGATCTAGACTCACAGTTTGAGACCACTGCTCTACATAGTTGTATATCCAGTAAAGGTTAATATAATGATTCATGATATTGACCTTTCCTGCGTAAGCACTGATGGGAATATTCATCTATCACACATGTATATGAGTCACAATTAATGAGTCAAAGCAAACATTCAGAATGAATTTGACTGATATCCATGAGACAGTTCCAATCTGCATTTTCACTCATGATTGCCTGCCTGCCTGTTCTCTGCTTTTCCCAAGTGACATTCAAAGCAGCTAACAATATCAGTAATAAATAAATACAGGTCCAACTTTGTTATACACTGATCTGACTCAACACAATTGGCCACTGCAAAAACAGTTTTAAAAATTGCAGTTAAGCTGGCCAAGGACTCAAAATTTTTTGCCAACACTTCTATTCTTACTCTGGCTTATCATGGACCTCTGTGGGTCTATTCAGAATTATACCTGCTCCTGAGGCAGTATAACTCTGAGGAGCTGGAAGACGGCATATCTGCCCTGGAAATAGTCTCTGGATACAGCCTAACTGCACCGCTCAAGGCCATGTTGAACATGCCCTGAACAGGCTGGCACAGCTATGCCGGCCCAGGTCCATCTGTCTTGGGGAACCCTATGTTGACTTACGCTGGCCCAAGCCTTTCTGGTGAAACTGGACTGCCCCATCTTGGAATTGGACCACCCCAGTGATAGAAAGGTTAGTCCAATTGCACTTCAGGATTGCTGCCAATGAGGAACACCTGTCATTCATTAGAGTGGTTAACTCTTTGTGTGATGTTGCATTGTTAGCCACAATAATTTCCATAGTTGTTGAATCTGCTAAATCTGCATTGTGGACTTCTGGAATTGCTGCAGCTGCCACTACAGCTAGATTTATGTGTTTCTGTTATGCTTCATATGCAAATAGACCACTGCTGGAAATGAAGGTGGTATGCAGACAAAACAAAAAACTGAAGCATCTCAAGTAAATGCAATTAGAATCATCACTTTAGGTCCCATGTCACTTTAAGTTAATTCTTGATGTTAACAAATAAATGTAGCAAAGAAACATCTGCTGTTTATTGCCTTAATCTCTTCAGGCCACTGGAGAACACTGTTCTGCCATAAAAATGCAATTGTTATGTGAAGGTCTGAAAAATAAATATATAACCTCTTGCATAAGAATTTCATTTTAGCAGTTTTTAGGAGCTAACTCTGCTCGAATTCACAATTATACAGTAGCTGTGCAGACAAGTTATAAAGAAAAACCAGATTAACTCTCCAGATGTTTAGTTTCTTATCACCAGCATAACTGCTTTCTTGTTCATATAAAAGTCTGGCCTTGTCTTTTGGTTCCCATCTGCCGTCAGTCTTATTGACTGAAACTCACAGCAAAATTTGATGCAAGTCTGCTCTGGAGTAAATTCCATTTACCCTACAATCCAGAGTAACTACGGGAGCACGTAAGAGACATTACATGTACCCTTAGTTACTGCACTACCTAGTGAAAACCTATGGGAAATTCATAGTACATTTCCAATATAGAATCATTTCCATGGGAAATTCATAGTACATTTCCAATATAGAATCATTTCCAAACAAGAATCTTGCTATTCTCAATATACGAGGGCAATTCAATAAATAAGGTGAATTTTATCTGTATTAGAAGTCCTTATACAGAAAAATTCACCTTATTTATTGAATCGCTCTCGTATATTGAGAATAGCAAGTTTATTGTTTGGAAATGATTCTATATTGGAAATGTACTCGCTTTGCAGGAGGAAAATACCCCCATATGCCATCCCTCATTGCGCATCATCTGCTCCATGCGCGATCACCCCCATGCGCAACCACCTCATGTGCATCTGCCTCATGTGCAACACCCCCATGTGCATCATACCCCCTTTTGCAACACCCTCTCATGTGCATCATCCCCCCATGCACAACACCTCTCCCCCCACAAAACATCCCCTGGGGGTGTCAAATAAATGCCGTAAGACACTTCTCCGCCACTCCTGGGGCAGGGTTAGACCAGTACAAACATGCACTTGCTTCCCTACATCACCAAGGAAATGGGAAGACCAATGAGTTGTGCTGGCTTAGGTTAGGATTGGATCCTTTGTTTCCTAAATGTAGGTAACTTTCAGATAGATAATTCAGTAATGAGTTCACATCTACACTCTGAAATTTTATGTCCCAGATACAGGATTACCACTTCAGTAAGAGTAGGCTCTTCTATAATCTGTGATTAGACCCCCACTAAATCCATTGCTATTACATAATGTTCAGACTTCCTAGTGATTTTAGAACCTAAGAAAAATCTCCACTGGATTAGGCCAAAGGCCCATCTAATCCAGCTTCCTATATCGCAGAGCAGCCCACCAGATGCCTCATGACACCTGCATCCAGGTTCTCTCCCCTGCATCTGGTATTTTGAGTTTGTCAACCTCTACACGCACCCCTCATGGCTTGAAACCTATGATGGTCCTTTCCTCTAGGAAGTTGTCCAATCCCTTCTTAAAGGCATTGCGGATAGATGCCATCACCACATTTCTATAGGAAGGTCAGACATTATTATTCACATGCATTTTTTTCTTGTTTTTTTCTTTTTCTTGTTTAATTATTTCTTCCAGATGATATACGTTCAGAACTACAGAATAATGCTGACATCCTAAATCAACTCACAATTTTATCAAGATTAGCAGCAAATGTCTCTTCATGTGTGTTTTTTGATCGCATTCGGCCATTTAATACTACAGAGGAACTAGAGGCAATGGCAAAAGATCTCTTTTTGAAGAATGAACTTTTTGGAAGTAAGTCATATAATCTAAATTTGAATTTTCAGCAAAAATAAAATTATGTTCAACCAAACTCAAAATGAAGATTGAAATTTTTTGACTTAGATTAATTGGCTGTGCAGATTAATAATTTGAATTTGGCACTGGGTTTTTTATATATTACTCATCCAATAAAATCAGTCATCATTCTGACACAATATTTGCAACACATAAACTGCCTAAACCAACACATAAACCAACACATTCATCAATGACATAATCAGCCACACAGATTGCATGGTTCAGTGTGGTCCAGCCACAAGCATTTGTTATTTGTATAGTCATATACTGAATGTGTATGAATTTTATTTATGTATCTGAATTTCAAAGGTGTGAGTTGAATGCACATTCACTTTTGAGCTGCTTTTTTTCCTTTCACACCTTTCTTCCCTAATAGGAACTTGTTATGTTTGACTGAAGTTTAATTCAAGATGGCAGTGGGACAAAGGGAAGTGGTTGCCACAGGGACAATGATATATTGGTTCTTACCACTTTCAGTTGTTCTATGCTTAATAATCACAAATTGCAAAGGAAGAAATAAATCCCAGAGAGACACTTGTGCTTTTATTAGCTAGCTGAGGTTGCTTAATATAGCATGCTTTGCCATTTGAGAATCATGGCAATAGAAACTGCTCATTTTGAGGTGGTGGAACCATGCTCGTACTGTTTAGGGCAGATGTGTAATCTTCAATTAAGCACTAATGAAAGCTAAGCAAATGTTTAATTGGATAAATGTGCAAGATGTTGATCTTGCTTGCACTGTCCTGCAGACCTAGTATTGTGTGTGTCAGATTTTGCAGCTGTGGCTTGTTATTGGGCAAGAAAAGGGAAGTTCTATATTACTCTTGTGCTAAGCCACAGAGATTGTCTTTTGTATAAGATAAAGATGAGGTGCTTCCGTAGATTGTTCCATCAACTTCTCAGGGGATTGTTTCTGCCTCCTGCCTATCCTCATCTCTGGTTTCCAAAGATTTTTAAAGCCCACCTCCCCCCAAGGTTCTGCACAACTGCCATTTCCCCCTCAACATGCATTATTAAGGCAACAGAAATAATGATTGGCATGCTTCTGCACAACTCTGTTTCTAGCTAGTTTTGGGTGATAGTTGTGTTGCTAGGCTCAAATCTGGCATAGGAAAGGCTGGGTTGCTTGAGACATATGAGTCAATGCTTGAAAAAAAGTGATTAAAAAAAGAATTATGGGAAGCTATCTCAAGCTTAAGAGAAGGGGGAAAGAGGAAAAGGAAATTTGCTCTGCTTTCAGAGGCAAGTACATGTTTTGTCATGTGAACAACAAGGGTGGAAGGAGCCAAACTCCCCTAGCAGCTGACAAAACCAATCTGTTTCTAGATACAGCTGTATGCAACCAAAGTTTATCCACCCTAAACATTTTTCCCTGGAACATTTATCATGTTCCAGTATAAATTTGTGAAAAGCAAAGTCATTTGTGAAATCTTTCTTTACAGGTGTCATTTTCAAGTTGCCTTCAGACAAGAAGAATGAGGAAGAAGCTCCTGGTGGTCTTTTTCTTCCACCACTAATCAATTATACCATTCGAATGAGTAGCAAGATTTCCCAAACAACAAAAAGAATACGAGAAAAAGTCTGGACTGTTGGCCCACATAACTCAGCCTCACAGAGCCAGATCTACAGTCGAGCATTTATCTATCTTCAAGACAGCATTGAAAGAGCAATAATTGAATTACAGACTGGGAAAAGTATAGAAGAAATAGGTGTACAAGTTCAAGCAACACCATACCCCTGCTACAATAAAGATATGTAAGTCTGATTAAACTATGATAGACAGGGCATTTAATATTTTAGTGGGACAGAAAAATGGTTGCAGTTTCACCACTTATACCTGTTCTACTAATTCACATTCTTATCCTTATAAAAAATAAATGAATGATGCAACCTGCATGGAGGCCTGGAAATGGGTTTTCTCTTATGCAGGAAGGTTGCTGTGCACATATTAAGCAGAATTTAACATTATTTTTATCATTCTAAGGTTTGCTAAAACTGATCCTCACATAACATTTAAAAAAGCCTCAGCAAACAGCCACTGTCAGATATTGTGTGGGGTGAAGAAGGCACAGTTACAACCCCTCCCCCTGCTAAATGTTAAATTAACACTCCTTGAAAAAGTGCCTGCTGCCCAGTTAACGGGATAGAAAGAAAAGGGGATAAAGACTCTTGGACCACAATCCTAACCATGTCTACTCAAAAGTGAGGCCCATTGTGTTCAATGGGCCTTACTCCCAGGAAAGCATCTTTAGGATTGCAGCACTAGTTTGAGTGAGGCCCCTTTAAGACACTTCTCTCTCCAGAAATCAGGGTATACCCTGGAAAAGAAAGTCTAGGCCTCAGGATATTTCAGACCTCAAAGTAAGATACTCTCTTGGCTTGTCTGTGGACCTGTGTCTCTTGTCTTGTCCTTCCCTGAGGGAGGACAGCAATCCTTTGCATAATTAAAGTCTTATGCAGGCTTACTTATGCTTGAGTTACACCCTGAGGCTTGCTTCTGAATAAATGCTTAGAAGTACTGTCTGCAGACCAGTTCTCTGTATATCTTCTCAGAAGTAAGTCCCACTGTGCCTGAAGGTACTTTCTCCCAGGAAACTGAGTACAGAATTGCCACCTAATCAATATAGGAATTCTTGGAAGGTAGGCTGACTTTGTTCTAGCAGTTCAAAGCTTCCAGAAGTTTGTATATATTATTTTAATGACAATATTGCATGACAGAGGAGCAGTAGGCATGCTACTAGTTGTGGTACTGGCATTATTTGCAGCTGATGCCACAGAATGTCTCTGCATGTTGTACTGCATTTTGAGATTATCTGTACAGAGGAAGAAGACATGGTCTATATGTGCTTGCACAGGAAGGAGTGTGATATTCAGATCAGAAACGGGTGGGACACAAACTTTAGCTCAGCAGCATAAAACCTACAAATCAATGCTGCAGCTTTTGTAAGCAGTTAATGGCTTACCATGGCAAGTGGCATGCAATTATGTTTTTCTTAGAAAAGTTCACAAAGGTTTTGTTTCTGTTTCAGCTGGGAGGTAGAGCCCCTCCTTTCCTCCAAGTGATAATCTGAATTGCTCTCACCTGAAGTTTAAGCCACTTGCAAAGGAATTTGATTCATTTTGATTAATTGCCTGTCTTGTTTATTATTTAGCAAAATAATTACTGTGCTTTTCACAGGTTCCTCACAAGTGTGACCTACTCTCTTCCGTTCACTCTGATGGCAGCTTGGGTACTTTACATTGCAGCATTTGTGAAGAAACTTGTTCAAGAAAAAGACCTGAGGCTTTATGAGGTAGTTCAATGTATTCTTGTAAGGATATCCAGCCACTATAACTCTTGATTAGTTTTACAGAATTAGTTCACATGGGCTGATAGAAAAACAGTACTTCTGCCTTCTAATATCCCTTGTTGAGATTTCTTTTCTTCTTGCTTTTTTCACAGTATGATCAGTATGCATTCAGTATCCTGAATGCATGATCAGTTAATTCATGCAAAATGTCTTTTTGAAACAACCATTTGGACAATTAGGCAGGGTGACCATATGTCCCATTTTCCCTAGAACATGTCCTTTTTCTTACCATTGTAACTTGGATAAGAACTTCCCTATGTCAGCAGCCGGCATATAGCATTCTTGTAATAAATGGATGCCACAATCCAAACCATGTCAACTCAAAAGTAAGTCCCATTGTGTTCAATGGATCCTACTCCCAGGAAAGTTTGTTTAGGATTGCAGCCTATATGTAATAAATTATTTGAAACAGTTTCAAATTTAATAAGATAAGATAAGATAAGATAAATTTATTGTTATTGTACTCAAGGTATGAGAACAACGAAATGAGGTGCTCTCTCTCATAATACAACACAGATATACAAATATACAAATATCCATTTGAACAAATCAAAACACACACAATTTAAAAAGAAAAAAACTATACACTTAAAATATATGTATTACATTGCATCCACCAGATTTCATAATTTTGCATTTAGCCAGATCACCGCACTTGGGTAAAAACTAAGTTTAAATCTGCTTGTCCTAGCTTTCAACACTCTATATATAAGATAGTGATTATAATAAGATAGTAATTATATATAAGATAGTGATAATAATAAGATAGTGATTAGATTAACCACATAAAAGCAATATACATGAGAGTTGTGAGCTTTTATTTTGTCATGTCCTACATTTCCCTTGGGTGTCCTATATTTTGGGGAGGGAAGCCTTGTCCTTTTTGCAATTATGATAACTGGGCAGCCTGATGCAGTATTAGGATACAGTCATACCCCACAGTTGAAACATGAAACTCCTCTCTAGTATTCTGCATAAACTTAGGAAAACATGCTAGTTAGCATAGCTGTTGAATATGAGGTGGCACAGGAAACTGATGCACAAGGATTGTCAAGAGCAAAAACTATTAAGTAGAGATATCCTGCAGTGTGTGCATGGCTCCAGAGAAGACTATAAGGTGACATATGCAAAATTTATCATTTTCTGCTCACCACCACCTCTGCTTTCAAATAGAAACCTTTACCAAATAACATTATTATTCATAGTTTATGGAGAAAAAATGGGACCCTGCTCTGAGTATTATGCAAATGGAGCTGCAGAAGGGAATGATCTTCAGTGCAACATGTGCAGCTGTGCAGGAGCAGGTATAATTCTGAATAGACCCATAGAGGTCCATGATAAGCCAGAGTAAAAATAGAAGTGTTGGCAAAAAATTTTGAGTCCTTGGCCAGCTTAACCTGGACATTCTTGGCCCTTTAATAATAATATAATACTTTTATATTGTCATTGTACACAAATATTTTAAAAATTAAAATGATTAACAGTAGATACCAGCAGTGTTCAGTTAGGGCAGCGTTTCTCAAAGTGGGGGTCGCCTAGAGCTTTCCTGGGGGTCGCCAATATATTTTATATACTTATATATAATATATTTTATAAAATATAATATATTTTATATACTTATATATAATATATTTTATAAAATATAATATATGTTATATACATATATGTATTATATACATATTATATACATATATATCAGCGTTTCTCAAAGTGGGGGTCGGGACCCCTTTTGGGGTTACCTAGAGCTTTCCTGGGGATCACCTTAAGACCCCTGGTGCAGGGGGCTAGGTCAGGCTTGCCAGACCTCTGGTTGTAGCTGCTTGTGCACTGGGGCTGACTGATAGCCTCAGGGCCCAATCCTATGCATACCTATTCTGAAAAAATCCCATTATAGTCAGGGGGGGCCTTTACTCCCATGTAAATGTGGATAGGATTGCAGCCTCAGGGCCCAATCCTATGCATGCCTATTCTGAAAAAAATCCCATTATAGTCAGGGGGCCTTTACTCCCATGTAAATGTGGATAGGATTGCAGCCTCAGGGCCCAATCCTATGCATGCCTATTCTGAAAAAAATCCCATTATAGTCAGGGGGCCTTTACTCCCATGTAAATGTGGATAGGATTGCAGCCTCAGGGCCCAATCCTATGCATGCCTACTCTGAAATAAATTCCATTGTGTTTAATGTGTGCATAGAACACACATTTCATTTGTAACAATGAAAATACATCCTGCATATCGGATATTTACATTACGATTCATAACAGTAGCAAAATTACAGTTATAAAGTAGCAACAAAAATAATTTTATGGTTGGGGGTCCCAACAACATGAGGAACTTATAAAGGGGTCACAGCGTTAGGAAGATTGAGAACCACTGTGTTAGGGAAAGCAGAACCTCACCAGGCCCCAAGAAGTAAAAAACAAAACTCAAGAACCATCAAGTGAAAAAAAGTTTCTTGTCATTCTGTGATGCTTCTTTCTTCTTCAGCGAAGTCAGTAAGAACAAATAACCATTATAACACTTAGGGAAATAATCCATCAGCAGCATCCAGCAACTGATTCTTTGTAATCAGGGCTCGCTGGGGTGAAGAGGAACTGTTACTGTCCCCCTTCAAAATACAGTATAAGAGGAGCATCACTTTAAAAAGTGCATCTTGCCCAGATAGCAGAGTAATGATAGAAAAAGAAGATTGAAGAAGCCATAGATTAGGCTTGGTAATTCTTTATTTCGGTAGTCAGTGAAAACTCACAGCATCCACTTCAACCATATCAATTGTTGCCTTAGCCCAAATTACTTCAAATGAGTGCTCAAATGAGTGCTCGGTTGTTTTAAAAAAGAACTATCCCTACTGTAAAATGCACCACTGCTAACAATCCAATGATTTGGTTTGAATAAGAGTGGGAATATAAGCTGTTTTGTTAGTAATTTAATCAGTTGTACAGATTTGATCAGAAGAAATATTGGTTTGGATCATACAGATGTCCAGCTTAGTGTTAATCTTGCATACTTGCCTTTCCTCTCTCTCTGACTATTTATTCTGAAAGGAGAGGAGAGATGAAGGTGCTTTTGCATCAGTGCAAAAGGTGCAGCAGTGTGATGTGTCTGCATAGAAGGCAAATGCCATTTTAGGCTGCATTAAGAGGACTGTAGCTTCCAAGTCGCGAGAAGTTATAGTTCCTCTTTATTCTGCACTGGTTAGACCTCACCTTGAGTACTGTGTTCAGTTCTGGGCACCTCACTTTAAGAAGGATGCAGCCAAACTGGAGCAAGTCCAGAGGAGAGCGACAAGAATGATCAGTAGGATAGAAGGAAAGCCCTACGAGAAAAGGTTGGGGAACTTGGGATGTTCAGCCTGGAGAAGAGTAGGCTGAGGGGAGACATGCTTGCACTCTTCAGATACCTGAAGGGCTGTCATAGAGAGGAAGGGGCTCATTTGTTCATAGCTGCTTCTGAAAGCAGTACTAGAACCTATGGGTACAAACTGCAAGAAAGGAGATTTCGGTTGGCTATCCAGAAAAAATTCCTGATGGTGAGGGTGGTTTGGCAGTGGAACAGATTGCCAAGGGAGGTGGGGGACTCTCCCTCACTGGGGATCTTCAAGCAGAGGCTCGAGGAGCACCTATCATAGATGCTCTAGGAGGATTTCCTGCTGCAGGCAGGGGGTTGGATTAGATGACCTACTAGGTCCCTTCCAACTCTATGATAATACTGGTGGTAGTATCTGGTAAAGGGCACCTGGCAGGCTTACAGGGGAGGATAAAGAGGAGACATTGGTCTATGGGAGAAGAAGAAAAGGCAAAGAGATTGCAGAAACAATGGCAGAGAGACAGATGGCAGTTACAGTAGTTGAGACATGTCAACATAATCTGTACCTTCTGTCTGAGGCAGTTGCCTTACCTGACTTCATGAGAGGACCATCTATGGGAATAGATCTACATATTTAACAGTAGTTCCACTAGCCTTCAAGATCAGTTAAAAGTACTCATCTCAGCTTTAAAAGGTCTACGCCTGTCTTATCACAAGCAATAGCTCTCTACCCTGTCTCCTGTTGAGAAAGAACAGGCCTCTATGACTGCAGGTTGTAGCGCTCACTCCTTTGGTGATGCACCCCATGGCTGCATCAAGCACTGGAAAGGTGGATAGGTTAGGATCCCTTACAGAATCACAAAACTGCAATATTTAGGACATGTTTAAACTAAATTTAAAAATTCTTTTGTTTTACCTTTTTTCCATAGTACATGAAGATGATGGGTGTCAATTCTAGCAGTCATTTCTTTGCCTGGTTCATTGAGTGTGCCGTCTTTCTTCTCATTACTGTCACATTCCTCATTGCTATCCTCAAAGTTGGGAATATTCTTCCCAAAATAAATGTGGTGATTCTGTTCCTGTACCTCACGGACTACAGCTTTTCCATCATAGCCATGTGCTACCTCATCAGTGTCTTCTTCAACAACACCAATATTGCTGCTTTGGTTGGAAGCCTTGTCTACATCCTGACATTTTTCCCCTTCATTGTCCTGCTGGTGGTTGAGAATCATGTGAGCTTCTCAGTGAAGAGTCTACTGGTAATAAATATTTCCTTGTGTTACAGAAGATATTTGCAATTGATCTTTTATCTTGGATCATCCTAAATGTGTGTGCCATTGAGTGTGCCGTCTTCCTTCTCATTACTGTCACGTTCCTCATTGCCTTATCTAATGCGATACAATTTTATTCATATATTTTTCAGTATTTTATTCATATAATTTATACAGTGATTTATTCATATAATTTATACAGTTTTATACTGTAATTTATTACAGTATTGAGTATACAATACAGTACCTAGTTTATATGTACTTGCATGGGTATTCATATGCAGTAATTTAATGGTGGGATTTTTTTCCCCTGTCTTCCTCCCCCAGAGCCTGTTATCTCCAACTGCATTCAGCTATGCAAGCCAGTATATTGCCCGCTATGAAGAACAAGGCATTGGTATGTGTTCATTTTAAGGGATGAGTTTCTGGCTAGCCCTGATACAATCTTTTCCATTAAGTAACATGGTGTTTGTCTTTTGCTTTTTTTTTGTAGGCCTGCAATGGGAGAATATGTATAGTTCACCAATGTCAGGAGATGACACCAATTTTGGCTGGATGTGCTGGATGATTCTGATAGATTCTTTTATTTATTTCATTCTGGGCTGGTACATTAGGAATGTTTTTCCAGGTGAGTTAACATAAAGCATTTGGGACACTAACGAATCAGAAAGGCATGATCTGGTTTTCTGTTAAACAAATTATGGGCTGGAACCCATGCCACATTCTTCAAAAGAAGATATTTCATCAGAAATATTGTGGTGAGCCCACTTGCATGTTTCAAGAACCTGTCAAATGACTTGTATCTGCTGATTTGAGTCTGCCCATCTTTACTTTTTGGCACTGGCTGCAGAAGTGAAGGGTGCATTTGTGTGCGGCCTTGCCACATGAAGACCTGTGTTTGGGGTGAGGCTTCAAATGGAGAGGCCATTTTCTGTTTCTGCTAACTTAAATGATGGCCAAATCAGATGTTAACACAATGTTTTTGGTACTTTTTTCCTGTTTATCCTTCCAGAGGATAAACCAAACTGAAACTGGTGGGGTAAGGGGCTTCAATTCTTTATCTCCCCTTCACTTCCCACCAAGATTAGTGTGCCTCATACACACTTGTTTTACATTTTTTTAAATAAAAACCTTCCACTGAAAACTATTTGAAGGATTTTTATCAACTGGATTTTTGCAGGTCGGCAAGGTGTGGGGTAGTGTTTCCTGAAAGTCACGAGGTATTCCGGGGTTCAATAGGGCCAGTTATGTTATGAGTCATGAATTGGAAGCTGCAAAGCATTCTGGCATGTGATGTGGCCACTTTGACTGATGAGGTGGGTCACAGTGGTACAGTTTAAGAATTGCTGTTCTTCATAAATCCTGGAATTTCATTTGCATATCATTTGGATGTCATAGTGATATCCTGTAGCCTAGGTCCTACAAGATATTGAAGGTATCTGGGTCTCTATAGCTTAGTAACATTATCCTAAGAGTAGAAGATAGCAGAACACAGTCACTTGATCATACCTGTGTCTAGATACCTTGGGAAGTTGATACAATCACTCCCCATGCTACCACTTTCTTTGAAGAACTATCCAAAATCAGAGGGATCCAAGATGCTTTAAAAAGAATATTTTTTTAAAGCAACTAAATTTAGACCCCTCCCTTCTCTCTCTCTCTCTCATATCATGTTTTTATTACAGGAAAGTATGGTATGGCAGCCCCGTGGTATTTTCCACTTCTTCCATCTTATTGGGCAGAACGGTATGGTTATTTTCCATTCTGGAATGAAAAGAGAAAAGGCCTACTTTTCTCCAATTTCTTCTTGAGAAAAGAGCCAACTTACCCTGAAAAGATGCGTATGTATTTCTAGTTTTTAGTATGTGCAATACATCTGATACAGTATATTTATCTTCATCCATTAAGCTTGAACAGAAAAATGTGATAGATATTTGCCAAAAAGCAGAGTCACATTACTGTACTAAGGGTGCAGTCCTAACCTAGGCTGGCATAACTCATTGATCTTCCCTTTCCTGTGGTGGTGTAGGGAGCCAAACACATCTGTGGATTGGTTTACCCTCCTCCAGGAGTGGCACAGACATGTCTTCCAGCACTTTTGTGACTCTCCAAGGCCAGCATGGGAATAGTGCCAACCTAACTTGGATTAGGATTGCAGCCTAAGATAATTTTTAGATGTTCTTCACTCAAGCCCTGCTGGAATTGACTAAAGACTCATATAGGGGCTCAATCCTATCTCCTCTCTCCCACCAGTGGTCATCTGTCTATGGCTTTCATAATGAAACGGAAGGATTCTATTTCCAGATGCATTGAAAGCCAAATTCTGGAGTTTTTGCTACTTGTTCCCACCTATCGTGGAGCCAATGCGGAGTGCTGTGATGGCACCTTGCTATGATGGCCCCTTGCTGGGGCCATATCACTTGTACTTGTCAATCTGCAGTGCTCCTGCTGTTCTAGGGAAAGTAGCTCCTTCCTGATCAAGCCAAGAGGCATGCTGGGGGTTGGAACCAAGTAAACTAGCCTCCTGGGCTTTGCTTCTGTCCCTCTCTTATTCACATATCAATTAAAACTTAACATCCATCTGGCACTGGAGAGAAAGATCTTAAGAGGATAATAGATCTTCTTAACTCTGTCCTAGCTTTTATCTGGGACTGCTGGTATCTTACAATTGCAAGGCACAACACATTGTGATGTTCTACACTGTTCTATAGTACATGGGGTATGAATTACTGCCAACTTCCAGTCCTGTCTCCCGTTCCAGTCCATCAATCCATCACATTTATATTTATATATCAACACAAATTGCACAAAGCAGTTTACAGAGAAAATATAATAACTAATGGCTAGTGGGTCCCTGTTCCAAAAGGGCTCACAATAAAAAAAACATGCAAAAGAACACCAGCAGAAGTCACTATAAAAGACATTGCTGGTATGAGAGGGCAGTTATTCTTCCCCTGCTTAAATAAAAGAACACCCACTTGACTGCCTCTTGTCAAGTTAGTGGGGGCCACACCCACCTGTCGACAAGTACACCATCTGGCCACCTTCCCCCACCCCCAAACACTTCCCTCTCATCTCTTCCCTGCCTTCCCCCATTCCCTCAAACTCTTAGACTGGCAAAGTTTGGCCAGTGCATCTCACCATTGCATGGGGCTCGGAGCATGAGGCTCCCTGCACCTGCCTTCTCTACTTACCAGCTGTTGCAGATATGCTTTATGACTTGCACTTAAGTGGGCAATGAGGATTGAGCTGTAATATACATTTGAGAGGTGAATGATTTGTGGAATATGTGACCTTGGCCTCTACAGGCTGGAGACTGTGAAAAGGGGGTTTCCTCAGGAGATGGATGGTTTTTCATGATGTAGGAATATACAAATGCCCCTTCTCTAGCTCTGCAGCAAAGCAGAGAAACAGCTCCAGAGACCATCCATCTCAAGTGATTCTCTGTATTTGATAAATGGTTATCAACTAAAAAAAGTTTATGGTTATTGCTCCTGGTGTTTTCTTTATAGTCTCATGTATGTTTCCTTTGACAGTTTTCATTATATGAGGTACAAAAGTAATGTTTTCCTTTTCTTTTTGTTTTATAGATGTTCAGAGTGCTTTGCCCTCTAACCTTGAACCGGAACCTTCCAACTTACCTGTGGGAGTTTCTCTTCATGGGATAACAAAGATTTATGAATCCAAAGCTGCTGTCCAGAATCTCAATTTGAACTTTTATGAAGGAAACATAACTTCACTGCTAGGTCACAATGGAGCTGGAAAAACTACCACCATGTAAGTTCTCTTTGAAGAGGAGTTGCTCAGAACTGCAAGAAAGACCCCTTTGAAGCTAGTGAGGATAAGTGAAAGAATACATGGCATGGATCAGATTTTGTCTTTGAGACTTGCTTTTCTGAAATTCTCTTATCCCATCTATAGCATTTTCAAAGCTCTTCATCTATCTCAGCAGGCCTTCTCTACCTTCACAAATGATTTCTGCTTTGGAGTCTTTCATTTCTGACAGAACATTTTAAGAGGTGTTTCTGCTCCTGGGCTAACATGTATATGCAGTACACATGTGGATTCTAAAGATTTTTATTTTGTTGATTTAAAACTGCACCACAGCAGTTAACTCTGGATTTCAGATGCTCGTAAAGGGAGAATGACCCACAGTACAGCTTGTTTTATAGTGTCTACCAGCTCAATGAATGGCAATGCACATAGGGCCTGCCAGGAAACAAAAAAACCATTGGAGTAACTTACTGGCCTTTCATCTCTAGTAACTTGTAGGAATATTCTGTGTGTGATTCCAATTCCATCATTAGGGGTGGAATTAGGGGTTCCACTATTTCAGTTCCAGCATTGGGAGCTATGTCTATGGTTATACAAGTGGAGATATTTAGAAACCAATCTGTAATTTGCATTCCTACTGAGAATATTTGTTCACAGTGTTAACAGGTGAAATCATGGGAAGAAAACAGAAATATTCTGCAACAATCTGAAGAGTGTTCAGTTTTCAATATCCTGAAATATACACGTTCTGATTGGTTAAAAATCATTTTAACTATGGGGTATGCAAGTCTATAAAATGCTTTTCATATCTAACAGAAAAGCTAATCTCCAATAAAAGAACTTCACAACATTGTGATTTGGCTGGAAAACATATCAACATTTGTTTGCATTGCACTGATCAAAAGAGATAAGTACTCCCCCTTCTGTGCAGTAAGAACCTCCAACTCCTTCAGCAGCTGTTTGTAGTTGTATTATATGAGTCACAAAACATTCCCTTGTTTGCAAGTTCTGCAGTTTAAAAGATACTTACGTGTCTACACAACAGTTGTGACAGTTCCTTGATTCACAAACCTTACTTTGGTGCAATTCTTCTAACAACCCTGTAAGGTAGGTCACAGTTATTCGAGGTGTTTGAAAACAGTGCTCTCATAAGTGTTTTTAGTAAGATTTTTTTACAGCTCAATCATAGGCTCCCTTTAGTGCCAGAACGCCCGCAGCACCGACATGGCTGCTGTGGTATCCTGTGTGCTGTGACCTTTGGGCTGCCACAGAATCAAGAGATTCCTTGTCACACCATGAGGACTGATTCAGTTTTTAGGATTCAGTGGAACTGAGATTCACTGATCCCACCCTTCTCTGGCTCCATCCCACCACCTTCCCTCACTCACCTCCCTGCCGCCCATTGGTCTGTACAACCACCAAGCTGTGGAGCACCAGACTGGCACTAGCATAGCACTGGCTAGCACTGAGCTAGCTCTGTCACTGGAGCCTGAATAAATGCTTTATGGCACATTTGTGACACCTACCACCAGTGCAATAGTGATATGAGCTCAGGATTGGGCTCTTAGGCTGTAAGCATCTCTTACTCACCAGAAACCAACACCCTCTAATTATCCATCACTGCAGTCTGGCTTGGCTAAAACTACCACCGAGCTCAGGACAGAGACAAAATTTGAACTGGGGACTACCTGATTTATAGGTCTGTCCCTTAATTATTAATAGCTCTTATAAGCTGTGGACAAAAATGCTGCTTATTTTCCTGAACCGTTTTCTATTTTCCCCCCTTTCTAGATCTATTCTAACTGGCTTGTTCCCTGCTACATCTGGCACTATATTTGTCTATGGTAAAGATATCAGAACTGATCAGGATATCATTAGGAAAAACATGGGAATTTGCATGCAACACAATGTGCTATTTAGTTACCTCAGCACAAAGGAGCATCTACTTTTATACGGCTACATCAAGGTTCCCCACTGGAGCAAGGAAGAGCTACGTGAAGAAGTGAAAAGGTATGTTAGAAATGGAGACACGTCTATCGGTGGAGATGAGTTTTGGTTTTGTGTATGAGAATTATACTTTGCATGAGATAGAATATTTCTTTCAAATAAGAGTTGCAAATAATATCTCCATTGCTCATTTAAGATGTAAATTCTATAAATGTAAATTTATAGATTTAAATTTTAAAATTCAGATTGAATCTCAGTATCTATGAAGGTTTTGTTCCCATAACCCATGGATGCCAAAAATTAAGTTAAAGGAAATCCATTTAAAAACAGCCTTGCATGATAGAGACATCAGGCAGATAATCAATCAATCATTTTCTCTCCAGACACGTAGAAAGGCTTCATTCTGAGGCAGTGACCTGTCCTTTCACCAGAAATGCCTTGTGGGAAAAGAATTCAAAGAGGAGTTGATAATCACTTCCACTTTGCATTCTCAGGGGGAAGGAAGTGGTTGCTTGCTTTGGATTGAAACTGTTCTTAGTGCCTAGAGAATTATTGCTAGTCTGCTGGCTGCCTTCTCCAGAATTAACAAGGGTATTAGTAAATACTTTTTTATTTTAATTTAAAGGACCATTCTCACTGTGTTGTGATATAACTGCAGGATAAAAGTAGGAAATCTGTATGTGTCAGTAAACTTAAACTCTTTTGCTTGCATGCAACTGGACAATTTTTATTTCCTCAAGACATGGGGTCCAATCCTAGCATGTTCTATAGTTTGTAAGTGGAGCCGCTGCTCCACAGTTCTGCCTTCTAGGACCAGAAGACTACATATGTGGAGATGATAATTGGTCACAGTTTAGCCTCTGAGTAAGTTGATGACAGGTCAGATTGTGGTCTGAACAGGGAGGATTCTGGCAGTATCAACATCTATGAGATCCGATTTCCCCATTCTGGGCCCAACACAATCCCTTGAATACTATTTTTTTCCTAGCAAAATAGCTGGTGTACAGTTGAATTGGCTCATAAAGGACCAGAGAGCAGCAGAGGAGATAG
Source organism: Cryptoblepharus egeriae (assembly GCA_030015325.1). Taxonomy (NCBI): domain Eukaryota; kingdom Metazoa; phylum Chordata; class Lepidosauria; order Squamata; family Scincidae; genus Cryptoblepharus; species Cryptoblepharus egeriae. The sequence goes on along the minus strand of JAREYC010000001.1, from coordinate 110,530,402 downwards.
TAAACATTTACTTGAGTGTCCTGGCCTGCCTATTCCCCAATCAATCCAATGGGTTGCAGTTTTGTCTGTGTCAGCATAATAATAATAATAATAATAATAATAATAATAATAATAATAATAATAATAATAATAATAATAATAACAGGATACAGACGGATACAGGATACAGACGGATAAGGTCTTGGAACACAATACTCCAGAGATCACCATCATAGAAAGCAATAAGGTGTGGCTTGTTGCCATACCAGGTGACAGCAGAATTGAGGAGAAACAACTGGAAAAGATCTCCCGCTACCAAGACCTAAGAATCGAATTACAGCATATCTGGTGTAAGCCAGTGCAGGTGGTTCCAGTGGTAATTGGCAAACTGGGTGCAGTGCCCAAAGACCTTGGCAGGCACCTGAAAACTATTGGCATTGACAAAATATCACTCTGCCAACTGCAGAAAGCTGCTCTTCTTGGATCAGCACAAATTATACAACGCTACATCACACAGTCCTAGACTCTTGGGAAGGGTCCAACTGGTGACGTGAATGAAACCAGCATGAAATTGTTCACTGTGTATTTATGGTTGATGATAATAATAGGCACGCTGGGTGCAATACCAAAAGACCTTGGCAGGCACTTGAAAACTATTGGCATTGACAAACTATCACTCTGTCAACTTCAGAAAGCTGCTCTTCTAGGATCATCACGTATTATTCACCGCTACATCACACAGTGATGTAGACACTTGGGAAGGGTCCAACTGATGATGTGACAGAAACCAGCATGAAGTTGTTCACTGTGAATTACTGTATAATAATAATACAGGCATTTATATACTGCTTTTCTGGTCTTTTTGGATTGCTCCTCAGACTTTATTCAAAGCGGTTAACATAGGCAGGCGAATCTAAACCCACAAAGGGATTTTTACAAACACAGATTGGTTCTGTCTTTCAAGAACCAGCTACATTCAAGATGTTACATTCACAGTCTGGTTAACAATACTGGCCCTGATGTCTGAGATGCTGGCTGACAAACTTCTCCTTCGGCTCTCACAAGAAGGGCAGCTGAGATAGCTTCTTCACTCCCACTGAAAAACAGATGGAAAATCTCAGCTACAGCAGCCGCTTTTCAAGGTCTTGCTTCGGATTTGACTTCTGGTTGTCTCAATCCGGTGACCTTCAGTTCTTATCTTCAGGGAAACAGAGGCTCTACCCTCTAGACCTGACCTCCTGCCCATCCGTACAGTATGTAGTCTGGATTGAGTCACTAGTTGAGTAGTTGGGTCACACTGCAATTAAAAAGAATAGGAAGAAAGGAGATCTTCTTCTTTAAGGAGCATCATTTGGGTAATGCCAGAGAATGTGCATCTTTCTTCAACTGAGTCAATACAAAAAAAGTCTATTTAAATTTTGGTCATTAAGTCATGGTTTTATCACATTAATCCAAATTAATTTAATCTCCTAGCCAAGAACACTAGTTCTTGTACTGTAGTTTTCCCTCATTATTATTGTTTTTTTAGATTTTATAGGCAGTTTTTCTAAGGCTGCTTTGTGCCTTTTTAGAGACATAAATCAGCTTTCAACATCAAGTTAAAATGGGTTTGTAGCTGCTTTGTGTCACTGAGGCAGCAGGGAGCAGGCCAAAAGTACATTTGAACTTCCCATTATGCTTCCAGGTAGTGGCTCCAACCCTTTAATCTTGACATGCAGACTGGAAATTTGGTAAGATCTTAAAAATAATAAATGAAAACAAGATTTAACGTGTTAAATCACAGTTGTTCATTGTGTCAGTTCTGAGTAGGAAGGTCAGGCTCAATCAGTCTTTCCTGTGTGCTTATGGCTGATGCTATAGATCCCTTTCTTAAAGTCACACACAACAAAATGTTATTTATTTATTTCTGGTTTGAAGGATCTTGAAGGAAACTGGATTATATAACCATCGTTACAAGTTGGCTGGCTCTTTGTCAGGTGGGATGAAGAGAAAGCTGTCCATATCTATTGCCCTCCTTGGAAGCTCAAGGGTTGTGATTTTGGATGAACCAACAACAGGGGTCGATCCATGTTCACGGAGAGGCATTTGGGACATTATATCCAAGAACAAAAAAGGTAATATGGGTGGAAAAGGTAACATAGTACAGTGGTACCTTGAGTAAAGAGCGACTTGAATAAAGAGCGTTTTGCAAAAAGAGCAAAATTTTCTCAGAAATTTTGACTTGCCTAAAGAGCACTTCTGAGGAAGTTTGGAACAGGCTTCCATGGCAAGGGAACTCACAGGCAGGACGAGGGGACTAGCTTGAGCTACAGTGGGGCTCTGGGCAAAGTTTGGAATAGGCTTCCATTGCCAGGGAACTCATTGGGGGCTGGAGGAAGCAGGCTGAGCCAGGCTTGTATGAGGGATCTGTGTGTGGCAGTGTGTAAGATGTACCTTATCAATGTTCTAGTGCTGCTCCCCATCAGGAGCTTGGGAATGTTAAAGTTTCACAAAAAGACAAAGATTCCATTGAGCCAGTGGATATCAGTGACTCCATTCGTGATTGCCAAAGAGCACAATCCCAACCATTTCTACTCAGATGTAAGCCCCATTGTGTCTAAAGGATCTTACTCCCAGGAAAGTGTCTTTAGGATTGCAGCCAAAGTAATCTCCCTCTCTGTAATCCTCACACCAACCATGGTACAGTTGTACAACAACTGTACAGTTGTTCAGAATTGTACAGTATTTTCTTTATTGCAGTGTTGTGTTACTGTATATTACAATGTTACTGTTATATTACAGTAGTTCTGTAATCATTTTTATAAACAGTTAATATTTTTATATGAATATTTTTTGGGTTGTGGAACCAATCGTCTGAGTTTCCATTATTTCCTATGGGAAAATCTGCTTCACATAAAGAGTGTTTCACGTAACAAGCATGCAATCCTAATCCTCAATAAGACTGTCATAAGTCCCTTGCTAGACTAGTGGTGTCACAAAAGTGCTGTAAGGCACTTCTGCATCACCCATGTGACAGGGTTAGTGCACGGACATGCCTTCCTGGGACACCCTGGGAATAGGAAGACCAATGATTTGTTCTGGCCTAGATTAGGATTGCACCCATTGTATCTATTTGGAATTCTAAGTGCACTTTTCATTTACAGTATATGCTGTCCTGCCATTTGCAAAATACCAATATTTTGATTTTAAAATGTTGCTTTTTCTAGGCAGAACCATCATTCTTTCTACCCATCATTTGGATGAGGCAGAGGTCTTGAGTGACAGAATTGCCTTCTTGGAACACGGTGGGCTCAAGTGCTGTGGTTCACCATTCTATCTCAAGGAAACATTTGGCAGTGGATACCACCTGACCCTCACTAAAAAAAAAGTTTGTAATTCTTATATGAAATGCTTGTACATTCTTAGAGGTCATGGGAATGTCTAGCAGACTATTAGAAAATAAGTTTCTTTCAGCTTGAGAAAGAAGATGAGATTTCATCTAAGTTTCAGAAATGTGGATGGTGGATGTAATGAATCCATCTTAATAACAAGAATAGGCAGACCACAGAGCAAAGAAACAGTATTTTCTCATCTCTTGGAGCCGATATTTTGATCAGCTGTTACTGGAGAATTGTTCAGCTACTTAGCCAGTGAGATATTCTTCCACACCACGGCATCTCCTGCCCATCCATGTTAGTGATGCTCACCTGGCTAGGTGAACTCTCTGAAAGGCATAAACATCTTGTCTGCCTGACCTGTCCAGTCTCTGACATCATCTCACTAAGTGGAAAGCAGTCTATATATGGCACAGCTTGTTTGACAAGACAAATTTCCTTGAGGTGCTAGAGAAAGCAGATACTGTTGTTATGTGTGTCTTAACCAGGTTAGGAGACATAATGGCAAGTTGCTCCTTTCCCCCGCAGTGCACTAACAGCATATTGTATTGACTGAAGCAGAAACTACAGTTGCATGGTTGTGTTATTCGTTTTAAATCAGAGAATTCTGGGTAAGCTGAAAATTGAAGTAAAGGAGTGTGGAGAGGGGCTTGTTCATCAGTTAACTTCTGTTCTGTTTCTGTGCCTATGTGTAAATCATAATTTTGTACAAATCTGTTCAAAATGTGTGTGTGTGTGTCAAAATGTTTGATCAGGTGTGTAAAAACCGTGTGCATACACATGTGTTTAATTGTGTCAAAATTTTGATCAAATGTAGCAAGAATTGTCAAATTTTGACTTGCCAAAGCAAAGCAATTATGTTACAACCCTACTTTAAGCAAAGCTTTAGGTTCTAAGCCAATAAAAGCTCAAAATCTCATAATGAATTTTCTTTAATTGTGGTGTATTTTTCCCACTCCCCTAGACCCCAGCTCTCAGCCTGCCAGAAGAGTGTGATACGTCTGCAGTGACAGCTATGATCCAGTCACACCTCCCAGAAGCCTCTCTCAAGGAAGATATTGGAGGAGAGTTGGTCTATGTTCTCCCCCCATTTAACAGTAGTGTCTCTGCAGCTTATCAGTCTTTGCTAAAAGGCCTGGACAATGGCTTAGATGATCTTCACATAGGCTGCTATGGAATTTCAGATAGCACTGTGGAAGAGGTGAGTTTCTGAAAGATACTGGAAGCTCTAAAAAGTTTGGTCAAAATGGTGAAAATTTGACCCTTGCTCATGGTAACTTAAAAATAAATGCATGACTTAGTTGTGATTTAGTTGTTCTATATGTTTGTTTGAAGTTACTTATGCCTTTGTTTACTCTTACTGTACAACTGGCTGATTCCTCAAGCATATTCATTTTTCCTCCTGCAGGTGTTTCTCAATTTGACCAAAGACTTGTCAAAAGGTGAACGAACCAGTACTGAGTTGCCTGAAGAGGTGCCCACTTGCATTCTGGACAAGAATGAATTGACTGCTGATAATTTCACTGAAAAAGATGGTATTGATTGTTATGTGATTTCAGTAGGAGTCACTTATTTCAATAGGAAATGTTAATGCAAAGAAAGTGTTGGCCCAACAGTTGCATAATGCCAGTGGAACATGCATTCTGTCAGCATAATGTGCTTTCTCTGCTCACAGTCACCGTGCTAGTGAGAGTGGCCTGACCTTTGCTAGCAGGCAGTGAATTTGGTCCATTCTTCATAGAATCATAGAATCATAGAGTTGGAAGGGACCTAGTAGGTCATCTAGTCCAACCCCCTGCCTGCAGCAGGAATTTCCCCTAGAGCATCTCCAACAGGTGCTCATCGAGCCTCTGCTTGAAGATCCCCAGTGAGGGAGAGTCCACCACCTCCCTTGGCAATCTGTTCCACTGCCGAACCGCCCTCACCGTCAGGAATTTTTTCCAGATTTCCAGCCAGAATCTCCTTTCTTGCAGTTTGTACCCATTGGTTCTAGTTCTGCTTTCAGAAGCAGCTATGAACAAATTGGCCCCTTCCTCCCTATGACAGCCCTTCAGGTATCTGAAGAGGGCAATCAAGTCTCTCCTCAGCCTCCTCTTCTCCAGGCTGAACATCCCAAGTTCCCCCAACCTTTCCTCGTAGGGCTTCCCTTCCATCCCACTGATCATTCTTGTCGCTCTCCTCTGGACTTGCTCCAGTTTGGCTGCATCTTTCTTAAAGTGAGGTGCCCAGAACTGAACACAGTACTCAAGGTGAGGTCTCACCAATGCAGAATAAAGAGGAACTATAACTTCTCGTGACTTGGAAGCTACAGTCCTCTTAATGCAACCTAAAATGGCATTTGCCTTCTTTGCAGACACATCACACTGCTGATTCATGTTCAGCTTGTGATCCACGGCGACTCCAAGATCCCGCTCACATGTTGTGCTGCCAAGCCAAGTATCCCCCATTTTATACCTATGTTTTTGGTTTTTATTGCCTAAGTGCAGAACCTTGCACTTCTCCCTGTTGAAATTCATTCTGTTTGTTACAGCCCAGGATTCCAGTTTATCCAGATCCTCCTGGAGGTTTCTCCTATCTTCTGATGTGTTTGCTACTCCTCCCAGTTTGGTGTCATCTGCAAATTTGATCAGGCTCCCCCGTATCCCTTCCTCCAAGTCATTGATGAAAATGTTAAAGAGAACCGGTCCCAAGACAGAGCCTTGGGGGACCCCACTAGAAACTGACCTCCAGGTTGACACAGAACCATTTACTAAAACCCTTTGAGTGCGGCCATCGAGCCAGTTGCAGATCCACCTAACAATCGCCCTGTCTAGCCCATATTTTTCCAACTTCCTCATTAAAATGTCATGTGGGACTTTGTCAAATGCTTTGCTGAAGTCAAGATAAATGACATCCACAGCATTGCCACTGTCCAGTAAGCTCGTAACCCGATCAAAAAAGGAGATCAGATTTGTCTGGCAAGATTTATTCTTGGTTAAATCCATGCTGGGTTGTTTTGATCACCGAGTACTTGTCTAGATGTGCACAAATTGTGTGTTATATGATTTGCTCTAATATCTTGCCCGGGATTGAAGTCAAACTGACTGGTCTATAATTTCCCGGGTCTTCTTTTTTCCCTGGTCTTCAACAGACCAGGGATGAATGGGTGGAATGGAGTTGGCAGAATGAGGAGAAGATAGGGCAAGATGAATGGTGGATTGAGCCAAGGAATGGATGAGTTCACTAGCATCAGTGCCTGTTCAATCCTAACCCCCTTCTGGGGCCCCAACTGTCTACTGATCAGCATAGATCAACAGGAGCACAGATCAATGGGAGTAAAGATCAAGTCACTCTAAAATGGCTGCTGTAGGTCAAATATAAGACTTTTGCAATCATTTTTTCCTCAAGCACTCACACAGGCTCTCTAGAGTTTTCAGGTACTGAAAGGTGTTGCTAGGGTTGTGTCATCCGGTGCAAGAATTCACAAGAACTTAAGAAAAGCTTCCACTAGATCAGGCCAAAGACCCATCTAGTCCAACATCCTGTATCACATAGCTGTCCATCAGGTGGCTCAGGGAGCACATATGACACTTGCATCAAGGTGCCCTCCCCCACATCTGGCACTTTGAGGTTATCCACTTCTACACACACCCCTCATGGTTTGTAGCCTATGATTGTCCTGTCCTTTAGGACTTTGTCCAATCCCTTCTAATAAGGCATTAAGGCTAGATGCCATTACCACATCCCATGGCAGGGAGTTCCACAGTCCAACTACATGCTGCGTAAAGAAATATTTTCTTTTCTCTGTCCTAACCCTCACAACATTCAATTTTAGTGGATGTCCCTTAGTTCTGGTGTTATGTGAAAGGGAAAAGAGCATCTCCCTGTTCACTCTGTCCATCCTTTGCATAATCATGTCTCCCCTCAAGTGCCTCTTCTCTAGATGGAAGAGCCCCAAATGCTGCAGCCTTTCCTCATATGGAAGTTGTCCCAGACCATCAATCATTTTAGTCACTCACCTTTGAATCTTCGTCATCTCTTCTGTATAGAGTTGCCCTACGTCCCCAAAAAACAGGGATAATCCTGATTTTGGGGGATTGTGTTCACATACTGACAAATGGGACAGAGGGTCCTGTCCTGATTTTGTGGAGGAGAACCCTACCTCTATCCTTTTTGAGATGTGGCAACCAGAACTGGACACAGTACTCCAAATGTGGCCTCGCCATCAATTTTTACAATGGCATCATAATTTTTGCCATTTTATTCTCAATCCCTTTTCTAATAAACCAAGCATGGAATTTGCCTTCTTCATTGCCACAGCACATTGGGTCAACGCCTTCAAAGAGCTATCCACAAGCACCCTGCTCTGTCACAGATAGCTCAGAGCCCATAAACCTATATGTAAAGTTTTGATTCCTTGCCCCAATATGCATAACTTTACACTTACATTAAAATGCATCTGCCACTTTGTTGCCATTTCTTCCAGTAAGGAGAGATCCCTCTGGAGACCTTCACAATCACTTACGATCTTTACCACTCGGAATAGTTTGGTGTCATCCGCTAATTTGGCTACCTTGCTGCTTAATCTTCTTTTTAAGTCATTTATGAACAGGTTGAAAAGGTCCCAGGACAGACCCTTGGGGCACATCACTTTTTACCTCTCTCCTTTGTGAAAATTTCTTTCATTGCGTCAGCACCATTATGACCTTCCCCCTGTATCATACCATACAAAATAAATTACAATATCATACACACAGCCTAAATTCATCACTAATATGGTATATTATAACCCCGTTAGCTTTATTTAATTATTTCAATATTTAACAGTATAGCAATCAACAGAAAACCAGTGGCCAACTTGATGACACTTACACTTGATGACACTTACTAGAATAATAATTCTAGGATTAGCCATCTTACATGGAAATAAGAGCTGACTCACACCAACAGTTTATTGGTTCCCTGGATATCCTAATAAGACTTCATTGGCTCTCAGAACAATCAGATTCATTGGTCTGTTTTTGAATTAAGGAAATCCATAAGGCTATTGTGTTTTCCTTTTCTGCTTATTTCACTAAGTTTTAGAATTTTCACATGATTTGTTTCACACAATATTTTCATATGGCCTGTTTCAACGTGAAATTACTACATGAAATTATGCATCAAATTACACTTAACATTGATGGTATATTTAAAACTACAAAGATTTTCATAGTTTTGGCCAATAGTGATGTGTTCCCCCCCCCACCCTAAGCATGTCACCTGATGCAATCTTGCACTCCATGATGATGCCACTGCAGATACTTGAAGGAAATCTTCATAAACCTTCAAAAACCTTGGAGTAGCCTTGGAGTTGCATGGATTTGTGCATCCCTAGTTAGTTGTGTGACCAATTAAGAGGGAACTATGGTTTTACAAAAAAAAAGTCCCTGCATATGCAGGAATCCTTGCTGTGTGGTGGCCATTCACTCATCTGTTCCATGTCAGGCATTATTCTCTCCTCCTGGCTGAATACAAAGAGCCGCCCTTTGAGCATGGAAGCTTGTAGAGCAGTGAACTGTATATATGAAATGACCATAATTGTCATGGGAGTCATAGAGTGGACGTGTATATGAAGCTTCATGACAGGGCATCTGTTTGAACAGAATCACACTTTACATGTGCCATTGTAGATAAACTCAAAAGTGTCAGATCCCATTAATAGTATTTCCTGCAACCAATGTCATGTACATACATGCAAGGAGACTATATTCTCTTTAGGGTTTTTTAGGAATCCCTTGTGGATCTGATAGAAAGAAATGTCTTCTATGACTAGTGGCCATTACTGTTATCGGGGAGGTGCAGCTTGCTTTGTACAATTCATAACTTATGTGATGTTATGCCTTGAATTCATTTCATTAGAAATGTTTGACATGTGGTCTGTTACTGATGTATTTCCTAAATGCTGATCATTTTACACAGAAAATAGAAAAACGCCCACAGTTATAAGACCTCTGTATAGACTGGATTTTCAAATTAGCTTGTTTTTTCCCTCTGGCCTTTTTTACATTGCACCTGCAACTGTAAGCAAAATGCAGTGAGTGCTGAATTTCACATCCCAGACTACAATTTACATTTGAGTTGCAGCTATCCCTGTTGCAAGGAGAAGGGGATTGTGTAGGAACTTGACAGACAGCATAGGGATTTTAACTTGTGGCTTCTACTCAGACCAAAGTATTGTATGTCTACATTTCTATGTATTAGAAGACTTTGTCCTGATATGCTGTGCCACCTGAGCGCAGCTCCTGTTTCCATGTGTATGCCAAGAGGTGTTATATGCCTTGCAGATATGGATTTCTCAATGTGTACATTCATGTGTCATTAAAATTATTAAAAACTTTGAGTATACTCAATACTTTATGGTCCAGTCCTATTCAGCTTTCCAACACAATGCAGGGCCAAGGTAAGGGAGCAAATGTTCCTCTACCTTGAGGGGGCCTTTGTGACTCCCTGCTCTTCAGATGCAGTGCCTGCTCCATTGCTATGGAGACATCAGTCTGGAAATCTGTATAGTATTGGACTCCTTGATAGTGGCTGCCAAAACATTTTGAAAATCATGCGCATTACCTCTTCTGGAAAGACAGTGTAATGAAAGTCTCCAGCATCTTGGAATGTTGAGAACCGGAACATTCATTTATGATATCTTTCTAATTACTTCACATATTCTATGGGATATGTTGTGTACATACTGCATATACTGTGGATTGGTTGCTTGCATACTGGGAGGGATGTCACAATTTCTCATTCCCTTTTCAATCAATAGATCAAGCGCTGGTTAGATCAAGAAAGCCAAATGACTTTCCACTCTTGCTGAGAAAGGCCGCAGCTTTGTTCGTTAAGAGATTCCATCACACCCGGCGCAACGTGAAAGGTTTTATCGCTCAGGTTATCCTTCCTGTGCTCTTTGTGACTACGGCTATGGGCCTTGGCACCCTGAGAACTGAGGTAGCGGAATACCCACCACTACACCTCACACCTTCCCTGTATGGTACATTTGACCAGGCAGACTTCTTTGGGTAAATTTCCTTCTTAATATTATTAAATGAGCATGACAGTTATACTGCTAGAAAATTGATTGTGTTCCTGAGAATTTGTGTGACAGTGTGGGGGGAAATGACCGCCTTATCCAGTAGTGTCATTATCATTACCTAGCAGGTATGCTTGGAATGTGCAATTCAGCATTTTCTATGTTATCTCTGGAATCCTATTGTAAAACAAATGAACCTGTTGTGAGAAAGCATTAAAGAGGCTACAGCACCTATGGATCAGCCATAGCTACTACTAATACGTAGGCATGCACCTACTGACTACAGTTAGAGCTCTGAACTCATATAGGGCATAACCCTAATTTTCCAGCTCTGAGGTAAGAATAATGCAGCTCCTAAAGTAAGGGAACAAACATTGCCTTATCTTGAGGAGGACTCAAAACCAGTTTGGTGACTGTCCCAGTTATGTGCCAGAGAGGGGGATTAAGGGGCTCTTGGCCCCAGGTACCACTCTCCAGGGGGTTACACACTGGGGGTTACAAAAATAATTAAATCACTAAAATTGTTAAAATCTTTCCGAATAACCCCATCATCTCATATGCATTTGGATGCGTGTATTCCAGTAGAATCCAGTGCAAAAACAGCTTTTGAGAACTTGAGAAAATGCCTTCTACCCCATACGGGACTTACTGGCTTCAGTGACAACTTTAAAAACAAAAAGAGCCTCCTGATTGCCTCCCTAGCAGCATATGTACACACATGCATCTGTGTTGTCATCTCAAAAAATTGAATGATTATTGTGAAATTGTGCACCAAAAACAAATCCTGCCATCACAGGTGATAGTTTGGTTCATCCTCTGATCATCAGAGAAGGCCCTTTTATGGAGACCACCATCCACGGAGGAGATTGGGATGGCAGCAAGGGGTAGGGCTTTCTCTGTGATGGCACCAACTCTGTGGTTTATGAACTGCTCCCTTCTTGGAGGCTTTCCAGTATTGCCTAAAAACATATATTTTAACTCCAGCCTTTTGAAGACCCAAACCATTACAAGATCTATTTAAGTCCTATTGTGTTCAATTGTACCTATGCCTAGGAAAATACGTATAGGATTGTAACCTGAGTTATATATATCAATATTAGGGAATTTTTACAATAATTAGTTTTATGGTACTTTTAAAAATGGCCTTCTGCTAGTTTTATCTTCTTTTTATCATTCTTATATCTTAATGAGATTTTAAAAATTGCTCGTTGGATTTTAGGAGTTTTATACACACATGCATGCACACACACATAATTACATGTTTTTACCATGCTTGCAGGTCACTTTGAATGCAGAAAAGGACATAAAGATAAATAAATAAGTCTCCACACTTGAAATAATGAAGATTCATTTGTTTCAGTTGTGTATATATGAAGTTCATTGCTACTAGCAATATGCTTGCTCCTTTATTTAGCAGGGGTTTACTTAGTATGATTGCTCCTTTATTTAGCAGGGGAAGAGTAACTGGCCCTACACATCACAGCAATGTCTGTTTAACTGGCTTCTGCTGGTGATCTTTTTTGCGTTTTAGATTGTGAGCCCTTTTGGGACAGGGACACATTAGGTATTAATTAGCTATTCATTTTCTTGGAAACCACTTTGTGAACTTTTTAGTTGAAAAGTGGTATGTAAATGCAGTAGATAGATTTACATTCTCCTGAGTTTGAAAACCAGTTTGGTAGATTTACATTCTTCTGAGTTTCACAGTAAACCTGCTGACAGGAAAATGGCTTACTTTATGCATGCATATTTTTTCCCACTAGTTTTTTCCCCTCTATCATCAAATTCAGTGTGCTGAACTCCCAAACTGCTTTTTCAACATCTTGAATTGAATTCTTAAGCAGCAGCTTGGGGAGACAGGCTGGGGAGTTATTAAGGATAATGTTTGTGCCCTAAGTCAGAAATGTCCATTATTGAGTCTTTGCAACTAGCCTATGAAATAAAGGGTACAATCCTGAGATTGTGTTGGACTGGCATATGTCTCTTGTGCCAGCCTGGAAAGATCGCAAACAGGGCATAAAGTACATTTGTGCCTTCTCATGAGTATGCCACACTCATAGTTGTGCACTGAGGTGAGCAAGCCATAGAGGTTGGATCCACCCTCCAGAGCCACAGAGGGAAGGAGTTTTCATCAGACAATGTGGAAGTTTGAGAAGTCGAAGGGTGTGGGGAGAGGGGGCATTCAGAGCCAGGGGAGGGTGAGTGGATGTCCCAGAGATGGATGGGAAAAAAGCAGAAGCCGGTGCTGGGATGTGGCAGATATACCGGATCCCAACCCTGTTCCCTGGACTCTGGCTGTTAACATCTGCTTGGCTCTGTCCTGCCTCTGGAGGTGTTACAGAAACAAGTAGACTGATTGAGCCTGATGCAACTTTATCTAGCATAATGGAAAAGGAAGTGCAACAGCAGCCCCAACGTCACAACCTTGCACATTTTTTATCCACGTATACAGAACCTTATTGGATAACAAGGGATGCCAATATGTATAATTTTGATCACAACAAGCTTTTATAAAAGCCCTATATTTTCATGCTATAACTTCATATTTCCTCCACATTTTCAAGGTACTGTACTAGGATATAAAATATTAGGCAGTCACTATGCTCATTTGCTTCAGTTTATACATTATTTCTTATCTGTTCTGTCTTTCATGAAGCTACTGTAACCTTTTCCTTTTTTAACCCTAGAAATTATAATGAAACCACAGATGCTTTGGTTGCTTCACTGCTTTCTTTCCCTGGAGTAGATAACACATGCCTGAATACAAGTAATTTGTAAGTGCCTCTTCTTTGTTTTCTTCCTAATCTGAGAAGTAAAATGATAAAAATTATCAGGAATTAAGGACAGCCTTTGATCATCTGCAGAACTATGATTCCCAGGTGTCAAGTTGGAAAAGTTTCAGCACAAGTCTCCAGCAAGACTTGTGCTGGGTGAGTTGTGCTGACCTAAATTGATTAGGACTGTACCCACAGACTTGCAGTGCAGCCCTATGCATTCAGACATAAGCCCCACTGATTTCACATCTCAATTAAGAAAAGCGTGCATTAAGAAAAGCTGCAATATTATAAGCCATGCAGCCTTATCCTAATTCTGCTTACTTAGAAATAAATTTTAAAACATAAGCCTGTGGCTGCCTACTTGGAAGTAAGCCCAGCTACATTCAGGGTGCAGTCCTAAGCCCCAGTTAGGTTGGCGTAAGTGCTGACGCAAGTCCCTTGCTGGGTTGAAGGTGTCACAAAAGTGCTGTAACACACTACCCCTCCCCTACTCCTAGAGGGGCTTAGGCCGGTGCACAGATGTGTGCTGGACACCCTGCATCACTACAGGAATGGGGGGATGAGGGAGTTGTGCTGGCCTAAATTGGTTAGGATTGTACCCTCAGTAAGATTTAGCCTGCCATCCTAAAGACACTTTCCTGGGAGTAAGACCCATTGAACACAATGGAGCTTACTTTTGAATAGACATGATTAGTATTGTGCTTTTATTCCCAGGGAAATATGGATCTACTCCCAAGAAAGCAGGAGTACAGCCCTAGTTATGGAAGCTACATCCATTTTTTAATGATGAGGGATGAAATAGGTTGGTGAATCTTCATCGGCATCAGTTGATCTACAATTCTGTTACAGTCTGGCTGAGCTGGGAGTATACAATAGGTTGTCAGAAAGTTTCAAAGGTTCTGTAGAAGTGGTATCTGATTATTACTGGACTAACATAGCATATTTCTATGGCTTAGGGAAGTATTTGTGCAAGATTAATCAAGTATCACAGGATTATCTAATGAATATTTTGCCTCTTACCATTGCCCAGTACTTCTAGGCATGGGGCACCTTTTGCTTACAACTCAGTTTTGTTCTTTGTCAATTTCTTGGGCTTCTTGCCAGGCAGCTTGAAGCAGCTTGAACCTTTCAAATCAATATTATAATTCAGCAATTAAAAAGTGATTGACAGAACAATAGGCAGAGAACCATTAAGAATCAAGCAGAACTGAGTGAATTTAGCAAACCTGAAGCAAGTGGGATATATTGAGAACATGTGGGAGAATAAACAAAGTGCCTTATAGTAAACAGGTATCTCTCAGCATATAGTAATATGCTGTCATCTATAGTAACTGATGTGTCATCTGTGGACCTGCTTAACAGGAAATGTCAAAGTAAAATCTGCTTATTTTCAGAGCATGTTTTGAGGAAGTGGTGTCTGGAAAGTGGATGTTCAGTGGGAACCAAAGTACTCAATATTCTGTGTGCAACTGCACTGGCAAGACACAGGTAATATTAGATTAGGTCTCAATGAGAGGGAATATATATGACATAAACATAAGGTACTCACGACTCTTAAGAACTAATTTCTTGAGGAAATGGAAGACTCCAAGGGTTTCAAATATGAACTCAGATTGCACCTTATAGAAGCGTGTGTTTAGATCATTCTTGGATAAGCTATTGGTGACAGGAGTTGCTGATTGTGTCACTTACATTAGGTCTGTGGTTTCTGTATGTCTTAGGCAGCAGCTCTCTGTGGTATGGATAAATAAAACAGTATTTGATTTTTACTATACTCATGTCAACATAATCCAAAAAACCCCGATGTAGTGAATGCTATACTGCTAGTGGAACTGCTAAGCCAGAGTTTATGGATTTAAATTATGTTGCACCCACTGCATTGCATCAGGGTGACCAGATGACCAGAAAAACCCGGATTTGTCTGGATTTTTAGCCTCCTGTCCGGGTGTCCTACATTTTGGCATCATTGTCCTACATTTTTGCTTCATTTTGAAACTTCATGATAGTGCACAGTACCCCATCATGCCATACGTCTTTGGATTTGTATTGAAGAGCAGAATCCAATGTGAAAATAAGTTTTGAGATATCTCCTTTCTATCAATAGTTATGGTAAAAAACAAAAAACAACAAAAATACATTTTTGGCAATTTTTTCAGTGGGTAGGAATTTTGGCCTGGGATTGGGAATTTTGGCCTTGGGGTTCAGGAATTTTGGGTTTGGCATCTGGTCACCCTGCATTGCATACCTGCTGAGAAGTAAATGCCATTAAATTCAGTTGGATTTAATTCAGAGTTAATGCACATTAGATTTCAGCCTTGGACTGCAAACCTGTGTGTACTTAGGCTGCTTAAATTACAATAAAGTTGAGGTTTTCAAGATTTTAACCTTGCAACAGTTTGATGCTGTTTGTACTTATCAATTTCAAGAGTCTTACAGTATAATCTATCTAATTTTCCAGCTCTAGTGCAGCCATGCCAAAGAAACATGTGCTGCATCCTGAGATGGTGTCACTGCCCTTTCCCCTCCCCTGCAAAGACTTACCTAGGGAGCAAAACTCTCTAGAAGATTGAGAACCACTGCCATAGAAGTAGATGGCTCCAGCTGAAAAGAGACACATAGATATGCATTTTCAATTTTAAAAAATCACTTGATAGTAATTTTAAATTGTTTGCCTTGTTTTAATATTACCTAGCTCGTATGATAAGTTGCCTGGAGATCACACAATAGAAATTTACATTTTTATGCTTTGCCTGTTAAAACTTAAGTTTGAGGTATAAAAGCATTACTCTTCTCTTCCTAGATCTGCCCCAAAATTGATGCTATCCCACCTCACAAAAAGACCTTCTCCTCCCGGACAATTTATAATCTTACTGGGCATGATATAGAGACTTATCTTCTAGTCACTGCCAAAGAATTTGTGCAGAAGAGGTACTGCATATATT